>CM052025.1:26012500-27262500 GCA_028476575.1 Platygaster robiniae | reverse complement strand
AAATGATCGTTCTAGATTTTCTAATTTTTTGAGTCATTTTTTTCATCGTTTCTTGATTCTGGAGTTATTTGTTGTACACATCGCGATCCGTCACTTGGAAAAATTTGAACAACTTGACACAGTTTTGAATATGGGTCCGTTAACTGTACATCGAGTAGAAAAAACGCCGATCGTTGACTGGATGAAATAATATATGAAAAAAGCAGATTCAGCTGAAATAATGATGTTTGTTCGACAAACATTGAGATTTGATGGGACTCACACTCGAAAATTCGGTAATGTTTATGCAAACTTTATGAAATACAAATATAATATATTCCTGAATTTCTGAACCATTTTGATTCATTTAAACTTTGTATTGATTTTTTGTCTTTTTGTTTGTAATGTAGTTAAAGGTGATATTATTGTATAATTTTTCAATATTATTATCAACTTGCAAATCGCTGAAATTTTGAGTTCGAAGAAACTTTTTTTTATGCTAATCCTTAATGTTTGTGAATAATAACATAGTTATATTTTCGACAAAAATATTATTATTAGTATCACGACCCTTGTAATTTTGTTACTTATGAAAACCTCATAAATTTCTTTTAAAGAATTGATGGAAAAAAACTTTATTAGGTTTTTTTCTTATAAGATCTTATCAAATACATTCTTATAAGAAATTTCAGTTTCTTGAAAGGTTTTTATAAGCCCTTATAAGAAATCGATTTTTTATAAGGGTTTATAAGGTGCAACTTCAAAAAAATTCAATTCTTATAAGAAATTTCTTTTTTTTATAAGGTTTTTATAAGGATCAAAATTAATGAGGATATGCTTAACGAGAATTCCTTAAACGTTATAAAACTTAGAAAAAAACTTTATCTCGATTTTGGTCCATTTTTTCATTGAAATTCAAAATTTTTGTTGTTATTTCAACACTCTGAGTTAATTAGTTGTTTAGAGTCACGAAACATTGTTAATAAAAATGACAAAGTCAATTTTTTCAGTGTCCCTTACCTAGTTTAGAAAATTCTAAGATTATCGAGAGTTTTATTTGAATTCAGGAAAAATTCCTGAAATTCCGGAATTCAAAAATTTGAAAGGGAAAAATTCCTCTTTCAGAATACGTTTTTTATGTTTCTGCACATCCATAAGTGTTTTTTGAAAAATTTTTATCACTCTCGATATTTATGAACCTAAGTGTTGCAAAGAAATAATATCTTTAAAATTTAACGATTGTTCTATATTTCCAAAATTATCTCTTTTTAGAGATTTAATTATCAAAAACTCAGACTATTTTTGAATAATAATGATTTAACAATGTGATATTTTATTTTATCAAAATGCAATTTTATAATATTGATTGAATTTTTGAGTCATCGAAAAATAATTGAATTGCTAACACTTTACAGATCAAAATTTCAAATAAAATGAAAAATACACTTTTTCATCTTTTGTTTCCAGTTTTAACTTAAAAACTATTGTTTTGATTTGCTATATAGATCGTAGGTTAAAAAAAAAAACCATCGTCAAATTTTTGTATGAAAAAAAAAACAAACAAATTTTATCCTTGAATATGCATTTATTAATGATTGTTTATGTTCAATCAGTTTTCTATTATACTTTCGAAAAAAACAAGTTTTTCTTGAACAAACGAATTCATAACTCCACTGTTGTCAATATCATAAAAATAAAAATGAAAATTTTTTAGAATGAAAGGAGGTAGAATACAAATTATTATTAAATAGAATACATAATGAATACTTGAATGTAATTTTCGACTTTTTTACTTTTAAACCTATAGAACCGTTTTCCGTTACATTAAAAATTTGCAAGATAATTTCAATTTGAATTTCTTTCATCCAAATGAAAAATCTTAAAAGAAAATTGAAGGCGTTTTTCCGAAGGTAAAAAAATTACATAAAAAATATTCATTTTATTTTACAGCGATTTTTACATTTTCATTTACATTTTTCATATTGTTTGTATAACTTTTGTTCAAAATATGTTTCAAAAAATCATTTGTTAAGATAGAAGGTAAATACTTTATTCGTTGCTTGACATTATTCTACTTTCACTTAAAAAAAAAAATGATATCAAAATTTTCCAATCAATAACTCTAATCTGATCTTTAATCAGTGATTTGATAAAGTTTATAACTAAAGAAATCTTAAATCATTTGGAAACATGCTATCTGATGAAAAATTGAATAATCAGAATTTCACAAATTTCATTTAGGGTATCCTATAAAATAATTTGTGATAGTTTTCCTTTCTTTAATTTCGAGATCCCTTCTGATGAAAAAATGGTGGTCATAAAGTTAGGAAAAGTACACGCTGAAAATAAAAAAAACCTTCAATTCTATGCTTTCTGAAAAATTTGAATAAATGCAATCAAGGTAATCAAAATCTTTGAAAGCTGAAAATGAAATTGTAAAAAATTTTCTAAACGCAACTATTTTTACATTCCTCACTAGTTTTTTTTTTTTCTATTATGTTAAGATACTGAGAATATCTTTCTTCAAATGTTTAACAATGAAAATCACGTCTTGACAACAATTTTTAGATTTTTTAGAAGAAGTTAAACCAGGGAAATGAAAAATTACTCTATTCATTTATACAAAAATGATCGTCAATTCTTTATTTTATGATTTCTAATATACTCGAAAGTTTTGTAAATAAATAAAGTCATTTTGATTTTCTCATAAAATTAATAATTACACTCATTTATTCCCTTATTATCTATAATATTTATACCTTCAATCCATAATTACTAGATATACAGTAAAACCTGTCGTACTGTCGCATTGAAGAACTGGCTCGACGAAACGAAATATGACAAAAAAACGCGACGATACTGTAAATAAATTCCAATACATCTATCCATTGGAAGAAAATTCTCTTAAATAAATAATTCTCGTCCCGAAATTTCGCGAATTTACGTACCTCGTGTATTTGCCAAATTATTACTATTCCAAAGATGTTACATACATTAAATGTTTGAAAAACAAAAAATTATTAAACTCTTCTTCTATCCAGAATCATACAAAATTTAAAGAAATTCGACTTGTAACTGCAGGTTTGAACCCCTCACATTTATTTTCCACGCAATACAAACCCCAAAAAGTCAAAAATCACGAAACCACAATTATCAGCCAGTTTTCATAAAAAAATAAATAATCAGAGATTTATATATAAAAAAAACTGCAACAACAAATACTGAGTCTTTCAATTTATTTTTGGCACCAGCATTTCAAGTACAGAGGCATTGTTACTGAGAAAGTAACACAGAATTGTACATTTTTCTAATTTTTCTATGCTCTTTTGTTCGCAATTGACTAGTTTTTCATTCATTTTCGATATTTTCGGATAAATAATCAACCGGGATTATTTCTTCAGTGGTTTCTTCGGTCGTAGTCGTGATGGTTGTCGTGATTGTTGTAAATTGTGGCTCTTGGGGATGGCAAGTACATCTTGAGAAAGCAGGCCAGTCACAGATTTCCATGATTGGGTCGAAGTAGAGGTAGCCATGAATGTCAGCCTGGGGACATTTCTGCAGAAATTTCTGGCCTTTGTAACATAGGTAGAATTTGGTGCAGTCGCTTTCGTGGGGTATGAGGGTGGTTTTTGCGAAATTTGTTTCATTTGATTGACTGGGTTTTGGACATTCGGTCAGGACATGCATGTCCTCTGGGTAGCAGTTGGACGTGGAAAAGGTCATTGTGTGTGGCTGTATACGCAGAAAGTCGGTTATCAGTTGGCCGGATATGGCGATCCATGTGCAAGAAAAAAGTGCGATTACTATGAATTCTGGAAAAAGAGACAATTTTTCTTTTAGTTTTTGTATATTTCAATAATTTTTGATTTGATATGTGGATGTTAAATAATAAAACTGCCACGGAATCTTAATTTAAGTCTTCTTGGATAATTTATAATTTTTGATAATACGTAACTAGAAAATTATTTAACATTCGGATTTTGAGAATATGTTGAGTATTTTGTCGATCCCCGGATTTTCGATAGAATATGATAATTTATTTTCGAATTTTCTAAATAGATTCTAGATGGAGGAATCAATAAATTTTTCAAGCACAGTATAAGTTTGTTAAACACATAATTGAATAATGAATGAGGTTTTTCATTATTTAAATTTTTTATCCTACGCTCGAGATTGGTACAAAATGAAAAATTGAGCTTGAAAAATTCATAAGTCAAGAAGTATAAGATTCTCCATTCAGAAATTTATACAGCATATTTTGGAATCTATGAAGTAAGAAAAAAAACAAATCGAACAATTATAGTGTTTCTTTGCATGAAATTGTTAGTAAATATAAAAAATCTATTAATTTGGCTAAAATCGGAAAATTTTTATGATACACTTTAAAAAAAAAGAGCACATATTCGGATTTCAAAAATATGTCGAATATTTTCCCGATTCTAGAATTTTTGATAGCGTATAATAATTTTTTTTTCAAATTTTCTAAATAGGTTCCAGAAATAGAGAAAACAATGAATTTTTTAAGTACATTATAGGTTTATTACACACATAGTTGAATAATGAATAAGGTTTTTCTTCATTTAAATTTTTTACCTTACGCTCAAAGTTCGTACAAAATGAAAAATTGAGCTTGAAAAATTCCTAAGCCAAAAAGTATAAGATTCTCCTTAAAAAAATGTATACAATGTATTCCGGAATCTATGAAGAAAGTAAAAAAAAAAAATTAAAAAATTATGTTTTTTTTTTAATGAAACTGTCAATAAATATACAAAATTTGTTGATTTAAGTAAAATTGAAAAATGTTTATGATACACTATTTAAAAAAAGAGTCAACATTTGAATTTCAAGAAGATGTTGAATATTTTCTCGATGCTAGAATTTTTGATAGCGTATGATAATTATTTTTCAAATTTTCTAAATACATATGTAGATTCCAGAAATTAGGAAATAAATTCCTCGTGATTAATGAATTTTTCAAGCACAATATAAATTTATGAGGCACATAATTGAATGATAAAAAAGGTTTTTTATTATTTAAATTTTTTATCTCACGCTCAAAATTCATACAAAATGGGTGCCTTTGCAATTTAGCACGCATTTGAAAAAAAAACTACTAAGCTTGAAAAATTCATAAACCAAAAAGTATAAAATTCTCCATCCAAAAATTTATACAGAATATTCCGAAATCTATGAAGGAAGTAAGAAAAGAACAAATCGAAAAAATATTGCGTTTTTCCGAATTAAGTTGTTAAAAAATATTCAAAATTGTCAATTTAAGTTAAATGGGAAAATTTTTTGTGATACGTCAAAAAAAAAAGAGCTAACATTTGATTTTCAAGAATATGTCGAATATTTTCTCGATTCTAGAATTTTTGATAGCATATGATAATTATTTTTCAAATTTTCTAAATACATATGTAGATTCCAGAAATTGGGAAATAAATGCCTCGTGATTAATGAATTTTTCAAGCACAACATAAATTTATGAAGCGCATAATTGAATCATAAATAAGGTTTTTTCATTATTTTAGTTTTTTATCTTACGCTCAAAATTCGTATAAAATGTGCGCGTCTGTAATTTAGCACGAATTTGAAAAAAAAAAACACTGAGATTGAAAAATTCATAAACAAAAAAGTAAAATTCTCCATTCAAAAATTTAAACAGTATATTCTGGAATTCATGAAAAAAGAAAAAAAAAAAACAAATCCAAAAATTATGGTGTTTTTTTCCGATGAAATTGTTAACAAATATTTCAAATTTGTTAATTTGAAGCAAATTGAAAAGTTTTTATAATAGACTATTAAAACAAAAAGGATTTATAACCTTTTAGATTATTTCACAAATTTATCTAAGAAGAAAAACTTTGTTCGAAATTATTTAAAATCATAAATTTTTCGGAAAGATAATTTATTTAATATCTACATCTCACTAATTTCGCATGTACTATTAAAATTAAAAAAAAAAACCATCAAATATTTTTCACAAAGAACTAAAGAAAAATTTAAACCTGATATTTTTTTTATTTCTGTAGAAAAAAGATTGTAAAAATGATATTATAATTGAAGTATATTGAACACTTTGATTAGGTTGCATCGGAAATTGAAATACTATAACTCAAAATTAGATAAATACATAATTATATAATACATTTGAATGGCGCATTAAAATTCTTTTGATATTGACTCAAATAAAATTATGAAAATTCAATGTACTGAAATTTCGAACAATGTTTCGAACGTTTTAACCTACACATTGTAAAAGCATAAAAATCTCTAAAACGTGTTCAGAAACTACGAAAATTGATAAAAACAACTGTAATACACTTTCAAATCCACCGACTAAAAATCTCTTGAGACGTATAAAAATTCCAAAATCACCACAAATATAAGCAGCAAAATACACCACTAATAAAATTGACACACATGAATCAACAAGACACACACGAAAATCAGAATAACTCAAATTTCAAAAAAGTAAAATGGACTTTCAGGCTCAACAAAACAAGTAAAAAGAAAATATCACAGATCAAATATACTTGAAAAAAAATTAAACAAGAAGTATTTACAAATCGGATCTGAAAATAATTAAATTATATCAAAATCTCAGTCATCCTTTTGTATGATGTAATTTATACTGCGAATATAACAAAAAAAAAAAAAAAAACACACACACAAATTACAAAATTATAACGCTTCAAATAACTCAAATAATTTCAAAAATTTCCAGCCTAATTCCTGACAAAACAAACACTTTGGCAATTACTATTTGTACCAACCTTTCATTCTTATTTCTATCTTGGAAAAAGCTCAGTAGCAGAAAACTCGTGATCTTAAACTAAAACACACGATCTTGAACTGAATACATAGTAGGAAAAATCTCTTTTATAAATGCCCTGCTCTTATCAAAAAAAAAGAGCCACGTTATGACCGTCAAATCATATCTTTTTCGACAAATTTCAGAATCTAATGTCTAATCTCAAATATTTTTTTACGCTCATCGAGAGCATATCTTTCGAACGAGATTCTATTTTTCTATGAATGAAACTTTTTCAGCTTTTCTAGATTTCAACAAAAAAAAATTAACACTGAGGAATATGAAAAAAAATTTTCTGACTGTCTGAAAGTTATACAGAAATTCAAAATTTTTCAATACATTGGTTTACATGAAAAATTGTGTTGAAAATCAAATTATGGCAAACAATGACGGTATTTTTTCAAAGTTTGATCTTCACTACAATTTGTGAAAAAAATTTGAATATTAGGATCAAGATGTCTGACAAATTTTGAATATAAAGATTTTTGTTTACAATCATGCAAATTTTCTTTTTATGCATAATTTTGACATTTAACCGTCATATTTCAAAATTTCAACTAAATAAATATTTAAAATGACAAAGCCTATGATAGAGTATTTGATTTAAATAATAGTTGATCAGCTAGACAAAAAATTTCGAGGAAAAAAATAGTGCCATAACATTGATAGGCTGATGAAATAATCAATAGATCTATCATAGAATCTAAATCATTTTTTTCCCAAGTATCTCAAAATCATGTGAAGATTTATTTTGACCTAGAGAGAACGGCACGTGTTACCGATAAAAATTATCTGGGAATAAATTTTTGTTTGACTCCCTATAAAATAAGCATCTCGAATGTGAGCAAATGCACCCAAGTTGAAAAATTTCATAGATAATGGCGATACCGTTATGACGACTGTTCCTTTAAAAAATTTAGAGAAATTTATGGTTTAGGCAAAATTTTTTTAAATCGTTTCCTGTAACTTCACAATAAAATTCTCAGTTTGCCATTATTTAAATCCTAGTTTATTTTTATGAGAAACGTGAAATTTTATTGTTAAAATTAAAATATAATGACAATTTTAGTAATTTGCCAAACTGATTGTCTAACATCGAAACTTTTAAGATTGATGAATATAACGAAATTAAAGTGAGCTCCAACGTTATGAAAATAAGAAAAATTATTAACGTTAAATAATACAAAACCGACAGAATCTGTGAATTTACTTCACAAAAAAAAACTTTGAAAACTCGGATTATAACCAAATTTTCGAATTTTTCTGAGACGAACATCATGAAACTTGTTCACACACGATTTTGAACGAACGAGTTTTCAATTCCACGATTTTCATTTTATATGCATTTCATCTGCTTTCATAGAACTATATAATCAGAATTATCTCATTTTAACAGTCTCCTATTATTCAGGTCATTTGTTTCAACATTTTTAGATACTAGCGTTATTTGTTGTACACATTTGTGATATTCGTGATCCATCACTCGGAAAAATTTCAACAACCTGGCATGGTTTTGAGTATGGGTCGATTAACTGTACATCAAATGAAAAAAAAAAAAAAAAACAAAAAAAAAACGTCGATCATTGACTTTATAAAATAAATACTATGAATGAATGAATGAAAATAATTATTATGCGATGAAATATTGTAACAATGCAAAAAGTAAATTCGTTACAACATTCTATAAATACTAGAAATTTCTAGAAATACAGAAAGAAAATACGTGAAAAAAAATTCGTGTAAATATTTCCAGAAATTCCAGAAATTCATTCAGCAATCTATTAAAAGAATGAACTATATTATTTGAAATCAAAGAAAAACTGGAGAAATTCGAAAAGTACTGCAAGAAGTAAAAATCTATCGAGACACTGTTTTCTGTATCGTCTTTGCCAAAATCGACCCTTGCACTACGTTAAAAAAATATCCATAATATTACTACTAAGATTATTTTAAATTAAACACGAAACAACGGATATTTTCAGTTTCCATTATTAAATTTCAGTTATAACGATTGAATTTTTCATTGGCAGCTATAAAGCTAACGAAATTTTTAGTTAGAGTAAACCAAAATTTCCGTAAAGTCCATTTTATTCGTCTTCCGATTGAAAAAATGCAGTTGAAGCAACTGAATCTGTTTTCTCTGTGTGTGAAGTCTTAACTATTTTTGTACTCAAAGAAAGTTTTACTTTTTTTTAAAAATCAAATACTGCATCCTCTGGCAAAGTGATTACAATGTTCCAACATTGCAACAAAAATTGCATTTGATATTCTTATTTATGGCCAAAAACGTTCTTTTTTTTACTGTTTTTTACAATATGGATATTTATCGAAAGTAAGTAAAAAATCCATGATTCTGTACAAAAAAATGTACTCGATCGATCGCAAAATCCGCTAGTATCAAAATAGTTGTATTTCGTCTGATTTTTGGTTATTTTCACGTGTTCCAGGTCACATGGTCAAAAAATAAACCGCTTTCCTCAATACTTACGTGGTAAAGAATCTGTAAGTGAATTTTTTTTTCATCAATTGTATATGGAATAATGTAGGTGTCATTTGAAAAAAAAGCGTAATAAAAACAGTTTTGAAAAATGTAAGCTGTTGATTTATTTACCTAGTAGGTGTTACATGAAACAAAAAGATTTAATATAGATAAAAAATGGGGAAGTTTGATTTCATGATGTCTAACTTTGAAGAAGAGTGGAATTATGTCGCAAAATAAAAAAAACGAAAAAATTGAGCAGGAAGTGAGTCGGTATGGGGTAAATGTTTTACATAAAATAATGTCAAATGTCGTACCCCACATATAATCAATATTAAGCCAAATATAGTGAACAAAAAAATTGTCATTAGAGTGATTACTCTTGAGGCCGCAGAATTATCCCATAATTGGTCAAAAATGCACTAAATTTCATTGGGCACTGTTGGGGCGATGTTTTCCTGATTTTGTTTACTGGGTCTATAGACCTAAAATGTGAAATATCGGTTAAACTTGGACGAAAAAGTATTAATTATCCACAAAAATCTCTTTTTCGATTATAACCTGTATTTTCTCGTTGCAGCCTACATCATGTACATTGGTATTAGACGGTGATATTTTTTTTACAGCTTACTGCAACACTAGCGAACAATTTGACGTGGAAAATTTATTTTAAAGTTGTCGTTTGCGCTCAAAAATAATTATTCGCCATGATGTAAACAAAATGCCATGTTATTTAAATGGGAAAAAGTAGGTCTCTAGAGGCCTAGTGTTCGATGCAAAATCTAAAAAAACTCAGAGATTTTTTTTTCAATATTTGGACGGTTCAAGTCCGACCAAACCCATTTTAAGGACCATCTTTTGGTACATATTATTGGCAGTAAGCTAATGTTCAAAGAAATTTACCAAGAACATTTTCGAAAATGTTGGGCACTAAATCGAAGAAAATTCTTGGTATATTTCTATAAATATTGGCCTAAAAAGAAACTACTTGAACATAAAGGTATTCAGAGAATCTTTTAAAAACAATTTCTGGTACATTCCTAGAATATTGTGTGCCAATCGGAAATGAACCTTTTGATGACCTTTTTAAAGTCACAATATTGAATATTAACAGCATCATTTAACCCAAGGAAAAAACAGTCACTCCAAGTTATTTGCTTGTTTATAATTTGAATTTTAACACGTTTTGACCCTTGGTTTGGGCCATCATCAGGCAATAGTTCAAAATTTCTCGTTCTGCAAAAGAAGACAAAAAACCATATTCCAATCAAATCAGTGAACTGGGAGAACCCTCATTTTATCATCATTTAAACCTACATTTGACCAAAAAAATTTTTACCAAGTAATTTCGTTCTTTTCTAGCGACTGATCATCACTTTCAAGAAACCTCTAAAACCATCCATCGCTGGAACCAACTTCTCCTTTCCCTAATTCCAAAAACTACCATTCACATTCTTCCCTACCCTGACCAGACATCTACATCACCCATCGTCAACATCTGAACCCCAGAAAGACAGAGCACATGCCCACTGACAACTCTTATCTTTCACAACAAAGGTCACTCTCCCCCTTACCCACTCCACAAGTTCAATACGAACCCCACCCCTCTCCCCCCTCACCCATCAAAAACTGCCCTACCCCAACCAAACACCTGCCTTACCAGTCACCGACAACCCTTCAAAACCAAAACAAACACCCAAAACCACCCAAAAAAAACTTCCCCCACCCCCACCCTCCCCGCCCTCGGAATCTTCACCCAACCCCTCGGGATTTCCCCGAAAATTCCACGCCTGACATTCCCCCGAACCTCCCCAAAACTCTCGTCTTACTTCTGTATTCCGCGAACCTCGTAAACAAAGACGATCCCTCGTTTCCAATTGGTCGCGCTGTCGCCAAGTCAGGTGCCCCCAGCCAATTCCCAACCTGAGCTCGGTTCCGACAGAATATTCCGCCCCCGCCGCCCATTCCCCTCCCCCCCTGCCGCCCCCCGAGAGCACCCGGACTCGACTGGCTCAGCTCGACTCGTCAGTCCAGACTCGGCCATTTCTCTCGCAAGCGCGTGCTCTTGCTCCGGGATTTCCAATTCCCAATATTTTTTTTCCTTGACCAGGTCGCGGGTTACAGCCCCGGGCAACACCTGCAAAATAACGCGTCGCAAAAGGATGATACACTCCGGGCGCACGAGGCTCGAGGTAAGGGTTCCACGAACCCAATCCTGCCCCTTCCACGAAACAATGTCCCCCTTGTTGTCAGTCGCGAACAGCTGATCCCTGGGTTTGTTTTGGGTGGAGGAATTTCCGAGAAACGAGCCCGTGTGCCCCTGCGATTTCCCCGAATCGGCGCACGATTCGGGGAAATTCGGACCGTGTTCGGGGAACGGGGTTCGAGCGAGAACATTTCCGCGAACGCTGTTTTCTCTTTGTTTCTGAGTATTTTTTTTCTTTTTTCTTGTTCGCGTTCTGTGTTTCGCGCCTGTTGACTTTCGTGAACTCCGTCTTGAACCTTTCCGGACTCGCTGTGCCCCCCTCTTCCCCGCCCCCCTCTGCGCCCTTTTCTTTGTCCCCCTTGCTTTGTCTTGCACGTACAGTAGTGTGTTGAAAACACGATTGTTTTATTCTTCGCATCGACATGACAGCGTTACGAACGTCGGAGGAGGCGATGTTTCTCGATGGATTTTCTGTTTTACCGATGGGTTGTTTCGGGGGGAGGGGGTTCGGGGGCGGACGCGTTGCCAGGGGGTTGAATTGCAGGATGGTGGCTTCTTTTAAGAATAGATTTCATAAATTTGTGTGTTGATAAAAAATGGTGTATTTTTAATGGAAGTTAAGAATCTGCAGGTGCTTTTTTTTCAAATAATTGCAATTATGTGGATATTTTGAAGGGTGCATTTTTCTTGGAAGAGGGTGCTCGCAGAATCTTAATCTTAATAAGAAAGACTATTTTTAGAACTGTACACTGTTTTTCGCAATCTATTTTTTCGACTTATCATTATTACCAAACATCATTTTTGAACGAAAAAACACTAATTGTTAAGGTGATTATTAATTATGAAACGAACTTCAGTTTATTTATTGTGGTTGTCAAATACACGTTTTATACAACGTTTGTTTGTTTGTTTGTTTTCTTTCAGGTGTCACAAAATTATTACCTGTACTTCCGTTGCAAATTTTTTTGGTTACGAAATTGTTTCGTGATGAATGTGGAACTTTTTCAGGGCGCGAAAAATCCTTGTTTGAACAGATAAACAGTTGTTTGTATTATAAAATAAAATGAAGAAATTGTAGAATATTTTAGAAGTGTAAATACGTGAATACTATCGCGAGTGCAAGGCGCGAGCCGTAACAAAATTTAATTTTGCACTTATCATTATTACCAATCATTTTTTTTGAACGAAAAAACTCTAATTGTTAAGGTGATTATTAACTATCCAACCAACTTCAGTTTATTTATTGTGGTTGTCAAGTAAACGTTTTCTACAACATTTGTTTGTTTGTTTGTTTGCTGTCGCAAAATGTACTTTTTGTAGAACTTGTTCAAGGCGCGAAAAATCCTTTTTTGAATATGAACAGTTATTTGTATTTTAAAATTAACAAAAGGAATAATAGAATATTTTGGAAATGTAAATACTATCCCAATTGCAAGGTGCGAGCTGTAGCAAAATTTATTTTTAAATAAATTTTAGATTGATTAATTTATGAGAAATCTAATTTCTTAAATCTGAATTTTGAAATTAAAGTGGACACTGTATTTCACTTAACATAGCGAATATGTGTATTATAATAATAATCATGTTTGAAATTGAGCTTTTAAAATTGTAAAGAAAGTTGAAATTAATGACTGCAATAAATAATGGCAATAGTTAAAAAAAAGTTATAGTGGACAAAATGTCCAGTAGAAAAAATATTTAGTGGAAGGAACGAAGTGGAAAAAATGTAGTAAAAATCGTGGAGTGAAAAAAACTTCTCACTAACCATTTTTAGATATTTTACGAAGTTTTTAGTGTATTTTCAAATGAATTCTCAAATGAAGCTGCCATTTGCGATTTAACATTTAGAAGGGTTCGGAACAGCCTTAGAATGTGAGGGTAAGAATTTTTTTTAGAGCTGTAGTTGAGAATGCATGTATAGTTTTTTTTATCAATTAACCAAATGTTATTAATATTATATCATTCAAACAAATATCCATGTCACGCGAGAAAATCAGACGTTGCTATATATTCATTTGGATGAGGATTTGTTTGAGGGTGGTTATTATTTTGTTATGACCATTTTCAAAGGTTCATCTTTGTCTTCCATTTAGACGCATATTTGTTATTGTCTGGTAGGAATTTTGTCATTTCTGTAGATTGTAATTGTGACATTGAATTTTTTTCGGAAATTTGTAATTTAGCCTGATATGAAGATCGTGAAATAGGGATCAAAACGTTGCAAAGTGAATGATTTTTAATAAAACAGGGCCCATAGAATCCTACTTAATTTATTATTTTTGTTTTTTTTGTTGAAAATACGTAGAATGTTCAATGATTTCTTGTTAATATGGATGAAGGGAGAGATTGTAAATTGATTCCATGAAGATGAAGGATCTGTAGGCGCTTTAAAAAAACTGAATGCTTCAATAAATGTTGAAATATAAATTTCCTAAAGTAGAAATTTTTCCTAAAAAAGAAGCACTTGCAGATTCTTAATCTACGTTAATAATAGACCATTTTTCAATATTTTACGAATTCAATAGGTGTATTGTTTGAAGAAGCTGTCATTGTAGAATTTGGCATTTAGAGGGGTTCAGGACATCTTTAGACTGTAGGAAAAAGAATTTCTTTTCATATGATAAGTTAATGACGCATATTTGATTCTTGTTCTTTTTTATTGTTGTTGTTTAAAATCTACGTTCATCACTTGCTGGGCATTGTTTTTTTTCGTTGATGTATGTATTTTTTAAAGAACCCGCCATTGTGCAATTTCACATTTCGAGTGGTGAAAGACACCCTTGGAATGTGAGGGAAAGAATTCTTTTCATGCAGTGGTTTTGTTAAAGATACATATTTAGTTTCTTTCTTTTTTTTCAAACATTTTTTAAAATTTCGATCCTATTGGTCTCGATTAATATAATTTTGTTTCCAACATTCTTTTCAGTATTAAAAAAATAGCAACAATGAGCGTGGAAAATTTTTTTTAACGTGACTGAAGTCAAAGGCTGTTATCAAATGGATTGAAAAAACTTTTCGACGCTATAGTCAATGTTTTATGGGATTCGAGGGTGGGAAAAACGAGCATTTTTCCCACGGAGTTGAACAATGGTCATTTTTTTTCTTTCTGTAAATATACTGAATCCAGAAGGAGTGTCCTTTTTTCTAATATTATTTCTAACATTGCTGTTATTTTACTATTTTCATAGCCTTAGTATTGCAATAGTTTTTCGTGTCGATGTCGTTTTTAAATAGAGTAGACTATTTGTAGAGTGAATCGGTTGAAATATATTTCTCCATCAATTTTAGAAAGTTGAGGCCAAATTCCGAGTTTGTATCCTTGAACTTGAAGTTTGTCGCTCGATCTCTTTTTAATTTTGAAATTGAATTTAAGTTAAAAAACAAATTATAATTATAATCAGAAATGACTGAATAGTTCATTAACTTTGTAAATTATTCTTCAAAATCAAAATAATTTGGTCCCTTACAAACAATATTCTTTTTTCATTCGTGAAAATAACCGGTGATAAAATTTTCAAGTTTAAACTTAGTCATTGAACAATTTTTGAGTTTTAGCGGCAAGTTTGCTGGATTTTGAAATTTCTTATGTACTATAGTATGCTCAGAAAGAAGTTCGTGGGGAAATGAAAATTTTCGTAACTATTTCAAATTTATCGACTTCCGAATTTGCGCTTGGGAAATACAATTTTTTTTCATAACTTGAAATAACAATGCCAAACAAATCATATGATAAAAATTATTCAGGAAATTACAAAATATCCTTTCAAAGAATAAAAAAATCATTCAGTATTCGTCAGTATGTTATCAGGTTAAGATAAAAACTGATTTATTTGTCTTTGTTTCAAGTATATTAATCAAAAACAAATAATCACGTACTGTTTGAACAAATGAATAGTTTATAATTAATGCAATTTACGAAATTTTTTAAAATTTTTAATTAATCCCAGCCCTCTTCTCCGCCCTTAAAAATTTTTTGACTACGTTTAGGGATGTTCTTGTCAGAACAAAATTGCTTTGTACTACTGATTATTCCACATTGAACAAAAAATATGTATAAAAACGCAATTTTCTCGCGTTTAAAAAGTTACTATAATGCAACGGAATAGCTATAAAAATTAGTTGCTCTTTTATTAAAATTAAAAAAATATTATTTCATTAGTTTCCGTTTTTAAGGCTTGTTTCTATTACGTTTTCGTGTCTTCGTCAATATTGGTGCTGACTTTTTTTGCGATATTTTGTTTGTTCCGTTGCTCTTGAAAAGCAGTCACTTTCAAATGCGAACATAACCATTTCAAGTGCTCGCTCATTTCTCGTGCTCATATTTATTTAGAGAGTTAAATTCTCGTTTTTTATCATCTTCACATTGTTTATACTGTATTTCAACGAAAATTCTAGATGAAGTGAAGACTTTTTAATAACTTTCAATAAAATCCTGGAATCGTAAATGGAAAATGGATGATGTAAGTTATTCCATTAATATTGCTGTTAATTTTTTGTTTTGTTTTGTTTTTTTTTTTTTTTTTCAAACAAATTTTAAAGCAGAATGTTGATAATTTACATTTGGCTACTTCGTTTAATTTGTTGAATATTTATTGACTGATTTGTTTTTCAAAGCAAGTTCATTGATTAAAATTTAGAATAAATTACGAAAATGCTCTAAAACTTTTTGATTTTTGACACTTTTCTCATAGTTTTTTGTTTTATGACATTGATATAATACATGACGTAATAAAAGAAAATCTTGGAGTTGGTCAATAACAATTTTCAACAATTTGAAACCCTTAATTCTACATTAATTTTGGTATTTATTGCAGACATAAACAAGTAATCAATATTTTAATGTTTTTTTAAAAAACAATGCAGAAACTTGTTTGAATTATTTTCTTCAATATTTCATATTCAAAGGTAACAACATTTTGAAAAATTCCATATCACAATTCTAAGTTCTTTATTTCTAGAATATGATTTCGATGACTTCCTTTTTCGTTTTTTTGTTGATAATAAATGTTCACATTTATAAAACTGGGAACATTATTTCGTATATATCAATGTTACTGCGAAATACTGTCTATTCACATTTACGTTATTCCGGTGATTTGATAAGTATGTATTTATAAACTTTTTTGATCCTCATTAAGTTTCAATGATTTTCATTACATGAACCTCATTTTAGAGCTATCATTTTTTGCTTCATGATTTACAAATTATGAAATGTTTCAAAACTAGTGAAGAGTTAGATGAAGAAATCATGAATAAAAGTTTTTTTCTTTTTTTGTCATTTATATATTCCGGAAACAAACTACCCTATATAACTTATTCAAATTCTTTTCTTGGGAATTTCGTATCCGAAGATACAAAATTCCAAAGATTCTACTATTCACTTCCATCAATATTTATAAATAACTTAGCCCATCTCCATGCTATTCTCTGCACTAACATTGTTTTTCCTTCAAATCGTTGTGCTCTAATCGCGAAATTCTTCGTTTCACAAATTCCAGAGCGAGGTTCAGCTTCGTGTTAACTTTCTGTGTCCAATTCGTGATTCATTCTCGTAAAGTTTTTCGAATAAAGGCCATTTTTTGGCATTTTCGTCTCGAAATCTCGAAGTACGAAAAGCGGTGCATGGTTCTGTAGGAGCTCGCACCTCGCGAAATGTGCACAGAAAAAAAAAGGTAACTGAACTTGGCTACTCAAACTCATCGCAGTTGACTGAACCCACCGGAGTTGATTCAACTCCACCATACGTGCGATTGAATCCACTTCATTGTCTCCATTTCTGCCGAACAGAACTTGCACGAATCAATTAGAACTTGGTGATAAAATGTTAGCAGATTTTCGGGAGGGGTCGAAATTGGATGATTTTTATAGATGAGTCGGAATATTGAAGAAAAACTAAAAATAAAGATGAATTACCTAATTAAATTGAATAGTAGAAGATAGTTTTGTTCTAAACATATTTACAATTGTTAATTTTTTTTCCTCGGATTCGTTCATGTTGTCATCGCAGATTTCGATCGCATTTTAGTAAGTTTCCTTTTTTTTGATCCTTGACTTTAAATGGCGTTTTCTCGAAAACATGTATTTCGAATTAGCGTGCAAGATTACTAAAAAACGAATAGACCAATCTGCTTTATTCAGCATTCATTTCAAAGAGCATAAAAAACTACTCGATATGAACCAGGATCTACGAAAACAAAACATTTTTAGACCACTTTTCATACACAATTTGCCGTGAAATTTCAACATTTTTTTTCCAGAGCCTGGCTTTTATAGTTGATTTCCGAATTTCGCAAATATCCTGGTTCATCGATGATAGAAAAACCCTCCTAATCGTGAAAATTTCGGGTTATAAGATTTCATTTGAAAATTGTAGCTCAGATCGTACAGCCAATTTAGACGTCCGCATTTTGAGAACAATATTAATGTAATTTTTTTTGTACTTTCAAACATTGATTTCAATATTTATTCAAGAGATTTTCAATATTCTGTCATCATTTTCCCGCAAATAAATCGCAAAAAGCACTACTTTTTCGGGTCCTAAAGGGACTCCCACCTCAAGCCCGTGGAGTGAATTAAATGAATAAATGAATAAAAATATGGTGTTGAATTCAAAATTTCAGAATGCGTATAACTTTAATTTCCAATTTTCATACAATGAATGTTCGATCAAGAATCATAGGAATTCTAATGATATAATATATATATATATATATATATATATATAACGGGCCCTGACACCATACTTTCACCTTTACTTTGTACTATGTTTTGAATTATGTTTTTGTGTTATGATAAAACAATTATCTCTGTAAATTGAAATTGAATTGAATGTAAAATTACGCCAGATACTGCTGCTTGCGTACGATGAATAATAATAATAATAATAATAATAATAATAACTTCTATTTTTCAAAAGGAAAAAATTTTACCTTGAAGGAATATTAAAATTTGAACAAGGTGTGAAAAGTGTGTACAAGACGGCATCTTTTGTGACGTCATGCGCTTTGTTGAAATTCTCGTAAGCAACAGTGAGAAAATAGATTTCATATTTTGCAAAATGCTTATATCAAAGTACAGTAGGACAAATGTACAGATATCAATAAGAAAATATTCGTGATATTGAATAAAAGAATATTTTCAATTGAGGCATATTTACCTATTCATCCAATTGAAAAATATTCGATATCAATAATATACAAACAAAGAAACAAAATGATGATAATTGAATATGGAGGTATATAAGAACTAAAACTTAAAATGGTGAAAAAATTTAGTAAAAATTAAGTATGTATTGTTCGGTTTTCATTGTGTTGTTAGAATCATCGCTTATAAGATTATTGATAGTGTACCCTGATGATGGCTCGATACGAAGCCGAAAGCTTGAGAAATAAAGAAGTTTCTTAAAATTAGCTCTGAGTGACCAATTTGATTTCATACACTGCAAAAAATGGTGTCTTGCCACGAGACTCTTTTTGACGCCATTTTTAAGACGTTCAAAGATGTCTTTGAAACACATCTTTTTGACACATAAAAGTAAGACATTTTATGACTGAAGACATGGATTTCGCGTATTCGTGTCTTCTACGAAGACATGTCTCATATATGTTTTTTTGTAGTGTAACTATTACAAAAATTGTTTTTGATCTAACTCAAACATCAGCATATGAATTTTTGAAAATAAGTTTCACCAGATTGCAGACAAAGACCGAAACGGAGATCCCCGAGTAAATTCGAATAAAGTGCCTGAAGAAGAAAAAAAGTCCTGTCGAGAACGTCTGGGTTGAGATTATTTTATGTCGTCAAAGAGTAACGCACTTTTGCTAGCTCGGTCGCATTAGAACGTGCGCTTTCCGCGTAGTTTAATTTTTGCACGCGAATAATTTCGTTCCCTGTCTGTATCGTGCAGAAACTGTTTTAGTTTTTCATTAAAAACATTTTGTTTTAAATTAAATTTATTTTAAATTATTCAATTATTTTTGCTACCACTTTTGTTAAGTTACAATTATTATTTAATGAGTAATATTGTGAAGAAATAGTGACGGAATAGTTTATTAAATATTCAGGAAAAATATGCCAAGATGATTAGATAAATTTAGATAATTTTTAATATCTGGTTAAATGTTTGGAATTTTTTCAATTCTAAAAATTAATACAGCATAAAATATCACAAAGATTATCAAAGATTCTAAACATTTGTGCAATATTATGAAATGTTCAAAAATTTTGCATGGTATTTTCATAATCTATTTTCTTCGAAACATGTATGTTTTTCTTGATTTTCAATGGCAAAATGGAAAAATAGAAAAGAACGTAGAAAACCGATAAACCTACGTTATTAAGTTAAATTTAAAAAAAGTTTTGAGTAGTTAGTATTATATTTTGTAAGTTTCGATAAAATATATGTTTACTCGGGCCCTGTTCTGGGGGACTCATTTGATTTGGTAATTAGATTGTATTTCGACGCCATTTATTGTTGGATATGACACACTATGTGATTTATTTTTATGAAATGTTAAAAATTCTATTAAAATTCGAAAAATTCTTATGATATTCGAAAATGTTCTTTAATTTTTGTCTAATGCATTCTTGGCTATATTTCCTCGAAATGTAAGCGGAGATTTTTCTTGATTTTCAAAAAAAATAAGAAAAATTTGTAGTGTGTACTGAAATATGACAAAAATCTAAGTAAGCTAATTTTAATAAAATTTTAAAGGTTATAGTCTGCATTTTTAGAAAAAATTCGCATATTTAAAATACGCTAAATCGTGGTTTATTCTAAAAAATTTGAAAAATGTATAAAGTTTTGGAAATTTTTATACGTTTGGTTGATCGTGTTCACTATCATACTTTCTAAATAAATACGTGATTTTTGTTCAATTTTTCAATAAAAACTCGAGATAACAATAAAATTATTCAAAAATTACAAAAAATTACCATGAGTTTGACTGATATTAGAAAAATTTGTATGATCTTTAAAATTATTCTGTTTGATCGAAAAATATTGAAAGTTTCCCTCAATTTTTCCATGTTAAAACACAATTGCTTGAGTTCACATATACACATAAAAAAATGAGACATTTACAATATCTCAAGATTTATGGAGAATGAGAGTAGTGGGTGTGTATAAAAATAAAATAACGGAATCGCGCACTCCCGTGCGTAAGGTCATCGCACCGAAAATGTTCGAGTCGATCCCTAAACGTTGACCCCCCCAAACCCTAGACTTTTCTAAAGATCGAAAAGACGGCCCGCCATGAATTACGATTATTAGGGTTACTTTCATTCGACGTTCCCGCAGTTCAATAAAGAATAGGTTGAGATTCATACATGAAAATACTGGAAAAAAAGATCATTTTTTTGCAGGTTTGATTTGATTGCTTATAAAAAAAACAAGTGATTTTGACGAACAAAGATTGAAAATAAAAGAAATGAATGTATTTCTAAAATACAGTGTAATTTGGTACGATAAATTTTGGAAATTATTTATTCATACAGTTTTTCAGGCGTGGATTCGTAAGAGAAAATATAATGAAATATTTTGATTTTTATAACTATAAACAGTAATAACATTGTGGAAATCTGAGACAGCAAAAGAAAAAGTAAGCAACACTGGAAAATTTTATAATGAACAAAATACCGAAACAACATCAATTTTTAAATTGTTGTTTTCACTTTCACAACTTTCCACAATTTACAAAATCCAACTACATTTTATAGAATTATAAATTTTGATTGAAACTTGAAGAATTATCGTCCATCTAAATACGACAAAACATTTTTCGATTTTGAAAAATTTTAATAATATAACACAGTTTCTGTTACCTGCAAAATATACAAAAGTTGTCTGAAACTCTACAAATTTCGAAAATTTCGAACAATAATTGGCATTCTTGAAAATATGTAATGTTCCTTCATTTTTCGAAATCATCTTTATTTCAAGGACAATGCAAACTCTTTTTCAAATGTTTCAGATTCTTATAAAAAATGGGAGAAACATTGCATATGTTCAAAAAATATTTTAATGAACAAGACAAAAGATTTATGAACATTTCATGACATTTTACGAATCATCCAAATTTTACAGAATTGTTGACATTCTTTTTAATTTTCAATGTTGTTCAATTTTTCCAAGAAATTATCTAAAGTTTTCGAAATTTTTAAGAAATTCATCTATTTTAACAAAATTTTCCGCAATTTTTTATTATTTTTCAAATCACTCAAATATTTATATTCCAGTATGGATGAATATTATCATGCATGTTTCGAAAAAAATAATAAGGAACGCAATCTTCAAAGTTTTTGACAATTTTCTAGAATCCTACAAATTTCATCACTTTTTTTATGAAAATAGACATTGTTTTGAATTTTCTAAAAACTGACCAAATTTTTGGAAAACTTATGCATTACTTAAAGATTTCTCGTAATTTTAAATACTTTCCAAGATTCCTAGATATTTATTCTAGTAAAAAATGTGCAAACTATTCATACTTTGAAAAAATCTAATAAGGAATACGATCTTCGAAATTTGAAAAAATTCTGGCATTCCACAAATTTTTAAAATTTCTTACAGTTATTGACGGTATTTTTAATGTTAAATGTTATTGAATTCATGATAATTGTTATTATTACACAAGCTTTATACAACCGTCTAAATTTTTGAAAAAATTTCCATTTTTGTTGGATTTTTCGTAATTCTCAATAATATTCGAGTTTTCCAGATATTTATTGAAGTATTTCAAATCAATTTTTTCATACTTCGAAAAAATATGATAAGGAACGCAATCTTCAAAGTTTGGGAAAATTTAGAGTCCTGCAAATTGTTCGAATTGTTCATAATTATTGATAGTCTTTTAAATTTGCATTGTTATTTAATTTCTTAAAATATCACTTATCTAACGAACTATGTTTTATACAGACTGAATTTTTGAAGGATTTATGCATTATTTTAAGATTTTTCGTGATTTTCGAATACTTTTCAAGTTTCCCAGATTATTGTTCCAACAAAAGATGTGTGGATAATACATACTTTGGAAAAATCTAACAGGGAATACGATTTTCGAAATTTTGAAAAATTCTGGCATTTTACAAATTTTTCATGTTACTCATAGTTATTGGCAATATTTTTAATGTATTTTGTTATTGAATTCGTAAATATTTGTATTATCATACAAAATTTTTCAAACCGTTCAAATTTTGGAAAAAATTATCCATTTTTTAAAATTTTTAATACTTTCCGAGTTTTCGAATGTGTGTTGAAGTATTAAAAACCAATTTCATGCATACTACGGAAAAATATAATGAGGGGCACAATCTTTAGTTTGTAAAAATTTCTGTAATTCTGCAAATTTTTCGAATTTCTCATAATCATTGATAATAATCTTTTGAATTTGCAATGTTATCAATTTTGAATAATCTTAAATTTTACATGGGTCGTTGAGAATTGTCCAAATTTTGGAATGGTTCATCTCTTTTTTCAAGATGTTTCGTAATTTTGGAGTACCATTCAAAATTTCCAGATTTTTGTTGAACTATGAGAAAAAAATGTCATACATACTCTGAAAAAATATGATAATAAACACAATCTACAAAATTTTCGAAAATGTTCTGGTATTTTACAATTTCTTCAGATTTTTAAGAATAATTAACAATAATCACGATTCTCATTATATCCCGATTTCTAACAATTTCATTCATAACAGAACATTTTTCCAATTTTCTTGAAAGAATAAACATACATTATAAAGTTCATTTCGAAAAAGTACAAAAAATCACAATCTTAAGAAACGCCCAAAAAATTATCAAAGTAATTTAATAAACCATGTCAAATACAAAAATGCCTGTAATTTATCATTTTAATTAGCTTCACACACAAACTTTTGTTCAATATTCCTATTTTTTGCAGAAACCATATGCACTGCAAAAAGTTCTCATTGCTTATAAGTTGATAAAATAAAATAAAACCTGTAAAAATTGCCAAACTGTTTATAATTTGCAATGCTTAATTTTTCATAAATCAAGTATCATGAGCATTTATGAATTCCCGTAATATTTTTCACGTAAGCCCACTTTCATAAGCGACTGGTTAACTCTGTTCTTCAAATAACATTCAACTATCGAACTTCCCACGTGCAATATACTCTAGAAATTCGCATGTGCAGTTTCCACAAATACAAGAGCTGATTCGGCGTTAATGTCGCACAAATTGCATGCGCGAATAATAAGCGAATGTATGTTTAGCTGGCACAGTGAAAATGTATGACTCGGTTGACGATGGGAAATGAATTTTCGGTGTTACTGACGCTCGTCGAGAATCTTCATTCGTTACAAAACTATCTGATTATTTTCGACTCGAGTGACTGGTTATCTGCCGTAGCATATATATTCACGGTAGTGCATGAATTTTTGTTTCGAGTGACAGTGATAAGAGCGATAGCAGAGCAAAATAAAACCTTCATGCTCGCTTCTTCTATATGCCCACGTGCGACAGATAATGAGTTTGCGGAAGAAAATGTCATGCTATTTGCGGGGTAGAGATTTTTCTCAAAGATTATTCATTTCATAACATGCCCTTGGTTTCTTTGGTGTTTTGATTCCTTTTTGATGTTGAGTAATGGATGAATGAAAAGATTTTCTAATATAGTGATGAGTGATATTAGCATTGCAAGCATTGGAAAATTCTGGATGGATACAATACTTGAAAAATATTAGGTGCAAATGCAACAATTTACGAATAACAGTGCAACGAAATCTCAAGACTTTCAATAATTCATGAAATTTATTGGTTGTGATTGTTAATTTTTATTGTGATATCAAAATTATTAATCATCTGTAGGTAGGAAATAACATTTACAGATTATGAAAAATTAGAACCATGTTACACAATCTCTGCAATTTTACGAAATTTTTAAAATCGAAATAATTGCTTGAGTTATTTTTTAATAGTATTTGAAGTAATAATTTTTCGACTCCTCGATATTTCGTGCAAATTAGTCCAATTCATTGTTTTTGGAAATTTTCGAACATATTTCATAACTTGGAGATTGCGATTGAAATATAAAAAAAAACCAGATGCATATGATAGTAAACACATTGTCCAAGTTTTATTATTATTTTTGAAAATTCTACAATTGTTTCGAAGTTTATAGAATCTCGTGATAATTTTTTGAATCGACAATATTTCTTGACTTTCTGTGATTGAAAAAAATTCAGATTAAATACAAAAACCATCTCAAACTTTCCAAATTCTAAATAAATTTTGCCCGCTCAAAAATTTTGGGTAATTTTTTAATGTTTTTCATGTTTTCCACATTCATCTCAAATATTTCAAAAACATCATACATATTATGAAAAAATATAATAATGAACACAGTTTCAGAAATTCATCAACATTTTCTGGAACTTAACGAATTGATAAAATTTTCATTTTTTCGTAATTTCCAGTCAATTACGCACGATTCCAAATTTTTTACACATATGTGTAACTCATTTAGATTTCTCGTTTCTTCAGTACCTACTCTCAAGGTTTATGAAATTTTTATTTAACAATGAAAAATCATTTTCATGCATATTTCGATAGGAGGTAATAACGAACACAATTTACAAGTATCACCAACATTTTCAAGAATTCTACAAATTTTTAGAATTCGTAAAAAATTTTAACACTTCCAGAACAATGTATTGCTTTTAAAATTTTTCAAAATTACGAAAATTCGAAGCATTCGACCAACCATTTAGAAATTTTCAAATGTTGTAAAAATTTGTTCTAATCACAGAGATTTTTTGTAATTATCAATACATTTGATGTTTTTCAGATCAGCATAAAAAATTGAAAAAAAACATAATTAAGCGAATTTCAGAGAAGTTTGATAGTGCACACAATTTAAAAAATTTATAGACATTTCTGAAAATTCCAGTGTTTCGAATTTTTTTGCGTCATATGAAACCTTTTATAATTCTAGAATTTTTTTCACTCTTTTTCTCACTGTACTAAAAATTATTTAAAAAATTCAAAATTCTATTAAAATTAGCAGAACTCATAAATTTTTTTTTATAATTTTCATAACTTTCAAGTGTTGCTGATTTTTACTAATGAATAAAAAAAGATCATTAATAGTACTTAATAAAAATAATTTCTGAAATTTTTGCACACTTTTTATAACTCTACGTATTCCTGGAATTTCATTGGATTATATGTGTATCTTTGAGATCTTTAATATTTCTAAATTTTTCGAAAATTTCATATCTTAAATTGTAAGAAATATCCAAAATATAACAATTTTCGTAAAAAATTGTCTGAAAAACTAGAGTTTTTGATATTTTTTTTCAGTTCAACAAATTTTAATCTAAGAATAAAAAAAAATCTAATTGCAGTTTTTAAAAAAGTAAAATAATTTTTTTATTCTACAAAATTTATGAAAATTTTTTGAAAATTTAGAAATTTTTCGAAGGTTTCAGAATAATTGACAGTCGAACAAATTAAAAAAATTGTTTGTATCAAAATATTCAAAAATTTCAACTGCTAAAAACTTTGCAGATTCATTGCAAATTTGTCGAACTCCTGAAGTTTTCCAATATTTTTATACTTTTTAAGTAATTTTAGATTTTCATTCAAAAATTATGAATCATCATCGTGCAATTTTTTCATACTATAATAATGAACACAATTTACAAAATTTTTGAATGTTTTCTCCTGTTCTCAAAATTTTCGATATTCTAAAAGATTTATAGACAACTTCCAAAATTGTCAATTTTAAATTTTCATAACTTTCATAATTTTATAACAAATTTGTCCAACTCATAAAAGTTCTCAGTAAATATCACTACTCTTACAGTTCCTCATAAATACAAAATAATTTATCAAATGAATTTTTTTCACTGTAAGTATCTGTTTTATTTTATTTGTCTTTTGAATAATAAAAATTGTCAATATAATAATATGTCTCGTCGCATTAGGAAGTGAAAGTTCAGATTAACGCGATACAATGATGATTGGCCTGATCGTGTAAACGAGGCAATGAACTTTCACGTTCCTGGCTCCGTGAAGTAATGACACTGTGCTAATCTGGAATGAAAATTGGTTATCGGCATAACGCGGAAAAATGACGATAACAGCCGCTGGAAACTTTATTTCACTGAGATATTCTTCTTGAAATAACGCTGTTTTTCAATCAACTTGAAAGACTAATATTCTACAAAACCCTGAAACCAAGACCCTTGTCTTAACCTAAAAGACGACCAGATTCAAAGGTCAAATCAAAATGACAGAAATTCATCATTCAAATTCCTTCCAATTTACCAATCTTCTCATCGCCAGACTCGTCCAAATCCTGATTTATCACCAAAATCATCAAGATAATCTATTCTGGTCTCAATCTCATAAAACTGTTTTGAACCACATCATTCATTCCAAATTCCTCTACCAATTGTCTTCACTTGCTCTTAGTCTGGAAAAATCTGTTCAAGATCAAAAGGTGTCATTGAACTTGAAACAGTTAAAGAGTCAATGAGAAATAAATCTCGACAATCACCCCGAACTCCTCGCGAATGCAAGAGTTTCTTCTCGTCCCATTCAATGCCAAAGCACGCATTTGTTTCACTTGCACTTTGTTGAAATTCATAATTCGCGCTTGATATCACGTATCATTCGTGCGAACAAGAAGGTTACAATGATTGGGCATGGAAAATAAGATGCATGAATTTCTGTTTTTTTCGGGTAAACAAACTTTTGCAGTGTGTTTTGATTAATTTCGTAACTGGGGAAACCAAAACAACGTTATCGCGGTGAAGTTTGACAATCTTGCAGTCGGTTTATTCGCTGTTTTCCATCGGCGTACGTGTGTTTACATTAAATCGATGTTTCGGGGTTACTACTTGATTACGCCTTATCAGTCTGCTATCAACAAACAAGAATATTAAAGCAGAGAGACGGGAACTTGTGATGCTGATTCCTAAAACGTAATTTTTTTCGGTCGTCTCGAGTGTTAATGAGGTTTTTGGTATGCACTGAACCGTAGTTTTGTTGATTTTAATGAAGATTATGTTGGGATGGGTTATGAACAATTTTTTCTTCAGAGTGTAGATTTGATTGTAGTTATGAAAAACGAGAAACCTCTGAAATCCAGAACATTCTATTATCATAGCGTTTCTTCGTTTGTCGAATGATTGGGTAATTTTAGTTAGAACCCTTCTTGACTCTTCTTTTTTCAAGGTCCTTTATTCATTCAAGCTTTCGAACCAACTTCGTTCAGGAATCTAACAACAATTTATCAAATTCAAAATCAGAACCAGGTTACATAATCAAAAAGAACAATTCACAGAAATCAATACCTGCTTGTCAAATTTTCCTTTCTCAAAACATTCACATATCCAATTGAAAGTCTCACGATTATGGATGAGTCATTAATGATACAAAATCAATTATTCCACTTCTTTTCTAAACATTATTGCAATGGAGGATAACAAAAGTGTAATGTAAACAATTAAAACCACTGTTTTCCACTCATTTTTCAAATTTCAATCCTCCTTGTAATAGAGAACACTTGGTGGACCCTCAGGGACTGATCAAATACCAAAAGGAATGAACATCATATCAGAAATCGAACTCGGTATCTAATGTAGACTACTTTTTCTAGACCATCGAATTTATAATAGTCTCATAAATGCCATCCAAATTCTTCTAATGAAAATCATTTTCGATATTGTCCTCTTAAAATAATTGCGCTCTCTATCTAAAATCTTTACGTCATTCCACTTATAATCTTTTTTTTTTTTGTTTTCGCAGCACTGTGGTGCGAGATCGTCAATAGAAAAAAAGTTACGAAGTATAAGAGACGAAGTGAAATAGAAGAGTAATAAACGATTTTAATCAGAGATCGATATAGTTCGTATTATATGGATACCCCAAAACAACAGGAGATAATTGTTATATGTGTAATGAACAAAACGATTCGGGAATTGTTATAGAAAAAAGTAAGTCGAGTGGGAGTGGGAGGAGGGGGTCAAATCGTGCAAGGGGTACAGCCCGTCGAAGAGTCCGGTCAATGGTGGAGGCAGCAACATACTTCTTATCACCATCATCAACCCCATCATCATCACCATCATCATCAAGGCAGTTATTACACTTCCCAATCGCACATTCACAACAACCCCGTCAGTACAATGAAGCAGTCTTACATGCAGGTTCGTTCTCCACAAAATCCCAATGAATTTTTACGTAGTCGATGTGCCAAGGGAACAGACAATCGATATTTTTCATCCTAACGTTTATTCGATAAAGCTCATAACCCGAGCGGGAAACACACTGAAAATAGGGAGAAAGTCGAGAAAAACGGGAAATAATTAGTTCTATGCAAATGTAATTTAGGTCATTCGCCGGATCAGATATGTCTGAAAGGAAGGGTGGACGGCTGAATTAT
This sequence comes from Platygaster robiniae, assembly GCA_028476575.1. NCBI lineage: Eukaryota > Metazoa > Arthropoda > Insecta > Hymenoptera > Platygastridae > Platygaster > Platygaster robiniae. The sequence continues at coordinate 27,233,608 of CM052025.1, read as the reverse complement.
GTAAAGTACAGGTTTTTTCGTTCCTTCGGAACTGCCTTGGAACGACCTAACACTGTTTTCTCGGCTCATTTGCTTTTCTGAAATCGTAACGTTTCTTCTCACGAGGTGGCCTTAATTTTCTTCCTCCACGAGTCGTTTTCGTCCAGTCTACATTGATCGCGTAACAATCTATACATATTCTATCGCTAAGCCAATGCTTTTACTGGGGGGAACGTTACTTTTTTTCGTCAGGGTTCGAACGTGTTTCTCGTATTTTTCTGCTTTTTGCTGGTTTACCGACAATATTACGATGATGGATTCGAAAATAACAGCAAGATTCGTGTTATGGTTTTTGTGCTTTATCGAAAAAGATTTTCATATTTGTTAAAAAATTGCGATTGGCACTCGAGGGTCATGTCATTTTATATTACTGAAAGGGTCTAAACGAGGTAATGGTTAAGATGTGCAAATTTTTTATTTCGGAGTTTCTTCTTTCAAATTTTATACAGCATAATTTATTATCCGTACATTTGGATTGAGTATGCACTAACTGCCTATTTGAAAATTTGTCAAACTAGATAATGATGAATATATCGTAGGTTGTTGAGCAATTTTAGCGCGCATTTCAATTATGCAATACCCTTGACTGAGTAATACGAAGATAATGCACGATGAATGATGAACCATTGTTTATTTGATGTAAAGGGAAAGTTTCGACACGGGAAGTGCGCAGTATAATAAATTCATAACCCGTTAGCTTTAATTCCGAACCCATCGAATTTTCGAGAGCTGATCTAAATTATATTCATGGCCTATATTTTCGTACATTTTGAGGTGGGGAATTTCATCATGCTCGGGGATAGTTGTGGTGTCAGGAATTTCCTTCCGTGAAAAGGTTAAACATATTTCGCTATTGATTGTTGCGATATCGATTATTCACCGGGTGATAAATGGAGCTACTCGAATTCAACATCCTGAATTATCTATTGTTTCGGAGGCAGAGCGATTACCTTTTTTTCTCAAGTGCTCTTCCACGAAAACGGGCTTTGACCTATTCATGAAATGTACATTTTATGGAGGGGAGAGTTCAGAAAAAACTCACTTCAAGCAAAATTCTTTTTGTAAATAATTTTTCTTCAATAGATTGGACCTAACCTAAAATCGCACCTTAGTTTCGAAGAAGGAAATCAAGGACGAGTGATAAATCAAATATGCACTTTCTGTACATTCACGCTGTGAATTTATTGCGAACCCTAAATAAGACCTTCGAGTACAATCGCAATAATTGTTATTTTATGCAAAATCTCGAATCAGCTTAAACTGATAAGACGTATCGTGGAGAATCGTAATGATCCTTGACACCCGAATTATCGTTCAATCAGCAATAATGCGAAAACCTCGAAAGCGTCGAGAGCTCAATGATTATCACACAATCTGCATTCAATTACAGCTAACATGGGTATTTCACGATGACGAGGCTCAAATCAACAAAAAACTGCCAAAGGAATTGTTACTCAGGTAGGTTATCAAGTAACCTAGTCCAAAACATTTCTTCATCACTATAAATATCAAATTTTTCATCATTCACAGAATTTTATCGTACTTGGATGTTGTTTCACTATGCCGTTGTGCCCAAGTGAGCAAGGCCTGGAATGTATTAGCTCTCGACGGCTCCAACTGGCAAAGGATAGACCTATTCGACTTCCAACGAGATGTGGAGGTGACACTATACAATATTGTACTAAATCTTGTCCTTTCTCTTATCCAATTCATGGCTGCATAATTCAACGTAGACTTGGTCATGAAATTGTCATGGATCCTTGATGATGTGTAGCATTAGACACGAAACGATTTGATCCCGATGGCCGGAATGAGATTTTTATATTCAAATCCACTTCTAGGGACCTGTTATAGAGAACATTTCAAGGCGATGCGGCGGTTTCCTGCGGCAACTGTCGTTACGTGGTTGCCAAAGCATCGGCAACGCTTCCATGCGGACCTTGGCTCAATCGTGCCCGAACATCGAGGAACTGAATTTGAGCCAATGCAAAAAGATCTCCGACGTAACCTGCGCGGCTTTGAGCAGCCAATGCCCGAAGCTCCAACGACTGAACCTCGACTCTTGTCCAGAAATCACTGATCTCGCCTTGAAGGACCTCTCGGACGGTTGCCCTTTGCTCACGCACATCAACCTGTCGTGGTGCGAACTCCTTACCGACAACGGGGTCGAGGCTCTCGCCAGAGGTTGCCCCGAACTGCGCAGCTTCCTCAGCAAGGGATGCAGACAGCTGACAGACAGAGCAGTCAAATGCCTGGCGCGTTACTGCCCTAATCTCGAAGCAATCAATCTCCATGAATGCAGGGTAATTTGCTTTCCCATTAATCACTTTCACCTCAGCGACGTTAATCCAAGTCCGATCAGTTTCCGAAAACTTTATCACGTACTTCACTATCAGAGACATTTGGAAATCATAAAATAATAGAGATGACGTGATAGGACTCAATAAAATCGCATTGGGATCAAGTGATATACGTACTTATAAACGCGTCTCATTGTAATGCAGACGTCTTAAATGTGGGTTAGTTGAAACCGGACAGCGAAGCTCTCTTTAACTCGGCGAAAAAAAGGCTCCACTTGCGCCTCTGAATGAAATAAATGCGTGTCTTGTTGCAGAATATTACGGACGAATCCGTGAGGGAATTGAGCGAACGGTGTCCTCGATTACACTACGTTTGCATCTCAAACTGTCCACATCTAACGGACGCATCGCTGGTTACATTAGCGCAGCATTGTCCGATGCTCAGTATTCTCGAGTGCGTTGCTTGCACCCATTTTACTGATGCGGGTTTTCAGGCGCTTGCAAGGGTAACTTCAACATTCTCATGTAGAACCTTATGAATGCCCGAGCCCTGAATTCACTGTAGCTTTTCTTTCTTCAGAACTGCAGGTTACTTGAAAAAATGGACTTGGAAGAGTGCATCCTCATTACGGACACGACGCTCATCCACTTAGCCATGGGTTGTCCTAGGCTTGAAAAATTAGTGAGTGTATTCAAGTTTTCAAGGTTGAATAAGGAATCTGAATGACTGGATTTTCTTTTTAGAGTTTATCGCATTGCGAGTTGATAACAGACGAAGGGATCCGGCAGTTGGCCTTGTCTCCCTGCGCGGCGGAACATCTAGCTGTTTTGGAACTAGACAATTGCCCTCTCATCACCGACTCCAGTCTGGATCACCTTCTTCAAGCCTGTCACAACCTTGAACGCATCGAGCTTTATGACTGCCAATTGATTACCAGAGCCGGCATACGAAGACTCAGGGTAAGATTTCCGTCAATTTCTTCCCATACTCAGCCGAAGGATTAGAGGATCATCGCAAGACAAACTGAAGCAGTAACATTTACCAAAAATGTTTTCATTAATCAAGAACGAGGGAGTCTCAGTCTTCATCGGAATCATCCAGACAAATCACTAGAGCTACGCATCACCACCCACTTAAGCAAGAAAGAGCTATAAATCTGTCAATCCATTCATACCATTAAGAACCTGCTGAACATCCTTCCAGCCAAACAATGTATGTTCATCAATTAAATAATCAATGTTGTTTTCAGACACATCTGCCAAATATTAAGGTACACGCGTATTTCGCTCCGGTGACACCACCCCCAAGTGCAGGGGCATCTCGGCAACGGTACTGTCGCTGCTGCGTGATTCTGTGATTTCGTACTTGGGTAGCGTTGAAGCCAATCGTCCTATCAAGCCGTTGAACTCGCCGAATATCGGCGTTGAAGAAACCACGATAGACTTTGTACCCACAGCGAACGTGGGCCACGCGATTCCGGATTCAAGGACACTCTCCGGTATCCTCTACGATCGCTCGACCGTGAAACGCAACGAGGGCCGATAACTGTAACCATCGCCGCTATTGCTCCAGCTAACGTTACGATTACTGAACATGTTAACGCTAATCTCGTTGTTGACTGATACAAAAACAAACCAACACGAATGAATTCGCGATGTCTGCGAAATCGCGCAAAATGATGGTCCGAGCCTGGATCAGAGAACGGACATTTGGGGCAGTGGGAAGTGCTCAAAAGAGGTCGCACGTTCCGTTTGAATCTGTTTAGCGTCGGTATCTCCAAATGGTTCTGTGTCTGCATGACAATATAACTCAGTTTTCGATAGATATAGGCCTTCTGAAACCAGTTTTGGAATATAAATGGATTCAAATGGTTGTAGAAATGTAAAATGAATGTCGGGAACGAAGCGAAGGCTCGTTCTCTGGTTGTGTGGATCCCACGTTGACAAAAGTACAATTCTGGATACCTACATGCATTTTCGAAGGTTGCTCTGAACTGATCACGTCCACGGTTTGGAACGCGATGTTTCTCGGCTCTAGAAGTTTTCCGACTTGTCACGAACTAGGAGAGTTCAGACTGACAAACGAATCGAAGCGCTGAATCGTCGACAAAGTAGCGTTTCGTGACTTTTCAGGAGGTCCTTATCGCGCGTTGACGAAGGACACTTTGACGCATTGGTTCGAAAATTTCGTGTCTTGATGACAAACAAACCGGTCAACGGGTTTGAATTGTAAGGGGCTGTTTTTACCAATTCGGTTTTACCAATTTACTTTTCTTACACCAGAACCCCTTACCTATACACTTTCATTTCTCATTTTTCAGATTACTCAAATATTAATTTCATCAGAAACGTCGAAACAAAGTTTTTAGATCATTTCACTGTCTGAGAACCGGTTTTCTTAGCGAAAAATTGTTTAACAGGTAACGACTTCTTTTTTTAGAGGCTCTTAGGGGGGAGGGGGGGGGGCGCACAGTGGTCCAGAAACCGAAAAAGGTGGTAAAAATGTGAAAGCATTGTTCAATTCTCGTGAAAATTTATACTCGGCGAATTTTGAGGTCGCTGGTATTGATTTTTCAATCAAATTTCAGAATAAACAAATAAACAAAAATGAGTAGATTGGGACGAAACTTAATCGTGCATGTACTAAAATTACTTTGTTTACTTTGGTCATCTCAAGTTAATGTTTAGTGTAGCGAAAGGGGTGAATATGACATCGAAAAGATATTTGAACGTTCAAAAAAGAAGTTTATCAGATGGTACAACAATGTTGTTTATTTCTTTCACATATATGTATCAGCACGATATCAATTTGCTGAAAGTATGCGAAAAAACCAAAGTCCGTCGAAGAGGCAATAAGAGACGTATTTTTACAATTTTCTTATGTATAAAGAAACATGAAATTAAAACTATTCGCTGTCGCTCGACTGAATTTCTTCAGAATCACTAATATGATCAATTGATCACGCAATATTTTTCCTAGACCGTCATGTTTAACACAGAAAGTGCCTCCGTCGACAATTTTTTATTCTTTTTCTTTTCATTCTTGCTGCTCACTGCAGAAATCACGGAGGTCAAATTTAATAAGTAAGGGTAGAAAAATATCCTCCATCGTCTTTTGCTTACTACATTTTCTTGAAAAATATTTCCGGGTTCTTTTGATTATTATATTGCAGGATTCTTCAGGCAGGTTTTAGCAGCTGATTTTTACAAATATTCAAAAATATAAGTGTTAACTGAATTGATCTCTCGGAGCCAATACGAATTCCAAATTCTTTATTATATCTTCATGATTTGCTCAATATTTCGACCTTAAATTAGGTCCTCTTCAGGATCCTTACACAAACAAAAATTCATTCTGTATATACAATCAATTACATATACGAAAAATCCTCACCAACACATCCACTTACGTATATAAAATTCCTATTTCCTTTCAATAATGTGAATCTTTGTATCAAATTAGGTCACTAAGACCATCGTTAAAACAATAAAAGATCAAAAAATTACATATCACATTTTCTCAGTCGTCCTTTTCATATAAATGTCCGACGATAAATGACTACTGAACGTCGAAATCAGTAGTCATTTATCGCCGGACATTTATATGAAAAGGACGACTGAGAAAATGTGATATGTAATTTTTTGATCTTTTATTGTTTTAACGATGGTCTTAGTGACCTAATTTGATACAAAGATTCGCATTATTGAAAGGAAATAGGAATTTTATATACGTAAGTGGATGTTTTTTTGAGGATTTTTCGTATATGTGATTGATTGTATATACAGAATGAATTTTTGATTTTGTAAGAATCCTGAAGAGGACCTAATTTAAGGTCGAAATATTGAGCAAATCATGAAGATATAATAAAGAATTTGGAATTCGTATTGGCTCCGAGAGATCAATTCAGTTAACACTTATTGAAAAACGTGGAACGGAGCAGAAAGAAAATTTATTTGTATTCAAAAATATGTCTACGAGGAACATTTTCCAATATTACACTTGATAATACTCCGCCATACTTCCAACTTATGAATAAATGAAGAAGAAAGTTGAATAAATCAGGAGGAAAATTCATATTGAACTTTAATGTTCGCCATTTGCTATAATTAATAATGAACAATGTTAAGTTAATATTTTTTTGGAAGAACTTACCTTTTCGAGTAGAATCCATTTTCGGAAATTACAACAATTCTATCTGATGAAACATTGTACACTAGTGAATAACACTATTTTATTCTTCCCGAACGTGCACCATTATCCGGCAAAATGAGTTAGCAGGGCAAAAATGACTAGAGGTATCGATACAATTACAGAATTGAAAAAAAGTATAAATTTGTAAAAAAATTGTTTCGACTCTTGGCCAGCTTTTTTCATTTCTGGACCACCGTGGGGCGTCAAAATTCTTGAAATTCGCGTGATGTAATGTATGGATAGTTCATTTACAATGATGACAATTTCGATTGACGTGTTAAGGTGCTCTACACGTCAATATGTGAATTTCAAAATTATTGGAAAAAAACACTGATTAAATTTGTATAGTTGTGAAAACGGATTGATAAAAATGAGCTCCGATCGGTTATACCATTATTGAAAAATTGGTAGGGTTCAGTTGTTAATTTTTTTGTTTTTGTATTCAAGTTGGTCGTTTTTCTATATTCGGATCATTGTAAGATGTATATGTTGGTCCTTGAATCGAGGCTGTAGGTGTTTCGATATATTGAATTGGTACCGCGATTTTCAACGTACTCATATCGCGTAATCGGTAAAATACTCGATTTTCAGCGAACGTCGCTCTTTTTCAGCTCCGTACAAATCGAAAAGACGCAGAGTGTTATTTTCTTTCGCGCCGTCGTTCAGCTAAAATATCGGTTGCTCTAAACGTACCGCGTTGTATATCTAACATAGAATACGGCGGATCCGCGGATGAAGTAGAATATATGAACTCGATGAAAAACAAAAAGAAAAAAAGGTATAGATAAAATATGTTTTATACGCTGCATGTCGTCCTTAGGAACAAAAATATGGGATCACCGTAAATCGTTGTACGAAGTCGGATATTATTGATTGCGGTGTACCACGTCTATTACGATGTAACTGGAAATCACGGCAGACTCCACTCGCGATTAATTTACTTTTCATACATACTCGTTTTTTTTTACTTTTGTTCCCTGTATTTTGTATTCTACAGTAGTACAATCGTTTAGGGGAGGAGATTTTTTTTTGGTGGAGGCACGCTATAATCGTATTATTTATCTTCAGTACCGTGCTTTTGTTGGTAAATCGCGATTTCGATCAACACTTACACACACATACACATCCACATGGACTCAACTAACAGATCGATGAAAATAGACTTTGTTTGAGCGAGTTTGAGCTACGAGTAAACTGAAACGATCGAGCAAATGTTTGGCTGTGCAATAGAGTAAAGAGAAAGATGAAAAATAAAGAGGTTATAGTGCTGAAGAGAGGCTTTGCTGGCGAGGCCCCGTGCAGAAATTTGTTTGAGTGTTAATTTTGCTTAACTTCAAGTTGGCCAAAATGGACTGACGATGGTCTAACGATGTAACGAGTATGGGTTTTGAGCAGTATTAAAAAAATATGGAATGTTTTTGAATTTTTATTCTAAAATAGTAAGAATTTGCAGAAATATATATTTACGTGTTTATTTTTTTAAACAAACTATCCGAAATGTAATTTCGAAAACGGGATGATGATAATTATGGGTTTCATCAGAATGATTTTGTTTATTTAGTTAGATTAAAAAAAAAAGTAATGATTTTGATTATTGTGGATTTCGAATTTCGCGCGGTTAGGCAGACGACAGAAAAAATTGTTATGAAAAAGGTCAGACACTTTCATATCAATAAAATATGGTATTTTTATAATAATGTCAACATTAACTGCCATAAATAACTGAATAAGTATTATTTTTTTCAAATTTTCAACACTTTTTCTTGAGCAAAATAAAAAAGATATTTTTAAAAGAGCTTTTCGATGATGACCTCGCCAGAAGGCGCCGCTTTCGGCCATATCGACATTTCGCCGCTTTCATGAGCCGCAATCTATCGTGTATATATTTTCATTAATGTATGTACTATTAAAGAACGTATTCGAAAAAATTAGTTATTATTATTCAACATTACTTAAGGATTTCATAAGTTATGAGATAGCAAAATATTCTTGAAAGTTGAACAACTTTTATTAACTTAGCTAATGCTTGAAATTTCGTTTTGAAAATTTATAAAAATCTTGCTTCAAGTTTCATTTCAGCAAATTTTGAAGCAAAATACGATTTTTAAGCAACGTAAGAAAGTTATATAAAGATTTTTGAAATTTCCTCAAAAAAAACGTAATACGTTCTGTTTACGGAAAATTTTTTAACTAATTTTCGATCTTTGAAATCCAAAAATTATATCAGTTACTTCCTTAATTGAATTCAATCCTCTAAATTTCTGTTAATTAATGAAACACTTCTCGTTTAAGAAATTGTGGAAAACAACAACAAAACTGTTTCTTACGAATTAAAATCATATCTTATGAACATTTTTATTCATTTAAATATATTTATTTTTTCACGTTATGTACTTAACAAGGATAGTAACATTTTTTACTACCTCTTCTTCTTTTCAACAGCTACATCACGAGGCATTTTGATTCTCATTGCGATTATATTTCTAAGAAAACTACTTTTTAATACACTTGTAGTTTGATATTTATAAAATGAAGATCTCATTTTCGCGAGATTATTTTCACTAAAGTATGTATATAGATTTGCATAGTACCAAAAACACAGAGTTTGACAAGTCTGAATCCCAAGTACCGTCTGCGTTCAAGACGTAAGTATTTATGAAAATAAAATATACAGGTTCACATATTCAAAAATATATAACAAAATTATTAATATTCTTCAAAAACTTAAGAATGTTGGAAATTATTATAAACTCTTAATCAATTTTCTAAAAGTTCTTGTATTTTCACATTCTGTATATTAATAATCATTCATTTGAAAAGTTCTATTCTTGAATTTAAATTCTTGGAAATTTTTAAACAATGTACCAATATAAAAAAATGAGCAGGGTGTTTTTAATTTCACATTTTCTGTGTTCTATTTTGCACGAATGAAAATGTTTTTTTCAATCCTTAAAAAAATATTTCTTGAAAAACAAATTTACTGTTCTTCAAACCGAATATAAATTGTAAGTTGATCAAATAAGGTAAGAAAAAAGCAGTGAAAATATTTATCTTCTGAAAAATCAACTTATTCCTAATTCAGATTAAAAGCGACTGCGGAAGATGGAAACAACGTCAACAATCAAAACTATAACATTACTGTTTTGTTTATGGTACATCACTACATGCCAAGGCGCCGATGAAAACGACCAAAACCAACTCAATGCAAAATCAATAGAAATAAATCCAATCGAGGAAATAAATGAGAGAGAAGTTGAGGACTTGCTGAAGCCATATTACCCAAAAAATGAACTTGACATAACCAAAAAATCACAATTGGAAACACGAAAAACTATTCGACTATTCAACGAGTACGTGAAAGGAGGGAACGCCATTATAAACTTCAGAGAATATTTCGCAATAACGACCTTCAAATTAGAAGGATACCAACATTTGTCCGAAACGAAGAGAGATCACGTATACCTTGCCTTCGAAATGGCAAATGCATTGTTTCACATTGGAGAGGAGTTCACCCCAAGAAACGTCATGTACAACACTGTGCTCAAATCTGGAAAAAAAATGGTGACAACCCGGATGATTTTACTCAGGAAATCCAATCATTTTGGCGTGGTGAGGTTCGAAATCGAGATGAAGTAAACGAATTTGTCAAAGATGGTCACTATTCGACTGGTGATAGGTTCATTTCTTTTAACAAAGACAAAACTACAGCTTTGAGATTCCTTGAAAAATACTGTGAGCCAAAAGAAGGCCAAGTGAGAATACTGTATGAATTCAAAGCAGCAAAGGAATTTTACCGATTCGATCTTAGTTCGATAAATTATAATTACGATGTAGAGAAGGAAGTTGTGCTGTACCCTAATATGAAGATGAAAATAATTGATGACAAATATGTGAGGAATCCTAAAAGTGGGAAAAGACACAGACCCATTAGAATGCTTTATACAGAAATTGTTACTGAAGAAAAATGGAAAATGAACAAGTATGAAGTGCTTAAAAAGTACTAAGATGGGGCACAAAATATGCAATCTTTTCAGACAAATACTGTATTGCCAAGTCCTCCATTAAAAAGGCAGTCACCTATGTCGGAAAATAACAGCCCCAATTTCATATCCAAAACAATAAAACGAGCAAAAATATAACCAGCTTTTGCATGTTGAGAGAAATTTTGAATTGTATATTTATACTGTAAGTTTGATACTGCAAGTTTATGAATTGTCATAGAATTGGTACTTGGGTATCTAAGGAATGTAACATATATTTTCTGATCGATTTTGAAAAGATTTCTGAAATATATGTGCATCAAGAGAATGCTGGCAATTATTATTATGACTATGAAACTTGATCATTCACTTGCCTATCATAAATATAATAAGTAGATACCATAGTCAATTGTATGAACTAAAAAATTTTGACAATTTTAGATTCGTAAAAGTCGTTCAAAATTGTAAATCTCATTTGCGACGTATTGACGTTTATGCACGTTACACGAAATCTATGAAGCAATAAAATAAAATACTATAAATCTGTGAAAACACAAGATAATTTCAAAAAAATTCTAAAATTTTGTAAAAACTCAAAGATCATTGGATTATTTAAATGAACTAGCAGTTTATCAAATACTGTAATTGAATTCGAACGTAACTTTTTCAGAAGTTTATAAAAAAAACTGAAATGAAATCTATGAAACAACAAAAAAATATACTAGATAATTTCATAAAAACTCCAGAATATTGTAAAAACTTAAAGATTTAAATGAACTAGCAGTTCATCAATTACTGTAATTACATTCATTTTTCAATAATAATACTGAATTTTTCAGTATTATTATGATTTAAATGATTTTCTTGTATACTTTATTTTATATTTTGTACTTAAAGGCAAAAAAAAATTTTTTTCACTTCCTGTTCATCTTCTTTCAAAGCTTTTTTACAAATCATTAAAATCTTCTTTCGACTCTAATCAGAAAAAAGAAGAATATCTCACTACACAAGCATTATCTGATATTACTAAAATGGAGACTTCATCGTGTCAAGGTGATCATCACTAAAAATTCATTAAGCACCGAAATTGACAGTATAAGAGAAGATTGCTTGGTACGAAAACGCAGAGATCTAGAAAGTTTGATCCTAAGAATCGCCATTCTAAATGTACGTACTTATTTATAAAAATACAATCTAAATAAACATTCCGATAATAAAAATAAATAAAAAACGAAATGAATAAAACTCCGAAGTAAATTTTCAAAACCTTATTCAATTTAAATAAATTTTGTAAGAAATTTATATTTTCTCATATCGTATGATATTCTTCATTATTCTTTCAAAAAGTTCTGTGCTTCGGCGAAAATCTTGTAATTATTTGAACATTCTTCAAAAATACAAAAAAAAAAGGTAGTAGTGTGTCTGATTTAATATTTTCTGCGAATTTTCAAATTTATCTGTATTTTCGAATATTTTAACAGAATTAGTCGGAAAAACAAGAAAATTTTTGGTTTAGTGTTTAAACGTCTCGAATATAAAATTTTATTGAAATAAGAACGATTTTGATAACTCTTTGACAATTTCTAAATTCTTATATAAAGACGGTCAAGTAATATTTACTTATACTATAATTCATGATATTCCTGAGAAATATTCAATGCTTTTCAAATATCTTACAGTATGTACTGAACATTCCAAGATTTTTCAATATTTAGCAAGAACTGTAGTAAATTTTCTAAAATTCTGAGATGTTTTGAGTATTGAATCAAATTATATAGCTTTTATGAATATCTGTCAAATCATTCATTATCTAGTTTTGAGAGTTTCTAGTAAGTGTTTTTCACAATCATCAAAAACTATGTAATTTTCACATCAAGTTTCAGCAAAGTGGCACATGATTCTGATAACAAATTGCAACACTATTCACTATCCATTCAAAAATGAATATCGATCTTTTATTTGATCATTATATCAAATGAACTTGTTAAAAAAAAAAGTAAAATGGATTTCTGGCGTCTCTAAAAGCAACTATTCATAAACTTTAATAATATAAATTAAATTTCGACCAGCATTCCATCAATGCAAAAATGTATAAATTTCTCTTTGCATGGATATATAATGAATGTACCTTGTCAGATACATGTAAAATGACTTGTCATCAAGTACCACTCATCATCATTTGAGCTAATTAAAACAAACAAAAAAGAAAAACAACTCAAATTATTCTCTTTCAAAAAATCAATGTTCTCTCTCTTCAGATTAAAGATACCCCTAGAAGATGGATTCAAACTCAACAATCATAATTCTAACATTCCTGCTTGGTTCATGGTGCATCACCAAATGCCAAGGCGAAAATGAAGGAAACATAAACCAACTCAATAAAGAACAAATCGGTATAAATTCAATCCAGAAAATAAGTGAAAAAGAAGCTGAGGCCTTGTTGAAGCCATATTACCCAAAAAACGAACTTGATATAATCAAAGAGCCCGTGTACGGAGTGCGAAAGATTGTTCCACTATTCAACGAGTATGTTAGGCAAGGAAATCCCCTAATCAACTTCAGAGAATATTTCGCAATAACGACCTTCAAATTAGAAGGATACCAACATTTGTCCGAAACGAAGAGAGATCACGTATACCTTGCCTTCGAAATGGCAAATGCATTGTTTCACATTGGAGAGGAGTTCACCCCAAGAAACGTCATTTACGACAATGTCCTCAAATCTGGAAAAACTGGTGACAACCCGGATGATTTTATTCCAGAACGCAAATCATTGTGGCGTGGTGAAGTTCGAGATCGAGATGAAGTGAACAATTTTATCGAAGATGGTTACTATTCGACTGGTGATAGGTTCGTTTCTTTCACCGAAGACTTAAATACAGCCTTGGAATTCACAGAAGATTACTCTAACCCGATGAAAGGCCAAGTGAGAGTATTGTATGAATTTAAGGCAGCAAAGGAATTTTACCGATGTGATTTTATTTCAATCAATTATAATTACGATGTAGAGAGTGAAGTGGTGCTTTTCCCTAATATGAGGATGAAAATTATTGATGACAAATGTGTGAGGAATCCTGAAACAGGTATTAAATACAAGCTTATTCGAATGCTTTATACGGAAAAAGTTACTAAAGAAGAATGGAAAACGAACAAGCATGAAGTGCTTAAAAAGTATTACGATAGGGCACAGAAAGTGCAAACCTTTCAGACAAATGCTGTATTGCCAAGTAATCCAAGGAAACGACAGTCAACTACTAAGGAAAATGACAGATTTTGTAAGTCATCGAAAGGAGCAAAAATATAAATAGCTTCTGAGAGCTCAAAATAATTTGAACTGTATATTTTTGCTGTACTTCAATTCTGAGACAATGATTTTCAATAAATATCCACGTGAACAGAATTCTGCCAATAATCATTTTTACTTTTATTTTGATCCCTAACCAGCTAATCGTAGGATAATTATTTAAGAAAACGCTTGAATTAAAAATTTTGGCAGTTTAGGTTCTGTGAAAATCTTCTGAGACTGTCGATTCAGGTAATGAGCTCTTTACTACCTATTTGTGCAACCAGGAAAATATAAAGTATTCAAATTATAAGATTCTAAATTTGTAAACATAAAGACAAATATGATATGGACTACAGAATTTGTTCCACTACATAACGCAGGATTTTTCTTTCCAGTAATAACGCTATGTATAAAATGAGCTTACAAATGTTGAAATTTGGTGAATTTCAGAATTTATTTCTAACCGGAGATGATCCAAATAGTTTTTTTCAATAATGTCAATCGAGAAATTCGAGATCGAAATGAATTGAACGAATTTACCAAAGATGGTTACTATTCGACTAAGGAAAAGTTCGTTTCTTTCACCAAAGACAAAGCTATAGCTGTGAGGTTCATTTAAAATAATGCTCAACTAAAGAAAGAGCGAATGAGAATATTGTATGACTTCGAAGCAGCAAAGGAATTTTGCTGATTCGAATTTGATCGATAAATTATAATTACGATGGAAAAAATGATGTGGTGCTTTACCCTAATACGAAGATGAAAATAATTGATGACAAATGTGTGAGGAATCCTGAAAATGGGATTGAATACAGGATTACTCGAATGCTTTACTAGGTATAAATTACTAAAGAAGAATGGAAAATGAAGAAAGATGACGTGCGAACAGAATATTACGATAGGGCACAAATGTAAAATTGTTTGAAACAAAAGCTGTTATGCCAAGTCCTCCATCAAAACGACAGTCGCCTACATCAAAAAATGATGGTAGCGATGGTTTCTCTAAGACGCAGAAACGAGCAAAACTGTAATTAGCTTTTAACTGTTTAGAACAAGTTTGGACAGTAAATATGGTTCTTCAGATTCATGAAAAATAGAGGAACATGTGCTTTTACGTCGAAAATATCGGAAAAATGTAGGACATATTTTTTGGATCAGAGTTAAGTTACAGTTTATATAAAAATCATCGTATCTTCTTCCATAGTAACTTTGGTTATTAGAGATTTTCACTATAATTTGGCGCACGTAAGCAGCTTATTAATTTAGCAGAAGCGAATTTTCGCTCACAATTCTCTTACAACAGACCATACCTATCAGGTGTACTCCTAATTAATTTCCGGTTTTTTTGCAAATAAAACACATAATTCCAAAAAAACCGTAACCTTTATTTTATTCAAAGTATTTTCCATCGCTTTCTACACATTTTTCCCACCTTTCTGGTAAATTGTGGATACCATGCCAGTAAAAATCATTGCCTTTGGAGGTGAACCACTCGGTGAGCCATTTTCGTACATTTTCGTACGAGTCGAAGCGCTGCTCAGAAAGGGCATGGCCCAACGAGGCAAAGAGGTGGTAGTCGGATAGCGCCAGGTCTGGTGAGTAAGCCGCATGATCAAGCACTTCCCACTTGAGCCTTTCCAGCGTGTCACGAACGACTTTCGACTTCTGCGACGGCGCATTGTCGTGGAGCAAAATCACCTTCTTCTGTCGTTGTTGATATTCTGGTCGGTTTTCCACAATGGCTCGGCTCAAATCTTTCATTTGCTGTTTGTAGCGAACGGCATTCACAGTTTCACCAGGTTTCAGCAGTTCAAAGTATATAACACCGGACCGGTCCCACCACACACACAGCATGACCTTCCGACCGTAACGATTTGGCCGTGCCGTCGATGTCGATGCTTCACCTGGACTCACCCACGATTTGTTGCGCTTAGGGTTCTCCAGGAAAATCCATTTTTCATCACCAGTAACAATACGATGCAGGAAAGACTTTCTTTTATATCGTTGAAGCAGCATTTCACAGGTCACTTTTCGATTCTCCATTTGTCTCTCGGTCAGTTCATGGGGCACCCACTTTCCACACTTCTGAATTTTTCCCATGGCTCGCAGACGTTTGGAAATTGCTTGCTGTTGAACTCCCAACGCATCTGCAAGCTGTCGTTGCGTTTGCGTGTTGTCTTCATCTAATAATGCTTGCAATTCGGCGTCATCGAACGATTTTCGCTTGCCAGAGCGTGCGGCGTCGTTCAGGTCGAAATCTCCATTTTTGAACTGTCGAAACCACGTTTCACATGTTCGAAGTGTTAATGCACGATCACCATAAACTTCCACAAGCGCACAGTGGCTCTCGGACACTTTTTTCCCCTGATTGAACATGAAAAGCAATGCATGGCGCATATGCTCGAAATTCGGTACAAAATTCGACATTTTTGAAGCGCAATAAAAACTTACTGGAAGATTTTTTCGAGAAAATGTCAACGCAGTTCAAGCACTCGATATGACTGAACAAAATGACATATGGTATGTGTTACCAACAGCGGTACAAAACAGAACGCCATCCATTGAAAAAACCGGAAATTACTTAGGAGTACACCTGGTAATGAGTATAATTACATTTTCAACTTACTGTTCTGTATTTCTTATTAAAAGTTATGTCATCCAGCATTTAAAGACTTGATAATGATTGGAAATCCAATCTATAACAAATTTATTGTGCACGTAGAGTCTTAGATTGCTGCAATAGCAATTAAGCCTTCAGCGACAAGAATCGATAAATTCTGATAATTCGTCTGGCAAAAAGACTATCGCATCACTACACAAAGTATTGCTCAGTACGAAAAATACATTGAGCTTGACAGATTGTATACCCAAGAATTGTCTCTGAGCATGTATGTATGATATTTCTGTTAATGCAAAATAAATACCGTTTCCAGAATTTTGAGAAATAAATAAATAAAAGTACATAAATACAATGAGTTTACTCTATTTTTCATATAACGTGATATTATTTGTCTTTCATTCGCAAAATTCTTTTCATCATCGAAATTATTTGTCCATAATTTAACAAAGTGTGAATAGTGAAGTGTGAAGAAATTTTGAGCGACTTACTAATTACGCATTTTTTTTGGTTTTCGAGAATCCTACTGCAATTTTTAACATTTCAGCATATTTGTTTAAAAATAAAACAAAAATTTTTATTATTTTTGAAGAAAGCTCAATTAATATTCAAAATTCTTTCATTATGTTAAAATGTTTTCCGAAAATTTTCAATATGTCTTTATATTTAGCACGAACACAATAGATATTGCAAAATTCATAACATTTTATTGTTTGAAAATACAGACCAGAAAAAAAAACAATAATACGTAAAACTTTCGATAAAGATACCGAATGTTTATTATAAGCTAGAAAGTTTTCAAAAAATGTTTACATGAATTAATATTTCGCAGGAATTTCAGAAAGTTTCAAGAAATTCTAGGTTTTTAGGTAAAATTAGAATTAAAAGTTCCATCATCAAATATTTCTTCAAAAGTAGACGAAAAATTTTACAGCTAATTTAGTTGGAATAAGTCAAAATTCATTCTTCAATTTTTGGATGAGAATATAGAAATTTTTTAGCCATCAAATACGATGTGATGTTCACATCACGATTCAGCGAATCGACACACAATCAGTTTATACATATAAATATTATTTACACTTCGTACAAATAAAGTAAAGCTTTTCGAAGTCGATTTATTCTTCTGGGAAAACCCACTATCAATCAAAAATGATTCTCCATTAAATGTATGGACGTAAAATGACATATCATTAGCTAACATTAATGATCTATTATTCGTCATTATTTAAAAAAAAACGTAGTACACAAGTCTTAGCTTCTGTCAATTCTTATACACTCATTTTAACAAAAACTAATAAGAAGAATCATCTGTAACAAAATCAATTTATTCCTCGTTCAGATTGAAGAAGAATCCAGAAAATGGAATCAAAGTCAACAATCATGATTACAACATTGCTGCTTGGTTTCTGGTACTTCACAGCATGTCAAGGTGGCAATGAAGGAAACAGTAACCAACTAAATTCAAAAACAATCAAGGAATTAAATGAAACAGAAGCTGAAAACTTGTTAAGGCTATACTACCCAAAAAACGAAAGAGATGTCATCAAAGAAACCATATTTCCTACGTATGTTGCACAATTCAACATGTACGTTAGGCAAGGAAACGCCAAAATCGACTTCAGAGAATATTTTGCGTTGACAAACTTCATGGAATATGGACACGATTGTCTGTACAAGGAACACAGGAATAACTTATATCAAGCCTACGAAATAGCGAATGCATTATTTTACGTTGGAGAGAAGTTCACCCTAAAAAACATCGTCCACAATGCTGTACTCAGACCTGGAAAAACTGGTGACAATATGGAAGATTTCATTCAGGAACGCGAATCATTATGGCGTGGTGAAATTCGATGTAGAGATGATATAAACAATTTCATCCAGAATGGTAACTATTTGACAGGTGATAGGTTCGTTTCATTTAGCAAAGAGAAAAGTACTGCATTGGAATTCATTGAAGATGACGTCGTACCAAAGAAGAACCAAGTCAGAGTATTGTATGAATTCAAAGCAGCGAAGAAATTTTACCGATGCGATTTTGAGTCTATCAATTTTAATTACAATGCAGAGAGAGAAGTGGTGCTTTATCCAAATATGAGGATAAAAATAATTGATAGCAAATGTGTGAAAAATCTGGAAAATGGCATTAAATACAAACTCATACGAATGATTTTGACGGAAGAAGTTTCTGAAGAAGACTGGAATGTTAACAAGTATCAAGTGCTAAGAAAATATTACGACCAAGCACACAATAAAGTCGTTTAAAACAAAAGCTGTTTTGGCAAGACCTACATCCAAACAATATTAACTTTACTAGTTTACTATATGTTTATTTATACAAAGTTAATGGAAGGTCAAGATATTGCTGCTTGCATATAAAAAATTGTGGATGGATGTAAGATAATCCTTCTTTGTACGATAATAAAAGATTAGTTCGAGTATTATATATTCTGATCGTTTTGCAACACATTTTATATTTATTGCATGATAAAACGAATTACATAAAAGATTCGAAATTTTGGGATTCTTGGAAATCGTTTGAAAAACCGTTTATAACCGTTACGACCTATGACGACAAATTTACATAACGAGAAAAGTATAAATCAAAGAAACAAAATACTTAAAATCAATAAATCTACTGGAAAATTTAAGGAAAACTACACAATTTTATAATAACTTGGGTAGTGTAAAAAATCTTGAAAATAGTCTTACAGAAAAACAGCGAAATAATTTTTTCACATAACTACATCATATACATCATACATCCATTTTAATTACTTCATGGTTTTTTTTTTTTTAACTTTATAAGGAGAATAACAGTTTTGCGCTTTGAATATTGTTTTTCAAAGATAAGACACAGGTCATGTATATTCTTTTTGTGATAAGCATTAAAATCATTGATGAGAATACATTGTGAACGTAGAGTTAGATATTGCTAGAATCAAGACCTCATTTTGCCAAGGCTGTTCTCAGTAGTATATAACTCGTTGAGCATAAAAAATAACAGTTAATGAAGTATCTTGCATAGTACAAAAAAACAAATTACTCAACAAGTCTAATTCTGCAGTGAAGTCTTATTCAAGGTACGTATTTCTGTAAAAACAATATAAATATATGTACCCAAATTTACAAAAAAAAAAGCTCCAATTCAGATAATTGTATGAAAACCTGAAAATTTCTGAACCACTCAATACATTTTTAGAAATTTTCTTCGACTCTTCATATTTTCCTCTAGAAATTGATTTATGCATTATCTACATTACATATACACAATTGAACAACTTTAAAATTTAAAAAGCCAGGTAGTTTACAAGATTTTTGTTACTTCACATTGTGTTTTATTTTTGAGATATCTTTTGCGTTTTCTAATATTTTACCTGAACTGTTCAGAATTACGGATGAATCTGTAGTAGGTGAAAACCTAAAACACATTAAAAGTATTCTTTAAAATTCCATGATTTTTCATAACTTTTTTAAATTATTCCGTTGACTTTTTAGAAATGCAGAACATCATGTATTCATCGAATCAATTAATCATAATATCCCTCAAAAATACTCAGAACTTTCTGAATATGCTAAAGAGTTATCTGAAGATTTTCAGATATCTCAATATTCTGCGCAAATTTCAATAGGTTTTTTGAGATGCTGTATATTTGTATGTTCAAGAATCAAAGGAGGGTAAATGAATAAATTTGATAACACATGACATTTTTTTACGAAGATGAAAAATTTTCAGATAATGTTTGATTGGTTTTTGGAATTCCACTAAAATTCTATTGAAAAATATTTCATTAAAAAAATACGAGAATTTATACAAATAATTGAGTAAGATGTTTCAAAATGTATTGTTTCAATGAAGGATTTCAATGTTAATATTTTTTGCAATCATCAAACTAACGATGATATTTTTACATCATTATTCAGTGATAAAACTCAGTTTGAAAGCTACTTTAATTTCTGGAAATCGCGAAAATCGTTCTTACTAACTCTAATTTGAGCTGCTTCCAGTATCGAAAAATAACGATCGACAAATGACGAACCAATAAACGGTTTCTCTTTGAAAAGATTTATATTTTATCAAGTACCATTCATGATCATTTCATGACTCTTCTTTGAAAAAACGTGATACACAAGTCATTGGATAATACAAATTTTGCTGAACTGATTTAAGTAATTATCTTTCATGAAATCAATTTATTCTTTTTCTAGTTTGAAGAAAACACCAGAAGATGCTCTCAATCATAACTCTAACGTTGCTGCTTGGTTTTTGCCACATCCTCACTTGCGACGGCGACAATGAAATGAACAAAAACCAATTCAATGGAGAACCAACTGGGATACAAAAAATCAAGGAAATAAGTGAAAAAGAAGCCGAGAACTTATTGCAGCTATATTACCCAGAAAATGAACTTAATGTCATCCAAATACACATATTCTCTATAGCTGTTACACATTTCAACGAGTACGTTAAACAAGGAAACGCCAAAATCAACTTCAGAGAATATTTCGCATTAAAAAACTACAAAACTTTCGGATACAAATGTTTGTCCGAAAGAAATAAAAATAACGTCTATCAAGCCTTAGAAATAGCTCATGCATTGTTCTACGTTGGAGAGAAGTTTACCCGAAGAAACATCATGCACAACGCTATACTCAGCCCTGGGACAATTGGTAACAATCTAGAAGATTTTCTTCAGGAAAGAAAATCTTTGTGGCGTGGTGAAATCCGAAATCGAAATGAAATAAACAGTTTCATCGAACATGGTTTCTATTCAACTGGTGATAGGTTCGTTTCATTCAGCAAGAAAAAAAATGTAGCTTTAAGATTCACTCAAGGTTCAATCGAGTCGAAGCAAAACCAAGCTAGAGTCCTGTATGAATTCAAAGCAGCGAAAAAATTTTACCGAGGCGATTTTGAATCGGTAAATTTTAATTACAATGAAGAGGAGGAAGTGGTGCTTTACCCCAATATGAAGATAAAAATAATTGATGCCAAATGTGTGATTCATCCTCAAACTGGTAATAAATATAGGCACATACGAATATATTTAACGGAAAAAGTTAAGAAAAGAGAATGGGACCTAAACAAGTGTGCAGTGCTTCAAAAATTTTACAATAAAGCACAAGAAGTACGGTCGTTTGAAACAAAAGCTGTTGTGCCAAGGCCTCTTTCAACACAACCATCGTTTTTGTTTGATAGTGATGATTGCCATAGTCAGTGCGTGTTGCTTTAACGATGGGGAATATAACTATGTATAGTTTTCGAATGTTGGAATGATTTTGAAATGTTTATTTTCTACATTTATGCCATTCTCGAAGTTTCATGCAATGTAATGGCGTTGCTGCTTGCTGCTTTAAAGATTGTATGATATTCTTTTTTAAAATGATAATAAAAAAATGTACGATGCATCTCCACACAGATCAGATGTCAGTAATTATTTTTGACTAGACCCGTGCACAGAAACCTGTATCTGGGAGGGAGGGGGGGGGGGGGGTTAAACTTTTATGTGATACTTGTAGAATAACATACAATTGAGATTGATTTGGTTTGACAGTACATGGTCCATTGATAGTGATGTAGATAATTTAGATCGAATAAGTATATTCATTTTTCTCGACAACTTCTACTTTATACATTGAATTTTTTCATGTTTTCGACAAATTTAACACAAGCAACTCAATAATTACAGATACACAGTTGCGAAAAACACGTTGATTATTTCTTTTTCACACTTAGATGTATAACGAATGCATAATAAATAAAAAAAGAAACACTTTTTACTACTACACTATACACATATTTTATGATTTACAGGGTTATACGCCTTTTGTGAGGACAATTTGGCTTATTCTTTAATGTATATATCACATAATTTTATTTAATGGAAGTTATATTATTCTGATAGAATTATGTCAACTTTCATATACAAACATTATTTGATGAAAAAAATATCAACAAATGGTGGAGTTATGGCCCTTTCCTAACTTATTTTCTAAGAGGCTTGCAGTGGCTGCAATGCAAATACAATAAGTCGACTGAAGTTATAAAATCCAAAACCGTTACATTTTTTAGTGTAACGATAACGTAACGCGTTACATTCATTAAAAAGTAATGATAACAGGAACGAGTTCCTCTTTTTGGTAACGAGTAACGAAAATCGTGCCATTCCTTTCACATCTGTCTCATCAAGTTTTTAGAGCGATTTGTAACTTTTAAGAAATTTTTTTATACTTAGATATAAGTATTTTTTAACTTTTTAGTTTACAGATAAAAATTGTATAATTTTATAATTTTAGATGAAACAGAGTGATCTATTAGTAATTTGTGTACAAATATTGACAGAGAGTATGATGCTCTTTCACTTTTTATTAGAAATTTTTACAATTCTAGAAATAAATTTTGGAAATCTGTATATAAACACATGAAAATACTGGAAACCTTATTTCTTGAAATCTATAGCAGGATACCTGAAATCTTCAGATTATGCTAGAAAACCTTACGTAATTTTATGAATACAGAAAAAAAATGAAATACGAAAAATGCCAGACATTATTTCCTTTTTTTTAAAAGCTAATTAGATTCTTCGAATATTTCTGTAATTCCAGAAATCAAGAAACTCAGATTTCTCGAGCATTGAATTCGAATGATATATGTGTATAGAAAACAATGAAAATACTAGTAAAAAATTCAAATTTTTAAAATCTGTTACAATTTCAAAACATTTTCAGGACACTTCAAATCTATTAAGAATCTGTTTTCTGTAAAATTGACCGAAACACTGCCAATATTTCAAACTTCAAATTCTAGGAAATCTGATTCTTGAAATTCAAAGAGAGGCCTTTGAAAAAACCTTAAAATTTTCCAACATTTCATAAATACTAGGATATACAAAAAGAACATACATGTATAGAAAATTACAAGTATATCTATGGAATATCAAAAATCCATACAACTTCCAAAACTAGAGCATCGAATTCCAGAAATTTATACAGAAATATACAAGAAAACTGAAAAACCCTTCAAATCGTAGGAAAACTGATGAAATACAAAGGATACTGAAAGAAATATGAATCTAATGAGACACCTGTTTTCTGAAAAATTTTTTTGGAACATGAAAAATTTATTGAACTCTACATTATAGAGCTCGAAATTCTCGAAATCCATGTATTAAAATTTATGTCGAAATGTTTAAAGTATTTTAAATACTAGAAAATCCTACAAAATTTTATGTACCCTAAAAAATACGAATAGTTTCAGAAATGCTGAACAATCCTTCAAATCGTAGAAAAACTGAAGATATACCAAAAATACTGGAAGAAATAAATATCTATTGAGTCACTGTTTTCTGAATAGAATTATTACATGGAAAAATATATGTCGAAAGGATTTCGATAGTTTTTGTTCTGTAAAAATCATTTGAACCGGCCACTCTAGTAACTTTTCATTAAAGGCTCAAGAATCTCAACTTTTATGATGATTTTTTTAATTTGGTCCGATGATTTGTCTGAGTTGTTTCGAAGATAATGAACTTTATTATTTTCGCGCTGCTTGAGATAATTTCTGAATGTTTATTTTTACGGTGACGTTTATCCTGAAATACAATGTTATGTATTAGAACATCATAGGCGTTTCCAATTCTTGGAAACTCTCCACTTTTTGGAGAGGGTGTAGTCAGTGAAGACACGATGATGAATGATAAAGTATTCGTATTTAATCGATGTGACACAGATTTGGTATTCTACAATATTATCAATATTATTATAGGAGTTCTTATTATCAATATCATTATAGGAATTCTTAAATTTCGTTAGGCCGTGAGTTCCCCCGTCTCCCAAATAGTTCCTGCCAACTGGGGAGGGGCGGTAAGCCCTGGGAAGACCTCAACTCCGTGGGGATCCCGGTTGGGCTTCCTGGAGAAGTGGAGGTGTCAGACTCTGGCTCCCTTAGAAGGCGCTCCTCGGAGCGGGGCGAGAGAGGAGGTGATGAAAGCTCCTCTCTTGATCCGGTGTGTTCCTCTCGAGGGGGGGGGGGGGGGGCAGCAAGGCTCCCAAATTGTGTGCCTCGAGCGCCCTTTGGAAGTGTTCGGGAAGGGCCGTGGTAGTGACCGGGGTAGGGGAGCGTTGCCGCGAAGTTGACGGGCCCGGCAATGGGTTCTCCAGAGAGTCGCGCAATGTGGGGATTCCAGAGCCCTGAACGGACAACTGTGGTGGAGAGTTCGAGGGTTCGCCAGTCAAATCGATTATTTCCACCACGACAGGAGGTCGTCGGTCCCACCGAGGCTGTTCATCTCGTACGGGAATTGGCTGGTGGTCAAGAGCCTTCCTGACCACCGGAGTCACCCGTGCGATCGGTTTTTCCGGGACCGTCTTCCTCAGGCGTTTAGTTGGAGGGCAAACCTCTTGGCCGGGGACTGGGTCGCCAGGGTCGAGTCCCACCTTGCCTCGCTGTGCATCCACAATCCCTGGTAGTTCTGATTTCAGATCCCCAGGTAGCGCAGATATCCCCGGAATCTTTCCCTTATGGAACTTCAGGTACACCCAAACCTCCGGGGCTCCCCAAGAGTCGAATTCCCGAAATCCAGCTTGTGGTGAAATTCGGAGCGATTTTGCTTGCTGTTTTGCCTCCTGATGATTTGCAGGAACCGGAAACACCACTATTTGGTGGGAGGGGGAATAAACAAAGATATCTTTATGTTACAAAAACCTGACTTCGAAAAGCATAAAAAAAAAGGATAAATGAATTTAACTTTGAATAATTAAAGAAACGAATTAATTATGAATTGATTCGAGTTTGAAGAATTCAATATGAAATGACTGTGAACTGGTTTGACTTTGAAAAGTCTTGTTGAACTGATTTGATTCCGCAAAGTTTCATACGAAAATGACTGTGAAAATATTTGACTCCGAAAAGTCTAATAATACGGATTGACTTCGAAAATTCAAATGACAAGAAACAAATGTGACTTCGAAAAGTCTAATGAAAAAATATTAAACTATGAAAAAATATTTGACTTCGAAAAGTCTAATAATACGGATTGACTTCGAAAATTCAAATGACAAGAAAACAAATGTGACTTCGAAAAGTCTAATGAAAAAATATTTAACTATGAAAAAATATTTGACTTCGAAAAGTCTAATAATACGGATTGACTTCGAAAAGTCCAATGACAGGAAAACAAATTTGACTTCGAAAAGTCGAATGAAAAAATATTTGACTTCGAAAAGTCCAATGAAAAAATATTTAACTATGAAAAAATATTTGACTTCGAAAAGTCTAATAATACGGATTGACATCGAAAATTCAAATGACAAGAAAACAAATGTGACTTCGAAAAGTCTAATGAAAAAATATTTAACTATGAAAAAATATTTGACTTCGAAAAGTCTAATAATACGGATTGACTTCAAAATTTCAAATGACAAGAAAACAAATGTGACTTCGAAAAGTCTAATGACAAGAAAACAAATGTGACTTCGAAAAGTCTAATGACAAGAAAACAAATGTGACTTCAAAAAGTCTAATGACAAGAAAACAAATGTGACTTCGAAAAGTCTAATGAAAAAAATATTTAACTATGAAAAAATATTTGACTTCGAAAAGTCTAATAATACGGATTGACTTCGAAAAGTCCAATGACAGGAAAACAAATTTGACTTGGAAAAGTCGAATGAAAAAATATTCGACTACGAAAAGTCCAATGAAAAAAATATTTGACTTCGAAAAGTCTAATAATACGGATTGACTTCGGAAAGTCTAATGACAATAAAACAAATTTGACTTCGAAAAGTCTAATGAAAAATATTTAACTATGAACAAATATTTGACTTCGAAAAGTCTAATAATACGGATTGACTTCGGAAAGTCTAATGACAATAAAACAAATTTGACTTCGAAAAGTCTAATGAAAAATATTTAACTATGAACAAATATTTGACTTCGAAAAGTCTAATAATACGGATTGACTTCGAAAAGTCCAATGACAGGAAAACAAGTTTGACTTCGAAAAGTCGAATGAAAAAATATTAGACTTCGAAAAGTCCAATAATTGGGAACAATTGATACTAACTATTTGCAGCTCCGTTTCCAACAGGACAGGTGAGTTGTCGTTTTTCTTTCAAAAGACTGGATACTGGGGTGGGCTATTAACCGAAAATAACTGGCTGTTAACGAGTTAATTGACTGGGGTCGACTGACCTGTTCCGCAGGGGACTTGCATTTTTATACCACTTTTTCCTCATGGGAGGTATGGCATTCCAATACATTTCCTCGAAATCAATCGTCACCCAGTCATATTACATACGAAACTCAGTCAATCAGCACGTGATTTCACTCGAACCTGAGAGGTGCATCCGCCGTGATTTGCCTGGGCGGTGCATTTATCTTATCAGCGCGTAGTCTAAACTTCTTTCGTGCATTCTTTCGATGCGATTTATTAAATTTTATAAGATTATAGAGCCGAAAATATTTCATATCTTCGGATATATAACAACAATAAAATGTCAAAATATTGCTGCTGGCATTTTCAAAAATCGGAAGAATGTAGAAAAGTTTTTTTTTTTTATTTATAATAAAAGAGATTCACAATATATATACCCACACTGATAGGCTTTCAGGTATTATTATTGACAATCTTATTTTTATCCCTCCTAGCACATTATATATTTATTACATTAGAAAACGAATTATTTTAACGTTTCGAAATTGTTGAATCCATGAAAATCGTTCGAAACAGCTGAGTACCATTATGACCTTTGATGACCATTTAGCTAAACGAAAAATATGTGAAAAAAATTAATAAAATACCTGAAATCGAGAAACCTACTGGAAAATTTTGTAAAAACGACGAAATTTTATGAAGATTAAAAAAATCTGGAGAAACTAAATTTATTTTCAGTCGATCAGATACTTAATCCCTGTACAGAAATTATTTTTAATTTATATACCAAAATAATAAAAAGACTATGAAATTTTGAATCCATACATCTACCTTTAGAAATCACGTATTCAATGAAAAAATCCATGAGCCATATGAGTCCTACAAAGATACTAAAAATTGTCGAAATTCTAAAACGGATTAACTGCTATTATTCTACGTATGTCGTTTTATGGAAAATATTCTTACAATAGAACAGTGAAAAAATTTTTTCAAATAATAATCACATCATATATATTGATTTTGATTATGTTTTTGTTTTGTTTTTTGAAATTAATAAGGAGAATAAAAGTTTAACGCCTCGAATATAATTTTTTTTCAGCTACGAAACAATTCTTAATCATTATTACTCTTGTGATAAGCATTCTAATACGTGATAACAATACATTATAAACGTATAGTTTCATATTGCTAGAATTAAGACCTCATTGTCCCAAGGTTGTTTCGACTAATGGTTCGTTAAGCTTCAAAAATATTTGTTCGTGAAAAATATTGCGTAGTATGAAAAACACAAAGAGTTCAACAAGTCTGTTTCTCAGTGAAGCCTTGTTTAAGGTGTGTATTTCTTAAAAAACAATATTAATATGGGTACCAAATTTTAAAAAAATAAAACGAAATGCATATAGCTCTTTCAAAACTTGAGAATTCTTAAACAATTTAACAAATTTAACAAATTTTATACAAACTTCCGTATTTTTTTATTTTTTGTTACAGTATTTATTATTCAGTTACTTTATATGTTCCATCGAAATTTCATCAACACAATTTAACAATTTTCAAATATATACATGAAGAATTTCTGAGGGTTATACTGACTTCATATTGCCTTAAGTTTTCGATGATCAACTACATTTTCGAATTCACAACAAAATTTTTTAGAAATGGAAAAAATTGGTATTATGATTCTAAAACACTTGAAATAAATCTTTGAAATTGCAAAAATTTTCATAAATTTTTACTTTGTTTCCTTATGTCGTAAAAAATGTTGGGCAGAGTTCATTTATCTATTGTTATTTGTGAAATCCTTCAGAAATACACAGAACTTTTTCAATATATAAGGATTGTCTAATGATTTTCAGACGTATCGATATTAGCACGATTTCCTAAAAGGTTCATTAAATTCTGCATATTTCTGAGTTATTAGGAAATTTAGAGCTGAGTAAATACATACATGTAAATTCAATTCCACATTAAATTTTACAAATATATAAAATTTTATTATTATCTTGCAAAATTTTCAGAAAACATTAAAAGAATTGAATACTTTACACGAATTCCAGTAAATTTTAAAAAATTCCAAGCAATTTCAGTTACTTACTGGAACTAAAATTGTTTTGTAAAATATTTCCTAAAAAAATACAAAAAGTTCACAAATAATTTAGTTGTATGTATCAAAATTTAGTGTTTCATTTTTCGTTTTCGAAGTATGAATTTTTTGATAACGTCGAAAATGAAGTAATTTTTACATAATTTTTGAAAAAAATGACAGGTGGTTGTTATAATTATTTGCGATAAAAATAACTACCTCTTCGAATATTACGTATTGATTATGATTTCATTATATAAAAAAAAAGGTACTAGTTCTGAAGCTATAATCGATTTTTGTAAATGTCGACAATCGTAATTAATAATTCTAATTAAGGCTGTTTCCATGTTTGAAGAATATTTCGTGAAAAAAATCAACTGTTTCCCTTTGAATAGATTCATTTTTACTTTATTGAAGAAAATTGAAAAAAAAAACGACTTTTCATCATTCATGGCCATTTTATTACTATTCTTTGAAAATACGTAATTGACAAATCATTGAATTCTTTCAATTTTTATAAACGGATTAAACAAAAACAAACTTTGATGGTATCAATTTATTTTTCGTTCAGATTGAAGAAAAATTCAGAAGATGGAATCAAAGACATCAATCATCACTTTAACATTGCTGCTTGGTTTGTGTTACATCACCACATGCCAAGGTTCAAATGAAATAAACAAAAACCAAATCGAAGAACAAAATGAGATACAGCCAACCAAGAAGATAAGTAATATAGAAGCTGAAAACTTGTTGAAGCAATACTACCCGAAAAATGAACTAAAAGCCACCAAATTTTCCATCTACAGTATAGCTATTTTCCAGTTCAACCAGTATGTTGAGCAAGAAAACCCCAAAATCAACTTCAGAGAATATTTTGCATTGTCAAACTTTAAAGCGTATGGATACAAATGTTTGTCCGGAACGAATAATCATGGCGTTTATCAAGCCTTTGAAATAGCGAATGCATTGTTTAAAGTTGGGGAAGAGTTCACCCCAAGAAACATTATGCACAACGCTGTACTGAGCCCTAAAAAAAGTTGCAACAATCAAGAAGATTTTATTCAGGAAAGTGAATCATTGTGGCGTGGTGAATATCAAGATCGAGATGATATAAACAAGTTCATCCATGATGGCTACTTTTCGACCAATGATAGATTCGTTTCATTCAGCAAAAACAAAACTATTGCTTTGGGATTCATTGAAGATGACGCCGGGATGAAGGAGAACCAAGTCAGAGTATTGTATGAATTCAAAGCAGAGAAGACATTCTACCGCTGCGATTTTTAATCGATAAATTTTAATGACGACGAAGAAAAGGAAGTAGTGCTTTATCCTAATATGAGGATAAAAATAATTGACAGCAAATGTGTGATGGATCCTGATACGAAGAATAAATACAGGTACATACAAATGCTTTTGACTGAAGAAGTTACTAAAAGGGAATTGGATGTAAACAAGTATAGTGTGCTTAAAAAATTTTACGATAGAGCACAAGAAGTAGGGTCGTTTGAAACAAAAGCTTTTCTGCCAAGACCTCCTACGACAAAACAGTCGTCTTTGTCGAAAAGTGATAGTTTAGATAGTTTGTGCAAGTTGTTCCAACGATTGGAAATATAACTACCTCTTGATTGTTCTGGATGATTTTGAAATATTTAATAATACATCAATCTTGAAGTTTTATGGAATATACAATTTTAGAAAGACAATGTCATTGTCTTACTTTGGACGATAATAAAAAGATGCATAATATAAGCACACACTGATCAGATGTTTGTTATCAATAATTCCGAAATTATCATGATCCTTTACCATTCCATAGAGTTATTACACAGAAAAAAGAATGATTTCAATTTCTACAGTTTTTGATTGGTGAAAATTGTCAGAATCAGTAACTTCAATAACTTCTATCTAAAATCCAGAGGGTTGTTTCAAGATATCCATTTGTCTAATTTCCCCATGTTTTTCAAGATTCTGAATGTTTTCGAAAAATAAACGAAGCTTTCTTAATATTCTACGAATTTTCCAGAAAATGTTTAGATAAATTGATATTTTGAATCAATTTTTGACCTTTTCTGGGAATTTAGGAAATTTAGAATTCTAATGTAAAAAATTACTTCAAAAGTAGACCAAAGATTTGACGAACAATTTTATCACTTGTGTCAAAATGTATACTACGGTTTCTGGATTGTAATTTAAATATTTTTGCAGCCATCAAAATGATGTAATTTTATAGCACGATTAAAGAAATCTGCAGATGAGTGTTATAATGATTTGGAAATAATTTAACTAACGATTAAAAAATAGATTATTATCGACTCAAAATTAATCAAGTAGACTATAACCTGGAATTAGTTTCTGGGAAACTCGAAAACCCTGTAAAGATTCTAAAAAATGTATTTTACAACCTCAAAATTTTAACAAAACTTTTAAATACTAAAAATACTGAAAACAACAGCAATTAGAGACATAATTTTTTCAAACATGTTTAAAAATAGTAAAAAACTACTAAACGAAATTTGTCCAATTTTCAAAAAAATTCTCAATATCTTAAGTCTATTCTATCTTTGTTTCATTATCCACAAAATTTGATAATGATATTAAGAAGGGTTTTGGAATGAATGATGTTTCAATCAGATTTACCTAATGAAATTAAAGAAAGTGAAATATATTCAAAAGTAGGTAAAAATGATTAAATTCTCTCTTACTTTCAAAAAATTCACTGAAAATATTAGAAAATCTTGCTTAAAGCTTTGTTTCGTCAAAATTTCAAACGTAGAATGATTTTTCAGAAACATTATCAATTTCTAAACAAAATGAGATTTGAAACCTTATTAACAATAGATGATCTCCAAAAAAGTATAAATCCTTAGAAAGAAATATAAAATTTTTTCCTCCAATTTCGTACCCATCTACAAATATTATTTGCTGGAATTTTTTCCTCGAATATTGCGCAAAATGCTAAAATAACATCGCGGGAGAACATTTTTTAAAATAACGACATAACGATTTCATTTTTCTATAAATAAATAGTATATCTCAAACTTTTTTTATTCTTCCGAACAATCGATCAGAAAAAGCATTTTAAGATTCATTATGACCAGATTGTTCAAGAAAGGCTTAGTCTTATATTGCTAGGATAAGAGGATGTCATTTTGTCAAGATAATTCTCACTATAAGTAAGTGAAGAATTAAAAAAATTTATACATACAGTAAGGACTCACATACTCAAGGACGGTTACTATTCGACTCAAGACAGATTTGTTTCATTCAGCAAAGACAAATCAGAAGCAGTAAGGTTCCTTGGAAACTACCCCCTGCCGAAGAAAAACGAAGCGAGGGTATTGTACGAATTCAAAGCAGCGAAGAAATTTTACCTCTGTGATTTTGAATTGATAAATTATAATGACAATTCGGAGAAGAAAGTAGTGCTCTACCCTAAAACGAGGATGAAAGTAATTGATAGCATGTGTGTGTGGGACCCTGATAATTATTTCAAATATTGGCGCATACGAATACTTTTAACGGAAGAGGTTACTGAAACAGAATGGAAAGGAAACAAGCATGAGAAGATCAAAGAATACTATGATGAAGCACAAAGAACACAGCCGTTTGTAACAAAAGCGGTTCTACCACAAGCTCCATCGCAACAACAGTCGTCTTTGCCGAAAAGTGAACGTTCTGATAGTTTTTGCGAGTTGTTTAAACCATTCAAATTTTATTGAAAGTTGATTATTAATTAAAGTATTGCTACTTGTATTCAATAAATACCGGGACAGTGTGAAGTATTATATTTTTGAACGATGATTAAAGATTCCTAATATACATCCAGATGAATAGGATGTCAGCCATTTTTATTGATAACCTTATTTCGATCCTCTACCAGCTTTTTTTAGATTTATTTACATAGGACTAGATCAAATTAGCGCGCGATACAAGAATCATCATTTGGACAGAATTTAAAATAAGTATATAAACTTTCAAAATGACTGACTGTTGGATAGCGGTTTCAAACAGATCAGTCTGGTTTGGTTAGTGAGCAAATGTTGCTGCTAACAATAATAATATTTGATTGTATATTATTTGCGTAGAGCGCGCTTGAGTTTTGCTCGAGAGGTTGTCGATTTGCTTGGAAGCACCATTAAATTTTATTAGCAATCGAATCATATAACAAAATCTGATAATTGCATTTAAAATATGTAAAAATTGCATTACAGAGCCTGAAACTGATTTAGCAAATAAGTGTTAGCCGAATAAATATTTTATCATCAATCAATAATTTGTTATTTCCGCAAAATTTTAATTTTCAAAGCTGTTTTGTCGGGAATTATTATGGCACGTATTTTATCATGGTGACAGAATGATTTTACATCATTTCAATATACAAAGAACAATCTACAAATTATTATAATTTTACTAAGTTTATTGGAATAATTTCTATCACGTACTCTCTCAGTTCGAATCAGTCAATTTCGACTATTTCATAGTCATTTTTGACTAATTTGGCTAGCCAAAAGAAGGCTGCTAGTAAATAGTCAAAAATGACTATTTCAATTAGTCAACAAGCATCTACTACTGGAAATAATCAAATTCACTAATTGAAAAAGTCAAATTTACTAATTGAAATGGTCAATTTTGACTATTTCGTAGTCATATTTGACTACGTAGTCATATTTCGACTACTAAATTCCTGATTCATGACCATCAGGGATTTCCCATGGAAATTGATTTTCAGGAAAGAGCGTGTAAATTGATTAAAATTCAAATTAGTAAGGCAGCTTAAAAAAAATGGCCTATTTCGGACATCCCGGGGGCCGCGCCCGGGGAAAAAAAACTCACCCAAAAATTGTTGAAGCGAAGTCCACGCAGTAATACTTGCGTCTTGCACAGAACACTGGACAACACGACAATGAAAATCACGAACGCGCGCGTGAACCGGCGACGAAACACGTGAATGCGTGACACGTGCGACTTTCATTTGTTTAATTTACACTACTCAAGTTATGCTATGTTATATGAAGCATCAGTACTTCCATGTATCGATGTGACTAGTACAAACATTATTTGACTAATTCAAATAGTCATTTCCCTTAGAATCGACTATTCAAATAGTCAAAGCTGCAATGACTAATTGCAATAGTCAATATTTGACTAATTCGGTAGTCAGAAAAATTGACTATTTGTATTTAGTTGAAAAATGACTACTAAAATAGTAGAATTTGACTATTGTTAGCAGTCAATTACGCGAAAACGACTATTTGAGTAGTCAAAACATCAATGACTAATTCAAATAGTCAAAATTTGACTATTTCGAACTGAGAGAGTACAGAAAATTTCAAGAGCAATTATTGGGGAAATTCTATTCAGGATACACGTTAAGAACTTCAACATACATTCATGGAAAATTTACCAAACTTTTACAGTGTAGCAACAAATAAGATGTCCTTGAAAAAATTCGTTCAAAATTTTTACCTTACATGAATCTGAAATATGAATGAGATGAATTAAAAAAAGTAACCCATTTCTATCTTTTTGAAATTCTATTATATAGATACGTCTTTTTGTTATTCTGCCTTATAATGTTACTTTTATATAATGAACAAAAATGGCTATTTTGAAAATAAATTGGTATATTTTTGTTCGTTAGTGGTTTCAATACTTTTTTTTCTCGTTATAATCAGTCAAATATTGGTTTGTTCACTTCTTATGTATTTTTTAGTGGTCAATTTTAAACAACTCCGCTCCGGATGCGGAGAAAAAAAATTTCTCCAAACCGCAAGCTCTCTTCCATCCGCGTACGGGGAAAAATTTCTTTTATAAAACCCCTCCTATCCGATAAATATTTAACTTTTTACGTGATATTGATATCTATAAAAACTTAGTGAAATAACGTACCCGAAAAAAGTTAAAGTATATACTGTGATTGGGTGCTGATTGATTCAGAAATAACAATACATATTTTTTGTTAGTGTTTGTCGTTACAAAAATAAGACTCTTTTTCTACATTATTGTAAAGTTACCCGAGCGTTTAAGACTCAAGCAAATTCGTTTAATTCAGTTCAAGATTCAGTTAAAGGTATATTGTAGTGCTTTGTCACTTATGTAGGAATTCAAACAGTTTTTAATTTATTATAATTTAAGAACGAATTTATTTTTCAAACATTTATCTCGGCGACAAACTATGTACTAACAAGCAACAAAAATATGAAAAATATTGTTTATTTAAATACTACCTACTTAACTACGTTCATGTCAATACAACATTGAAATAGTACAGCAATTACGAAAACGATTCGCTTATGATTCGCTGCTTATTAGTTGTCCGGAAATATAATTTGTTGCTGTTGTTGTTGGGGACAAATAAAAAAGTTTATTGGCATGCTACTGGTATTCGATTCGATATAAATGTACTTGTGAAAGGGCACCGGAGTAGCAGAGGATGAAAGCTCCTTTCTGTATCCCTTCAAATACAGCGGCCTCGATTAGTTGATCCGGTTTACTATCTATAATAAAATTATAGTTACGCCCAACCATCGAGTTAATATGTCCGGCGCTACTGACTCCTGAAACAGGCCGGCGCGATGCCAATTCTATACAAGATCGAATCGATGGCCGATGGCAAGTCAATAATTTTCGAATTCTCCCAACGTTTTTGTTTGTCGATATATTTGTGTTTCGCGTATGAAATATTATAGTAATAAATTTTCGAATAATCGATCCTAAACACGGTAATACATATAAAATGAATTTCACTGTTTTCGTTACAATATTTTAAATTTCAACAGTCAACACTTGTGCGCCAGTATTATGATGTTCTATGTAGAACATCATCATAAGTAACTGAACTGAACCGAATTAAACGAATTTTATTATGTACTTTCAGTCAATGAAAGCGTGAAAATGACAGCAAAAATATTTCTCCGACTTTACGAAATCATAATTTCCAAGAAACGAATGTCAGTTATAAAAAAATACTATCAAATATTTCTGATTTCACTAAATTGTTATCAGGAAAGAAATATTGAAAAAAAAAGATAAAATTCTGGAATTCGAAGGTTTACAATTTTTCGAATTTTTTTCATGATAATACGAAATCGCAAAAGTTTTTTGAGATCATATGTGCGTTTTTTTAAATACAATCTTATTACTGTTAAACGTGAATTAAACTTTTATGAACGAACTTATTTTGTGACACCTAATTTCAAAAAAAAATTTAGATCAGTAGTTACAAAAATTACGATTGTATTTCATAAATCGTTTGAAATTCCAATTTCAGTTCAATCAGTTTCAAGCGACAGTTTTTAACGCAGTTCATGCTTTAATTTCTTATGTTCTCTTTGGGTGTTTTTCTCGACCTCGAACCTCGAAAAAACAACGTTTTTTGAGGTTCTGTCAAAAACCGTCACCAATCTTGCAATTCTAATTACGGATTCGGATTCAGCTACCCATAATCCATATGATAAGACTACTGTTGCACATTCCACTTTTTTTTGTGGGGCTGTGTTATCGAGCAGAAACAGAATTCAAGCAATGGTGTATAAAAAGACTCCCGAAAAAAAAATATCAAAATTTAGCATTTTATTGACTTCTTTTAATTTGAATATTTTTTTTCAAGTTTGTGCAGTTTGAAAAATATTTTGGTATATATCTTGAATTACATGCTTCAGGGTTCAAAGTCTTTTTTTTAAATTCTCAACATTTTTTTGGTTTCTAATTTTTTTTAAATTACTGTATCGTATTGTGTTGGTATTTTTAGAATTTGAAAAATTTTCTGGTTTGATTATGGATTTCTGCATAGATTTCTGAAATTATATGCTCTGGGATTCAAGGTTTTATACATTTTTCATAAACTATATCTACATAGTTTTTGGGGACTCAAAGATTTGTAATATTCCTCGTTTCTTTTCAACATGCATGCAGTTTTAAAGAATTTTTTTATTACTATTTTTGTAGATTTTTATATGGACTTGTGTGATTCGATGCTTTAAAATTCAAATTTCGATTGGTTTTTAGTAATCACATGCATTTCTGGGAAAATTACCTCTGTATAGATGTTATATGTTTTATATGTAGATTAATTTTATTTGCGTGATTTTGATATTATATATAATGTTTTTGCATTTTTTAGTATATTTATAGTTTTCTAATATTTCTCGTTTATTTTCCTCATTAACCCTTTGCAGCACGGTGGGAAGACGTATATCCCACCTCGAATACTACCATTTTTTTATAGTTTTCAAGTGCTTGTAACTCGACTTTTATGATTTTAAATTTAAATTTATTATATTTACATATTGGGCCTTGAATATTTCGACTTTGTTAGTTAATGTTGTTCATTAATTTGTCAATATCAATAAACAAATAGTGAAAAAAGTCACTTTTTGCAAAGAAAATTCATTATCTTGAAAAGTTTTCAACGGATCAATTTGAAAATTTATTATTACATGTTTTCAATGTCGCTGATTAAGAATTTGTGATAGATTTTCAAAACTCAAAATGGCGGATCCAATATGGTGGACTGAATTAGTTAAACTTAATCATATCTGTATGAAAATTGGTATACAGGGGTTAACAGGGTCGCTGATTACGATTTTAATACCAGAATTTCGAAATTCAAAATGATGGATTCAATATGATGGACACAATTACTATGTTATAAGTATTATTACCAAATTTT
The DNA here is from genome assembly GCA_028476575.1 of Platygaster robiniae. Lineage (NCBI taxonomy): Eukaryota > Metazoa > Arthropoda > Insecta > Hymenoptera > Platygastridae > Platygaster > Platygaster robiniae. The sequence continues at coordinate 27,196,277 of CM052025.1, read as the reverse complement.
TTCTTGTTCAAGAAAAAAAAATTTTCCAAGTTGATGACAACAATAAGTACCGCTCCCAGCCGAACCCGGAGACACGAACGAGGACGTAGCGGCTATCGTCTCAATTTTTTTTTTTTTTTTTTGGTATTTTTTTTTATTTTTGGAATTTTTTTTTATTTATTTCATATTATGTTATATGATTCTCTATCTAAAAAATGTATGCTTCAAAGGGGTAGTGAAACTTTGAAGGATATTTTAGTTTTTTATAAAATTATAGTATTTTTATCAATTGGTACACAGATTTCGGCGATTCGATACTCTAAAATTGAAATTTGGATGAGTTTCAAGTGATTTTATAGATTTGTGGGTAAATTACATCTTCTATATACATTTTCTTTGATTTCGTATTACTATGTCACTATAGATATATGTTTTTTTAGAATTTGATGTCCTAGAATTGAAAGGATTATTAGATCGTGGGTATTTTTTTTTTTTGGATTTTTGAGAAAACAGTTCTTCCATATAGAATTCTGTCATTTTTTATATATCCCTTAACTCTGTATAATTCAAAAGAATTTCCAGTATTTTCATTGATTTTCATGTAAATTTCTAGAATGAGGTGCTCCAGGGTTCAAAGTTTTCAAAAGTTTTAGCATTTTCGTAGATTCTATATTTTCCTTCATTATTTTCTTTTTCGTAATTTTATCTAACTATAATTTCGATATAAAGTATTTTCGAGTATTCATACACGGATCCAAAATAAATATTTATACAATTATAAACTCTTGGATTCGCAGTTTTCTAAAATTTTGAAAAAGCTGTTTCCGTAGTTGTTAAGTTCTCAGACATTTCCAGTATTTCTTGCTTTTTTTACTATATATGAAACTTTGAGAGATTTAAGTATTTTTATAATTTGCTGTAGAATTTGCTGCTCTAGAATTCGAATTTCGATAGATTTTTAGTAATTTTCTAAATTTCTATAATAATTACACATATACAGATTTTAAATGTTTCATAGATTTCTTGTGCTAACGATTTTTTTAGTATTTTATAAGATATTGTCTCATCATATACTATTTTGGGAGATTTTTATGAATACTATTTATAGCTATTAGTTGTCACTTATTTTGACAATTTCATAATCTTTTCCATTCTGGGGTTCTATATCCATCCAGATATTTAAAAAAGTTTTTTGTAAAGTTTAAAGCAAATTTAAAATGATCAAAAAATGCCACGGAATGACTAAAATTTTAAATGAGATTTCGATGTAGTTTTTTATACATTTTCTTCAAAAATTTTTATCTTGTGAAAAACTTGTGATTAATGTTTGAAACTTGGCATAGTTTGAGTGTATAATACTATAATGTAACGTTCAAGACCAAATTTTTCTGTAATTTTCTGTTGCTGTTATCTATGTCTTACAAGCACCGAAAAAAGGCAAACAAATACTTTTCCGGTACTTAAAAACATAGATAACAGCGATAGAAAATTGCAGAAAAATTTGGTCTATAACGTCACATTGTACACTCAAACTATGCCAAGTTTCAAACATTAATCACAAGTTTTTCACAGTAGGATATGAATTTTTCAACAAAATGTATAAAACACTATACATGTAAATCCCATTTAAAACTTGAGTCGTTTTGTGCTACGTATTGATCATGCCCGATTCGCTTCAAACTTTGCAAAAATTTTTTTTTTAATATTTTGATTGATTTAAAGTTCCGAAATGGAAAAAATGCTGATATCGCCAAAATAAGTGCAATGGCGGATCTAGTGGTAAATTTTTTTTTCGGGGCGGGGGGGCATCGGTTTTCAAATTATTTAAACATACAATTTGAATAGTAAATGCACGGGGATTAGAATATGGCCAAAGAAATATGAGGCATCACAGCAAAACAAAAATTTTATTTTTTCGTTCAAATATAATTCCTCATAGAAACATCATACAATTTTATGTATACATCTATCATATTTTAACAATTAGACTTTCTTTTTTTGTATTACTAAGTATTTAGTAATACTTTTGCAACTTTTTTTTGGCAATTTACATTACATAAATGACAAAATTTAAGTATTTCATAAAAAAACGTATTAAAAAAAACTTTTTTAGTCCTACAGCGGTACCAAGTTTACAAAACAATTCACAAAAAAATCTTGTGAATTTTTTTTTGTATGTTTCAACAATGTTTGAATTCCACTTTGGAAAATTTTGGTTGAGCTAAAATTTTTCGCTTCAAAGATATGAATTTGAGAAGAAAATTTACGATTTCTTCGTGTAATATCATCTGAGTTTACCCATTTTTGTCTTTAATTAGATTTTCGCAGTTTGAAAATGACTTTTCAGCAATTTCTATACAAAATAACAATTTATCTCATTTCTCACATCTCTTACAATCAGTACTAATTTTTTCAGTATGTATACCATTTGAAGTATTATTTCGTATTTGTAAGAATTTAGATCAAGTCATTGATTTCTAGAATCGAAGATTTTATAGATTTTTAGTTTTTTTTATAGATTTTGGAAAAAGTCATATTGTATACATTCGAGGTTATTTATTGACTGCTAGTATGTTTGGAATTTTTCGTATTGAAGATAATTAAAGAAATTTTCAATAATTTCTAGTTTTTCTTTTGAGAGGTTTAGTTTAACTTTCTTGTAGAGTAATTTAAATACATTTTTCACATTTTCGTAATTGTCAAATTGGTTTGGAAAATTCAATGAACAGTTATTTGATTTTCAATATTTTTAACAACTGTCGAAGTAAAAATTTTAACGAAGATGACTGAAATTCTATAGATTTTTAGTACATTTATTGTACATGGTTTTTTTTTAGTGTTTTCACAGACAAAATTATTTTATGGCATTCTTATGAATTTTTATACATAGATCAGATACTCAGAATTCTAATATGCCTTCAAATTCAAGGTCGCATAAATGTTTATTAATCTTGAAGTTATTGAAGGAAGATTTCTACATCAAATTCCAGTATTTTATTCATTTCTTGTATAAGGAGTACTTTTTATGTTTTTTTAAAATGTTATTGAAATTTAGTGAGATTCTCTAGGTTTTTCATGAATATCTAGTATTTTTTATAATCATCGTAGAGTTTTCTAAAGTTTTATACTCTATCGAAACTAAAATTTAGTAGCGTTTCACTATTTCAATAAACTTTCAACAAAGCAGTATTTTTATAAGTGTTGGGTATTTCACAGATTTTAAAACTTCCAGTTTGTTTTGCATTTTTTCAACACCCTTAATTTCATTGAGTTTGCCAGAAATAATTACGTTAAAGGTTGTATCTTCATTAATATTTAGTATTTTATCGATCTCTAGTATTTAGAGTATTTTTCATATTTTTTAGAATTATTCGAATCTAGTTAGATTTTCGAAGGGCTTAATTGATATCTTGTATTTTTTCCATTTTATTACAGATTTCTGGAGTTTGATACTCTAGAATCTAAATTTTATCAGATTTTTAGTATCTCAATAAACAAAAAAAAAGTTGAAAACTCAAAAAGTTCTAGACTTAAGCAAATTCGTTTGATTCATTTCAAGATTCAGCTATAGGCATCTTGTAGTGCTTATGTAGAAATTCAAACATTTTTTTATTAGTTATAATTTGAGTACGAATTTATTTTTCAAAAACTGATTTCAGCGACAAACCATGTAGTAACAAGCAACAAAAATATTGAAAATATTGTTTCTTTACTATAAAATCTATCTGTAGGAGAAAATTTTGTTTAGACATTGTAATTCCGTCTAATGGATAAAATTTGCAACAGCAAACTTTCTTTATTTTCTAGTTAGTGGAAAGTTTGTAGCTGAGGTCAGTTTTTACAAAAGTTGTCATATTTAAAAACTGTTGTTGAAAAAAACAGTAAAAATCTGTGCTTCACAGACAGAGCACTATGGAACGCTCTTATGTTTAGTTAAGACGACTCGGAACATACTGTAGTGCTAGAAAGACGCGTAGAATAGAAACTGGTTAAGTTTTACAGAAATATAATTTGTTGCTGTTTTTGTTGGGGACGAATAAGAAAATTTATTGGCATGCTACTGGTATTCGATTCGATATAAATGTACTTGTGAAAGGGCACCGGAGTAGCAGAGGATGAAAGCTCCTTTCTGTATCCCTTCAAATACAGCGGCCTCGATTAGTTGATCCGGTTTACTATCTATAATAAAATTATAGTTACGCCCAACCATCGAGTTAATATGTCCGGCGCTACTGACTCCTGAAACAGGCCGGCGCGATGCCAATTCTATACAAGATCGAATCGATGGCCGATGGCAAGTCAATAATTTTCGAATTCTCCCAACGTTTTTGTTTGTCGATATATTTGTGTTTCGCGTATGAAATATTATAGTAATAAATTTTCGAATAATCGATCCTAAACACGGTAATACATATAAAATGAATTTCACTGTTTTTTTTACAATATTTTAAATTTCAACAGTCAACACTTGTGCGCCAGTATGATGATGTTCTATGTAGAACATCATCATAAGCAACTGAACTGAAACGAATTTGATTGTATAATTTCAGTCAATGAAAGCGTAAAAATGACAGTAAAAATATTTCTCCGACTTTACGAAATCATAATGTCCAAGTAACGAATGTCAGTTATAAAAAAATACTATCAAATATTTCTGATTTCACTAAACTGTTATCAGGAAAAAAACATTGAAAGAAATAGATAAAATTCTGGAATTTAAAGGTTTACAATTCTTCAAATTTTTTTTGTGACACTTAATTTTAAGAAAACAAATCAATAAATGCCTGCAAAATCGCACTCTGATTTAAAAGACATTGTCATTTATTATATTAATTTCTTACGTTAAATAAAGTAGGGAAAACTCTATCACAAAAATAGAGAAAAAAACTCATGAAAAATAAAGTCATATTTAGGTTTGAAACATTCAAATTTTTTTCATCATAATTGAAGAAATTTTCAAAATTTACAGAAATTGACAATTTTTTATTCAACGCTAATCAACCCTTAATGAAGCATAAAAATAACTATGAAAATAGTACTTTGACTATAAAATATCGTGGTTGCCAAACACAAAATTGTATCCTCTAAAGATAATTATGAGTGTTTTCAATTCAGCGAGTTTTTTTTTAATAGAGGGGAATAAGCGATGCAATGTTGAAATCTTCAGTTTGGAAATTCATCGATTTTTTTATAAAAATTGCGATCGTGACAAATTTTCTCTCAAGAAGTTCAATTCATGATTCTATTTCCTCTAATGAAACTTTATATACATACAAAATGAAACAAACAGTGTGTCCAGATTGAATGCACTCACTTTCAATGCACTCAAACGGTCTTATGCGTGTGGAAGGAGAGAACGTGACGTCATACTACGTTCCTCTCACATGCATGAGACCGGCTTGAGTGTGTTGAAAGTGAGCGCATTCAATCTGGACCACGTGGCTCAACGTGAATAAACCACGTGTCTCAAATTTCGGTTTTTTGAACACCCTCTCCCTTAGAATGACACGAGGTTGATGAAAGGACCCTTGTTAAAATTGGATCATTTTTCGCCAACTTATTACATCACAAAGAAAAATTAACACGCGGCAATCGAGAAAATAAATTTTCCAGTCAGTATTCCCTACTAAAAAAAAACTTTAATCCAAGGGGAAAAAATCAGTCTGTATAAATCAGTCTGCAAATCGTATAAACAAATTTTCCCCTGCGTGAAAAATCATTTCGTACAGTCTTGAAAATTCGACTTATCTTTTTTTGTTGGCGATTTCATCCCAGCATCGGCGTTCTTGAAGTCACCACGTAGTACAAATGGCTACCATTTTCACTGTTGGTCACTCCGATTTCTTAGCGCGGTAGAAAAATCACAAAAACTAAAAATGCTGCGGACCACCTTTTTGGAAATTCACTATCGCGATTTCGGTATTTGTCTCTATCATTAATATGATTCAGAGACGAAAATTCCAACCTACGAAACAACAGTACATTTTGACCTGTTCTTCTCGTCGGTGTGTCCACGCTCGAACTGGCGCGAATGAGGTATACTGAAGACTGATGAACTATACTGAACAGCTCGAATCAGTGATTTGGTTCGACGCGCGCACGCTATGACGTGACTCTGTCGGTTGAGTAATAGTTTTATTTTTCCCCATTAAGAAAACAAAGGAGTAGAAAATCAAACTTTTTGAACTGCTGGATAGAGGCATCAGCAATAAAATTTCACGCATGGTTTTATCTGAGAGATATATTTTCCCAAGCATTTGCAGTTTTCATTTTTTATGATTTAAATTCAAAAATATAAATTCGCGATTCCTCATCTGTGTCTTTGACATTATGAGTTGATTAATTTTTGCATATAGTTTACAATCTCTTATTTTTTCATTTCTTGTCATTCGATTCATGTAACAAATCATGTACAGTTTGAAATTTAAATCGTAAATTGATAGGAAAAATATTATAGGTAAAATTAAATTAAATTATATAGTAAAATATAAATTACTCTTTATCTTTCTTAATTAATTCTAATAAGTTATTTATAATTTTATGAGGCTTAATATATTTCAATTAAATTTTATATAATTCCAAGAACATTTCATTTTATTTAAGTCAATATATTATAAATTCTATGAAGGTAATCTAATTCAATTTTTTTGAATTTTTTTGTTTTGATTCAATCAAACGAAACCATTTTTCGTTTATTTAATTCAATTTATTTACATACATACACATACATACAATTTATTGCACAGTATTATCTTGACCCTTTCACAGCTATTCCTAGAAGAATTACACAGATAAAAGAACGACCTGAAGATGTCGACAGTTTCAAATCTGTGAAATTTGCTAAAAACCATCTAATGCTGTAACTTACTATTATTGGCGAATCAATGTATCGAAAGGTCTAAAAAATGATATAAACATATGATAAAAACCTACATTCATTCTAGAAAATTTGTTTTTTAACTTAAAATCTTGACAAAACTTTGAAATACAACATGAAGGCAATTCTCCAAACACTTATATCCTATACATATATAATTTTGAAAAACATGCTAAAAAATAGGAATAAACCGCAAAAAATTCATTAATGTTTTCACCATCACTAATAATCCACAAAATACAAAAACGACATCTTGATACGGAACTTCTGGAGAAGAGCGACAATAAACTCATTTTCCTCATAGCAGTATCATATCTTATACTCTTTTTTTTTTTCGATAGTTTCTACTTCCTCAAAGAGAATGACATTTGTAACTTCCTATTTTAGATATTCCAAAAAATCTTAATTTTACAGAATCTTATCCTGTCCTGATATTTTCCTGTCCTCGGCTAGTGCCTCGGACGAAAAATTATCGTTCTTGTCCTCGGAAAAGCAAAAATGCCCGGCAGTAAACAATGCACTAATTTGTAAAATTTTTCATATATTCGAAGTTTTACTCATACTGACAGATTATTAACTTGGTTTATTCCTGATTGTTGCGAATTTCGAACTTGTAGCTTTTCGAAAATTGTAAGTAGATTTTATTTCTAAATCAAAAAGGTAGTGTCACGTGTGAACTTTTAAAACAAAATGAATTAAATATTTCAATTGAAGAAAAGTGTTTTAATATTATAAGAATATTTTCATTTTTTTGTGTTAAAATGAAATATTCTGAATTTTTTATAAAACACAATATACCTCACATCACAATAATGTAAAGGTTCAATTTATTCAATTCCTTTGAATTCTAAACTTTAATCTGTAATTTTTTCGAATAATATTTTTTTACACAAGTATTTCACTGAACTTTTTCCAACGAAAGTTGACTTTGAAAACTGACGGTCTACTACTGAATAATTGGAAACAGTCTTTCAGATATTTTTTTAATTCTAGGATTTCTTTTTTGGTTAGAGTTTTGTTACGATGTAAATAATCATTCATTATTAAATTGTTTCTGTGATTTTTTCACTTTCGAAAGTAAACGTTAGCATACTTGATAATATTTTGAGTTTAACATATTGTAACTTAAAAATTCTTCTGAGTCTTTTTGGCTTTATTTCATTTAAAACTGTAACTTTATAAAATTTTTATACGTCGAAAATCTTATTTTCAAGTTTCTTATTCTCTAAACTCATAAAAGTTTGAATATATTAATGTAAAAACATGGAGTTTTCCGAACCTATACATACATTGAAAATATATCTTTGGAATGTTTGGGCTGCATTGCAGAGCCCGAAACACATGACCTTGAATTCAGATAAACCGAAAGGTGTTATGACAGCTGTCTTGGGTACGTCCTCTAGTGCGACCGGAATCTGTTGGTAGGCCCTGGTGAGGTCAAGTGTGGAGAAAATCTGGCTTCCTTGGAGGCGGTGGGCGAAGTCGTGCAGGTATGGCACTGGGTATTTGTCGGGTATCGTGGCCGCGTTCAACCGCCTGTAGTCCCCACAAGGGCGCCATCTTCCGTCTTTCTTCTTTGCCAGGTGGAGAGGGCTCGCCCATTGGCTGCTTGAAGGCTGGCAGATCTGTTGCTCGAGCATGAATTCAAACTCAGCCTTTGCCTGACGGAGCTTCTCCGGTGACAGTCTCCGTGCTCGTTGTGCCACTGGAGGTCCCTCGGTCAAGATGTGATGGAAAACATTTCGTTTGACGGCCACCTTATTCCGGGTAGGGATAGTGATGTCGGTGAATTCTCGAAGGAGGTCCTGGTATTTCGCTCCCTGGGATATGGTTGACATGGCCTGCCCAGGTCTTTCGGAGATGTAATAAATCGGGTATAGCAAAAAGATCAGTGGTCTTGTCGATGACTCTCTCACCATGAAGGTCGACCAACAGTCCATATTTCTTCAGAAAGTCCGCGCCCAAGATGGGCTGGGTTATGTCGGCGATGGTGAAGGCCCAGTTGAATGTGCGTCGGAGGCCCAGGTCAAAGTTGAGCAACCTTTTTGCCGTAGGTGTTGATCCTCGCGTTGTTGGCTGCGTACAACTTGAAGTCGGCCGCTGCGACTGTTGTTGAACTTGGAGCTAGGGTCCGGGGTAGCACGGAAAGGTCGGCGCCGGTGTCCACTAGGAAGTCGAGGCCAGACTTTCTGTCTTTCACGATGAGGCGGTTTTTCTGTGACGAGTCGTCGTTGACCGCCTGTACCTGAGACGACTGTGCTAGTTTTTTTGCTTCTCTGAAGCGTAATTGCATGGTTGCCTGCAATTGCGGGCTTCGGCACCAAAACAATTGTGGTAATAGCAATATTCCTTGTTACGACTCCTGGATTGAGAACGTGCACGGCGTCGGCTCTGATGATTTTCCCGGAGCCGCGGGCGAGCACGTTCCTGGTACGTAATTTCGAGTTTGTCCAGCCGGCTGATAACCTTCATGAGCAGTTCCTCGACGGGGTGTTCTGAGCTGGTTTCTGTTGAACGGCTGAAATGTTGACAGGTTGCTGGACTTCGGCGATGCTGTCCGCCATCTTGGCCAGCTCGTCCAGGTCGGTGCTGGTCTAAATGCTAAGTATGCAGCGAGTCTGCTCTGACAGATTGTCCAAGAAAAATGTCCGGAGTACTGAGTCCTTGAACTGCGTCCAAGCTAAATTTCTAATTTCGTCGAGGATGTGAGAGGGCTTTTTCCCACCAAAATTTCGTTCGTGTAGCAGTTTCCGCAGTTTTTTATCATCCGAGTCCGAGAAGGCGGAGATAATCTTGTTCTTGACGGCGTCGTATTTTCCCCTTTCGGGCGGGTTCTTGGTGATGCTGATTATATGATAACCTGGGGATCGGCATGTTGGACGACGTAGTCGAACTTCTTCTGGTCTGAAATGATGCCGTGTTTCGAAAATGCCGCTTCTACCTGCTTGAACTAAAATTCTGGCTCCGTGATGTAAAACGGTGGGAGTTTGGTGGTTCGGGATGCATCGATGGACAGGTGCGTCGCGGCGTCTGTAAATTCCGTCTTGTCGTCGTCCTGTGACATCCTGGTAGAAAATATTGGTTGGCCTCGTTAAAAAAAATCCAGGGGAAACGTCCTTCGAACTCTTCTGCTAGGGGTGCGTTATCGCGGCGACGATATCGGTGGATTTTCGCTTCCGTGACGGTCGGGCCGTAGCGTGCCTCGCGGGAAATTGTCGGCGGGGGAAAATGAAATCACGTGCGCGCGTCGGTTTTCGGACTTCCACGGGGGAGAGAGAATTTTTTCGCGAGAATTTGCGGGTTCACCAGAGTCGAAATCTCCTCTTCTTCGTCGGGGTCACTAGTTGTAGCGAGTGTGCACTTGTGTAAAGTGGAAATTCCAGTGAGTGAGTACTCCGAACTCACAAACAAATGATTCACCAAAAGATTTATTATCAGGTGAACTATTTTCACTACACAATATATAACATTAACTTCTCGGCTCAATACAAAATTCAATTGACGCGCGCGTGTTTCGTCTTCGTTGATAAATTTGCGTTACCTGGTCCGATCGTGAGGCGAAGATTTTTCGAATGTCATTCTGGTAACAATCTTCCGTTAGACCTAGATGCGAGGGCGCTGCTGGCGAATGTGTTCCTATTGGCCGTGTCTGCGTCGTGAACAAAATGGCCGAACCAAGTTGTTGTGATATTCACAAACACTCAAAACGAGGTCTGACATTTTGTATTCCGAGAGCAGACCACGCCACACAAAAAACAAATATGAACTGACATTCCACGCAATACTACTATAATAACGTATTTTTGGCGCGAACGCTGTTTATTTAAAAAAAATTTGTGCGAGCACTTGTAAGCCAGCAACACTTTATACGGAGGTCGTTCGTGCAATAGAACTTTATTCAAACGCCGTTTATATAAAATCAAATCGCTCGGCGCGAGCGCCACTCAGAAGGCGTTTTCATGCGAAGCTCAATAATCCGAGAGAAAGTAGTCTTGGGCTGCCTTTCTTGGATTCGCGTTCTGAGTGGCTGGAATAATGAAATTTCGAAAAATCGTATCCTGATCAATTTTGCGAATTTCCGAAAGTCGCAAAGAGAAAATTGTCTTAGAATTTTGCAAACCTAACCCTTAGTATTTTTCTACTGCCTACTTTGCAACACCTTAAATAGTATATCAGATCATGTAAAATGATCATTATGTAAAATGTAGTGACTGGTTCTCAAGCGAAATTTCAATCAGAAACAGAGAGTAATTTTAAAGCTAGAAACATTGAAAATGGGGGGACTTAAGGGGACTCGACTTCTGTTTCGTTTACATCGACCACATCTTGGTGGCCTCCAGAAACGAAGAAGAGCACCGCGAACACCTGCGATGCATTTTCGAGCGTCTCCGGGAATTTGGACTCACGATCAACCTAGAAAAATGCACTTTCGGGGCCACGCAGGTAAAATTTCTAGGTTATCTCGTCAATGGAAATGGCAGCCAACCACTACCAGAACGCGTGGAAGCAGTAAAAAACACGACGAAGCCGAGGACAATCAAGGATCTGTGAAGATTCCTTGGAGTTTTCAATTTCTACAGAAAACACCTCCCAAGCGCCGCAGAAATCCAAGCACCACTCCACGAATGCCTTATTGGAGCGCGAAAAAAGGACAAACGCCCGGTGCCCTAGACTTCTACAGCTGAGATGGCGTTCAAAAATTGCAATAATCAGCTCGCACAGGCAACACTCCTACATCATCTTCGAGAGCACGCCACCCTCATCCTACAGTGTGACGCCTCGGACACCGCCATGGGGGCCGTCCTGGAGCAGCTCGTCAACAACGTCTCAGAATCTCTCGGATTCTCCTCAAAAAAGTTTAGCAGTACCCAACGACGCTACAGCACGTACGATAGGGAGCTCCAAGCCGTCTACAGCGCTATAAAATATTTCAGTTTTATGGTTGAAGGACGTCGCCTGATAATCAAGACAGACCACAAACCTTATCACGTACGCCTTCGCACAAAAAGCCGAAAAAGCCTCACCCCGACAACTGCGGCAACTAGACTTTATTGGACAGTTCACGACGGACATCATCTACATAGCTGGCAAGGGCAACATCACGGCAGACGCCCTGTCCAGGATCGACGCGATTCTCATGCCAACGCTGGTGACGACGGAAGAACTGGCACAAACTTAACTAAGCGACGAGGAGTTGGTGAAATTGCTGAAATCAAACGACTCTTTAAAATTGCAGAAAATTCCTATAGTCGGCTCAGACTTACAAATTTATTGTGACCTGTCATTGAACAAAGCCCGACCATACGTGCCCAAGGAGTTGAGAAGACGCATTTTCGACACAACTCCCGGCTTATCTCACCTGAGTGGACGAGTGACCAGGAATATGATTCAAAAGAAATTTGTCTGGCCCTCGATGTCGAAGGAAATCAACATCTAGATCCGCACGTGTCACAACTGTCAACGCAGTAAAGTCGGCCGTCACACAAAACTCCCCCTCGAAAGGATTCCGGTCCCGGACACCCGCTTCACGCACGTTTACCTGGACTAGTAGGCCCAATGGTAAATTCCAGAGATAACTCCTATCTGCTCACCATGATTGACAGATTTACACGGTGGCCAGAAGCTGTCCTCCTTGCCAACATCACAGAACAGACAGTCGTTGACACGTTTTATTCGACATGGGTTTCGCGATTCGGAGCTCCAGCTGTCATCACGACCGATCCAGGGACACAGTTCGAGGCCTTACTATTCAAGGCACTGGTACACCTTATAGAGACAAAAAAAAAACAGGACGACAGCGTACTACCCAGCAACGAACAGCGTGGTCGAGCGTTGGCACCGTTCCCTGAAGGCCGCGCTGATGTGCCACAACAACGCCTCGTGGGTCGACATCCTACCAACCGTCCTCTTCAGCCTATGAATATGCTTCAAGGAAGACCTGGGATCATCAGCAGCAGAACTGGTTTACGGAACACCGCTCCGAATCCCCGGAGAGTTTTTCGTCGACGAAAGACTTCTACAACACCGTCCCTAAGATTTTTTGCTGAAATTCAGGGACCACATGAGAAAAATTCAACCTTCACCGGCATCCCACCACAACAGCCAAAAAATTTTTGTTCACAGGGATATATTTACGTGTTCTCGTGTTTACATGAGAGTTGACAGGATCTGGAAACCACTGGAGCCGCCATATGAAGGTCCATATGAAGTCCTGGCTCGCCCCTCAGACAATGTTTTCACCATCGCTGTCCATGGGAAGGCGATAAACGTCAACGTCGAACGACTTAAGCCCGCATTTAACCAGGTGAAAATCACAGGGACAATCATGCCAGCACGAATTCCAGGACGTCACCGACGTCCACAACGACAACAGAAGCACCTCCAACGGCAAGCCCTGGACAAGAAGCCACCATCACCCCAGACGAAAGGACGCCCGATGGACATCCGAACTGTAAAATACGAGGCCACCACAGCGGGACGCACAGTCGAGGCGAGTAGGGAAGGACACTCTATCAGGCACACATAGACCGTGCCACCAAGTCGGGGACCTGCAAAATCCACCGAGGCCGAAAAAACACGCACTAAACCCGCGATATTGAGACGCTATAACGGACCTATCTTTGGAAGCAGCCGAAAAGTCCCCTTCGCAGTCTGAGGCCACGGATCAACAAGAAATCCCGATAACATCCTATCCTTCTTCCCTCCAATCCGTCCACCTTGTTTTTTCGCAGGATTTTCAGGAAGAACAGGTTGGACCGCGACTTGTCAACAACGGCCAAGTCACTCGGGACGGAGTGATGTGGCGTGGTCTGCTCTCGGAATACAAAATGTCAGACCTCGTTGTGAGTGTTTGTGAATATCACAACAACTTGGTTCGGCCATTTTGTTCACGACGCAGACACGGCCAATAGGAACACATTCGCCAGCAGCGCCTTCGCATCTAGGTCTAACGGAAGATTGTTACCAGAATGACATTCGAAAAATCTTCGCCTTACGATCCGACCGGGTAACGCAAATTTATCAACGAAGGCGAAACACGCGTGCGTCAATTGAATTTTGTATTGAGCCGAAAAGTTAATGTTATATATTGTATAGTGAAAATAGTGCACCTAATAATAAATCCTTTGGTGAATCGTTTGTTTGTGAGTTCGGAGTACTTCCCCCACTGGAATTTCCACTCGACACAAGTGCACACTCGCTACATTTGCTTTACATTTATGTGAATAAAAGTCTTTTGACTGAAGTGCTAATAAACAGGTATGAGGTGTATACTGAAGAATATACGAAATGCAGTTTACTTGCCATCTTTGGTACGAATATCATTGGCATGCACCATCACACGATAATACAGTGAGTGCATAAAGCTCGATACAATACTTTTCTTCTAAATCATAACAAGTATAGTTTTTTTAGACTGAATAGTTACTCGCTTTCTAAAAAGAATTGTATAAGAAGGTTTTCGAGAAGTCGACACTGACTACACTTGAAATTGAAAATTCATTTACGAAGTAATATGACGTTGATTACTAAGCATTAACTCAAAAAACGTATATGTTATTGTGAATTGCTTTACGAGAAAATGATACTGATATTTTGAGTATTGCCTGAATCATAAACTTCCCTTGAATAATGTAAAAGTTGTAAATTGTAAAAAAAATTAGAAGTTTTCTTATAAATATGAATGGAAAATTTCCCATAAACTTTGTTTTTACATACATGTTCGGAAATTTGCTATGAGCTATAGTACTTTTACAACTTGCAATCATAAAATTAATACACTATAATGGGAAATTATTTCTATGGAAATTTTTCCATAGTAATCCATATTTTTCCCATTAATGTTAGTAAATTTTCTAGATAAGTCCATCGGAAATACTCTATATTGCATTACTTAACTTGCTATTGAATTCGAAAATATTTCGATCATTCCATGAAGAAAATTTGATGAAAAAATGGAAACTTTCCTCTTACCAACTATAGGAATTTTTTATACTTTCCATTCTCCCATAGATTGTCAGAAATTTATGTTTTGTTATGATTTTTCTCCATTATCAATAGTAAATTTTATAAAAGTCAAAGAATGGAAATTTTTACATATAAGACGTGCAATTTTCTTCATGAATATTTGCGATTTTGCTACGTAAGTATATGGGAACTATTTTACTTACAATTATTGAAATTGCCACTTGGTGATAGAATGTGTCTATTTCGATCAGCGGCAAATCAAGCAAAAATGAAGAGAATAACTTTCCATCCGAAAACCTTGAAAAATTCACCATTCTATTCATCTTTTAATACAATGTCATAAGTTTCCCGTTGGCAATGGTTTCCTTTTTATTTTAAAAAGTGAGTTTGTAGAAAAGTCAAGTGAATGAGAACTTTCTCATAAAAGATGCCATTTTCTCTATATATATTTGCGAATTTGCTGGATGAATATGTGAGAAATATTCTATTCATGCTTTGAAATTGCCATCCATATACGAGGGGGGACCCAAAAGTAACGGGAATTAGGTGGTGGGGGGACCGCGGAGGGGGGGATCGGATTCTCCACTGGTTCTCTTCCAAGCTGCTACTCTCCCAAGTCAGTGTGCAAAGTTCATTTGCTGTGAGTGCATTCGTTCGTCCGTAAGAATTTTTCTAGTGAAACGACTTTTTCCGTTTCGGCGAAAACGTGAAATGGCTGAGTGCGGAGAGCAACGCGCGGCTGTAAAATTTTGTTTTTTGTTAGGAAAAACACCCGCGGAAACCCTTGTGATGCTGAAAACAGCTTATGGGGATAATGCTTTGAGTAAAACGCGTGTGTACGACTGGTTTTCGCGTTTCAAGAATGGAGAGATGCCAATAGAAGACCAACCTCGTTCTGGGCGCCCCTCGACTTCAAGAACGGACGAAAACATTGAAAAAATCAACACTCTTGTTCATGAAGACCGTCGCCGAACCATCGATCAACTTTGTGAGAGGTCTGGATTGTCATGGAGTTCAATTCAGAGGATTTTAACTGAAGATTTGAGCATGAGGAGGATTGCAGCCAAATTTGTTCCTCGCCTTCTCTCCGACGATCAAAAGGAGCGTCGACTTCAGGCCTGTCTTGAGCTGCAAAATCAGTTGGATGAAGACCCAGATTTTTTTCTCAAGGTTATAACTGGCGATGAATCATGGTGCTATGGCTACGACCCCGAAACAAAGCAGCAATCAAGCCAATGGAAGACACCTCTCTCGCCTCGTCCAAAAAAGGCACGCCAAGTGAAGTCCAACATCAAGACATTGCTCATTTGTTTCTTCGATTGCAGAGGTATTGTGCACGCAGAATTTGTTCCTCCAGGCCAAACGGTTAACCAACACTTCTACTTGGAGGTTTTGAAAAGGTTGAGGGAGAACATCCGGAAGAAAAGAGCGGATCTTTGGCGCACAGGAGATTGGTTCTTCCACCACGACAATGCACCTGCCCACACAGCGCTGTCCGTGAAGAAATTTTCGACCAAAAACGGCATGACACCGATTGTTCACCTCCCCTATTCACCGGACCTTGCCCCCTGTGACTTTTTTTTGTTCCCTAGACTCAAAAGGGACATGAAAGGAAAACGTTTTGGGACTGTAGAAGAGGTGCAACAAAAATCGCTGGAAGGTTTAAAAAACATTGAAAAAAATGAATTTCAGAACTGTTTTGAACACTGGAAAAAAAGATTGAACAAGTGTATTACAGTCAATGGGGGTTACTTTGAAGGTGATAAAAATTGTGTGTGAAAAAATTTGTCAATAAAAAAGTTGTAACACAATTCCCGTTACTTTTGGGTCCCCCCTGGTATATCATGATCTGTGGAACATGAAGAAAAAAATAATTTTTTTTCTTATCGAAAGCTACAGAAATTTCACCATAGGTATTTTTCGTTCCTCCACAAATTGTCAGAAATTAATGATAGATGAGAGTATTTTCTCATTAACTACATTCAAATGATACTAATGTAAGGAAAATATGTTTTCGCGCATAATAGAAGCATTTTCATTAACCGTATCGTATTTTCTCGTGAATTGCCGGAAAAATTATTACTTGTCAAAGAAATACATTTAAATGTAAAGTCCTATGAATACTTGTGTTGCACCATACTGCTATCGAATAAGAATTTTCATCATTAGGTCCCGTGGCTCAGTGAGCAGCGAGCAGCGAATGGACAGCAGCTAGTCCAACGTTCGAAGTTCGCATCCCGATTCAGGCAATTTTCCCAGGATAAAAAGCTGTAATATATTCTATAATGTTTATGTGTCTATTTCAGCTATTTGCAGAGTGCAGGATGAACACCCTGATATACCTAAAATGATAACTACATGAACATTATTTAACATGATAGTACAATATCGTACCGAGTAGTGAATAGTAAATTTTTTATTTACAAAAATGTGACGTTTCCGATTAAAAATAGGAAAATTTCCATTATGAATAGTAATTTTCATTTCCATATAGAAGGAAAGTTTGACTGCGTGCATTAAAATTCGATGTATGGGAAAAAATTTACTATATCGATGAATGGTAAATTTTTCAATAAAAAATAGGTTAATTGCGTGTAATTAAAAATAGGAAAATTTCCATTGCGAATAGTAATTTCCACTTTCATACAGAAAGAAAAAGAGTAAATGCGTGTAACAAATTTTCGATATATGAAAAGAAAATGCACCATATTGATGAATGATGAATTTTTCAATAAAAAGTAGGTCAATTACGTCCAATTCAAAAATGGAAATATTACTTTTCTTTTTTATAGTGTATGTTTGGCAAAAGCATACGTCACCTTCACATGCATTTCATTGTGTCATTATTTCCAAACACAATGTCCATTTTGGAAACGGACTTTTTTATTTCTGAAAATCATAAAATCTAACGATATGTATACCTACTACAAGTTAAAAGTACAACTCCTAAGTGTACATTTATATTCAGTAGGAGTATTAAAAGCAATATATCATCCATTCGGTTTATAAATAATGTTGTGCAAAAAGTTTTCTCAGGGGATCGATGTCATCCCACATGTTGCTCCATAAAATTTCGCGTTCCCGAAATCGTTCCGCTCGTCAATATACCTGCTCCGTATTTACCTGCGACGCGAGAGCGATATAAAATTTCGCTCTCGAGACTCCGCGCGCATAATTTTCCTGAGCTCCCTTTCCCTTTTATTCATTCCATTCCGTGTTCCGCAATTCAGGAGCGAGCGGAGCGGCAGGGAAAAGGGAGTGGAGAGGAACACAACACCACAACAACAGTCGTCCACGTCTATATACTCCTACTGCAGCAACAGTCGACGTCGTCGTCGCCAACGCACGAGGCAAAATGGCGTCACGCGAACACGCCTTGTCGTCGTGGAGTTGCGTGTTTTCGTGGTGTTTTTTTCTCGCGGGGGCTTTGGAAAATGACGGGGAGAGGCAGTATAGTCGCGACGGGGTTTTCGTGCCCTCGCAGGGCACGTCGCAATTTAACGGGGGATACAGGACTTACTTGTACAAGGACAGGAGGTACGGCTATCAGGGCTATCCGGATCCTTTTTACACCCAGGGCACTCCGAGGCTTCCCCAGGACCGTTACAATTACGACGTGAGTTTTAGGGAAACACCGGAAATGGCCGGGATTCGCCCCGAATTGCCGGTGTTTGAATTTGAATTTGAAAATTCAAATGATGCGCGGTGCTCTGATTGGAGGCTTTTGGGAATTCGAATGATTCAGTCTTTTGATTGGACGCGGTGTTTGAATTCGAAAATTCAAATTTTGGGTGGTTTTCAGGGGATTGTTCTGGTGGGGAAGCGCGAATTTCGAGGGTGTAAATGCGGATGATAGAATTCAGGCAGCGGATTCTGTAACGTCTTAATAAGCGCTTGAAAACACGGAGAAGTATTGTCCGCGCGGTGACGTCATGAGGCAAAATCGAAAGTTCGAATTTTGAAATATGGAAAATACTGTGAGGTAGCGTTTGAAAAATGAATGTTAGTCTCTGTTTAAACTTTTTTTTATAAACGTTGTAGTTTTCGTTGAAAAAAGTAAGAACTGATGATTTTTAAATTGAGGAATCCATGTTTTTTGGAATTCATTTTTCAACGTATTTACGTAACTTTTGTATATTTTTGTTCAGGAAGGTCTAGTGATGAACATGGTATCAAAATTTTCATAAAAAGTTGATAAAAATTGAACGTTTTTTTTAATACGAATAAAAACATTGAAAATATACGGAAGAATTTTTTCATGCCTGTCATAATCTTAAGTGTGTGGTCGAACTTTTTGGAAAGTTTGAGCTCTCTGAAACTATAACTATAGAAAAGTAGCAGGTCGAACACAAACAATTATTGAATTTTTTGCCGATACGATCAACTACGAAGCTCACGCGAAAAATTCAGTCACATCGCGCTGGGCGTTTGTGTTCAACCCAATGCGTTTTCTAAAATAATAGTTTTAGAGAACTCAAACTTTCCAAAAAGTTCGGCAATACTCTCAAAATTATGACAAGAGTGAAAACCCCGCTAAAAACGAAAATTCCCTCGTTCCATTTTCAATGCGAACGTCAGAAAACATGGTTTTTCAGTCGGATTAAAAAAAAGTCAGTTGTTATTAACTTTTTATGAATATTTTGATACTGTGTTCATCGCTAGACCTTTCCGAACAAAAGTATACAAAAGTTATGTAAATACGTTGAAAAATGAATGCTCAGCGGCGATGTAAGTTTGAAAAAACATGAATTTTCCGATTCAAAAATCATCAGTTTTTATTTTTCCTAACTAGAACTATGATGTTTACAAAAAAATTCAAAAGGAGACTAACATTCATTTTTTCATAGCTATCGAACAGTATTTTTTATTTACCTACATTAGGACTTTTGATTTAAACTCGTGACGTCGCCGCGCGGACAATATTTCTCCGGCTTCTCCGTGTTTTCGAGAAGAATTTCAGAAGAATCCGCGGCCTCTAATGTAATGTTTCGAGATTTTGTGGAATATTACAGAAGCCTTTCAGTCACATTTTAAGTGCAACATTGCATTTTAACTGTGACTGAAATATTTCTGAAATGTTTCCCCGAAGAATTACCGACATATTTCAGAAAAATAACATTTCTATGTTTTACAAATTATTTCGAGAAAGGTTTTTATGGAGTATTTCAGAATGTATATTCCTTTTTAAACATTTCGCAAATGTTTCTATAATCTGGCATTGTTAGATTTTGTCATTGTTTCATGTCTAAGATTTCTGTTTGATTTCATATGTAATGTTTCAGAAATGTTGCAAGTATAAAATTCTGTAACAGAATGTCTTCCGAAATGTTTCAATTGAAATATTTTTGAAATGGCTTGAACATTATGTATATCAACTTTGTCAAATATGATTCAAAATACAGAGATTTTAATTTTTCTTCAAGTAAAAAAATTATTTTTTTATTTCATTACATAAATATCTAGCATATAGTATCTTTCAGGAAAGTAGATTTCAGAAACGTAACATTTTTATAGTCAGTGGCTTTTTATACCTTTCTGAAATAAATCTTTTTGAAATCTGTCTTAAATGTTTCTGTTATATTCATGAACATGGAAAACTTTATCGGAAATCTTTCTGAAAGTTCTTCGAGTGGTTAACAGCAATCATTAACAAAAGTAATCGAAAATCTTTCTAAAATATTACAAAAATAAAAAAAAATGCAGATAAGGATTTGAAAATGCAGCTTGGAATTTTGAAAAAGTAAGGTGAAATTGTCAATTTAATTTATTTCATGGCTTAAATTTTCTCAGAAGAGTGATATTATCGAAACCTGTTTCGTAATCGCGTGATTCACGTTCATTTTTCTTTGAGACAAGCAACGCACTGTTCATTGATCTACTCTGTAGGTAACATTAGGTAGTTTAATTCACAACAAAATTAGTAACTCTTCACACTGTCAGAAATTATGGAATTTTTTTCGAACGTCTATATAAAAGTTTTTCTATATTTAAAAAAAAATCAAATATATCGAAGAATATTCTCAGATTTTTATTCCATATTTTTCCCATACACTCTGAAATTCTATATGAGATTACGAAAATATTTCTGTACTTAATGAACGTTCTTACGTATTGAATGTTTCCAGTTAATCACTTATAATTAAGACACATATTTTTCATTACAGATAAATCATATTTATTTAACCGAGAAATGATTTTTCCGAAATATGTCATAATATGACGTGGTTAGATGACAATGTTATTACAATGTTACAACGATGTTATAACGATTCTTTTACATGCATGACATTTAAAAAAATGCTCTCAGTGTACTATCTAAAATCTTTGAATACATGTATGAAAAATTTCCTAATTTTGATTTTCTGGCTTTTTAGGATACCAAAGAAACAAAATCTCTGTACTTGAATTCCAGCAACTTTTCCAGTGAATGAAAAATGTCGGAAAATGAATAAAAAAAATTACTCTCATAAAACCATAGATCTATTGGATTCGCCTTCTAAATCATGAAGTGTGAGAGTAATCACATCATTATAATCGCGTAATTTGACGACTCTGATAAAGAACCGTTATCCGAGTGAAGTGTTGAGTGAATGATAACAGCGCCGAATGCGTGTCATTATCATTGGCATAAGCGATCGACTTGTAATCATCGCCGCGGTGGATGTTAATGCACTTTCACCAACTGGTCGTTAATATTTTCCAATTGATCACGCTTGCTCGCTTCTACATTATCGCTTCTTTCTATACAAACGATGTACATTGGGAGTATTGTCATGTAAGAGTTGAGCTTTGTAATGAAATTTTTTTTATGAACTGATTTTGGTGTTATGCCATATCCTGTGTGATAAAATAAAAAAACAGTCGAAAATAATTTCCTTTCTCTATAAGAGTATGAAATTGGCTCTTAAATATAAATGTAAAACTTTCTTATATATTTTGTGATACATTTTTGAGAGGGATTGTTTGAACAAAAATTTTTTTTTTCAGGTTTATATAATTTATAATTTTTGACGATGTGGTTAATGGGGAACGATTATCAATTTTTCAAATTTTGGGATTGAAAAGTTCTACAACTTTTTTAGTCTAGAGTCGCACAGGTTTCATAAATATTCTTTTTTATGTAGTGGAATTCGATTTTCGTAATTTTTAGTCACTGAGGTTGAGATTTTTTCTAATAATTTTAGTATTTTTCTTATTTCTTCAAAATTTATAGAAATTGAAAGGTTTTTTGATATTCTTATGGATAACTATAAGATTTCCAAAGGTTAAGTTCTAGGAATCGAAGTTCAAAAAAATTCAAATATTTTTATAGATTTTCAAGAAAATGATATCCTGCACATAGATTTAAGGTATTTCATAGATTTTTGGAATTTTCGTATTTTATTTTATTCATGAAATTTTGTTATGTTTTGATATTTTCCTAGATTTTTGGTATTTGTATAGATCGCTCTATAGATTTCTCGAATTTGATGCTATAGTATTGAAAATTCTAACGATTTCGAGTATTTAAATTTATTTTTTAGGAAACAGTACTTTTCATACATTTTCAGGAATTGTTTCTTTTTGGTATTTTTTTATTGTTCATACAATTTGAAGAATTTTTGGTATTTTCTAAAGTTCTATTCAAGTTTCTAGAGTCATGTGCTCTGTATACATATCTGAGTAAGCTATAATCTACATAGTATTTGACTATGCATAGATTTTTACCATTTTTCAAATTTTTTTAGTAATTATGAAATTTGAAAGGATTATCTAGTATTTTTATGGTTTTCTAGTATTTTAGAAGATTGCTAGATACATTTCTAGAATTCGAACGCAGATAATTCAAGTTTCGGTAAATTTCCAGTATTTTTATTGATTTCTAGGAAAATAACATCTGGACATGGATCTTTAACATTCTACAGATTTCTTATAGTTTTATATATAGATTATATATATAATATATAATAGATATAGATATAGATTTTTATATATAGATTTCTAGCATTATTTGCTCTGGCATTCAGGGTTTTACAAAAGGGGTAAAATATTGTATCTACCTGTATTTTCAGTTTTCGTTGCTCTTTAGAATTCCTAGCGTTTTTTCAGTCCACATTGATGAAATCACAAAGAGTTTTTTTAGTACTTTCATAGATTTCTAGTATTTTTGTAGATTATTACACAGATTTTCCGAATTCAATGCTCTAGAATCAAAATTTTGATATAGATTTTTTATACATTTTTAAGAAAATTGCATCTGAATTAATTTTCAAAATAATACTTCTTATTTTATAGGTTTCTTATTTTTTTGAATTTTCGTAGTATTTATAAGATTTCATATATACCCTTTCTAGAATTTTCATGGATTTTTAGTTTTTTTGAAGGTTTACATATGTAAGGTATACATGTTTTTAAAAATGGTCAAAGAAAACGGTATCTTTGTACAGTTTCCCAGTATTTTCGTTTTTTTTTTTTTTTTTTCGCAATTTTTAAGTATGCATACAATTTTCGAAATTTTCTGGTATTTTCATAATGAATTTCAATTAAGATTTTTGAAATAATGTGCCCTAAGATTCAAACTTTCAGAAGTTTACAAAGTGATGTCTAAATTGTTTTTGAGAATTGAGAGTTTTCTATTATTTCTCGTATTTTTTTGGTATTTTTGGAATTTCGAAGGATTCTATAGTATTTTGATTTAATAATTCTAGTATTTCTGTAAACAGCTAAAAGATTCTTGAAATTTATTTCTCTTGAATTCCAATTTTGATAGGTTTTTAGTATTTTTACAGTTTATTGGGAAAATGACATCTGCAAAGATTTTTAGTATGTGATAAATTTCTTGTATTTCCTATTTTTTTTTTTTTTTGTAATCATATGTTTTTGTAGCGTTTTCTCATTTTTTACTGATTTGTAGTATTCCCATAGATTGCTGTAAACATTTTTTAGAATGCTCTAAAATTCGAAGTTTAATAAGTTTAATATATCGGTTCATCTTTTTTAAAAAGTATTACTTTCATAGATTTTTATCAGTTTTAAATTTCTTCAGTTTTTGAATGATTCGAAAGACTTCCGACTATTTTTGAAAATTGATATGTATTTTAAAATTCAAATGTATTTAAAGAATTCGATGCTCTAGAGTTTAAAGTTTTTTTCACATTCATAGTAGTATCGCAGATTCTAATTTTCTTTATCATTCATTCAGTTAATTACGATTCTTCAAATTTCAATTTTCTACGTTACCCTGGTTATAATTAAAACTATGCGTAAGGAAAACTTCTTCTGCTTTTTGTTATTTTGAGTTACTAAAATTGATCCTCCTCAATTCTGCCCAGCTTTGAGAACTTGCATGAGACCATTAGTAACGTCTCATCCAGATCTTCAAAAATACATTTTCGATAGTTTTCACCTACCTCAGTTATTCATCAATATTCTGATGCATTTAAAAAAAAATATTTTTATCAGTATCATTTGTAATAACTTATTTCCCCCTTTTTTTACGCTGACATAAATTTATTCCACCTGAATCCCGCCTACGCTCCTTAATTTCAACAATCTACCATCATCTAGTGATTCATCAAGAGATAAATCATTCAAACGGAAATTATTTCGATTAGAAAAATATTTGGCCAGTCCAATTTCCTGAAGTTTGGAATATCGTAGCACATGGTACTCGTGTAAATATGAATTCAGATAGAGAGCAATACTTAGTAAAATGGATGAAATTTCGCATGTTAGTTCGAGACGAAATTTCCATTACCGGGAGTCCTGGGCTTGTGGCGATCGGATTTGCAGGGCAAAGAAAGGCCCGACTCGAAACACCTTCACCGCGACATTTCCGTCGAGACTTTCAATGGCCAAGTCCAGGGATTCATCGTTTATTTGTACGACGATCCCACGGCAAGGCACAGGCCCTACAACCTCCCCGTTGAGAGGGTCACGAAGCAAACGAATGTCTTCCTCGGGATCCCCTACGCCATGCCTCCAACGAAAGAAGGTCGCTTCAAACCACCTCGACCTCACAGGTTTGCACACCAATTTCATGAGCCTTCCATTTAAGGGGGGAACCTGGTTTAGAACGCCGAAAATTGCATGATATTTAGCACAGTTTCTAAGGCTGCTTATCATATGAAATGTTTCAAGTACTGTTGAACTAGGTCATAGATACACAAATCTTGCAAAAAAAATTTATTTTCATGTTATTCGATAATGTTAAACAATAATTATTCATATTTGTTTCGGGCACTACTCGCTTGAAGATTCTCCACTGCGTACACGATAGCGATCGTCCTATTTATCAGAAACATGAAAACTAAAATTTTTTTTGCACTTTAGAAGTTTATCTTCAATTTAAACATAAGAAATTTTTTAAAATGTTAAAAATTGCAAATTTTATGGGTGTTTAAAAAAAAATTCGCGTTTCACTGACGAAATTTTGAGATAATTAACCACAAAAAAATTGATTAAAAAAATTTTTTACGTAGTTTTTTAGGTTCACATACAAGTTTACACTTTTAGCTTTAAAAAGAGCTATCACTTATAAAAATGCGACAATTACAACATTTTTAATCGTGTACGCAGTGGAGAATCTTTAAGCGAGTAGTGCAAGAAACAAATACGAATTATTATTGCTTAACATTATCGAATAACATGAAAATGAATTTTTTTTGCAAGATTTGTGTATCTATGACCTAGTTCTACAGTGCTTGAAACATTTCATAAGATAAGCAGCCTTAAAAACTGTGCCAAATATCATGCAATCTTTCGTCGTTCTAAACCAGGTTCCCCCCTTAAGGGGATGTAATAGTTATCTCTATGTCATGAAAAAACCTGTGACTGACTTCAGTGTTTTCATAGTCAGTTATGCAATTCAACAAATGATGTATTTTCTTCTTATCGATTTATCAAGCAGACTTTTTTCAATTACACTCTCTAACCGCTTTTACGAACTGCCATTTTAACGAGCAGTGAACTTTAAACATTGAATTAGGGATAGAAACCGGAAGGAAAAAATCGATATAGGCTTATCTGATATGTTGGAATCATCCGATGTTCAATATGGATGTATCGGGAAAAAATATTTTTTTCAGAAAATAGGTACATAGCAAACAAAGAATACACATTGTGAAAATCATGAGTTTATATCAAATACTTTTTGAATAATAAAGCATACAAAAGCATAGCTTTTACAGTCGCGCAAATTTAAAAAAATCGTTTATCGCAAAATAAGCGTCTTACAGCAGAATAGAAAAACACTTGTCGAATATTGTGGGACAAAGTATGAGAAAAACAATATAATTTGAAAATACAATTTTGGGTGTACATTTCCCGTGGAATCACCCATACAGAACTTTCAGTTTTTCTTCGTATATTTCAGCACATATGGATGATTTTCTGGTACTTGAATGGATTTGTACGTTAATATCTAGAATTCGATACCTGATATTCAAAATTTTGAGGATTTAAAGTAATTTCATAAATTTTTGAGACAATCATTATATACTTCGATTTTTAAAATTTTTCGTTTTTTTCATTATTATTGAAATATTTTTTGCACGTCTAGTACTTTTATAGATTTTTGTAATTTTTATTGATTTTTCTATGATCTTGATTGTGCTATTAAATTCGAAGTTTATTACATTTTTGTACTTGAATGGATTGTTTAGGAAATGTTATTTCCTAGATGTATATCCTTTCAATATTTTTCGAATTATTTCAGTATTCATACGATTCAAAGGATTTTTAAAAATTCGTATGAATTTTCGTAGAGATTTTCAAATTTCGACGCTCTAGTCAGTGAATTTCACAAATTTTATTATTCAAAATTTTTTCAGCATTTACAAAATTTTGTAGAATTTTCCAGTTTTTTTAATCATAATTCTTCAGATTTCTAAGATGCTATTTTTTTGAACTTGATGTTTAAAATATTTCAAGTTTTTCGATTATTTTATAAAAAAAATCGTGGATTTTAAGTACTTCATATATATTGCGTATTTTTTAGTATTCATAAAATATTTTAGAAATTCCCAGAATTTTCCTAAATTTTGAGTATTTTAATTTTTTTTTTTTATTTATTATTTGAAAATTTTTTTGCACTTAAACGGATTTTACAAGAACAAGTACTTTCCTAAATTTATAGCTCTTTCAATATTTTCCGTATTTATTCAGTATTTCTACGATTTGAAGGATTTTTAAGTATTTATTCTTATGAATTTATTATAATGGAAATTCTCTAGATTCCGACGCTCTAGTTAGTGCAGTTTCATAAATTTTAAGTATTTTACGTTTCCAGGATTGAAAAGTTTTTTTTATAGCATTTTTTAGTGTTTATGAAATATTTTAGGATTTCCTAGATTTTTCAAGATACCTCAGATTTCTAGGATACGATTTTCTTAATTTTAAAGCTTACATTTTAATTTTTTTGATTATTTTATCAAAAACTATCTCGAATTTTCATATATTTAAGAAACGTTGCGGATTTTTTGAAGATTTATACGATTCATAGAGTTTTTTTTTTTCATATTTTTTGATTTATATATAGATTTCTAGATTTCGATAATCTGGGAATCGAAGTTCTATAGATTTTCAGACTCTATATAGATTTTTGGTAAAATTCAAATAGAATTTACAACCATCTAACGTAGATTTGAGTATTTTTCGTATTTTCTTCTATGAATTGAATTTTGTGAGATTTTCTAGAAGATTTAGAGATTTTAAGTTTTTTAAAACATTTGTATATAGATCTATATATAGTCTAAAATACAATGCTCTGGTGTTCGAATTTTTAATCATTTCTAGAATTTCCATAAATTTTGAAAATAGTTTATTCAACATTTATATGTGTGTAGGTATTTTTGATTTCTTTTATTTTTAGTATTTTTCTTTAATTCCGTAAGATATTTTAGAAAATTTAAAATTGTTGTTGTAGATTCTGATAAAAATTTCTAAAATTTAATGTTCTAGCATGTAACGTTTAATGGATTGTTATTATATTTATTAATCGTTCATTGAAGAGTTACTTGATAAATTTTTGATAAGTTACTACACAAATTTTCCTTGATTCCATTTATAATATTAGTATTCAAGTATTTTAATTTTATATAAAGAAAATGACGAGCGCATCGGTACAAAAGAATCTTAACGTTAATTGAGAATTCCTGCAATTATATTCTTAAAACTGACGTACAACAGACTACCCTCTTTTTAGACCATGTCATTATAATACTGAGAAAGTTAAAAAAATTATCAAAAGAATGAAATTTATGTTGGTAGAAACAACTGACCTGAATTCTGAATGAATCAGTTTAAAAAAAACATCAAAACGAAAATATTTGTTTAAATTTTTTTCCCCGGAAAATTACGATATTGTTTAATATCGATGTAACGATCATTTCTTGATAGATTTCTTGATATCAATAGATTGATATATCAGGAAAAAATATTTATATTCTTATATCGCCCATCCTTACTTTAAGCTACTTTGTGCGACGTCGCGCGACGTAGCGCGATGTAGCGCGACGACCTAATTTAACTCTCTACTCTTTTAAAAGTAGCGATCAAGTGTATTTGAAAAGAACGACGATAGCTTGCTTATTTTAATTAAAAAAAATCCTCTTAATACTTTTAAATATGGTAAAGTTCACCCAAAAATTATTGCACGATTTTTTAAATGCAATTTAAGGGGCTGGCAAGTTGTTCAGGCCGTGGATTGGGGACCAGCTTGTCCTCAACCAAGCAAATATACGGGGACTGAAAAAGGTGTTCGATACGTTGACGAGGATTGTTTGTACTTGAACGTTTTCACTCCTAATGTAAGTTTGTGTTTATCAATATTCTACAATATTTTAAAAGTTCTACAATATTTTATGCACCTGTTGAAAAATCAAAGGCCATGTTTTTAATAAAATCAACATGAATTTTCGCAATTGTTTTTGTTCATTCTTTAGGTTCAGACTGGACTCGCGAAATTGTACCCAGTCATGGTGTATATACACGGGGGAGAATTTGTACATGGTGCTAGCAACTTATTTCCTGGGCACATGATGTCTGCGTTTCACGACGTCGTTGTCGTTTCGTTTAATTATCGGCTTGGAGCTCTTGGTGAATAATTTATACATGACATTTTTCAACCGCTTTTTAAATATTTTTCTTACAAAACAAAAGAATTTATTGCTTGTAAAGCATTGCATGAAAATCATTCGTCTACAAAATTATCGCAACATTTTCTGAATTTCTTGGTTACTCTTACTCAAAGATTTCAAATTAATAATTTGAAATCTTATCGACGATAACTTTGTCGTGATATTTATTTTTTCATCCAAAATTCTGAAAATTAAAAAAAATTGAAAAACATGACCAGTTTGAATGATTGTAAATAATTCTAAAAAATTCGAAAAATTTGCACAATTCCAGAAAATATTCAAAAATTTTGTAGATTTTATATATTCTTATATTTCTACGAAATATGCATAATAATTTTTTTTTACTTTGTAATAAAAATCTGGAAAATATGAAAAGTACTAACAATTACGAGTAATTTTTATGAGTTCGACAAATTTTTAGGAAACCTGAGAACTTTAGAAAGTTTGAATAATATTTGAAATCTGGAACATCACGAAGGCTTACTGGGATTTTGATTAAATCAAAATCATTAAAAATTTCGTAGATTTTGAATAATTCTATCCAATTCGAAAAATTTGTAGAATTCAGAATTTTGTCCATAAGTTATGTAGATCGTTTATTCATTATTATAAATTTTTAAAACATATATAATTT
This sequence comes from Platygaster robiniae, assembly GCA_028476575.1. Lineage (NCBI taxonomy): Eukaryota > Metazoa > Arthropoda > Insecta > Hymenoptera > Platygastridae > Platygaster > Platygaster robiniae. The sequence goes on along the minus strand of CM052025.1, from coordinate 27,166,705 downwards.
GATAGTTTGATATTTTGAATGATAATCTATGTAATCTGAGAAGTACTGAAAAATAACATAAAATATCATAATAAGACAAATTTTTTAAAATTTACAGTTTTGAATGTGTAATGTGTATTATGTTTGGAATGCAACAAATTCTGAAAGGAGAATAAAATATTGAAAATCCTATAGACATTGTCGAAAATTTTAAATATTCAAGTTGTTCGTAAAATTTAGGAAAATATAAAAAAGTTTTGTAGATTGTGTTCTTTGTGTATTATATTTCTTCTATTAGTGTATGATGTTTCTTAATGTTTTATGAAAATCTAAGAAATCCGAAATGTGAAAAAAATCAGAAAAAGTATTGATATGTTCGACAAATTCTTGAAAAATTTGAAAAGTTGTGCACAGCATTTATTATTAATAAAATTTTGAACAATAAAATATTGAACGATTTAATGGTTTTAAAAAATTCTGTAAAACTCGCAAAATTAATAAGATTTCTGAAAATGTTCATAAATTTTGTAGATTGTGTCCATTTAGTTTTCTCAAGATATGTATGATAACGTTTTTTTTTAATTTTTTCATTTAAATTTTGTAGAATTGAAATAGTAATAGAAAATTACGAAACATTCTAAATAGTTGGACATATTCTTATAAAATTTTGAAGGTTTCGAATATTTTGTACAATGTTGGAACTTTCGAAAATTATAAACAATTCAATATACATAAGAAATTTTAAAAATGGTTGATAATTACATACGATTCAAAAACTTTTGTAAAAATTCAGTGAGAATTCATTAATTTTGTAGATCATGCAAAATTTTTAAATTTCTGTAAATTTTTATGAATCTTGCTATATCCTTAGAATATCCTCCCAAAAAATGTTCTATCTTACGAAGATGATCGATTATCTATAGAATTTTGCTTAATATACAGATGCTAAAAAAAAATGTAAGAACTGAATATTGTAAAAAAATTACAAAATACTCCAATGATTTGGACAAATTTTTACAATATTTGATGGTTTTCCATCGTTTACACTATGTTTGAAATTTGAAAAAATTTCAAAAATTCAATAAATATTGAAGTTGCAAGTAGAGTCAATAGTTTTATAAAATTCGTATAACTTCAGCAAATATTCATACATTTTGTAAATTACAGAAAATTTCGAAATTTCTGTAGATTTTTAGAAACCTTGCTGTATCCTCAGAATTTTTCAAAGTTAAAAAAATGTTCCATCGTACGAAGATAATCGATAATTTCGAGAATTTCACTGAAAATTAAGATCTTTACAACATGTTAATAAAAATTCTACAATAAAAAATTGATTTAGATTAAAAATTCTGTTTCATCGTTTATATTACTCAGGTTTCTTGAGTACAGCTGACGACAATAGTCCAGGAAATTACGGAATTCTGGATCAAGCAATGGCCCTGAGATGGATTTACGACAACGTGAAATCCTTCAATGGCGATCCTGATTCCATAACCCTTTTCGGCCCTGGAGCCGGTGCAGCTAGTGCAGGACTTTTAATGGTGGCACCGAGGTCATTTTTTATGAAATCTTCCAAATTAACAAAAAAATAATTAATCAAAAGTCGCAATTGAATTCCATCCTATATCTTGTGCAAGGAACAATACATTTCAAATTAAAAATTGATAATCAATCAAATTTTATCATCATCCAAATATGTATAAATTATATAATCACTTTAAAAAAATAATTTCGTCAAAACATTTTTCGCTCGATTAAAAGCCCTGATCAACAAAATTAAAAAAAAAATGTGTATAAATTTATAGAACTCGAGATTTGGTCTCGAAAGTCATCGCCCAATCAGGTTCTGCTCTGGCGGATTGGGCCGTAATCGTGGATAAATATCGGGCCCAAAATACTTCTCGTGTATTCGCGCAAATGCTCGGCTGCAACATCGAAACAAGTTGGAGCATAGTCCAGTGCTTGAAAAACGGTCGGAGCTCGCAGGAATTGGGCCAGGCCGAATTCAAACCCCACGTTGGGATGTTTCCCTGGGCCCCAGTTCTGGACGTGGATTTTCGCGTTCCTGGGGAATATTGGTACGAGGATTGGCGAGCCTCTGATTGGCACTTTTTCACGGAAACTCCGGAGGAGAGCATTAGAAAGAGGAAATTTAGGAAGGATTTGGCGTACATGGCTGGGGTGACGTTTCAGGAGGCTGCTTTTATTTTGTGTATGTAGTATATCTAAATATATTTTTATTCAAACCTAAATATGTATGAATATATTTGCTAACATATTTTTGCAAATATATTGATGCAATATTCATTGATATATTGAATATAATATGATAACAATTTTTCATTCTCACAGGGGTATAGGCAGAAAAAAATTTGAGGAGGGGTTTTGGAGAAAAATATAGTTCTTTCGGGATTTTATAATTTTCGATATTTGACGATATGGTTATTGTGGTACGATTTTTCAACTTTTCGAATTTCGGAATTTTAATGTTGTATAAATTTTGGGGTACAGAGTCGCACATTTTTCATACACGTATTAGGTATTGTGAAATTTGATTTATATGATTTTCAAGTCACTGAAGTTATGTTTTATCGAATGATTTTTTTATCATTTTTGATATTTCTTCAGATTTAAACAATTTGAAGAATTTTAGAGAGACATAGAATTCGTTACTCTAGGAATCAAGTTTTAAAATTCTTTAATATTTTTGTGGATTTTTGAGAAAATAATGCCCACACAGATTCAAAATATTTTAAATATTAATGAATTTCTACATTCTATGCTATCTGTCAGATTTTTGGAATTTTTGAAGTGTTTTTATAAATTTTGATTTTTTTTTAAGCTTTATATAATATCAGGAATTTTATGCTATGTTATTGAAAATTCTAATGATTTTGAGTATTGAAGTTGATTTATCAGAAAATTGTATTCATACAAATTCCCAAAAGCTGTTTTTTTCCAATTTTTCGAAGTATTTATATGACTTGAGTAGTTTCCTTGTATTTTTATGGATTTCTATACAGATATTCAAAAACATATGCTTTCAGTTTCAAATTGTTATAAATTTTTAAAAGATTATACCTGCTTAGTTTTCATGTTTCAATAGATTTTTAGTATTTGTTGCATTTTTTTAGTAACCATGAAATTTCAAAAAAATATTTGCTGTTTCCATAGATTTCTAGTATTTTTTTAGATCGCTATAGAAAACTATAGAATTTGATGCCCTAGGATTCAATTTCTTATTGATTTTCAGTTTTTTTATATATTTTTCATGCTGACGTTTTTTAAAAATATTCATAGGATTTTGTTGCATTCATTAGTAATTTAAATTTAAGAAGTTTCTTGTATTTTTACAGATTTTTCAGAAAATCATATCTACGCAAATTTTAAGTGTTTCATATTAGATTTTTAGAATTTTCGTATCTTATGTTAGATATGAAACATTTTGTCATTTTTTCTTGTATTTTTATGCATGTTCTAAATTCTATGCTTCAGTATTGAAGATTGCCACGATTTTGAGTATTTCAATTGATTTTCCAGAAATCAATACCTTTTATAAAAATACCCAGAAGTTCTATTTTTTTTTTTTTTTTTTTTTTTCGTTTTTACATTTTTTTAGTATTTATAGAATTTGAAACATTTTGTTGTACTTGTATAGATTTTTTTATAGGTCATGAATTTTGGATAAAATAAAACATATCTGCATAGTTTTCGAGTATTTACAGATTTCTAGTGTTTCTTGCATATTCTTGGATTTCATTTAATTTACATGTAAGAATTTTTTCGTATTGTCATATTTTTATAGAATTTTAATGGATCGCTATGCATATCTCTAGAATTCAAATTTCGATAGATTTCCAGTATTTTTATAGATTTCTTGTATTCCTGTATTTTTTTAATATCAATGAAATTTCGTAGTGTTTTCTCATATTTTTACAGATTTCTAGTATTTTTGGTGTAGAACTCTATATACACCTTATTTATTGAGAATCTAATGCCCTGAAATTCAAATTATTATAGATCTTAAATATTTGTTTGGATTTTTTCAGAAAACAGTAATTTCATAGATTTCTACTACTTTTAGTATTTCTTCAGTGTGTGTATGATTCAAAAGATTTTTCAATATTTTTCCGAAGTTCTATACATACTTCTAATTCTGAATTTTCATCTTCTACGTTATCCTAGCAAAAAATACATAATTGAAATTCTATTTAACGAAAAATTAACTCAAAGAAAATCTTTGTTATTTTTGAGTTAATAAAATTAAGAAACTTGAATAATGTTTAACTTCGAGAACTGATATGAAACCATTTCTTACGTCCTTCAGATTTAAGTAAGAAGTTTTTTGATAGTTTGTACTTATTTTTATCATTCATTATAATTATTGTTGTCGATTAGTTCATTGTCATTATCACCACTATTATATTTATGCATAATTTTTTATCATTATAATTTTTAATATCTAGTCGTATTTGTTAATTTTTCATGATAAAAAAATTATTTATTCTACTTGATTTTTACTTTGTAATTTTAAAGCAATGTTTTTGTTTTATTCTCTTTCAGATGACAACGAAACATTGGCCAAGAGTAATTACGTCATAAGCCCGGAAATATTCAACCAGAGAGTTTGGGAGCTCGTTTTGCGATATAATTACACTCTCAATCCTCAGGGCGTTTACGAAGCAATTAAATACATGTACACGTATTGGCCTGATCCGAATAATGTGACTCATATTCGTGACCAGTACATCAATGTAATCTTTTTATACCACTTTATCGATACATTTATCTTGCAATGAATGCACTTTCTATTTCTTTTTCATTTAATTTTGTACAGTACCAGACATAATGATTTACATTTTAGTTGCATTACATGGAAATGAATAATTTTGAATAAAACCTGTCAAGGATTACTAGATCTACGTAAAAATGTGTAAGAATTTTCAGAATTTGACAGAATTCATTACAAAATTTTATTCAAACTTTTAATTTGCTCATGCGAGAAAATTTTGTATCAAATTTATCATGATTTTTCAGCCTTCTTCAGAAACTCATGACAGACTTTTTAAATTCTTCGTTTTCTTTTTTGCAATTCTAATATTAAAGTTCTTGACTGAAAACTTACAAAAAAAAAATGTCATCTTTCATAGAAAGCAAAAAATATGATTCTTCGACCTAATTTTTCTTCATTTACATTTCTCACGTTTTTTTAAAACTCTGAAAACTTAGTCATTCATCGAACATTGAAATTCAACGCATTCACTTCGTAATGAAATCATGTTATTCGTACAATTTAACAGCTTCTATCGGACTTCCATTACGTCGCTCCAATGGACAAAATAGCTAAACTGCTGGTCGAACAACAAGTACCTGTTTATTTATACGTGCTCAACACAACAATCGAAGCATTCAATTCACCATTTTGGCGAAGAGTGCCTCACGATACGGAACATTTCTTGTTGACAGGGGCACCATTTATGGACGTCGGTTCGTTGAAAATCTTTTATTAATTGTAATAAAAATACTAATCTCAAAAATTGTTTCTTTTAACAAGGAAATTATAACGAATTGTTACAGACTTTTTCCCGTCGACTTTGAAATTAACTAGAGAAATGTGGACGGAGAGTGACCGAAATATGAGTCAGTTTTTTATGGAGGCTTACACGAATTTCGCTAAATATGGGTAAGTCAAATAAACAAATTCATTGATTTATTATTTTTGTTAATTTAATGTATGTTTTATCTTGAATGAATGTGTGCATTTAGCAAAGATGATCCGATGACAATGATACTACATGTAATAACATCTTCGTAACATCGTGGTAACTTGTTATGACATTGTAGTAACATTGTCATCCAATCAAATTTTATCTAAATATTCGGATACAGTAGATTATTATTTCAAGTAAAAATGAAAAAAGGTATAATAGTACATTAGAAAAAAAAATTTATAAGTAATGCATGAAAAAATGCATGATAGCTAAATAAATGAGTAGTGAGTTATCTAAACGACAGGCGGAATTCGGAATTTTTGATTTCCTTAACTTAAAAATAATAATCCTGGCTTCGAAAAAATTTTTTCACAAACAAAATTATAATTATAATTGTTTGGTTAGGATATAGTATATAATACGATTTTGAAAAAAAATTTTTCAACCGAGTGTAAAGTAAAAAATAATTTGAATTTTCAAAAATATTGGAAATCCAAAAAACTTTGAACCCTGGAGTATATCAAAATCTAGAAATCTAAATATGAATCCATGAAAATACCAGAAAATCTGTCTATTCATACAAATTCTGAAGAAATACTAAATATAATAAAAGTCTATAAAACAACTGTTTTCCGGAAAATCTGACCAAATATTTAGAATCTGTAAAATTTCAAGTTTAAAAACATTATATTCTAAAAATGGTATGTAACAATTTGTACAAATATTAAAAATATGTAAAAATACTGGGAAACGCGACAAGGTCATACAAATGATGAGACAAAGATAAATAAAAACAAGTAATCTATAAAACATTAAAAAACCTATTGATGATGCAATTTTCCTAGAAATATATAAAATTACTAACAATCGATTAAAATTTAAATTCTATAGCATCGAATTATCAAAATCTACATGTTTAGTAATCTAGAAAAATACTGAAACTTAACAGAAATACTAAAAAACCCTTCAAAATTAAAAAATAATACTAAAAATACTAAAAAACTAAATAAAGAAATACAAAAAATTGTCTAGATCATAAAAACATTGTAGATATACTTTTCTCAAAAATATATAAAACATTAAATCTTGGAGCATATAATTCTATAAATCTACACATGTATTTAAAAAACTTTCAATGCCTTCAATTTGATTTATACAATTCATACAATTGAACATTCTTTCGATCGTATTCGTCATCACCCTCTATTCCTTTACCCGTCTATTCGTACTCACACGTTCCACCAATTTGGAACGGGTAAAATTTTGTGCATTGAGAACGTCAACCCGTTCCTGCGCTTTCTCATCTATTCTCACCCGTTCCTGCCCGTTTTCGCCCAAAAACAACCCGTTCCAACCGTTTTGGGTGGGGACGGGTGGACGTTCTCGATGCACAAAATTTTACCTGTTCTGAACGGGTGGAACGAGTAAAATTTTGCGCATCGAGAACGTCTACCTGTGCCTGCGCTTTCTTGTCTATTCTCATCCGTTGCCGCCCGTTTTCGCCAAAAAACAACCCGTTCTCACCGTTTTGGGTGGGAACGGGTGGGAACAGGTGGACGTTCTCAATGCAGAAAATTTTACCCGTTCGGAACGGGTAAAATTTTGTGCAATGACAACGTCTACCCGTTCCCACCTGTTCCTGCACTTGCTCGTCTATTCTTACCCGTTCCCGCCCGTTTTCGCTCAAAAACATCCCGTTCCCACCGTTTTAGGTGGGAACAGGTGGACGTTGGCGTTGCACAAAATTTTACTTGTTCCGAACGGGTGAATCGGGTTAAAGTTTGTGCATCGAGAACGTCCACCCGTTTCCACGCGTTCCCACCCGTCCCTGCCCTTTTTCCTCCGTTCTTACCCGTTCCCGCCCGTTTCGCCCAAAAGCAACCTGTTCCCACCGTTTTGGGTAGAAACGGGTGTGAACATGTGGACGTTATCAGTGCACAAAATTTTATCCGTTCCAAACGGGTGGAACGGGTGGAACGGGCGAGTATAATAGACGCAAATATTTTCTATTTATCTCGTTTCGATCGTATATACTGAAAAGTATGAAAAAAGTATTGAAAATTTATACCTAAATGTTTTTTGAAAAATCGATTTTATAACTGAAAATCATTCAAAGTTTCAATACTATCGCATTAAATTCTAAAAATCTATTGAGCAATCCATAGAGATCCTAGAAATTTTTTTAAATTATCAGAAAATACTTCAATATTCTATAAATAACATACGTTACGAAAATTCTAGGATTCTAAAAAATACGTGATGTCTGTGCTATAATTTTTTCCGAAATGAAGTAAAAAAGTGCAAATTTTTCAGAATCCTAATCTCTAGAGCATCAAATTACACTGCGACAAAAAAAAATTTTTTTTTTGCTATAGATCTAAATGCATAAAATCGATTCCTAATGACCCCATAAACAAGTCTGCAAGAGCTTTTCGCGAAGTTAGAGCAAGTTTCCGAGAAATTATTTATGCGAAATTTCAAAAATATAACTTGGTAATTCTTACAATTATGGCTCGATTTTTACTGTATAAAAGCGCATGTCTATGTATTTGAGGTCGAATATTCTATTTTCATCAGAAAAACGTTGAAAAACTGCATTTTTCACATAGTTGAAACTTTGATGAAAATCAATTAATGCAAATGACTCACGTTTCAACTATGTAAAAATGCAGTTTTTCAACATTTTTATGATGAAAATAGAATTTTCGACCTCAAATACATAGACATGCGCTTTCATACGGTAAAAATCGAGCCATAATTGTAAGAATTGCGAAGTTATATTTTCGAAATTTTGCATAAATAATTTCTCGGAAACTTGCGCTAACTTCGCGAAAATCTCTTGCAGACTTGTTCATGGGGTCATTAGTAATCGATTTTATGTATTAAAATCTATAGCAAAAAAAAATTTTTTTTTTGTCGCACAGTACTATAGAAAACTGTATGGAAATCCATAAAAATATGAGGAAATCTTATAAATTGTGTGAATACTTAAGAAACATAAAAAACACCAAAATTCTTAGAAAAAAAATCTTAAAATTGATGACCTGAATATAACAAAATCGAATTTTATTATAATAAATACCTATGAGTATGAAAAATGAGTGATTCTGGAATCTGGAAATTGTATAACTTTAAAATCCCGAAATTCGAAAAATCGAAAAATCTTTCTACCGTAACCATATAGTCAAAATTTCGAAATCATATAATCCTGAAGGAAATATATTTTTTCTCAAAATCCCTCAGTAAATTTTTTTGCTTATGCCCTCTTAATGTCATAATGTGTGGTCAGATGACAATGTTTTCACAATGTTACTACAATGGTACTACGATGTTACATCATTATAGAAGAAACCTTTCTAGATACTGTATTTTTTCCAGATCCTAGATAAAAATCTATCAATGTGTATTAATTTTTTTAAATTATAAACACTTAAATTTCATCGTAATATTTTCTATAAATTATTGAAAATAATTTTGTAATGTTTAGGAATCCTACGCCAGTTCAAATTTTGGGCTTGCATTTCGACATGGCGAAACAAGGGGAATTGCGATATCTCAATATTAACACAACGTACAACAGTTCAATACAGCTGAACTATCGTCAAACTGAGAGTGCATTTTGGTCTATGTATTTGCCCACTGTGATTGGTCGTCTGGCGCCTATTTACCCTCCTGTTACCGAAGTAAATACTTTTATGTACCTCTGGCATAGAAAACGCGTTTCTATGCCAGCTCCAGATCTCTAAACGCGTTTTCTATGCCCTCGGTACATAAAATATCGTTCGTAACAGGCACGGATGTGCTCATAGGCAAAACGGGTTACAGTCCTCGGCTTCGCCTCGGACCGTAATTTCCCCGTTTCGCGAAATTCGCACATCCGTGCCTGTTACGAAATATACTATTCTTTATTTTTTGCTTTTCGATTTATCAGCATTATGATATTCTTTTGCTCACTTTATTTCAATCCGACTTTCATTTTTTTGCATAAATATAAGAAAAAGCAAAATTTTTCTTATAAAGTTATGAAATAACACAGTTGTAAAACTGTGAAAAATCTTCTTGATTTCAGCTGGTATGAAAATGAATTATTTCATTATTGATTCTCATGCTCTCAATGTTTACGAACAAATCAAAGTTACATAAAATTATTATTGTTCGTATGAATCCTCAAATATTTATCAAATTCAAAGAATCTTAGAATTTATTCTCTTTTTTCTTCTCTAATACTTTCTTTTCTGAATTAGTTATTCTATACAATATTGCAATATATATTGTAGTATTCATAATAAATTATCGTTCGAAATTATTATTCTTATTTATGAATCGAATTATTTTTTCTTCCTCACGATCCGTTCTGTTAATAGAATAATAATTTATTCTTATCAGACATAATATTTTCACATATCATCATTAGATTTAAATAGATCTAAATGAATCTTTTATCATCATTACACTACCATTTTAATTGAGTATAAAATATCTGACATGAATTTTTCAATTGTTCTAGTATTGGTGGGAACCATCGCAACCTCTGCAAATTGCATTTTGGTCCATGTCTTCAGCTTGCCTGTTACTCATCGTTATCTGCGCGGTTTGTTGCATGCTGTGGCGAAACGCAAAAAGGTAAGAACTTGAAAATTTATTGAAAACAATGGAAACAATTGATAGTATATTGCTTATGGTGCCTATGGTGCAAGGGTGTAATGTAAGGCACATGCAACAAGTTATACTATTTTTTTTGTTTTTCAATCTCTACAATTTGATATATGGTTCTTATTTGAAATTACTATGGTTACTATATAAATTTTTTACTGATAAGCCTGTTGTATTGAGTTTCAAAAAGTACATGAAAAGGTTGTATTGGTTTGTAGTTAAGTGGAATATTAAAACAAAAAAAATTCGAGCCAAAGTCTGCATTTCATCAAAAATGAACTCTACGTAAAGAGGTTTTTTACGTCAGTGTTCATTCACTCTAAAAATTAACCTTCAATAGATAAAAAATCTCTTGAAACATCTCTGAAACATTCTTAAAATTTCAAGAGTTGATTTCTTATAATAAGGTTACTCGAACAATATTAGATATTATAATTTCAGTTGAAACTATCATAATTTAACATAAAAATGAAAAAAAAAAAAAAAAAAAAAAAAAAAAAACGACCGTAAAAACCAACTAAGAGTATCTGTATCAATCGTTTTTATGCAGAATTTTAATGATTCCATTCTTTTGATTTACAAGCCAAATCAAAGCTGGTGAAGAATACACAACAGGTAATTTTTATTTCATGGAATTAGTGACAATGGGAGAATCGTTACTTTCTGGATCCAGAAGCATTTTTTAAATTGAAAAACTTTTGAAGTTTTTTATAAATAAGGGGAAAAAATACGTGACTTGTAAGGTTATGTTAATCAAAGAAATTTCTTTTTAGGCATAAATTGGAAAAAATTTCAAAGTGAAACGCTAACCCTTTTATTTTAAAACGGTCGATATTTAAAAGTGAAAGGACCCATTACCAGTGAAAAGGAAACGTCTGGAAGTTTTGAAACGCATTTCCTTTCAACTGTACACGGGAAAAAGTTGCAGAAAACGTGTATTGTGAATAATTCTTACGGTTATGAATATTTTCAATTCTCTGTTTTCATATCAAGAAACCGATTTATTCAACTATTATACTCTTTGGCAGCGAGATCTCATTCTAATTTTTGATAAAAATTACTTGATTAATAAGTATAGCAATAACTATAAATAAATGCCTTTGAAAGTTTAACAGTTTCAGTAGTTTCGTAAAATTTTTTATAATTTTTCGCCAGATGATGATAAATTACTGCGAAAATTGTCAAAGTAGTAGAAACACTTCCGAAAAAGTCAAATCCCCATAGATAAAAGGCACAAAATTATGAAAAAAGCTGAAATCTAGAAAAATACTAGAAAATACTACGATATTTTATAAATACTGAAAATTTTGAAAAAGATTTGAGATAATAAAAGTCTTTGAAATTATGAAAATCTATACACATCATGTTTTCAAGAATTTGCAGAAACAATAAAAATCCAAAAAATTTGTAAACCTTAGGCATCCCATTCTAAAGATCTACATAAGAATTCATCAAAAAATTAGAAAATTCAATAAAATGCAAGAAAATTGAAAAAGTACAAAATCAACTTCAAGTTTTGGAAAACTAAAATATTTGAAATCTATGAATATCTTATGAAAAATCTCTAAATATTAAAGAAATTTGAAATTCTGGATTGTAGAGTATCAAAGTCTAGAAATTTGCATACATGAGAATTCGTAAAAATACTAGATATTTATCAAGTAATATAATACTTCAAAATACGGAAGTACTTAAAATATTACAAGTTAATGAAACTCTGACAATCAATGTAGATATTATTTTCATGAGTAACTACAATTTTTAAATATCTATAAAACAATGAGTCTAAAGCATTGGATTCTAGATAGTGTCAGATGTATTTCTATGGTTTAGACAATCGTTTAAACCATAAAAAAACTGAAAAAATACATAAAACACTACACAGAGCAAAAGAACGATGTTTGAAACGACGATACTGCCGTTAAAAATGAAAATGCTATCGTAATTTTAAAATAGAACATCGTGGTTTCAAGCCACGATTTGGCATCGCAACTCCGAAACGCAATACAATCGTCGTTTCAAATATCGTTTTTCCTCTCCCTGTAAAAATACTGAAAGTCTATGAGACACTAAAAAATTCTGTGAAATACTGTAACGCTCATAATTTTCAAGTTCTTCATCATTAAATTCTCGAAACCTATATTGACAATCGAAGAAAATGCTAGAAAATACCATGAATATTGTTTCCAATTAAATACTGAAAATCAATGTAGACGTCGTTTCCCTATAATTACGTTACTCCCCTGTAACCTAATGATGTTACAACAGTGTTATTAAGTTACTTTCAAGTTGCTCATCAGTAACATTGTTACATCACAATGTTACCCCTATGTTACGTAACATGTAACATCCTCTGCCAACCAGGATGTAATAAAATAACTGTTATTATACATTGCATAACAAAACATATACGTAAAATTTCATATTTTACAGGTATATTATAAAATTATGTACGCATAAAATTATAAAATACCTCTTTTATAACATAATATACTATAAAATAACTGTTATTCCTAACAGACAGTCAGACCACTACTATAGCGGAGATATTCTGATGGTCCGAGATGACGAACCTTCAGAGGGAATCGAGAATATGAGTCAAGCCTCAAAAGAAAACGTTTATGGATGGAGGGACAGTTCCACGAGGACCAGAATACCCCGACAAAATGAAGCTCGTCTCCAGGAGCGTATCAACCAAAATCGAAAATTCAGCTCCACGCCCTCTTTAAGGTCAAATTCTAATGTTTCTCTAAAAGAAAATTTCGTCTGCAACTCGCCCAATGGACAGTCCACAATCGGCAAGTCCTCGAGTCAAAATAATTTACCGAAAAGTCGGACACTCGTGGTTCAGGGCGTTCCCCAAACTGCAGTATGAAAATTGTCCTTGTCCCTCCATTTTTTATTTAAAATTCGAAACGAGGAGAACTTTATGAGTCATTCATTGATTTTTTTTAAATTTTATTTGTTGTCAGTAGTTTTTGGTTTTTTGAAGGGTTGTCTACTGAATGTTGAGAATTATGAAGTTTTCTATGAAATTGTTGAAAGTTTTGGATAGTTGAATAGTTGAATCAAAATGGAAAGCATCTGTTGGGTTTTTTTTCTTTTGTTTTTTTATTTGCTATATATATGATAAATTTATTGAGATGTTGATTATTTTATAGATGTTATTTTTATTTTTAATTTGTTGAACAAAAAAATTGTTTTACAGTTATTACCTAAATCAGTGTTCAAAATTTAGGTCATTTCTTTTTCTGATTCAGTAGACATTCCATTCTCAAAAATTCATCTTTCCTCTCGAATCCTAAATCCAAAAATCTCAACAACACCCCGAACAAACAAAGTACCTTTTCATAGTTTTCTCTAATTGTAAATGTAATATATTTCATACACTAGCTTTAATTATCCCAAGTATTTTTCATCAAGCGATGAAAATTTATTCCAAAGTGAACACAAATAATGCAGCACAAAGTGATACTACAAATACTTTGCCAAGTTTTTTTATTTACGAACGCTGTTTAACGAAAGGTATACTTGAAATTTATAATAATGCCGTCCATTTACATATAAGCACCCCTTCCCTTAACAAAAATTGTAAATATTTCGCAATCCCATGTAGATATATAACTTGTTTTTTTATCGATATGCGATATATTTTATAACTTTTTTACATTTAGTTACAAATATTTTGATAAGATTTGTATGCATGTTGGATGAATAACATAATTTGAGATTTATGGGCAAGTGGTTTTCGAGTATTTGTAAGAATTCGCAGTATTTTTAATCCTAACTGCCATTATTTTTAAGGGCATGATCTCGATGTACGATGCTAAGTACAACGAATAATGAGTTGAAAATCCTGTACTGAACACTGTAAAATTGCACCAAGTTGCCTTGATCCAATGTATTTTGCAAGAGAAAAACTATTAGCTGGAGAAATAAAAAGTTGTCTAATTCTTCATATTATCGTATCAACATTTATTTCATCATGTTAAACATAATACCTGACATTAAAATTATATTAGGATTAACATTAATGTTAATATCACTATGTATGTCGGAGCGCGTGCATTTTACAAATACATTTGCAACTAATTTACCGGTCTTATTTATTTAAAAATTACTTCGATTTTACAAGAGCACTTTTTATCAGACGGCTTAAGTTGCGTATGTTTTTATTTCTCGTTCAACCATTCTCTCCTTATTCGTATGAAACAGTTTTGCTCGGGCCCGAAAACTGGAATACGCACGCTTACGAATTGTGTTTTTTGTTTTTAACTTTTTTTTTTATCTACGCGAACTTTACACGTACGAATATACAAATATACACGACGATCGTAAGGTTCTTCACATCGAGATTCGATCGAAAAACCGGGAATACGTTTTTGTCGAATATCACATGCATACTTTATTCGTTCATTCTTTTTGTTGTTTTGTAATAATAATTTTGAGTGTTTAAAAAATTATAAAAAAATTTTGCATAACTTATCACATTTTAATATTTTTTTGCGTTATTTTTCAGTTTTTAAATGTGCAGTATAAAGAAATTATGTTTTTAAGGGGATGTGACAGTCATATTTAAGTCAGATTTGACTTTGAGATGACTTTTGCGTTTCCTTAAGATAACTCGAAGTTAAATTTTTATATGTCTGAATTTTTTTTCACGAGCTGGAATTATTGTGAAATTAATCAGAAATTGCAAATCAGAAGAAAAATATTGATTAAATGAACACGTTCAGGGGCGGCAAAAGATAATTAACATGGAAAATTCTAAGATTCGAAAATGCATTAATTTATAAACTGTACTTCAACAAGATCAGTTTATAAAATTTATGGACATCTTCAGAATTTTCTAATCTCATAAAAGATATGAAAATTTCTTTTTCCTAACTATCATCATTGTAAAATTATTCAACAATTCAAAATTAGACGATTTTTCCCGGATTCTGAGATTTATAAAAGTTTTAGTTGGTAACGAATTTACATAGAGAATGCAAGAACTTCCTGCAAAAAAATACCTATTTTACGATAGAGGTATAATTTTTTTTTCCCTCCCACTTGTGAACAGTTAAAAGTATGAATTTTAATTCATTCATATATAATTAATAATTGATAATTACACATGATAATTGCAAAACATATTATTCATTGCTAATTATTATAAATAACTATTACTTGCAAGTCATTTTTATAATTTTCAAAAGTTTCAACTTATCTGACGTTCTTGTAAGTATGTACCTGCAAAAAAATCAACAATTTTTTTCCCTAACGCAGTAAAAAAATCAAATAATCGCTCAATTTGGTATAAATCTCGTGCAAATTTTTTCAAAAAACATACCATTGTTGTCTCTACGTCATTTTGGCGCCATTTTTGAAATTGGAGCAGCTTCTACAAGTAATCCTTACATTGCACTTTAATCCATTTATCACTAATCAGGGACGGCAGAATATGTGTGTATGGTGGGTTGGACTACCCACCTGAAAAATTTTGAATGGTAAAATATCCAAAAATACCCATACGAAAATGCGTAAATTTGTACATTGCAGTTTTATCGACTTGTTCAACTTTTCACAGCCCACAAAATTTATAAAAATTATCTAAAATTGCAACTTTTTCAGTGAAAACTTTTGATTTTGAAAGTTTGCAAAATTACACGCAGTTTCTGTAGTTTTATAGTATTTTCGGAAATTTGTATGATCTACAAAATGTACGTGCATTTTCTGGCATTCTACAAATTTTTGTCGTTTTACAGTGTCATTGACAATATTTGGAGTTTTGAACGTTTTCTGTTATTAAAAAAAAAAATGTTAAGCTTCACACTTAATTGACTATTCAATTTTTCGCAATTCATGAAAATTTGCCTTACTTATGCAAGATTTTTCTTAATTTTTCAATTTTTTTCAAGTATTACAAATTTATATTAAAAAAAAAGTTTCATAATGCATATTTCGAAAAAATATGATGAAAACATTTCTCACAATCAAAGAAAATATAAAATTCTACAAGATTTTGATTTTTCTCGATTTATAGAGTTTTTTCTAATTACCAATATGTTATGATTTTCTGAAATTTTCAAAATTATTGATATCACACAAACTATCGTAAACTTCCAAAATTTCACGAAAATATGTCCAACTCTTGAAGATTTTTTGTGATTTTTTGGAACTTTTCAAATTTTTTGGATTTTTCTTGAAAAATGAAAAAAAACAACTAATCATATTTTGGAGGGATAATAAATATATGATAATAGACACAATATACCAATTTCAATATAATTGTATAAAATTCTACTAATTTTTCGAACTTGTTTAGATTATTAGCAATCTTAAGAATTTCAAATGTTTTCTGATTTCTACAAATTTTCAAAAATTTAAACATAATGCAGACTATTCGAAATTTTCGATATTTTATGAAAATAGTCGAACTCATAAAAATTTTTCTTAGTTTTTGAATGTTCTTCAAGTACTGCGAATTTTCATGAAAAAATTGTACAAATATTTTTATGTATACCTATTTCGTCGAAATACATATAGTAATGAACACAATTGTGAAAACAATGGATGTTTTTTGAATTTTGACAAAAATTTTGATTTTTTTAGAATATTTGGAAATTCTTAGCGTGTTATGATTTCTCGTAATTTTAATAGTTTCTAATAATATAACACTTTCAAAATTTTATAAAATTTGTCAAACTTGTAAAATGTGTTGGTCATTTTTAAACATTTTTTTAAGTATTCCAAATTTTGGTTAAAAGTATAAGAAAAATTACTATGCATATTTGAAGAAATATAATAAGAAACACAATGTATAAAATTATGAACATTTTCTATAATTCTACAAAAACTTTGATTTTTCTTAAATTATTGACATTTTCTATAACTTACAATGTGTTCTTATTTTTCAAAATTTTTAACATAGTATGTACTAAACACTCGAATTTTCCAATGATTTTCCTTATGATTTTCAAGTACTTTTTGGATATGTACTTAGAATTTTCATTACAAATTTGGAAAAAAATTATCTTAGGTACATATTCAAAAAAAAACGTAATTCTCAAAAAATAAATTCACATTCCCTGAATTTTGGAAACTTTTGGAAATTATTGACACTTTGAAACATGTTGGATTTTTAAAAATTTTCAAATTTTAAAAAACTAC
Source organism: Platygaster robiniae (assembly GCA_028476575.1). Lineage (NCBI taxonomy): Eukaryota > Metazoa > Arthropoda > Insecta > Hymenoptera > Platygastridae > Platygaster > Platygaster robiniae. The sequence continues at coordinate 27,149,207 of CM052025.1, read as the reverse complement.
AAACATATAGCTAACAATAGTTCAAAATTGTATCTATAACTCGGTAGGAATTTTCGTATATTTTTAAATACTTTTCAAGTTTCTCAGTTTTTTATTTTAGAAAGTAAAAAAAATATCATCTGTATTTCGACGAAACACAATAATCAACACCCCCCACACTCCCAAAAATAATTAAGTCATTTATTACTACCCTAAAAATCGCATGCTGCCGCCCCTGACTTTTTTCGTCACAAAAAACACCGCATCAAACCGGCAACGTCACAACAAGCGACGCTGCACCGCGCCACCCCTTTTTTTAAACCGACAACGCCGAAAAAATCCCTCAATTTCCGTGTATTTAGCGCATGATGCTTCTCTTTTTCTCACTGATTCTGACAATACACCCGACTGAGTCCGTGAAACGCGAGTCGAAATGCCCGATTCCGAGTCAAAATACCAAAAACCAACGACATTTTGAAGGACGCGATCACACGCGAAAATGCAGAATCATTCAACTGACAATTGGAAACACATCGCGCATTCACGGAGCTGATTTTTCCGTTACGTTCAAATATTCAAATTCAAATTCAAATATTCAAATGTGCAATCAGTTGCGCGCGTGCGCGGTAAATTGAAATTGTCAGTTGAATGATCGATCACTTTCGCGCGCGTTTGTGTCTTTCCAAATCTCCTTGTTTTACGTATTTTTCACACAAAATCAGGCATGTTGGCTCGCATTTCCCGGATTCAGTCGTGATAATCGTCAGGATCGGTAAAAAAGAAAGAAATTACACGCGCCCAGTACGCGGAAATCGGGCGAATTCCGTGACATCGTCGGATGAAAAAAAAAAAAAAAATGGCGCGGTGCAGTTTTGAACGGTCGTTTATTACAACGTTGCCGGTTGTTATGTAGTGTTTGTGTTTTTTTCGGTTTGTCGCGACGCGCAAAGTGCAAAACACAAATTTCAAATATGGCGCCCAAAAAACGCAGAGACAACGAAGGTAAGTTTTCCTAGAAATTTTGCATGGGATTGGAATTAAATTTAGCAATTATTTGAGATGCCAAAAAATGTATTATTTTCAATTTTGTAGGTGTACCACGTTCTTTTTATTTTTTACTGTGTGTTAAAGAAGTGGTAAACTATTACTATTACTATATATGTTTACAGCTTTGTGTAGATAAATTTATGTTAATTTTCAGGATTCGACGATTTGCTAATGCAACTGTTTTTTTAATAGAAAAAAGTTGTTAGTTTTTTTTAGTTAAATGTTCATAAAAACATTCGATGACTTTAGGCAAATTCAATTTATATTATGATATAATGATAAAATCATTGTTCATAATTAGGAGGGGGAAAAATGAGTAGAACGCGAATCTCTAATAGAATTAATAAAATATCCTGCAATTTCAAAATCGATCTATAACTGTATGATAATACTTACAAAAAAATCATATGAAATCATGTAACAGAAAAATGATTATTAAATAATCGAATAATCATGATGAAAAATTAATAAATGATAATAATATAATTATTTGTAAAAAAAATTACTCTTGTTTTCAATACGAACAGCAATTATTTGATAGAAATCAAATTATTAGAGAATTTATTATTATAGATAAATAATATGAAAAATTACATAACATGTATTGATGAGAATTTTAAATTTGTTGCAAAAAAGTTATTACTCATGCCATGTTTGTAAATTTCTAGATTTTTTGCAAATTTTTAGAATATATTGTACATTATAAAAATTAGAATTTTGAAAGGCTTATAATAAAAATTATTGACTATCTGCGTTCTACAGAATTCATTGATTTGAGAAAATTTTGAGGATATTACACAATTTCTGTATTTAAATGAAATATTTTAAATTATTGACAATCTACGAAATTGATTAACGTTTTTTAATGATTAACGAATTTTTTTATATTCTTTAGAATTGCTGACATTCTTTGATCATTTGAAAAAATTGTTTAAATTTTCAAAGTGATACAAACTGTTCGAAACTTCCTGAATTTTGTAGAACTCTGTTCCATATTAGAACAGTTTTTCCTAATTTCTTTGTAATTTTAGAATTTTCCAGATATTTATCCATGAATAAAAAAAATTATAAAGCATATTTTGGAGGAATATAAAAATGAACACATTCTGCAAACTTTTTGAACATTTTATGAAGTTCTACAGATTTTAAAAGTTTTAGAGAACTGTTGATAATTGTTGAATTTTTCAAATTTTTTTTCGATTTTTTGAAAATTTTGTTAATTTCAAGCATAAAAAAACTCGTAATTTTTGAATACTTTTCAAGTTTTTCATGTTTAAGTAATAGATAAAAAAAACATCATATGATATTTCAAAATGAAGGATGATGAAAGGAATCTATAACAATCTATAAATTTTTTGAAATAATGACAGTCTTGGCAATTTTGAAAGTTTAAATAATTTTTCAAAATTATTAGAATTGAAACCTACCACAAACCATTTGAAACTTAAAAAGTTTGATAACAATTTTTTCAACTCATTTAAATTTTTTTTAACTTCATTATACTTTCTTACACTTTCTTAGATTTTGTATGAAAATCTAAGAAAATTATTTTGCATACTTCGAAAGAGTATGATAATAAACAAAATTTACAAAATCAATGAGCATGATCTGAAATTTTCACATATTTTTCGAATACCTACTTGTGATATTATGATGAGCAATCATCAAAATTTTAAATGTTTTTTTATTTTGAGAAATTTGAAGAATCATACAAACTATTAAAAAAATTTCAAATCTTATTGAAATTTGGTAAACTCATTTAGTTTCCGATAATTTTTTAATAAACTTTTCGAGTGTTTTAGATTTTCAACAAGAGATTGAAAAACATTATTATGTATATTCAGCAAAAATATGATAGTCAACACATTGAACATAATACAATCTATGCGAATTTTCTGAAATTCTATCAATACCTTGTTTATTTCAGAATGATCGACGATATTTTTCAATTTTGAATAATTTCACAAAATTATGAGAAAATATTTAACATAATATAATCGATTCCAAAGTTTGTCAATTTTCCAACCATTTGATATACTAATGAAGATTTTTGGCGATTTTTAAAGTTTTTAAGTTATTCGACAGTAAAGGGAAAAAAATCATGCAAAATTTAAAGAAATATAGCAATGGGTTCGACATACGAAATTCATAAACATTTTCCGGAATTCCACAAATTTTACAAAATTTTGAGAATAATTAGCAAGCTATAAAGTTTTGAATGTTTTTCAATTTTTTCTAATTTTGTAGTTTCCAAAGATAAGTCACACAACAGCAAGTTTGAAAATTTCTAAATTTTACAGAATGTGTCCAACTCATTAGGATTTTCTGAAATTTTAAATACCTTCCAGTTTTTCCAAATTTTTTTTGAAAAATGGAACAACTTTTTCAAGCATCTTCCGAAGAAATACGATAATGAACGGAATCTTAAAAAATTTTTAAAAACTTTTACAATGCTGGAAATTTTTAGAATTTTGTAAAACTACTAATCATCCTAAGAATTTTTCATTTTCTTGGGATTTTTTTGAATTTAAAATATTGCAGTGACAACAATTTTCCTATTGATGGGAATCATTCGTCATGCATTAAATGCTTTTCAAGTTTTTCCGATTTTTCATTGAAAATGATAAAATTCTACAATGCAAGTTTTTAAAAAATATGATGACGAGCAAAATCTACAAAATTTATAGACATTTTCTAGTTTCTACAAATATCTTGGAACAATAAACTACCATTTTTATAACAGAATTTTTTTGCTGACTGAAAATTTGTTCCGAAACATCACTAATCTTCTAAATTCCCAATTCCTTTTATTCTATAAATTTCCTTAATTCAATACTTTTGACATTTTAGATTTTATAAAAACATGTCCAACTTATAGAAAATTTTCTTTATTTTGAATAACATTTTGCAAAAATTATAGCTTTTTATTGAAAAATAAGTAACTGCAAAAATCTCATACCGTCGCCCCTGAAGCAATTCATTATCCATTAAGTGTATATTTAAAGTCAAATTTTGGATTTGATTTCCATTTTCCCCCTTTTTTTAGAATCCAACAACATTCACTCGTAATGACACAAACCACGACCGGCATCCATTAAAACTAGGAATTTCCACGATAAAAATCCGATTACACTGAGACTTTGTTGCATATAAAACACGTGAAACATATGACATCGACGCGATGCACTTTGAGCTATTATTTGAAAAATTCGACGCGCGAGCGCCGATTTTCATTAAATTACTTTCGTGTAATACCGCAATTCTGTGTCGTCCTCCACGATCGTAAAATCATTACACGTTATTATTTTTGGTCTCCAATATCGCATATTCTATACTACAATTGTGCGGTTTAATCTGTGCTTTTGATTTACAAGCTGGTATCAATTCGATTTTGCTCAAGCAATTTTTGGTGTTAAACGTCGTTATTTGAGGTTCGCGTAAATGAATTTCGGTATTGAAAAAGTTACTCGATAACGTTACGAACGTATACATATTTTTCGAGAAAATCAAAGTTCCAATGCACTTACTCTAACGCAATATATTATATCATTATTTAGTGCTGCAAACTGGGAACCTGAATTTTAAAAATCACAAGTTTCTTAGTTGTATTCTCTCGTTTTTTTTTTTTGCTACGAAATTTTTGAAAAATTCGAATTGATGTAAAAAAATGGTGTCCTTTTTGGATTTTTTGAATTTTGGAGTTGATTTATTAATTAAAATCCCACTCAATACGAAATCCAAAAATATAACACTTTGTACAATATTACATCTATCACAATTTTACCGTTTTGGAAGCTGTAAAATGTAAGGGACGAACTACTACAACATTTATGAATTATTTTCATACATACAGTAGGTATATATATATATATATATATAATATATACATATCCATCGTCAAAAAATATCATTTCCAATGCTATATACAAAAATCATCGATTGGCGTTTTACTGCGCGGTGAAAATCGGGAAAGCAACATTCGCGAGTGGCAAAATTCAATTCCTTTTTAGAAAAACTACGCGAATGGTTAAATTCTAATTGCTGTGTCGACAATAATTTGCCTGAATTCGCTGGATCGCGAAATCGCACAATCGCTCGCGATTTTCAGACCTGCAATGTTGAGCCATTCATCATACGAAATTGCAGATATAAGCGGATGAGCGCCAGCAACTTTGTGCGAATAACATGTAAATTTCGTGCCTCGTTTAGCCGCGTATGCGATTTAATTAAGCTTTAACGTAGCTACAACCTAAATCACAGTTGCTCCGTACACGTGGGTTTCATGAGTCTTGAAAAAAGCTATAATTTTTAATTTATTTTTTTTTTATTAAAAGTCGAATGATTGCTTTTGTTATTACGTACGTATGATTATTTTTGTAAAATCGATCGTGCAGAGTTTGTTTTAAATTTTTTTTCTAGTTTTCAATAGATTTTTGATTAATTTTTTAACGTGAAAAAAAATTTTAGTTAAATATTTCCCGTGTTGGAACTAATTTTGCTAAATCGGTGAAATCGTTTTGGAAATATTTTAGAAACGATAGAGCAATATTATAAATAATGTCGATGGTTTGAGAATTTTACGAACTTTTTTGTAATTGCGAGTGTGATTTCATATCAAGTTTTCAATCTTTGATGACGTTCCTTGATCTTATTTTGAATCTGTTCAAATTTATTTTATATTATTAGTTTTTGATTCGTCAGTCTGTTTTTCGGTCTACGAGTATGCAAAAAGTTTGAGATTTTGCAAATTTCTTTTTGGAAGATTATCATAGGTCTATAGAGGTATATTATATCGATTTTTTAGAATTTCATTAATTTTGTTATATTTCGACAATAATCATGTTTTTCGTTAATTTGTTTGAATTTGACGAATTTCGTTCTGTTCCTTTTTTGACAAATATAAATAAGAAAGTCAATCAAGCTGTATTTTATCATACAGTTTTGTAGAATTTTTTATCATATTTTTGAGTTTTTCGCCTTCCAACAAACATTTGATTTTTCGAAAATGAATTATATGAAATATAATTATATGACTGGCGTGTTTTAGTTTTTCAACAAATAAACGATGATCAAGAATCCTACGATTTTTGATGAATTCACAAGTCTTAAGAATTCAAGAAATTTTACAAAAACCTTGAAATTATCTAAAGTGTGAAAATTTCTATGATTTTAGAGTATTTAAACATTTTTACGAATTGAATAATAAGCAGCTTTTCGAAAATGTGACGAATTCCGAAGGTCATCGTATGTTCGAAAATTTTGAACTTTTGCAAATATGTAGATACTTAAATACTCAAATAAGTATTATGAAAATTTTGTGTAAAAATTTTTACGAGAATTGTCATAATTTTTGAATCCTGTTTCGACAATTATTATAAGTTATTATGTTATCAATTTTCAAGAAGTTGCATTATTTTTCAGAATTTCATTACATAATTTTGTTGTGTTTTAATAATAATCATATTTATGGAAAAGCATCTGACTTTGGAGAATTTCAGTCTGTTTTTTTGTACATGATTTTAAAAAGTCTGTTGATTTTATTTTATCATATTTTGGATGTTCTGAAATATTTTCGTCATTTTTCAACAAATATAAGATTTTTGACAAAATATCTGAAATTTGCGATGACGTTTTTAGTTTCTTAACAAACAAACGATTTTCAAGAATCCTACAATTTTCAATGAATCCACAACTCTTCAGAAATCAACAAATTTTTGAAAAACCCAGAAATTTCCTGAAGTTTGGAAATTATTGTTATTTTGAGAAATTCAAACTTTTCATTTATGGAGTGATGAATTTTGAAGGTCATAGAATGTCGGAAAATTTTTGACTTTTGAAAATATTTAGATACTGAAATATCATGGAAATCCTGTCTAATTTGCCACGAAAATTTTTGAAATGTTCAAATTCTGTTAAAAAAAATTATCATGATCAATTAAGATTATTGTTATCGATTTTGAATCAGTTGCACAATTTTTTAGGATTTGATCAATTTCGTCTAATTTTGATGAAAATTCAATTTTTGTAAAGTTAATTCAAATTTATCTAATTTTGGTCTGTTTTTTTTTTTTTGTTACTTTCTTTGTTATCAAAAAAGGTCATCAAGCTGTATTTTTTATTATAGAGCAAAAATTTCGTGATTGCATTTATTTTTTTTTTTTAAGTGAGAAAGAAGAATTTTGAAGTTTTCGATGAATTTACAACTCTTAAGGAGTATAGAAAATCTTCGAAAAACCTAGAAACTTCCAAAAATGTGAAAATTGTGGTCATCCAGCATAATTGAAACGTTCCTACAAATGAAATTTGTAACTTTTGAAAAAGGCCTAGATACTTATAAGTAAATATCATGTAAATTCAAAAGACTAAATTTATTGAAAAACAAATAAGAAGAATTATTTATAATCTGATATTGAGGTAATTTCAATAATATCGACAAATTCAAAATTTGCCAAATTTTCAACTTTGATATGCATGAAAATTATATATTCTATGAATTCGATATTCTCTGAGTTTTCAAAAAATTTGTTAATATTTTTTCCCTCATGTTTCAAACTTTTTTTTCCAATCTTCCAAAATCGCACACAATTTTCGAACTAGGAAAATTTTATTTACTATTTTCAACTATCAAAGCCATGAAAAAAACTCAATTGTTTCAAAAATATTTCCAATATTACAAACTTCCCTAAAACAGTTTCCAAACATTATCAACCAATTTCACAACACCTTAGAAATCATTTTCCTAATTTTTGGCAAATTCGTTTAAATGCTCCAACGACTCTCGATGACTTTGTTGAAAATCTAATAAACCTTAAATCGAAATTATAAATCCTTCAAGTTTCAAGTGATGTAACATTTTGAATGAAAGTGCTTTAATTAAAATTAGAAACTTTACACACGAAACGCGATTAAATCATCCATCTCGGCCCCGTTTTCTGTATAAAACGAAAGCAAAAAATCCCGTATTTTGCCACTTGGTGCTGGAGTGTAATAATATCAAAGACTCGCTTGTAATTTATTCTACGTAAACTACATAATATTCGCGAACAATTCTTAGCTGCGCCGTCAAAGAATTTAATATCATTGAACACTCTGGTAGAAAATGTTTATCACCGCGTTGCGTCGTGTACTATAAAGCGCGAGCTAGTCAAATGTGAAATTAATAATCGATAATGTATTACGCACACGAGTGTATATAAAGTGCAGTGGCTGCAGTTTGTTCCGTCGTTGAATTACAATCCAGTGAATGATGTTCACTTTAAAGCGACGTGAAACCGGATTTGGGCTATGAATTATCATTTTTGGCTTGCACAATTTATTATAGTTCGAGGTAGAACTGGGATGACAGTGAGGATTGTCATATTTTTTGTTTTATCAGTTTGCACGTGAAATTTATTTAATAAAATTAAAAGAAAAACCAAGGATTATTCGTGAAATCATGGAAGTATTCTTGCCTTTTTTTCTGTTCATCCTCTTCATTTAATTCTTTACGATTCTTCAATTTTAATCCAGAAAAAAACAACAGCTTTGTTATATCTATCTACATCACTCACCAAAAAACTTGAACAAACAATACACACATAACGATCACCAAAAAAAAAATTAAATAACCTACAAAACAACCCTTCATAAAATCTACAACTCGAGGAAAAATCGAGAACAAACTTTACAAAGAAGTCTCCATATTGAGATTCGTTTTTTTCCCTTCCGTTAATTTATAAGCGCAATCGATCCTTTCCGTGTAACTTTTGCGCAAAATTCTATCACGTGGTTCAGGTTTCGTTCGTCTTTCCGTCAGAGAGCGCTGCAATCGCGGCGTAGGGCCCACTTCCTGATCTACAGCGCATGCGCCTGGGCCCGAAACCTCGGAAGTCGTTGCGCTAGCGTCGACAATTTGCATTATTTCTTCCGTATTTTCTTGCAAAACCGTGGAAACTTGGTTGGACGCGAGAGGAATCGAGTTGGTATTATTTACAGTCACTAAACAATTTGTCGAGTCGCTTAACGTACCGCGATGATGTTTGTCTCGAAGGCGCGATCGGGGATTTTCGGCTGAGTCTGTAAACGGTCGTTTCAGACGGCAAAGAACCGGTAGATTCAGAGCTTTTTCATACTCTGGAGGATCTTTGCTTTGGACTAGGTCCCTCCCTCGAAATGGGTCAGCTGGGCAAATTTCTTGGATTGGACTTGCAAATATGAGGGTTCTGCAATCAGACAAGCTTTTCAGGTAGAGAATTTACTGAAAATAGGATTTAATCTGACGCAGGGTTTGGAAGTAACGCGTTACTCTAGAACGTTACATTTTTTACTGTAAGGGGCTATCCATAAATTATGTAACGCTCCAGGGGGGGGGGGGTCAGACCAAACGTTACATCCTGTGTTGACGCTTATGGAAAATTCTGGGACGTAGGGGGGGGGAGGGGAGTCAAAAAATACCGAAAATTGCGTTACGTAATTTATGGACAGCCCCTAACGATAACGTAACGCGTTATATTAATTAACCCTTTGCAGCACGGTGGGAAGACGTATATCCCACCTCGAATACTACCATTTTTTTCAGTTTTCAAGTGCTTGTGACTCAACTTTTATGATTTTAAATTTAAATTTACTATATTTACATGTTGAGCCTTGAATATTTTGACTTTGTTATCTAATGTTGTTCATTAATTTGTCAATATAAATAAACAAATAGTGAAAAAAGTCACTTTTTGCAAGAAATATTCATTATCCTGAAAAGTTTTCAACGGATCAATTTGAAAATTCATTATTACAGGTTTTCAATGTCGCTGATTAAGAATTTGTGATAGATTTTCAAAACTCAAAATGGCGGATCCAATATGGTGGACTGAATTAGTTAAACTTATTCATATCTGTATGAAAATTGGTATACAGGGGTTTACAGGGTCGCTGATTACGATTTTAATACCAGAATTTCGAAATTCAAAATGATAGATTCAATATGATGGACACAATAACTATGTTATAATTATTATTACCAAATTTTTTAATGTTGAAGAAAAAACAATTTTTCCAAGTTGATGACAACAATAAGTATCGCTCTCAGCCAAACCCGGAGACACGAACGAGAACGTAGCGGCTATCGTCTCCATTTTTTTTTTTATTTTGGTATTTTTTTTTATTTTTGGAATTTTTTTTTTTTATTACATATTATGTTATCTAACGCTTTATATAATAATTATAATTTATATAATATTTTGTATTTTCTGCTGAATTTTCGAAAGGTCTAAGCATAAATTTTCTGCTTTATGTCCGAATGAAAAACAAAAGAAAGAGCCCACCCATCGCAGCATTGTCAATAAGCTTTGACATGATCATCCGGTCTAAAAAGCATCATTAGGCAGATACGAAAATGATAGCGTGATTTCAAGAATTTGTCTGGAATTCTTGTCTAGGCTTATTAATCCGATAAGTCGTGTTCACCGATTCTTTCACGTTGATGGTTCGAGCAATGTGATTTATGGTCAGATTTTTAGACAGAAGCGTAAAACCAGTTTGAAAACCTTTAGTTGTTGAGTATCGAGTTTTCCTGAAATACGTCCAATGTATACCTCTACGTTGGAGCTTTCATTCCATTCATGCTGATGCCAAACGCGGACGCAAGACGTGGAACATCAGAAACTGGTAATCTTTGGGCAAATTCACATCGCAAAATATTGTTTTTTTTTTTTTTCTCAAATGCCGGAAAGAGTAGAACTAACGGAACTTCCAAGTGATGCAGAATCTGCTGATGGACTTTGTGATTCATCGGATGATGAAAATTTTACAAACAAAGGCACAAGTGTACTACAAAATGATTCCGATGATGACTTTTCTGAAAACGAAAATGAAGCAGAACATTCAGTAGAAGAAGTGTGGACTAGTCGAGGGCAAAAAAAAAATGGGATTTACCGTTTACGAAAGATCATGGGCCAAATATTCCCGTCAGTGCTATATCTACATCTGAAATTTTTTTCCGTCTTTTCCCTGATGACTTGTTGGATTGTATCGTTCAACCAACTTATCTGTATATTCAACAAAATAAAGTGGCGAATTCATCACAAAAGATGAATTAACTACTTTTATAGCTATCAATATTTTGATAGGAGTGAAAAAGTCCCCTTCGTACCGTGATTACTGGTCATCAGATCCGAAAATAAACGATTCATTTATAAGTCCACTGATGACGGTCAATCGTTTTGGATTCATTTCGAATAATTTACACATTGCGGATAATAGTAAAGAACCAAAGAAAGGTGAGCCAAATTATGATAAACTCTATAAGTTGCGACCCCTATTGACAAGACTTGGTGAAACGTTCACGAACTGCTGGAAACCAAGCAAATATCAGTCTATAGACGAGTCCATGATCAAATTCAAGGGTCGAAGTAGTTAAAAACAGTACATGCCGGCAAAACCAATCAAGCGAGGGTATAAGTGTTGTGTACGTGCAGACGAATCAAGCTATGTATGCGAATTTCAAGTTTACACCGGCAAGACAGAAAATTCTGAACAACAATTGGGTGCAAGAGTTGTAAAGGAGCTTACACGCGAGCTTGTTGGTGGAAATCACCATGTGTATTTTGATAACTTTTTTACTGGCGTTGACCTCATGATTTCATTAAAAAAAGATTGGATTTTCGCATGTGGTACAGTGCGTTCGAACCGTGCAAGATTACCTAAAGGCACAATACTTGACAAGAAAATGAAACATGGACAACACGAATTCCAAACTTCAAACACTGGCATTCGTTGGATCAAACGGATGGACAAGAAAGCTGTGTACTTTCTATCTAACTATCACGATCCACGCGATGTCACTTCCGTGAATCGAAGAAAAAAAGATGAATCTCTAATAGAAGTAAGCTGTCCAGTAGTATGTTCTGACTATAACAAGCACATGGGTTATGTTGACAATGCTGATCGTTTGCTATCAACATATAAGATTGATCGAAAATTAAAAAAATGGTGGCTCAGGATATTCTGGCATTTTGTCGATCCGTCGTTGACTAATGCCTTCATCATATATTCAGTCAGAGACCATGGAACTGCTTTGTTATCGCTAAAAAATTTCAGATTGCGCATTTTAGATGAAATCGTTGGACAAAATACACCCAAAAAAAAAGGAAGGAAACGCCAGTCTACAGTAGTCGGCCACCACAAACCTCAAGTGCCTCTTGAAAAGAGACGTTCTCAATCGTCTCACATGCCGGTCTATGGTGGACATTTTAGACGATGTGCTTTGTGCAACACAAAAGCCAATGAAAAAAGAAGTGAATGGATGTGTAATGTTTGCGACGTACCATTATGTTTGTCAAAAACGAGAAATTGCTTTGCGAGCTACCACACTTCGAGTAGTAACTCTACACTAATGAAGTGAAATACGGTCAAGATTCACGAAAGATCATGTTTGTTAAAAGAAAGTTATAATTAGTTCAGAAACTTGACTAATCATGCAAAAATTTGGAAAAAAGGTAAAATAAAATAAAAAAATTCCAAAAATAAAAAAAAAAATACCAAAAAAAAAAAAAAAATGGAGACGATAGCCGCTACGTCCTCGTTCGTGTCTCTGGGTTCGGCTGAGAGCGGTAGATATTGTTGTTATTAACTTGGAAAAATTTTCCTTTCTTTAACGACAAAAAATTTGGTACTGATAGTTATCACATATATATTGTTTCTGCTATATTAGATCCGCCATTTTGAATTTCGGAAATTTGATATCAAATTCGTAATCAGCGACCCCGAAAACCCCTGCATACTTATTTTCATAATAATATGAATAAGTTTAACTAATTCTGTCTGCCATCTTGGATCCGCCATTTTGAATTTCGACACACTATTTTCATGAAAAATTAATTATCTGAAAAATGTATGCTTCCAAGGGTTAACAAGTAACGATAACGGGAACGAGTCACTTTTTTTCGGTAACGAGTAACGAAAATCCTGTTATTTTACGTTACTTTTATCTGTCCCATTAAGTTTTAAGCACAACTTAAAAGTTTGTAAAAAATGCTTTGAAACTGAGATCTTATTAATTTTCAACTTCCTCATTTTGAGACATAAAATTATATATTATTAATTTTGAATGAAACTATGTGGTATTATCGTAATTTGCGTAAAAACCTTGACGAAGAATAGACTTTTTTATTTTTTATCAAAAACTTCAATGACTCAAAGTGTTTAGTTTTAGAAATTCGCCTGAAAAGATAAAAATACTTAAAATCTATAGATCGCAAAATCTGTAGCAGGATTTGTATGATTTAGAGATCCTGCTAGAAACTTTTATGGAATAATAATGAATACAATAAAAATAAAATAAAATACGAAAATCACGAAAAATACTAGATTCTATTAAGCTTTAAGTCACTCGATTTTCAAAAAATTTATGTAATTCAAGGAATAGAAAAACTTCGATTTCTTGAGCTTTAAATTCTAAAAAATTTATGTTAATAGAAGTCTATAGGAAGATAAGAAAATTTTTATATTGTGTAACTTTGTGAAAAATACAAAACATATTGAAGGCCCTTTAAACATATAAAGACCCTGTTTTCTGCTAAATCGATCGAAATATACTCCAGGAATCGCGAACCTCTAATTACATTCCGTTCTGGAAATTTAAAGAGATATCTTTAAAAAAACTAAAAATTTCACAACATTCTTTAAATATTTAAAAATGTCGAAAGAAAATACGTTCGGAAAAATACGTGCAAATATATAAAACATTGGAGATCTTTCGAATTTCAGAAATTCACACAGCAATATATAAAAATAATGAACGATCCTTGGAATCATAGAAAAATTAAAGAAATACAAAAAGTATTTTAATGAATAAAAATCCAACGAGACACTGTTTTGTGGAAAATCCTGTAAAACACGTAATGTTTCATTATATTCAAATTCTAGAATTCGAAATTCTTGAAATGTATAGAACAATTATTATTATGAAAATACTAAAATTATGTAAAAATACTATGAAATTCTGCAATATTCTATTATACTGAAAAATACAAATGGTTTCAAAAATACTGAACATTTCTTTAAATCGTAGACAAATTAAAAAGTTTAAAAAAATCAAATGAAATAAAACTCTTCTCAAAAATTGTTTGCTGAAAAATCCTCTCAAATATCAATAATTTATTAAACTTTTCATTCTAGAGCATGAAATTCTTGAATTCTATATATCAATGTACAGAAAAATAGTAGGAATTTTTTAAAATTCTAGAGAATCCTGCTACATTTTATACATACTGAATAGTACAAAAAGATTTGAAAATTCTAGAAATCTGGGTAGGTGCTTAGATTCTTTCAAAAATCTATTAAATTTGCAAATGTTTTCTTGTGGCTAACATTGAATCAAATATCATATTCAGAAATTTCGTAATTTTGAAAAAAATATAAAAATTTGAGCAAGCTGATGGATTTTTTTCTTAGGGTGAAAAAGTTCAGGTAAACATTTTTAATTATATCTGAAATAAACAATTTCTATAGAACAAATCGCAAGTACGTTAAAATTGTATTTTTTAGCCTTAGGTTTTCGATTTTTGTTATTTACATTCAATTTCTTTCAAAAAGTAACGAGAAAATAACGGAACGTTACTTTTTTAAGTGGTAACGGTAACGAGTTACTATTTCTTTTTAAGTAACGATAACGCAACGAATTACTTTTTTCACCTTTGTAACGGTTATGTAACGCGTTACATTTTTTCAAGTAACTTACCAAACCCTGATCTGACGTAAGACTGATGTTACATCTGACGTAAGACCTATGTCAGATCTAACGTTAGACCGATGTTATATCTGACATCAGATCTAACATAAGACTGTCTTAGGATCATCAACTTGATGACCCTAAATCTCTGCCATTTTTATAACACCGCAGGACCAAAATAACTTATGTATTCCTTGACACGAATTGGCTCTATAAATTCAATATCCCAAACTTATCCTGCAGTTCCACCTTCATAGATAAATACTAAAGCACTGGAAACAATCGAAGGGGATGTAAAATAATCATTTCCCAGACCCAAAGGCTGCATACACACATTTATCTCAGAAATTTAGTGCAGTAACAAACAAGACACAACGATGAACAAGTTTTAAAGGGCCATAAACCGGTGGAACGCGCGTATATCTTGAGCACCTGGCGGGGAAATGTATCTCTCGTGGCCGGAATGTATAATATTTCAAAGTGCTCTCGGATCAAAAATTGTTGTACGAAACCGGCACGTGCCTGATGTTTCAGTAAAAGTTGACAAGTACCTTCGGATATGTGATAAATAATGCGCGCTAATGCTCGAGAGCGGAAAAGATCTCCGCGATGTTTAAAGGCTTCAGCTTGAAGCTCTTTGAATTTCAAAAGAACGGATAAAGAACGAGAAAGGGATGAAAGGGAAATCAGTAGAGGTGTCTTCGAAGGATCTCTTCTGCATTAAATATTCATTATACGAGTTCGCTGAATGTTTTTTGTTCCCTGGGTAAGGCCGGTGAATGTCGTATAGGAAATGCCATTAGGTTCTTTTGGAAGCTCTATAAATATTTTAGAACGAGATAAACGACCAGACATGATTGTTGTTGAATAGTCGATGGTATAGTTATGTTACAGTGTGTGACTGTCAAATTATTGTTGTAACGAAACCTATCAAAAATGATGGATTATATTGGCTACTGAATGCTCCACGGAATGTTTTTTTTAGAAGAAGCTCTAGTTTTCGAGATTTTCAGTGTGAAAGGTATAGAAAGAGACATAATATTTGAATTGATAGAAGGAAAATGGTTTATAAAAGATACTGTTTATTGGTGGTTTTATGAAAATATGTCGTTTTTCATTAGGATAAATATTTAAATTAATATCAAATATAGGAAATGCTCAATACTAAAGTTATGAAACACATTAACAGTTTTATACTTAATATGTTCAGTTTGTAGGTTAGTGATTGTCAGGCCTGTGACAGATATTTTTATATGTTGCAGAAAAGTAGATTTTTAGAGTGAATTATCACTTAAAGTAGAGTCAAAGTATTACTACTGAACTTGGAGTCATTTTTCACTTTTATAGAACAAAATTTCAATCCTAGAGTGAAACTCAAGTCATTTTCTACGGACGAATCTGACTAGAATTGAAGAGTGACATCAAACTTTTAAACAATGAAATAATTTTCTATTTTTGCTGCTCTCTTATTTCTTGAGAATAGATATTCACTATATATCGTGTGAAAAAATTGCCACTCAAACTAAGAGTGATATTTCACTTTTACGGAGTGAAAAGTCACACAAAAGTTTCACTTACAGTGATACCCTCAACCTATTTTTTTAGAGAGGAATCTGAGTATAATTCAAGAGTGAAATTCAACTTGTCTAACAGTAGAGCAATTTTCTTTTTTTGCTACTCTCTTAATTCCTTGGAGTACATTTTCACTCTACGTCGAGTGAAAATATTGTCACTCAAACTTAGAGTGATTTTTTACAATAGAGAGTGAAAAGTCACTCGACAGTATTGAAACTTCACTCCTTTAAGAGTGAAACTCAGCTCGTTTGAGAAATTTGACTATAGAATCTAAGTGTGAAATTCAACTTCTCCGAGAGTGAATGATTTTCTATTTTGGCAACTCTCTTAATTACTTAAAATGCATTTTCAGTCTATATCTAATAAAAATACTGCCACTATAGCTGAGAGCGATTTTTTACTTTTTGAGAGTGAAAAGTCACTTGAAAGTAGTCGAATTTTACTCCTCTTAGAGTGAAACTCAACTCATTTTTTAGAGAAGAATTTTATTATAATATAAAAGTGAAATTAAACTTCTCTAATAGTATTAAATTTTCTATTTTGACTACTCCTAATTCCTTGGAGTCAATTTCCTCTCTACATTAGGTGGAAATACTGCCACTGAAACTTGGATGGATTTTTCACTTATTGAGAGTGAAAAGCTACTAGAAAGTAGTGAAATTTCACTTTTGTTAGAGTGAAACTCAACTGATTTTTTAGAGAAGAATTTGAGTAGAGTATAAATGTAAAAATCAACTTCTCTAAAAGTAAGTTCTTTTCTATTTTTGTTTCTCTTTTCATTACTCAAAGTGAATTTTCTCTCTCTGTGAGGTAGAACTACTGCCACTCAAACTTGGAGTGATAATTTACATTTTACTAGTGAAAAGTCACTTCATATGTGGTGAAATTCAAATCCACTAGAGTGAAACACAACTTATTTTTTAGAGAGGAATTCGATTAGAATTAAAAAGTGAAACTCAACTTCTCTGTTGGTGATTAATTTTATATTTTAGCTACTCTTAATTCCTTAGAGTGAATTTTCACTCTACATTAGATGAAAATATTGTTACCCAAACTTGGATGGATTTTTTACATTTAGACAGTGAAAAGTCACTAGAAAGTAGTGAAATTTCGCTTCGTTCTGAGTGAAACTTGACTCATTTTTAGAAGAAAAATTTGACTAGAATTCAAGAGTAAAATTCGACTTCTCTAAGAGTGAGTAATTTTATATTTTAGCAACTCTTTAAATTCCGTGGCGTGAGTTTTTTACATCTAGCAAAAATCCTGCCACTATAACTGGGAGTGATTTTAAGGAGAGAAATCTGACTTGAATCTAAGAGTGAAATTCGACTTCTCTAAGAGTGAGTGATTTTATAGTTTAGCAACTCTGTAAATTCCTTGGAGTGAATTTTTTTACATCTGCATATCAAAAACGCTGCCACTATAACTGAGAGTGACTTTTCGAGAGTGAAAAGCCACTAGAAAGTAGTGAAATTTCACTTCTTTTAAAGTAAAACTCGACTGATTTTTCCGAGAGGAATTTGGATTAGAATTTAAGAGTGAAATTTAACTTCTCTAAGAGTGAGTAACTTTCTATTCATGCTATTCTCTTAATTCCTTGGAGTTAATTTTCACTCTATGTTAAGTGAAAATACTGCCACTTAAACTTGGAGTGTTATTTCACTTTGCAAGTGTGAAAAATCACTCGAAGAAAGTGAAGTTTCACTCTTCTCATGTGAAGTGAAACTCAACTCATTTTTTAGAGAGGCATTTGACTAAACTTGAAGAGTAAAATTCCTCTAAGAGTGAGTAATTTTCTATTTTAGCTACTCCCTAAGTACCTTAGAGTGACTATTCACTCTACATCGAGTCAAAATACTGCCACTTGAACTGAGACAGATATTTTACTTTTTTTCGATTGAAAAGTCACTAGAAAAGAGTGAAATTTCACTGTTCTCAGAGTGATACTCAGTTCATTGTTTACAGACGAATGTGTCTAAAATTCAAGAGTGAAATTCAACTTCTCTAAGAGTGACAACTTACTCTTTTAGAGTGTACCCTGCTGGTGACGATGGATTCAAACGGAAGAAAATGAATTCATTTCAATTAAATCAATCCAAATCATCCCATCACTTGTATTGATTTGGAATCGAAATGAATTTACTTTGATCCATTCAAATCCTTTCGAATCCATCATCTCTATCAGGGTATTTTTACTCTTTACGAGTGAATTTCCATGCTCTGTTTAACATAAGTGGCAGTAATTCTATTCAATGTAGACTTAAAATTCACTCTAAAAAATCAAATCAATCACAAGCTCTTGGATTTCACTCCTGTAATTGAAGCACCTGTATAAAATTACTATCATCATCACTCATTTTTGAGACTCACCTGGAGCGTGTCTTTTTGTCACACGTCGGCGGCGGAGTCATCAGTCTTTTTTCGGATCCGATGGGATCCTCGGCGAGATCCTCGGCGAGATCCTCGGCGAGATCCTCGGCTGCAGGGGCTTTGTCGTCGCAGCACGAGCAGGAACACTCGCCACCCGAGGGTGTGGAAACACCAGGGAAAGAAGAGGAAGAGGAAGCATCGGCGTGATCGTGGCAGGTGACGATCGCGGCACAGTTTCCGGGGTCGAATACGGTCGATCGATGATCGCCGGCGTCTTGACCACGTGCCAAGCTTTGAAGCTCGTCGGTCGTTACGAGGGTGTAGCGTCTGCTGCGGTTGTGCTTGAGTATCGACTTTAGGCAGAAATACGTACGAGAAGCTGGGATCCTTTTGACGCCCTCAGATATAGGGTTCACCGTTACTCGGCTGTTCACTTTGACCTGCACCTCCAACAACTGCTTTGGAATTGCGCCCCTGCTTGTTAGCCCCATTTTTCCTGGCGCTGATGAAGGTTTAGCTCCAGAATCTTGAAATTCGATCGCAGTTTTGTAGAATTTTTCTATTTTTTTTCACTTGGTTGTAGTAAGTGAAAGGTATTTTCATTCAAGCTTGGTTTTCAGCATTTTCGTTAACTTGTTGATTAGTTTTTTCAATACACTGAGAAGTGGGAATCGTCACGATGACAGTACGTTTTCAATTTCTATTCAATACCTGACAGAAGAGTACATCTGCCTGTTACAAAGATATGTATTCGAACGAAATCATATTGTCTTGTAGGTATCATATTGTCTTGGTAGGTATCTGATATCGTTCCTTGCAGCATCTGCTCAGATTTCTAGGGCAACTCAAAAGTACTGTCTTTTGCAGTATCTTATCGTCACCATGACAATTTCAACTCACAGTGTACTTTTGAAAAACAGTAGTTATTATACATTATAGTTTATACTAGCCATTGTTAGATATGTAGGCAGAGTGGGTTTAAGAGGTTGAAACCACTTCCGAAATTCAAATAAAATTGATTAGGCATTTTATGTGAAAAAAAAAGTTTCAGTAGTGAATGGTAAAAATGAAAATTGTAATTCAGGATGAAAAAAATGTACTTATTGAAATCTAGATGACAAAAAAATGGGCGTGGGTAGGTTCTCAATGTTAGACAAAATTTAGAACTTTTGATTTTCTTACAATAATAACAATAATCCTGGCTTCAGAAAAATCGTTCCTCAAACAAAATTATTATCAGAAATGTTTGGCTTGGATAACGTGGAAAATAAAAATTTTTTAAATTTTTTCAACCAAGCCTATTATAAAGAAGAATCAGAATTTATGGAAATGGTGAAAAAATTATAAAACTTCGAAGCCTGGAGAGTAGGGTTCTTAAAATCTACATAGAGATGTAGAAAAATACCAGAAAAATTTTTGAATTATACAAACTCTGAATAAAAACATAAAGTTATAGACATCTATTAAAGAACTGTTTTATGATAAATGTCAACAAATACCTACGATCTATAAAATTCTAAATTCTAGAGCATCAGATTCTCAAAAGCGTATACAGGAATCTATAATACTACTAGAAACATAAAAAAATACTAGAGAACGCAACAAAATCTCAAAAACTCGAAAAAAAAACGAAAAAAAAAAAAAATCTCTCAAACATAAGAAACCTATGTGTGTAGATGAAATCATCCAATAAATTCATAAAATTACTGATAATCGATCGGAATTTCAATTCTAGAATATCAAATTCTAGAGATTTATATAGCAATCTACAAAAATACTAGAAATCTATAGAAATACGAAAAAATCCATCAACGTTTCATGCATACGAAAATAATGCCAGAAATGCTATAAATTTTTGAATACATAATAACTATGTCGATATAATTTTTTCTAAAATTAATAAAAATTTGAATCCCAGATCATGTAATGCTGGAATTCAACTTATACAGCAAACTTTAAAAAACTTTAAATTCAATCTATACAATGTATAAAATGAAACATTCCTTCACTTGTTAAAATACAAAAAAATGTTAAAAAAATTACTGAAAATCCTTGTAAAAGATAGTGTTTTATAGAAAGATAATTCAAATACTCAAAATCGTTGAAAGTTTCAATAGCACAGCTTCAAATTCTAGAAATCTATCGGAAAAACCCATAGAAATACGAAAAATCTATAGAAATACCAGAAAATAATGCAAAATTTTACAAATAACATACAATACGAAAATTCTCGAAATCTATGAAATACTTGAAATTTGTGTAATTATTTTCTCAAAAATCTATAAAAATTAAAAACTTTTTAGAATCTTAATAATTCCTAGAGCATCGTATTCTAGAAAGCTGTATAGAAATCCAAAAAAATATCAGAAAATATTTCAAGTTGTATAAATAATCGAGAAACATGAAAAAATTGAAATTACGAAAAAAAAAAACATACTAAACTTAGTTATTTGAATATCACAAGAATTAAATTTTACTATAATAAATACGAATATAAAAAATGTGTGATTCTGGACACCGAAAATGATATTACTTAAAAATCCCGAAATTACGAAAATTTAAAAATCATTCTCTCGTAATTACATTTTCAAAGGTTAAAAACTATACTATCCCAAAGGAAATATATTTTTTCAAAAAACCTTCCCCAACAATTTTTTTATGCCTGCGACTCTGAATACAGTAGTAGTATTTTAATAGTATTATGAATTACAGTATAGTAGTATTATAGTACATAGTACCTACAATATCTATCAGTACTCTCATAGAATTAAATTAATTGTAGTTAAATACCCTTTCCAAAATGATTAAATAAAAAAAAAACACTTACGAATACCATTCTCAAGAATCAAGGCTTCAGCTTGTTCACTTCGCGCCCGCAACTGCGATATCTCGTCATTTTCTAGAATATTTTCCAAGCTGCGCCCGTTGGACCATAAAAATCCCATGGAAACGTCGGAAAACTCGGAGTGCGTTCGAAGATCCGGTTCAGAAATGTCCCTTACGATGCTTGATCTTTCGACACTCTACAAGAGAAATACTTCACTCAAAAGACATTTGAGCTTTCATTTATTTTTTGAGCCCTCTTTAGAAATCAACAAACAATATTTTAAGTAATTCACAATTAAGATTTTTATCTGAATATTCTTCCGATATCATAAATTGTTAATAAGTTTTCTTCCCCTTCAGTGAGGTTTGCAAAGACAATGAAAATTTCCATAAATCTAACGAGTTAATGAAAATTCCCGAAGTATTTCCAAAAGTTTTACCCAGTTTCAATCCAAAGTACGAAATAACGATCTCATGAATAATGAAAGTACTTTCATCCATTAATCATGGAAAAATCACATGGCGTTTAAAACCACTAAATTATTCAAAGTTGGCAAACTCGGAAAATTGCTGAAGAGCAGCGCATCACTCGATAATAAATGTCAGTGTCTATCGATTGAAATTCGCAAAAGAAAATCGAGGTCACCTGAGGCGTTAATGGACGATGTATTAATCAATCAACGGGAACGTAAATATTATTTCTTCGCCATTGCGGCGCTTTCATTTGTCGAAAGCTCCATCAATGCTCAACCAAATCAATCACGCAAATGAAGGGATACCAATCAGGATTTTCCTTTTTCGGGAATATTTCGAGGACCATCGAACCGATCTCGAAAAAATGAGGGAAATTTCCTAATTGTTCGTATGGAAGTTCAAGCTCCTAAGGGCTTGAACTTGCAGTATTCCGAAGGGAAACTCGAGGAAAGATTGATCATAACGAGTTCCGCTAAATCTGTAGAATTTTCTTTAATGAATTATATTTAATTGAAAAAGAAAAAAATATACTGGATATTATCTATTACATTTGTTGATTGCACATCAGGATAGTCATTGAAAGAGAGAAGGTAAACTCTGAACTTCTTCAGCCTCTAGACTCTTCAAAAACTGAAACAAATGTCTAGAATAGGCAACCAAAGATGCTACTGACCTTCTGCAGGTTCCTCCTCCCCAGAGCCTGGTAAACTTCATCATCGCTCCTACATTTGACAACCCCTTGGGTCTTAGGCCCATTTTCCAAAATACTAGTGGGACAAGTCTTGCACGCATTTTCGTTCGTCTTCACTTCTGCTGGAAGTTGGAGAGTTAGGGAGTTATCATCTACTGGCATGGACGTCGGGGATGACGCCATCGGAGGAATGTCCGAACATTCACGGGAACAAGGTTCGCGGTGACAGGAACAATCACACGTGGCAGGATTCGTGTTGTTTGCGGACGCGTCGGTTGTTTCCCGTGCCAAGTCGGGGTTGTTGAAATTGAAATCACGAGCACGCTCGTACAGAAGAGCTTCCGAGTAGCTCGGGGCCATTTCCGTTTCCGGTTGTTCGGCGGGGGTTGGGTTCCTGTTAGGTTCGTTCGTTGGGGGGCTTGCGGGATCCATGAGCAGGGCCTCGCTGTAGCTTGGGGCGAGCATGTACGAGCCCGGGGCGCTCAATTGACTGGCCGATGTGTGGATCTGGACGGTTGTCGGGGTGTCGTAGTTTATGCCGAAGAGCTTTGTCACCTTAACATTTGGAAATTTATTTATTCCATTCACCTACAGGCAGATATGGCCAATTTCAATTATAAATCCGAATATACAATATACGACCTTCTTCGAGTAATATGTTAAATACAAAAGTCCCTGGAAAATAGAACCGTTCAAGTCGACGATATAAACAGCCCACCGTAATGACGAAAATTGACATAGATGATCAACCGTATTCGAGAACCGATTCCCGCATACTCCTGTCAAAACGTACGATGTTTAAAGATAAAAGCCCGTCAGAAATAAACTTGTTACTCAATCTCAATAACATACACTGAAAAAAAACATACATGAGACATGTCTCCGTAGAAGACACGAAGGAGCGAAATCCATGTCTTCAGTCATTAAGTGTCTTACTTTTATGTGTCAAAAAGATGTGTTTTGAAGACATCTTTAAACGTCTTAAAAACGGCGTCAAAGTGTCTCGTGGCAAGACACCATTTTTTGCAGTGTAGGCACTACAGAATTCTATGTATATGCATTTTTCAAAGCAAATTTATCGAATCTAGATGATGACCTCGTATCATACATCATATCGTTAGAAACGAAACAGCCTCGTAAATCTTTACAATTTTACAAAATTACACCTGTTTACAAACTTAGACTTACCGAACTTGTATATGGCCTATTCATTTTTATTAGTTCCACCTATTCAACATTACGGCATAAATATTGTACATAGAACTGTTTCTTAAGTAAATTAAAATATAAAAAGAAAAAGTAAAGATGAATGAGAAAAATCCAACCAGAAAGGTATTGTGTATGAAGCCTGTTTAACGAAATGGCCACGAGTCACCAGTAGAATCCCGAAGATATCCGAAGTCACGAGTCACGAGTGAAACGAGTGTGTGCAAATAGCCACCCCCCATAATTTAATTTTAATATTTTTGAACACTGCTCTACTTCCCAGTGAACTTGTGAGCTCGCAGCGTTTTCATTATTTCCGCCCCTTTTCGAACACGCCGCGAATTTGCCAGCGAGCTCGCAGACTACTCGCCACGAGCTCACAGAATACTTCCAGTCATTGATAATTATTAATATATATTTCAGGAAAATAAAAGGATAATTCATTATTTACAGTAAAGAGTAATCACAATGAAGCTGTAAAACGATTATTTAATAAAAAAAAAAAAATTTCTCCCGGGTGAGAATCGATCCCGCGTTCTGCGGAGTTGAACGCCAAAAACTATCATATTCATTAACATGAGACATGCACTTGATTTAAGCATTCTACACAAAACTTGAAACATGAGAAAAAAAACCAGCAGCCATCTGGTGAGCGCTTGGGGAAAGCGCGCGAATTTTCAAAATTCGAATATAAAGTAATTCAAATTTTGAAAATTCGCGCGCTCTCCCCAAGCGCTCACCAGATGGCTGCTGGTTTTTTTTCTCATGTTTCAAGTTTTGTGTAGAATGCTTAAATCAAGTGCATGTCTCATGTTAATCAATATGATACTTTTGGGCGTTCAACTCCGCACACCACGGGATCGATTGCCACCCAAGAGAAATTTTTTTTTTTATTAAATAATCGTTTTCACAACTTCATATTGATTACATTCTACTGTAAATAATGAATTATCTTTTTATGTTCCTGAAATATATATTAATAATTATCAACGACTGGAAGTACTCTGTGAGCTCGTGGCGAGTAGTCTGCGAGCTCACAGGTTCACTGGGTAGGGCTCGATCGCAGGCCGAAATATAAAATTGTCAGAGTAAAAAATTGGTTTCATCATTTATAAAAAACAATTCTTGGCTCCGAGGGATCAATTTGTTATTTGATTAATTTTAATAACCTTTTTATGGTATAAACTACATAATAGTAGTTTTTAGTCATTCTAAATTATTCATAAATTGCATGTTTATAAAATTTTATCGTATGTTCTTAGTCAGTTTCAAATGTAGCGCAATGCAAACGAGATCTTCAGTAGTATAGTGGTCAGTATCCCCGCCTGTCACGCGGGAGACCGGGGTTCGATTCCCCGCTGGAGAGTTTTTTTTTTTCAAATCATGAACTAATTCCAACTATATAAAAACATTAAATAATTATACATAATATAAAAAACTTATTAAATTCAAAAAACTATGTCCAACTCGTAAAGATTTTCCATAGTTTTTCAATAATTCTTGAGTTAAAAAATTTTTTTTTTAAATAAAAATACCGTGATGCACATTATGGGGTAGTATGATATTGTACAAAATCTACAAAACTTTCAAATTTTACTATAAAAATGTGTAGTTTTAAGTAATTAAAACTTTTAATTTTTGAAAATTCGAATTTTTCGGGTTGGAAATGAAATTTTCCAAGCTAAGAATCTACCATCTTTCGAATATTGTGATTAGAAGTTTTTTATTTTCCGAATTCTTGAAATTTGAAGTATCAAGTTTTTTTACGTAGTTGATTATAAATAATGTTACAGAAAAAAGTGCAGAAAAATTAGGTTTATGGTATACGTTTTCTTTGGAATTCACAAAAAAAACTTTTTGCTTACTCCATACCCAAATTTCTAATGTTATAAAACGATCCTGATTCATTGAAAATTTCAATTAAAAATCGTTTATTCTTAAAAAAACATTCAAAACCCATTAAAAATGAAAAAAATCGCCTAGGAGCTTCAAAGTAAAATGCGTTTGAATTCCAAAAACTTTCATAATGAAAGAACACATATTTTCTATAACTGTAAAGTCAATCTTGAAATATAATATATAATTCCTAATGGAATATACTCAATCAGTTAATTTGCTAGATGACAATTTTGTCTTGCATCCCTGTATAATAGTTGAAAATCTGACATTTAAAAAAATTCTATTACAAACGTTGCCCAGGACTTGTGTTCATATAAAAGTAATAAAACTTTAAATTTCAAATACTCAAACGAAATGAAGTGCGTTGAAAAAAATTAACGTGTTTTCGCGAATTATCATTGGAAAAGTAACTTCTCAAGTGCACGATTTTTAAATCAAGATCTATGAAACAGGTCGAGAAGTAAAAAAAGTTGGACAAAGTTGATAAATGTTAGAAGTTTTGTTATACGTTATATCGAAGCAAGTGGGATGAATTCTAAAATAATTAATATTTGAATGTTGATATCAATCTAAGTATTAGAATGAATTCGCTTTCATCGCAAAAGATTCTATAACAGTACGTATAATCTAGTACGGTGAGTAAAAATCGATGACAATCGCTAAACTTTAAAAGACCTATAACTGACTAAATGATTCGAGTTACTTTTATCAACACGTAATTTGTTCTATCAAAATTAAAGTTAAATGCAATATAATTTAGTCAAACTATCTGAGGATCTTGATCAATACTGAGATATAAGAGTTCCACGAAAATCATGTTGTTTATCACAATTAACCACATTTTTTGGTTGAAGGAACTTTTGTGTGTCTCATTTACAGTTACTAGAGCAGTTCTAGATACTTATCAGATAATTAAAAACAAGTTTTTTACATTGAAATTAGACAATAAGCCCATCTCTGAATATCTAGAAAACGATTCTCTAGAACAAAAAATTCCCATTGAAAAGCTCGTCTTCAGGCTAGTACACAATAGGCATAATTCAAATAAGACGTTGTACCACATCAATTGTCTTGAACGAAAACCCTCTCTTCCATCGAATGAACTTATACTTTTATATTCAAAGATACTTGACTCGGTTTTTCATATTTACTTCCACAATTTATTTGAATAAAAACCTCCTCTTCATGGTTCTTTCTCGGACCCTAAATATTCACCCTATAAAACGCAAAGAGATTCAAGCATCTTGAACTATCCCAGCCTCAAACGTACTATTCTACTGATGGTTCGTAAATATTTGCAAGCTACTTTTTCAATTCAAAACGCTTTTTACTTGGTCCACAACAAGTCACCTCAACTCCGGCACGTTTAATCGATCCGGAAAGTTAAAATTACTTTTTCCGATTGGCGCTCGGTTCCAAACTTTTTCGCCAGTGAAATTTTCATTCGTCCCGACTGTGAATAAAGTTTCATCATGCGTGCTCTCGCATCGACAAAAAGCTTTGGACGTTTCGTGTATATGTATATTGATAAGGGGCGTGCTTCAGGTGTGCAGAATTGGATGAAAAAAGCTCTTCTCTCACGAGCGATCATCGCTTAAATTGACCGCCGAGCTATTTGTCTCGGGAATTCGATATCCCCCGGAACTTGCGCTTATTCAGCCTCGTATTTTCCGAATTAAGTGAGGCTTTGGGTGTGCGCGTTTTTTTTATCGAGCGCAAACGAGGACGTTGTGTTTAGAATAACGACGTCGTGAGTTTGTGGGAAACTTTTTTGAGAGTATATAGAGGGGTGTTAAAGTTGCAATTTGCAATCAAGTTTTACGTGGAAGGGCAAAATCAAATGTGAAAGGGGTCGATGTGGATTTATTTTAATGTAGCAATAAATGTTTATTCAAGGAGCAGGAGGATTATCTTAGAAATCGATTTGCAAGCACAAACTTTTACTTTTTGCAATATATCATTGTCCATATAAAATGAGGATATCTCGTTTTTCATCGTCTTTCAGTGGTTATTTTTTCAGTATGTATACATTAACAGGATTATCTCGTGTTTATAGGAATTTCATACATTAGTTTTAGAATTGGATGCTCCAGGTTTCGAAGTTTCAAAGATTTTTATTATTTTCATACATTTTTTAGAAAGTTATGTCTGCATACATTTAAAGTATTTTATTCTCTCGCTGCTCTCCCTTCCCTTTTAAAGATATTTTATAGAGTGCTGGTATTTTTAGAATTTTTCGTTAGCATTATTATTGCGATTATTATGATTATATTATTACTTTAATATGAACGGATATTTTAGTTTTTTAATTTTATTTCTAACGTTTTCGAAGATTTTCATACAGGTTTTGATAATCTGATGCTGATGATCAGCAATTCAAAAATCATACACATTTTCAGTTTAAAAAAAAATTTTACGAAACAGTATTTCTGAAAATAAGTAATATTCCATAGATTTTCAGTAATTTCACTATTTTTTATTGTATTTTCCCAACAATTTTTTAGTTTGAGAGATTTTATGGCATTTTTATGGATTCTTAAATCAATTTCTAGAATTCAATATTTCAGGAATCAACGTTTCATAGATTTTTAAGATAATATTGCCTGCACACATTTAAGGTATTTCGTTTATGTCTTTCACTTTTAAGGTATTTTATGGACTGTTAAAATTTTCAGAGTTTTTCGTATTTCTTACTATGATAATATTTTTGAGGTTATTATAGTTTTTTTTATTTATATTTCTAGTATTTTCGTAGATTGTCATATAGATATCGCAAATCTGATGATTAAGAATTCGGAAAAAATTATATTTTGAAATTCTTAAAGTATTCTCCAGGAAACAATATTTCCAATGATAACTCATATTTCATAGATTTCCAGTAATTTTAGTATTTATTGTTTTTTTCCATTATTTTTATAGTTTGGACTGGTTTCTTGCATTTTTATGAATTTCCATTTAGATGTCTAGAATTCGATGCTTTCGAAATCAAGGTTTTATAGATATTTTACTTATTGCAATTTACTGACATGTCAGTAAATTTTATAATTACTCAAGGGAATGATATCTTTATGAACAGTAAGTAATTTATTGATGTCTAATATTTTTAGTAGCTGGAATTTTCTTTAGCATTATTATTATTTTTTAAAAATATTCCAATTTCTAGAATGGGTTATTCTTTGATCTCAAATTTTAGAGATTTTCTGTATTTTAATAAATTGGTGATCATGAATTCATGAATTCAAAAATGATTATATTTTCATACTTTCAAAGAATTTTTTAGAAAACTGTACTTCCAAAGACAATTAATATTTCATAGTTTTCTAGCGGTTTTAATGTTTATCGTATTTTTTTTTAATCATTTTTATAGTTTGAATGGTTTTCTGGCATCTTTATAAATTTTGCAATCGATATGTAGAATTCGATGCTTAATAATTTAAGGTTTTATAGAATCTTAGTAATAATATATATATATATATATATATATATATATATATATATATATATATATGTTTACATAATTATTAATTATTATAATACTTATAATAACATATTGAAGAAAATGATATCTGAATTAATTTCGAGTATTTCTAGTATTTTTCATTTCCTTTTACTATTATCAAAATTCACTAGAATTTTCTTGTTCACTTATAAATATCTAGTTTTTTTTTTTCAATTTCTAATATAGATTTTTGGAATTCGATTCTGTATAATCTAAAATTTTAGAGTTCGATAGTATTTAAAGAAACTTTTAGAAAAATCCTTGTAGATTTCAAATACTTTACAGATTTCTAAAAATTGTATTTTATGTTGTATTTCTTCAATATTTTTAAATTTACGCTCCATAAATTTTTTACAATGTAATATCTAAATAATTTTAGTTTTTAAGAGATTTCTATCTTTTTCTGTCTTATACATTTTTCTTCAGCATATATTTCTTCATTTCTTCATCTCTTTTTTTCTTCATCATTGGATACACACGATAACTCATAATTTTACAATAAACAAACGCGCATACATAATCTTCTGTAAAAAACAAAAAGCAAAAAACAACTACTCCTCTCAAAAGTAATAACGAAGAAAAAGAAATTAATGATATTTCGTAAAATTTTCTACTATTCTTATAGATTTAAAATATTTTCATGGATTTCTATGTAAATGTGAAAAATTTGATGCTCTTGAACTCAAAGTTCCATAGATTTTCTAGAAAATGGTAACTTTGTAGATTACTAGAACTTTTTGTATTTTTCTTGTTTTTCAGGACTCAAACGATTGAAAAGATTTTATAGATCAATTCGATAGTGTAGGATTTGAATTTTACACATATTGAGAATTTTATATCTTCGGGGAAATTATATCTACATAGGTTTCAAATATTTATGCAAGTATTCAAAAGGTTTATCATATTTCAATTAAACTGGGAAAATCGATAAAAAAAAATAAGATCACCATTTTTCACTTACCTAGCTAATAAAATAAGAAATAAAGTTCATGATTTTTAGTTTTTTCACAGTTCAAAACTGAGATCTGAAATAAATATTCTGTTTTATGTAAAAATTAGTTGCACAGAAATTCAAAATAATTAATAAGTTTTCTCTCACTAGCAAATTGGAAATAAAATAAATTTTTCTTAGTAGGAATCTAATAATTTCAAAATTCGTAAAGCTGCTTTTAGAGTCTACAATAAAATCTCGTGACCTGTTCTTTTAATGAATTTCTACTCAACCCTTGAAAGTCCTCGATTCATCTTAAAGGAAAAACTCCAGATGCAGCTATAACATCCCAAAATCAATAAATTTTGCAATACTTTTCCTCAGTGTTTTGGCTCGTCTCCAGAAAACAACTTCTGGCTGAATGTGATTATAACACAGCCAAGATCCCACGCGGAAATGTCAGGATTTTTGTGCTCGAAGAATAAAATTTGTCCTTTTGATTCAAACCAAGTCCCGAGAAATGTCGCTTCTAATTTTAGCTTTTTTTTCTCGTATTCACGAGCCAACGCGTAAATGAAAGGATGAATTATGAATGTCATTTAATGTTTCGATCAACTCGAAAAAATGTGACACAAGATTTTATAAATGAAATGATAAGGTATTATAAACAAGACCTGAATAAATGCACTTTCAAAACAACGAAAAAAAAAGTTTTTACTTGCTCATGAACAAAAATTTCAGATGCAAGTTGTGTAATTTAAGAAAAATAAAATTGATTTCATTCTTTCATTCATACTATTTTATGACACGGAATATTGAAGTATGTTGATTTTATCGTAAAAAAGGTTTTTTTCGCAAATTCCTACCTGATAATCGACGTATTGGGTTTTGTACTCGATGATGAGTCGAAGTGGCCAGCTCAACAAAAGTGCGCTGGTCAACCAATAAACGTATGAATTCGTGAACCACGGATTTCCGAGCACCGCGACCAGGGTAATCGGATTAAAATTGTAGCCCAAATCCAGGCCCTCCCTCATTTCCATGTAATCGTCCCGAAACTCCTGCAATTTTTCGTCGGGATCTTTTTCATCCGCGGAGGATTTAAAGTGGGAATTGAATTTCAATCTCAAACTTCGGGAACCCCATCATACACATATATATCATTTAAAGTTGCAAAAAATTTTCAAGATAATAATGCTTATTCCAAGTAAAATCGTTCAAGTAATTCAGGTTTGATGTTTTTTTTTTTTTTTTTTGATTTCTATCGAAATTTATTGGATACGTATTTTTTTTATCAATTTCGAATAGTTTAGAACAAGCCCGTGCGAAGGGGATGGGGGGATTTGGAGGTACGAACCCCCTCAACGAGATCTTTCAAACGATTTCGATGAAATGCTTCTATTATTGGTTTTTACGTTTTGTTATAAATTCTGATATCTTGCATTACATGATATTTTTCAGAAAACAGCGTCTGAATAAATTTTTATTTCTTTTTGGTATTTTTCGTATATATCTTCTACGATTTGAAGGATTGTTGAGTATTTCTGAAACTATTCGTATTTTTTAGGATGCATAAACGTTGCAGGATTTTCTAGTCTTTTTATATACTTAAAGCATTTTGATATAAATTTTTATACATTGATTTCGAAAATTTTGAGTTCTGAAATGTCAAGTTCAATAAATTTTTCATGTTCCAAAAGAATTTTTCAGAAAACAGGAGTCTCAATAGATTCATATTTCTTTCAGTATCCTTCATATTTCTTAAGTTTTTCTACGATTTGAAGGATTGTTCAGTTTTCTTGTATATTCCTGTATAAATTTCTGGAATTCGATGCTCTAGTTTCGAAAGTTGTATAGATTTTTATTATTTCATAGATATACTTGTATTTTTCTATACATGTATTTTCTTTTTCGATTTCCTAGTATTTATAGGATGTTGGAAATTTGAAGGTTTTTTCGAAGATATCTCTTTGAATTTTAAGAGTTAGATTTCCTAGAATTAAAAGTTTGAAATATTTGTTGTATTTTGATCGATTTTGCAGAAAACAATTTTTCTATAGATTTAGAGTGTACTCAATATTCTTTGAATTTTTAACAAATTTTTTAAATTTAAACATATTTCTAGTATTTTTATGGTTTTCTATACACATATATTCATATAAAATTCAATGATAGAGAAATCAGAGTTTTTTGATTTCTGGAATAACACGAAATTTCGAAGAATCTAATAGCTTTTTTAAAAAAAGTAAATTATGTCTAGTATTTTTCGTATTTCATTTTTTTTTCTGTGTTCTTAAAATTATGTAAGGTTTTCTAGCATTATCTATAGATTTTAGGGATCCTGCTATAGATTTTTAAAACTAAGGTTTCCAGTATTTTCATGTGTTTCTATGCAGATTTCTGGAATTTATTGCTAGAATTATGAAAATTTCTAACAAAAAGTGAAGAAGCATAGTCTACTATATTTTAATTACTACTATATCACTTTGTTTCATCTAAAATTATAGATTTATACAATTTTAATCTGAAAATCAGAAAGTTGATAAAAATTCCTTACATCTAAGTTTCAAAAAATTTCTTAGAAAGTTACAAATCGTTCAAAAAACTTGATGAGACAAATGTGAAATGAATAACACGATTTTCGTTACTCGTTACCAAAAAAAAAAGGAACTCATTTCTGTCATCGTTACTTGTTAATTAATGTAACGCGTTACATTATTGTTACACTAAAAAATGAAACATTCTGGAATATTATATTTGCATTCAGTCACTGGAAGCCTTAAAAAAAAGTTGGGAAAGGGCCATAACTCCACCATTTGTTGATATTTTTTTCATCAAATAATGTTTGTATATTAAAGTTGACAGTTTTCTATCACAATAATATAACTTCCATGTAATAAAATTATGTGCTATATACATTAAAGAATAATCCAAACCATCTTCAATAAAGGTGTATAACCCTCTGAATCATAAAATATGTGTATAGTGTATTAGTAATAGAAAGTGTTTCTTTTTTTATTTATTATGCATTTATTATACATCTTGATGTGTAATAGAAATAATAAACGTGTTTTTCGCAATTGTATATCTGTAATTATTGAGTTGCTAGTGTTAAATTTATTGAAAACATAACAAAGATTCAATATATAAAGTAGAAGTTGTTGGAAACAAATGATGTTTTGATACTGCCTCATATATTTGATTATTTATTGATAAATTCATATATTCATTTACTTCTTTGATCTACATTTGTTATCTACATAACTATGAATGGACCATGTACCGTCAAACCAAACCAATTTCAAGTACATGTTTTTCTACAAGTACAACATAAAAGTTGAACCCCCCCCCCCCCCAAATACAGGTTTCTATGTACGGGCCTGGTTTGGAAAAATTCCCAGAGTATTCGAAAAAATCCTTTAAAAAACGTTTTTCGATCGTAGAAAATTTATGAAAAATCTCGGAAAATTTGGGTACAAGAGTTGGCAGAGATTTCTCTAGTGTACAACGTTCTTCACGATATATTTTTAGCTTCTTCTTCCCCTATCGTAGGCACGCAAAGGATTTTTATTATCTTGTATAGTGAAGCTTGAAGGGTGGATTAGCGAAGAATCGATAGTGTAAATGACATGGGACGATAAGAAGTAGATGAAAATACCTGCTCCGCAAAAAATCGCGATCTGGCTTCTTCGAATTCCGTGGCTGATCTGACGTTAGAAAAAGCGAATCCCTTCGTCAAGGTTATCTTGGTGATGGGTATTTTTGGATCCAAGATCAGCTCCTTGCTGATGTCCTTAACACCGCAATAATCGTAAAAGTAAAATGACGTTGCCGCGTGGGTGTTGACTCTTTCGTAATATACCTAATAAAAAGGTTCAGAAACTATATTTTGAACATCTTTTTAATCTCACAATTGAATAATTTCATTCTCCTAAGGCACTGTCAACACTTTTTTAAAATTTGTGCTCAAAAAAAAAGTGCTCTACAGGGCAAAAGTCTATCAATGTTTGGGTCCAAGGCCCAATTTTTTACTCTGATATAAGAAATATTCAGAATGAAATACTCTTCATTCAATTAAATGATTTAATTAATATAGAGAACATTCTGACGAAAATTTGAGAACAAAAAGAGTGACAGAGTCATGTCTGATCGAGCATTGAGCTGTACTACTGAAAGATACTTTCCACAAAAAATTGCATACATCGGTTTTACATGAAATTAAAAATTCCTGATACTCATGAATGTCTAGAAAAGAACATAAATAAATGTAATATATCGATGTATCTGAAAAACAAGTTTTTTAAAAGCACTTCCAAGTTCTGAAATTCTTCTAGATTCGTGTACCTACTCTGAAAACGCGAAAGTCACAGCGAAATCTTGAAAACTCGTGGAGATCACTGGAGATCTTGTAAAATGCTGAAAAACTCGAAGTGGTTTTGAAGTGACATGAATCTCTCTATTTATTGATTTTTTTAAAAAAAGGAGAAAAATGAAACGAGGAATTTTTTAGTACTGAACCTCGTGAAACTTCTGATTTGAAGAGTCCTCAAAGAAAAATGTTGAAATACCTGATCGTTTCTTTTATCACTGCTTTAGAATTTGTCCAAAACTTTATATAGAAGGGATAAAATTTCGGAGAGCTGGAAAAATTTGAAGAAAAATGTAACTGAAACGTTATTCAACTGAAAAGTTAACCAGATTCAACGATTTTTTCTAATGTGCAAAACTGGTGATTTTTTACCTAATTATGAGTACAAAGAATATCACGAAGATTTAAATTCTGTGTCTTTGGGAGTAGAATTTTCGAAAGATTTTTTCGAAGTGTGTTCTTTTAGCCATAATCATATTCAAACATAGAAAACGTTTCGAACATTTTATTGACTAAGAATTATCAGACAAAGCTGTATTATAAAAAGATTGAGAATCAATATCAAAGTACGAAATATAAAAGAGTGGGCGAAAGTGTTATTGTCTGATCGAACGCTGAGATGAACTACTGCTATTAATGATTAACAAGGTTCAAAGAATGCATACATCAGTTCTGAAATAGAATGCGAACTCTATGCTTGAAAATATTTCAAAATCTTGTGCAACTGTCTTGTAGTTTTTCCAAAACTTGATAAAAAGGAGGAAACTGACACCAAGTCGAGGAAATATAATATATCGATATTCTAAATCTCAAAAATCACAAAAATTGATATCTGTCATCAAATTTTTAAAATGTGATTCGTAGGAATTAATATTTCACAAGACGTGTTTCACGTTTTGGAATAAAATATCTTCACCAAAAGTTTAGAACGTAGCCATAAAAAACCTAGAAATATTGATATCGTACGCCAGAGACGTCGTGACGAAATTTTTCATGGAGGGCAAACTTTAATGTCAAATAGATCAATATATACTAACAAAAATTTATTATAGCATCATAAAATCTTAGAAATTGATTTTTAAGCTCGAATTTTTACTTTTTAACATGTAACGTTACAATGTCTTATTTCTAACGTCTCTGAGTACTTATTTTTTAGGTATATGTATAGAATTAACAGCATTATCTCGTATTTATAGAAATTTTCTGTATTGATTTCTAGAATTTGATGCTCTAGGATTTAAGGTTTGGTATTTTCATAGGTTTTTGAGAAAATGATGTCTGCATGCATTTAAGGTATTTTAATACTCCGGTATTTTAAAGGTACTTCATGGAGTGCTGGTATATTGAGAATTTTTCGTATTTAATACAGTTTATGAAAATTTATGACATTATAGTTTTTTCATACACTTCTACCATTCTTGTAGATTGTCATATTCATAAATTTTGATAATTTTACGATCTGAAATTTGAAGCTAGAAAAGATTTGCATTATTGGAAAGAATTTTTCAGTATTTTTAAATATAACTAGTAAATCATAGATTTCTGATAACTTTGAATATTTTATTGTATTTTTTCAGTATTTTTACGGTTTGGACCATTTTTGGATTTTTTATGATTTTCTATATTAGATATATAAAGTACGATGTTGTAGGATTCAAGGTTTTAAAAACATTTATTAGTTTTATCAAAGAATTTCACAACTTGTTAATTTCTAGTATTTTTATATTTTTTCATATTTTTCGGTATTATTGCTATTCAGTAGGATTTTCTAGATCCTAATAGAAATCTAGTATTTTAAAGAATGTCAGTATAGATTTCTAAGATTTGATGGTCTCGAATATGAAATTATAGGAGATTTTTCGTGTTCCAATAAATTTTTCAGAAAACATTTTCTTTACAGTTTTTAAGCATTTTATAGATTTCTAAAATTTTCAGTAAGTTTTGTTTTCTGGAAAATTCAAGTATTTAATTGAATTTTCTCGTATCTTAATCAATTTTCATAATGATTTTCAGAATTTGAGCTCTAGGATTAAACATTTCAAAGATTTTATATATTGTGTAATTTATTTTTAGTAGAAGAAATAATATCGATATGATTTTTAGAAATATATTTATTTACAGTATTTATAGCATTTTTCGTAATTTTTTAGTGTCATTTCGTTCCAAATTTTTTTCGGTTCTGAATAAATGCCATGTATTTTGAAAAATTTCAACATTGATTTCCAGCATTAAATGCTTCAGAATATGAAAACTAAGAAATCTTTAGTATCAAAAAAAATGTGATTTATATGATTGCAAGTATCATATTTAAGTTTTAAGTATTTTTATGAATTTTTATATAGGTATCTAGAATTCGATGTTAAAGGCTTGAAGGTTTTACAGATATTTAGTGATGTTATAGTCAGTTTAAAAAATAAACCTACATAGATTTTAAAACTGTGATAATTTCTAATATTTTCAGTGTTTTTCTTTTTTTCAAGTATAGTTAAAATAAGGTTTTTCTAGGTTCTTATTATGACATCTAGTATTTTTAAAAACTTCAATAAAGAATTATAGAATATGATTATCGAAAATGTAAAATTATAGGCATTTTTAGTATTCCTATAAAATTTTCAGGAAACATTATATTCATAGTTTTTAGGCATTATACATATTTCTGAAGTTTTGAATAAATTTTGTATTCTTGACAATTCAAGTATTTTAAATGAATTTTTTCGTATCGTGATCGTTTTTTGTAATGATTTTAAGAATTAAACGCTCTAGAATAAATCGGGTCAAAGATTTTATACATACTGTCTAATTTATATTATCTGAAGAATTAATATATACATGAATTTAAGGAATTTAGTTATTTCCAGTATTTATATTATTTTTCATATTTTTTTAGTTTCATTTAGTTTCATTGATATTTCGTAAGACTTTTTCGGTTCTCAATAAATATCTTGTGTTTTGAGAAATTTCAACATTGATCTATAGGATTTAATGCTTCAGAATCTAAAACCTAAGAAATCTTTAGTATCATAAAAAATTTGTTAGAATACATTACATATCTTTATAGATTTCAAGAATCATATTCAAGTTTTGAGTATTTTGATGGATTTTGATATGGATATCCAGAATTGAATGTTTTAGGATTGAAGGTTTCATAGATATTTAGCGATGTGATAGTTAGTTTGCAAAAGGGATCTACATAGTTTTTAAAAATTCATTAATTGCTAATGTTTTCAGTGTTTTTCTTTTTTCAAGGATAGTTTAAATAATAAGGTTTTTCTAGGTTCTTATTATTACATCTAGTATTTTTAAAAACTTCAATAAACGATTCTAGAATATGATTATGAAGAATGTAAAATTATAGAGATTTTTAGTATTTCTATAAATTTTTCAAAAAACAATATGCTGTCTTTCGCAGATTTCTAAAACTTTCAGTAAATTTTGTATTCTTTCAATATTCAAGAATTGAATTGAATTTTTTTGTATTCAGACGGATTTTTATAAAGATTTACAGAATCGGATGCTCTATAATTTAAATTTTTACAGATTATTATTATCTTCAATCTTTCTCATATTTCTAAGCATTCATGAAATATTTTAGTATTTTCTAGTGCTCTTCTAGATTTCTTATATTCTTAAGGATTGCTATAAAAATTCTGAGAATTACATACTCGAAACTCAAAAATTTGATGAATATCTAGCATTTCAAACATTTTCTGGAACACAATTCTCTCATAGATCTCTCGTGTTTCAAAGAATTCAAGTTATTCCAGTATTCCTCGTATTTTTTTGAATATTGATGTTTTGATCGATTCCTACATAAATTTTTATACAAGATTTCAGGTAAATAACATTTACCTAAAATTACAATTTTATCTTCATACATTTCTTGTATTTATAAATTTGTCGTCTTTATCGTATTCTTCAGCACTCCAAATTTTCAAAATTCTATACAATTTTCCCGTTCTTTTGAGAAATCTTATGTAAATTCCCCGAATTCGATGCTTAAAAACACGTTGTAAAAATAAATATGCCACCCCCATCCCTTCAGAACATCACCCACTTTTTTTCACCTCAGGGCGACTTGGGTGGGAAAAAAGTCGAGCCTCTAATTTGATCCAGCGCCATTATGTTTTCCTGGAGTTATTGAAAAGCTGGCTTTCCGCGAGGCAATAATGCCGGTTCGGGCCTCTAATTAAATGAACGCTACAAGGATAATGCAGTTATTGACAGTGTCGAAGTATTACCTGAGTAGTTGTGTAATTATCCCCGTTCCTGTAGCGCGTGATCTGACGCTTCCGGCGCACATAATGGTAGGAAATTGCTTTCCACCAGATCGTTGGCTGCGCGAATTTAAGCTGCGACAGCTTCGCGAGAACGCTATTTTGACTTTCCGCGTGCAAGAGGTCAATTCTAATTGGCGAATGATAACACTCGACGAGGTACACGAGGTACAGCATCCCCATGAACGCGACCTGCGATTTTCATTCACCTAAATTGTATATCTGTCTGCCCAGTGAACCTGTGAGCTCGCAGCGTTTTCATTATTTCCGCCCTTTTTCGAACACGCCGCGAACTCGCCAGCGAGCTCGCAGACTACTCGCCACGAGCTCACAGAGTACTTCCAGTCGTTGATAATTATTAATATATATTTCAGGAAAATAAAAGGATAATTCATTATTTACAGTAAAGTGTAATCACAATGAAGCTGTAAAACGATTATTTCATAAAAAAAAAATTTTCTCCCGGGTGGCAATCGATCCCGTGCTCTGTGGAGTTGAACGCTAAAAAGTATCATATTCATTAACAAGAGACATGCACTTGATTTAAGCATTCTACACAAAACTTGAAATATGAGAAAAAAAACCAGCAGCCATCTGGTGAGCGCTTGGGGAGAGCGCGCGAATTTTCAAAATTTGAATTACTTTATATTCGAATTTTGAAAATTCGCGCGCTCTCCCCAAGCGCTCACCAGATGGCTGCTGGTTTTTTTTCTCATGTTTCAAGTTTTGTGTAGAATGCTTAAATCAAGTGCATGTCTCATGTTAATCAATATGATACTTTTGGACGTTCAACTCCGCACAACACGGGATCGATTGCCACCCAAGAGAAATTTTTTTTTTTTATTAAATAACCGTTTTTACAACTTCATTGTGATTACTTTATACTGTTAATAATGAAGTATTTTTTATCTTCCTGAAATATATATTAATAATTATCAACGACTGGAAGTACTCTGTGAGCTCGTGGCGAGTAGTCTGCGAGTTCCCGGCGTGTTCGAAAAGGGGCGGAAATAATGAAAACGCTGCGAGCTTACAGGTTCACTGGGTGACCCAAAAAACTTTTTTGTTTCTCATTTCAACAAAGCCTGTCAAAAACGATGGATAATGATTACCTGAATTTTTCTCTAAAGGGTTTTTTCAAAATTTGGTCTTGTTTTGAAGTTATGAAATCATAAAATTTTCACCCTTTCATGTGTTAATTCAGAGAATGTTCGTATTTTGTACGCAAAGAAAACCATTATAAATTTTTTTTCTTGCAGATTTCATATCTATTGTTGGGTTGCACAAAATTCAATGCGAAAATATGTAAATTTATTCTTATGTCAAATAATGTTCTTTTTCGTTTGAGGGCCAAACATGGCAATATTATGTATGCAATGAATAATATATCTTCTACATCTTTTCAATATTAGTGCAATTTTAAGGATGATCTCGTACTTCTATGAATTTTGATATATTAAATTTTTGGAATTCAATGCTCTCGAATTTGAAGTTTTTTGAATCTTCCAATTTTGAATGAATTTTTCAGGCAAGTTTATTTCCAAAAATATTCAGTACTCTTTATATTATCAGTAATTTTTGTATTTTCTTCAGTATCTTTACAGGTGAAAGATTTTCTGGTATTTTCATACATTTCTATTTACATTTCTAGAATTTGGTACTTTAAGATTCGGGGTTTTAAAGATTTTTATTAGCTTTATAGTTTTTCGAATTAATTTTATGTATCTATATAGTTTGTACTATTCTATAGATTTCTATTATTTTTAGTATTTATCATATTTCGCAGGCTCTTCAAAATTTATTAGCATTGTTCAGATTCTTTGATAGTGAACCAGTATTTTAAATATTTTCAATATTTTTTTTAGTATTTATACATTCCAAAGCATCTTCTTGCATTTTGTGGATTTCTATAGATATACATATATTTCTAGAATTCGATGCTGTAGAATCCAAAGTTTTATTCATTTTCAGAAGTTTTGTTGTTTTTTTGAGTAAATCATTATCTTCATAGTTTTTACGTATTTTTTATATTCTGTAGTATTTTAAAAAATTTTGTAGGAGTTTTTCAGTCATTCATGTAGATTGCTGTATTATTTCTATGAATTTCTACGTATATATGTAGAAATTAATGCCCCAGGATGTAAAGTTTTAAAGTGTTAAAATATCTTTCTCAGAAAACAGTATCTTAATAGGTTTCCAGAATTTGTAGTACATTTAATTTTGTTTTTTTTCTCAAATTTTCGGAATATTTCAGTATTTTGATGGATTCACATATAAATTTTCAGAATTGGATGCTGTAGGATTAAAAGTTTCATAGATGTTCGGTATCTAGAGTATATTAAGTTTATAAAAAATCTCAATTTTTTCGCATCAAATTTTTCACACATGAAACAAATAATAACTTTTTTATGTAAATAAAGGACCAAAATTACATGAATCGAGTCACATGAAAGAATAACAAATAAATTATTCAATACTTTTCATTAGGTTTCGTTAAAATGAGAAATTTACTGTAACACAATGTCATTATTTCTTACACGTCGCCTACGCTCAACTCATTTTCTCCCCCTAAATTTCATTTCCCGGATCCGAAATTCGAGGAAAAGAAAATATCACTTAATCCTCTGAGGCAAAATGCCCTACTTTTGAAATGTGGGAATGTGGAATTTACTCGAAGAGATAAAAATTTTATATTCGTGCAGGAAAGATATTGCGAAATGAACCTAACCAGTGAAATCACGTAGAAAAAACGTTTATAAATGTTTTCGTAAGATTTTGATGAATATGGAAACTCTTGAAAGGCTCAAGAATTTTTTCACAGTTTTGACAGTTAAAAGAAATTTATAAAAATTTTGACAGTTTTTTTTTTTTTTTGAAAATAAGAATTTTATACCATTTTTGACAGATTTTACTTCGATGAATTGTAAATGTGCAAATAGAGAAAATTTATCATTATATTATATTATAATGTTAGCACTAATGTGTACCTTTTTTGAAACGAAAAAGGCAAAGTATTTATTATTAAAGTGATCATCATAAAAAAATTGGAGAAATCTATTAAAGCATGATAAAAAATTGTAATAAAAAAAGGTAAAAAATTTATTTCCTTACTTCAAACGGAATTTTCATACACTATTCTTTTGACATTAAACTTATAAATTTTATCATATATTCGAAATATGTTTCTTTGACAGTTCAAAAAATATCAAAGGATCACCCAGAATTACAAATCTGTAAATATTAGCATCAGGAACAACAAATAAAAAGACCAGGCGAACGGTAAATTTTTGCATAATGCTTTTCCATAAAACCTATCGCGACATTGTTGATCAATATTCATGAATAATCAATGACTCACGGGTATGTAAATGTATCCATCGTCACAAGGCGATACGTGTTTCTCGCTTTTGATGGGGTAGGTTGCGAAATTGATAACAATCTAGAACAAACATATCAAAAAATTACATTTACACAGTGTAA
This sequence comes from Platygaster robiniae, assembly GCA_028476575.1. NCBI lineage: Eukaryota > Metazoa > Arthropoda > Insecta > Hymenoptera > Platygastridae > Platygaster > Platygaster robiniae. The sequence continues at coordinate 27,106,885 of CM052025.1, read as the reverse complement.
TACGTGAAATTGATAGCTCGTAAATTTATCGTGAGTTCTTTCTGCAAACGTGTCAATGCATTTCGTCTGAAATAACTTCAACCTTGCCTTCGGACTTGAAAATTAACTGCTCTATCCATAAAAACTTCTTTACGATTCCTTCGACAGTATAAACCAGGATGAAATTTAAAAATTAATGAAGATCACAGGAAATTAGATGGACGTTTGTTGACTTTCTCGAGTAAATTATAAGGGAAAGGTTTCAAATTATTCAGCCAAGTGAATCGCGAGTGATTGAATTTTTGATTACTCTGAGTCATTTACTTATCGTTTACAGAACTGCTCTACATTAGGTTTTTAACCTTGAAAAAGAAATGTACAAAGAATTTTCATGAACTTGAATATTGTCTCAGAAATATTTTTTTTTTTTTGTTTTTGTTTTACATTGGGATGCAAAAGTTATTAAATATAACTTTTTTATCGTGGACTGCATTAATTTTTTTTTCTATTTTCATATTTTTTTTAATTCAGATTAATATTTCCAGCTAAAGTGATTATAATTTTTGAGATATCATACTTTTTCACTATATATTTTCATAAATTTTACGTACTAGAAACCTAAAAGATTTTCCATATCTGAAAGATTTTCACTTCTTCATCCTTATAAAATCCTTTGAAAATAAAGAATTCATCAAAAAAATTTTATCGTTTGAGTAATTTTGTATATCTGGTAATGTTTCTCGTTTAATTGAATTCCATAAAATTATTTGAGTATTTGAATTATTTGAAATTGTTCGAAAATATCATAATATAGATTATATTTAGGTGTACTATAATTTAAATATATAGTGTGTATTATACTATAGCATGAATAGAAAAATAGTTATATGATATTGTATAAATATTGTAATAATATTGAATAATATATTTTGAGAATATCATAAATGATGTTTCAATTATTATGATACACAGAATAAATATGATGGAAAATGCTAAATATTGATACATAATGTATAAATATATTAGAATTTACATATATTTACGTTACTGATTCCACAGACAGATGAACAATAATTGGAATGCACATTCACAGTTATACATGAAATAGTATGAAATATAAGAAAATGGAAAAAAAATGTCAACATATATTATAATATGATAGCACTAGTTTACGTAAATTTTTTGAGTTTTTTTGGGAAATATACCTTGTGAAAAAGTGATCTTTAGGATGATTTTGGATTGCTGAGCATGCAAATAACATGACATATACATTGTTCTGAAGTAATATTTATGATCTTTACTATGTTATATTGATATTGTTATTCAATATAGTATTTTTCAAGTTACAAGAATTTGAAGAGAAATGCATTTTTAAGCTTTTGATGACTACTCATGTATACGTACGCACTTTTTTCAACTTATAACACCTGAAACTCATAAACTACTATTTCGATTGACAAAAACAGCATATTGCTGTAAAGATATCAGGTATACCTTTCTAACGGTATCTTTCATGTTCATAAAATCGATCGTTCTTGATATTTCTGGAAATAACTTTAAAAAAAGTAAAAAGCATGTTTTTTCCCAATATTTCAAACAAAAATTCTTTGGAAAAATGAATGACAGCAGGAGCGTAGGCAGAGGAGGTTTTTGGGGGTTCCAACCCCTCCCGAAATTCTGATGAAATTAACCAATATTTCATGTAAAAATGAAAAAAATTACATCGATAAACAATAGAAATATAAGTTACAAAAAAATGCATGAAAACGTTTGCAGTATACGTATTTAAAAACGTGAAAATTATAAAACCTAGGATTACGTAGAAAATGTGGATCAGAAAACCTGTTGCAACCCCGTGAAGAATCAAGAAGAAAAAAAATCTACAAATATGCTAAAAATTTACTAAACTTTGAATCTTGAATCATCAAACTCTAGAAAACTGTATAAAATCCATATAAAAGTATTAAAAATCTTTCGATTCATACAAACTCTAAAAGAATAATGAAATTAATTGAATTTTATGAGCAAACTCGACAAATACTCCCAGAATCTATAAATTTTAGGATTCTGGAGCATAAAATTCTGAATATACTATAAATATATACAAATTCTAGGAAATGCAATACAATCTTCTAAATAATCTAAAAATAAGAAAAAATAAAAACGATGTAAAACATGAAAAAACCTATATAAATGTGATTTTACTATTAATTCTTGAAATTACTGAAAATAGATCAAATTCGCCTTTTAGAGCATCGAGTTTTTTAAATGTCTGTAGTAATGTACGGAAAAAAAGTAATCTACAAAAATACTTATAAATCCTCCACAGTTTCGTATATTGTACTAGAAAAATTTGAAAAATAAGTTCACTAGTTTACTAGCTCACTAGTTTACTAGCTTACCAGTTTACAAGTTTACAAGTTTACTTGCTGACCATTTTACTAGTTTACTAATTTACTTGCTAAGGAGTTTACTACTTTACTAGCTTACTATATTACTAGTTTACTAGCTTTTTTACTTAAGTAAATTAGTAGTTTACCAGTTCACTATTACAAATTCGACAAGTTTTCTAGTTTACTGATTAACTAATTCACTTGTTTACTATCTTAAAAGTTTCGAATTTAACTAACGCACTAATTTGCTAGTTTACTCTTTTTCTATTCTACTAGTTTACTAGTTTACTAGTTTACTAGATATCTTTCAATACATAAAAATCATGTAGAAATCATTTTCTTAGAAGTTTATAAAACTTTTTGTACTGGAGCATAATTTTTATTAAAATACTATAATTATATATAATTTCAGTAATTATTCTGGAAATTGAAATAGAAAACAATAAAAATACATCCAATTCAATTGATACAATTTACCTAAATACACTTACTCTTAATTCTATAAATACTTAAAAAATATAGAATAAGTGTTGAAAAACTTCATAAAAGTTACTTTCGTCTGAAAGATTAACTGAAATTCTCACAATCGTTGAAAGTTTCAATACCATAGCATCGATTTCTCAAAATCTATAGAGCGATTCATAAAAATATCAGAAATATATAAAAATACCAGAAAATATGACAAAATTTGTAAATAATATACCATACGAAAAAAATATAAAAACTTATTGTGTACCTTTTATGTGTGTGGTTAAAATTTGCTCAAAAATCATTTCAAATACATACATTTTTTAGAAGTTCGATTCCTGGAGCATCGAATTTCAGAAAGCTTTATAGAGACTCATATTACTTAACATCAGATAATCCTTGAAATGATATCAATACGAAAAGTATCAGTAAAAAAAATTAAAACCTCAGTTACTGATTGAGAATCACAAAAAATGAATTCCATTATTCACGAACATAGAAAATGTGCATCTCTGGATTCCAAAAGTTGTATAACTTTAAAATTCCGAAGTGTAAAATATTTCAAAATACTCTCTTGTAACCATATTGTCAAAAGTTAAAAATTATGGAATCTCGAAGGAGAAATATTTTCAGAAAAACCCTTCCCGAAAATTGTTTCTGCCTACGTTTCTGAATGAGTCATTTTCGTACTCAGCTAACCCAAATGAGTCTATAAAACTCTTTTTCCCCGAGGTAATCGCAATCATTGAAAATTTCGTTTCTTAGTTTAATGCATAATAATAAAACAATAAAATAATATTAAGAAAATGAAGTAATATGGAGTAACAATTCAAATATTATTGAATATTTCATAAAATTAATTATTTATATGCTTTACTAATTTTTGAAATACGTTCGCGATCCCACACAAGTCGCAAATACAGACGACGACACAAATCCTGGAAGCGAAATCATGGGTAGCAATCGAATCAGACGTATTTCAGGCCGAAAGACCGCTATCGCTTGCCCCAAAGCTCTCTCATTCCGAAGAAAAGTTAATGACATAGTGGGATTGCGCTCAAGCTTTTCAATTAAAACAGTTCGATCACGAAAATAGCTAAGCGCAATTAATGAACGGCGCAATCAATCACGAGAAACTTGCGGTTTTCGAATTTATTATCCTAATTAAATTCTCGCCAAGTTCCTCCTGTAAAGGGGAAAAATTGCGAAAATGAAGAACATCGCGAGGGAGAAAAAACCGTTTAATGAGTACTTAATTACGCTGATCGAAGAAATAACGAGGATTTTTTCTCCCTCTTAACCTTCCTTTCTTGGAAAAAAGAATGGATCAAAAAGTGGTATAGTTATTCTTGTTATTTATTCAAAAATATGGATGTACCCTTATTTTATTTGCAAGAAATCGAAATTCTTGATCCGATGAAACAGTCATTTAACGAGTCATATACAGGGGCGTAGTCACAGAAAATTTTCGGTAGGGGTTTTTCTGAAAAATATTTTTCCTTCGGGATTGCATAATTTTTCATCTTTGACAATATGGTTACAAGAGAGCGATTTTGAAATACTTTCAATTTCGTAATTTGAAAGTTTTACAACTTTTGGAATCCAGAGTTGCACATTTTTCATGTTCGTAAATAATAGAATTCGATTTTTGTAAATTTCAATTAGTAACTGAGGTTTCAATTTTTTTACTAATACTTTTTTGTATTATTACCACCTTAAGAATTATCTGGTATTAAGTAATATGAGTTTCTATAAAGCTTTCTAAAAGTTGATGCTCAAGGAATCAAACTTATGAAAAATTGATGTATTTGAAATGATTTTAGAGCAAATTTTAACCACACAGATGAAAGGTACATCATAAATTTATATTATTTTCATATGGTACATTATTCATCAAATTTTGTCGTATTTTCTGGTATTTTAATATACTTCTGATATTTTCATGAATCACTTACTAAATTTTTAGAAATTGATGTTATGGTCTTAAAACTTTCAACGATTTTGGGCATTTGAATTGATTTTTTAGATAACAGTTTCATTATTGAAGATTTTCAATACTTTCATTTTACATTTTTTTTTGTATTTCTACAAATAAAAGTATTTTTGATTGTGCAAATTATATCAATTGAATTGTATTTATTTTTATTGTTTTCTATATGAATTTCTAGAATAATTTCTAAAATTACATATAATGATGGTATTATATTAATGTGCTACAAGACTGAAAGTTCTATGAATTTCTGAAAAAATTATATCTACATAATTTTTATGTATTGAAAGATTTCTAATAAACTAGTAAGCTAGTAAACTAGTAAAATTGTAAGCTGGTAAACTAGTGAGTTAAAAAAAGGGTAAACTAGCAAACTAGAAAGCTAGTTAATAAGTAAACTGGTAAACTAGTTAACTTCTGAAATATTGAAATAGTAAAATAGTAAATAAGTGAAAGTGAAAAATAGCAAACTTGTTAACAAGTGAGTTAGTTATTTAGTGAACTAGTAAACTTGTCAAGTTTTGAATAGTAAACTAGTAAGTTAGTTAACAAGTAATTTAGTAAGCTAGTGAACTAGTAAACTCGTTAACAAGTAAATTAGTGAACTAGTAAACTTGTTAAATTTGTAATTATAAACTAGTAAGCTAGTTTGATGAAAAAATTAGTGAGCTAGTAAAATAGTAAGCAATTGAACTAGTGAACTAGTAAGATAGTGAAATAGTAAACTCGCTAACAAGTAAATTAGTAAACTAGTAAAGTGGTGAGCAAGTAAACTTGCAAACTAGTAAGCTAGTAAACTAGTTAGCTAGTAAATTAGTAAACGAGTGAGCTAGTAAACTAGTAAACTACTGAATTTGTAAAATAGTAAACAAGTGAAAAAAATAGTAAACTAGTAAAATTGTCAAATTTGCTATAGTAAGCTAGTAAACTAGTAACCTAGTGAACTAGTAAACTGGTTAGCAAGTAAATTAGTTAACTAGTAAACCAGTGACCAAATAAACAAGTAAACCTTTTTTTCATATTTTTGTAGTAGAATATATAATGTCTGGAGGATTTAACTATTTTTTTAGGTTACATACACTTTTGTAGACTGCTCCGGAAATTTAAATAACTTGATGCTTCAAAAGGCAAATATAGATCGATTATCAGTAATTTTAAGAATAAATGATAAATTCACATTCATATAGATATTTAATGTTCTATATCGTTATTCTTTTTTTTGTATTTTTTAAATATTCAAATAATTTTGTTGCGTGTTATAGAAATTGTATAGATTTATGTATAGTATATTTAAAATTTGATGCTCTAGAATCCTAAAATTTGTAGATCGTAGAGGCATTTATCGAGATTTTTCAGAAAACAGTTTTTTCATAGAATTCAATTGATTTCATTATTCTTTCAGAGTTTGTATGAATCGAAAGATTTTGAATACTTTTATTTGGATTTTACATAAATTTCTAGAATTTGATGATCTAAAACCAAAGTTTTGTCAACTTTTAACATTTCCGTAGATTTTTATTCTTCTTGATTATTCACTGGGTTGCAACAATTTTTCTGATTCACATTTCCTACGTAATCCTACGATTTGATAATTTTCACTGTTTATAAAATATATGCTGCCAACGCTTTCATACATTTTTCGTAACTTATATTATTTTTATTGTTTATAGATGTAACTTTTTTCATTTTTACATGTAATATTGATGATTTCATCGGAATTTCTGAAGGGATTTGAACCCCCAAAACTTCCCTCTGCCTACGCGCCTGGTCATATGTATTTTTCTATAAGCAGTAATAAGTAATTTTCGAACAAACTGCAGGTCCGAAAAAAAGTAATTGAAAACTCGTTTTTCATTGTCAAACCCGAGGTAAATGAGATTCACAGTGAAATGCATTGTTCCGTTGGTTTTTGAAAAACGTAATTGAGTCGGCATAATTGAAACGTGCATGTACCTTTGTGATATTGGCACATCTGCACCAAGTGACGGCAGCGAGACACCCATAAATTAACATCGACAGTACCAAGCATTTGCAATTAGCCTCCTTTTGCAACGCACCGCAAAACGTTTGAGGGATTGATTTTTGCTGGAAAAACAAAACCTCTTTTTAGCATATCCAAAAACAATGGAAGCTTAAAACGCAGATTATTATTTTCGCATGACAGGATATATATACTAAGGGAAACAATGAAGCTTTTAGGTGGTATCAAATTGATTTACTTATAACGTGAGTGCAGGATAAACTTGTTTATTTTTGATGCAGTAATGAATATTTACGTTGACAGTAATGAATTTAATCGTTATTTACTTAAAAAAAAGATGAATTTTCGTGATATGATGGTAGATTCGAAGTAATATTAAGTTTTTCTTTTTTGAGAAGTATTGATATATTCTACTTGTTTTTCGAATTTTGTCTATCAAAAGTAATAAGAAAAATATTATGAATGTTAAAATAACGTTTCTCAATTTTTTCAACTTAAAAACTACAATATTTTTATCAAACTTTAAAGCTTTTTCGAATTGTCACTAGGATCCTATTAATATTTTTTTTTTCCATTATTCTAAAGCTCACGAAATTGTTGAGAAAATGTGAAGCAGAATTTGAATTTTCCGAGTTTCGAAAGAAATGTGACGAAAAGACAATAAATTCTTCATTAACTAAATAGTTTGTCGAAATTATTCAATTACTCATATTGTAATTTCTAGTGCAAGCATACACTTTTATTTCCAATTCGGACATATCTTCATTTGAAATATGATCAAACAGAACGAAATTAGATGAATGTTTGCATTTTCAAAATTTTGAGATGCTAATTTCGAATCACAGCACATGCACTGTAATTTATAATATAATATAATATAAATATAATATAATTCTTATGCTTACTGCCAAATTTATTCAACTATCTATTGGTATCGAGTAAATTCTTGTGATTTTGTAATATTTTGTGATTTGGAAAATTTTGTAACATTTCCAGATTTTTCAAAATTTCGTTGTTTGTGAAATTTTGTAAAATGATTATTATTACTATTGTTATTATTATCGTGATTATAATCTTTTGACTACTTCTAATTCATATTTCTAGTAAAAATAAATAGAAGTAATAATTAATCAAAAATAATAAAAATGATAGAAAAATCATAAAAATATGAATGTTAAACTAGAAAAAAGTGAGAATTATCAAAAGTGTACTTCCTGAAACCTTAAGAGAACATAACAAATGGTTTCATGTAAGTTCTCAAAGTTTAACGAAATTCGATATTTCTGATTTCACAAACTCAAAAATAACAACAATCTTGAGTTCAGAAGAATTTTTTTCTTAACGGAATTTTAACTATAAAAGAGCAACGCAGAAAATAATAATTTTCAAAATTATTTCAACCTAGTGAATAATAAAGAAAAATTATAATCTAAAGATAATGCTAAAAATCTGAAAATAAGCCTTTAAATTCTAAAATATCGAATTCTGGAAATCTACATAGAAACATATTAAAATTTCATTAAAATCTTTGAATCATACAAACTCTAAAGAAATACTAAAAGTCATAGAATTCTATGAAAGAACTGTTGCTTGAAAAATCTAAACAAATACCTAGGATCTACAAAACTTTGAATTCTAGAGCATCAAATTCTAAATAATATATAAAGCAATCGAATTGAATATTAGAAATCTATTGAAACTCTAGAAATTTCAATGAAATCCCATAAATATTTTTAAAATACAAAAATACAAGAAATATATAGAACACGAAAAATCTATATAGATGATATTTTCGCAGAAATCTATAACATTTCTTTACAGATATTGATCAAAATTTTAATTGTAGAGCATCGAATTTAAGATTTCTTTACAAAAATTTACGAAAATACCAGAGATCTAGAAAAATATTGAAGAACCCTTCAAAATTTCATAACTTTGAAAAAAATTGAGAAGCGCTGAGAATCTTTCAATACTCGAAATCTTTGTAAAGATAATTTTTGTAAACATTTATGAAATTTTGTATTATAGAACAAAATCTTCAAAACTCTTATGAAAATCCATAAAAATTCCAGGAAATTCTATCAATTGAATAAATATTTTTAAAAATACTGAAAATTTACGGAATTCTGGATAATCAATTAAAATACCCAAAACAGTTGAAGTTTTAAAAACTATAGCATCAAATTTTAGACATCTACAGAGCGATATATAGAAATATTAGAAATTTATAAAAATACTAAAATGTATTTTAAAATTTCACTAAAAAAACACACCATAAGAAAATACTGGAAATTTATAAAATTCATTGAACGTGTATAAAGAAAATTTTTTTCTAACGTCTATAAAAATTTGTAAATCTTAAAGAACTTTAAAACCTAGAACATCGAATTTAGGAATATAGAATACTCATCTAAAATTTTAATAGAAAATCTTTCAAGTTGTATGAATATTCAAAAATGTAGTATCGAGTAAATTTTTGTGATTTTGTAAAATTATTATTATTAGTATTATCGTTATCACTATTATTTACATATATAATAATGTTATCATATCTTTTTCTATTTTTGTTATCATGTTTATTCAATTATCATCAAAATATTGTTAAAAAGATTTTCAGTCGTCAAAAAACTCGGAGTAAAAAATAATAATAATAATAATAATATACCATTTCGAAAAAAATGGATCATCTCTAAGTCCCTCAATTATTTGTAAGTATATATATTGTTAAAAAAATATCTTCTTTGTTACTGATTATCAATGTAAAATCACTGATTGTATTTCAAAAGTAACGAATAAAAGATTCTCTAAAAAATAAAAATTTTCCGTTTTCCATATTACTCGAGATTGGAACAGTCTTTCTGTTATTACAAAATTTTTGGAAATTGATGAATCGACGACGATTGGGAATAAAAACATTGTTGGAAAAATATTTTCAAAAATGAAACTTTTCCCGTATCAATCGATTGATAAAAACAAGTTTTGCTGAAAGTACGTAATGAAATTCTCGTTTCATAACAGTAATAATTGTCAATATCTCGAGAAAGTTTGCATATTACTTCCACTTTACGCGAGTTTTCTTAGCCTCGAGAGAATGGGTTTTCAGAAAATTAATTTTTCCAGGACACTTACTTCCTCATTATCGCGATTCATTTTCGATTCAATTGCTTCGCTTAAGTCTACATCAAATCCTGGTTCGCATGGTTAGGTTTGGAAGTTTTCGTCCTCCAGACATCTGTAATCATGAAAATCACGGTCATGAAAAATTTGTTGATAATTCATATTTCTTGCGATTTTTACGATTAAATCTATAGGAACTTTTAAATTGAATAAACACTGAAATATATTAAAATAAAAGTAACAAATTGCATACAGTTGTAATTATGACAAATAAAAATTTTACTTCAAAACTTGATGACACCGAAAAAATCACTCGATTAATTCGTTTTCAGAAAAAAATTCGTTTCATGTAACAGTGACGTCGTTGAAGTAAATTGAATACTCGGTCCTCGATAACTGAACACGGCAAACAATTGTTCTTCAGGCTGACGTTTCGTTCACCCAACATTGTGTAGAAACAATGCAAAATTTCCTTTATCAAATAAATTACAATCTCGACGATCACGATCATGCCAATATGAAACACAATAGAAAATGACGTTATTATAAACATTTTCTGCATGAAATTGGCTTCGACGTTTGCAAAGGAAAATCAATGTTTTTCATATATTCATTGCTGATTTGCGATCCGTTGAAGTTTCAAAGTTTCGACGAGAAATTAGGACGTTACAAGAACATTTTCTTCTTTACGTCCGGTTTTACTGACTTGATTGCAACTTTAGTGCAACTTGGAAAACAATGCTAAAAAATTTACGACCTGCAACCTCCCCCAAGTAAACAAGCGTAATTGCGTCTTTGGAAAAGTTGACGCAAAAAAAGGGCATTTGGAATTTCAGAAAGCGCGAGGTGACGTCAGGAGTAAGTGGTGAAACGTGCTTGAAAACTCGATAAGCCTTCGAAATAGCCTCTAAACCATGGGAAATTTAAGGAGGATAGTTTTCGAAATACAGTCTCTAATCCTTTTCCATAAGCGCATCATTTGACATTCTACATCGAATTACGAAAGTTGGGGGACATAAGAACTTTGGATAACGGGAATCAGAAAATGGGTAATCGCCATTTAAGGAATACACGACCATGATAAACGAAACTTTTGCTGTAAAAGTTTTGTGGTGTAGGGAAGTATAAATATTCAAAAGCAAAAATGAAAAAGAAGAAATGTTTTTCTTCAGGCGAAAGAAAACGATTTTTTCGAGATGCATTATGTTTTTTTTTCGTTTTTCAGCAACAATTTTCTTATTTAGAATCTTCATGAGCTTTTGTGAAGTTTGTAAAGTTTTTAATGGTTCGAATTTTGTTTGAAATCGCACAAATTTGAATACATCCCAAAGAATCGAAAATTTTTAGATTGTTGATAATTCGAAGTAATTAAAAAAATTTGTAGAATTTGGGAAAATGTTTATAAATTTTTAGGATTGCCTTGATTATTATATTTCTTCGAAATGGACATGGTAATGTTCTTTCATTAATCAACAAAATCTATAAAATTTACATTTTTCATCTCTTGGGCAAACTTTTAAAAAATAGAAAAAGTTTTGAATGGTTCGAATTGTGTTTGAAATCGCACAAACTTGAATACATCCCAAGGCATTAAAAATTTAGATCCTCGATAATTTTAAGTAATTAAAAAAATTTGTAGACTTGCAGAAAATGTTTATAAATTTTAAAGATTGTCTTTATTATGATATTTCTTCGAAATGGACATGATAATGTTCTTTCATTATTCAACGAAATCTGTAATATTTATTTATTTTATATCTGTTGGGCAAGTTTTTAAAAAATTTGAAAAGTTCCGAATGGTTCAAATTGGGTTCAAAATTACGATGAAATTTAGTACCATTAAAAAATTAAAGATTGTCAAAAGTTTTTGGAAAACTTACAGAAAATTGTTATGAATTTTGAGGATTGTCTTCATTATTATATTTCTTGGAAAATAAGCCTGATGATGTATGTGTTTTTATTTCATGATAAAAATCAACTACACTTGAAAAACATTAGAAATTGTGACAAATTTTAAAAGTTTAAAATTGTTGTTTTTATTTTTTGAAATTTATGAAATATTGAAAAAGAGGTAAAAAAACATTCAAAATGTCAATGATCATCACCAGTTCAGGCAAATTAAAAAAATTTGTAGAATCCTAGGAAATGTTCATAAATTTCGTGTTTATATTTTTGAAAATATGCATTGTGAGGGTTTTTTTCTTTTTTTTATTAAAAAATCGGTAGAACTTGAAAAGAATTGAAAAATATAGAACAACTTTATAACTTTGACAAATTTATATAAAGTTTAAAAACTTTTAAATATTACTTATTATTATACATGTAGGAAACTACCAAATTCTCAAGAAACTGAAGAACTTAGATAATTTAAAATATTCTGAATAGTTTTCAACAATTTGAAAAATTTGTAGAATTTCATACAATAATTTTTTGAATTTTGATCATTTTCATATTCTTCCAAAATAAATATGATAGTACTTATACATTTTAATACAAATCTGAAAAATTTGAGAGGTTATGAAAATTTAAAAAAAACATTCTTTAGTTGGACCTATTTTTCAAAAATTTCGATAGTTTTGGATAGTTTGTCTTACGTTGAAAATTATGAAATATTATAAAAAACATTAGAAAGGAGTGAAACAATCAAGTCCTGCCAATCAATGTTCAAAATTTCGAAAAATTAGCAAAATTTAAGAAAATATAATAATCAGCTTCCTAAATTGTATTCATTTTTATATAAGTTCTTAAAATAAGCATGGTTATGTTTATATTCATTTTTAATAAAAATCTGAAGAACTTGAAAAGGATTGAAAATTAAAAAAAACTTTCGTAAGTTGGACAGAATTTTTCGAAAATTTTAATAGTTTTAGACGGTTCGTATGATTTTTGGAACCAAGAATATTATCAGGAAATAAAAACGAGCGAGGCTTGCCAATAATTCTTAAAAATTTGAAAAGTTTGTTGAACTTTAGAACATGTTTGTGTTTTATGTACATTGTATTAATCTTCATATATTTCTTTGAAATGAATAACGAAGGTTTTAATTTTTCAAACAGAAATCCAAGAAATTTGGAAGGTATTCAAAAATTACGAAAAATAATAATAAGTTGCACAAATTTTCATAAAGTTTAGAAGGCTCTAAATAGTTTGTAAAATGTTCAAATTCTGGGTTACATCAGAGCCATAATTTAAGGGTCAGGCAAAAAGACCAGGCGTGTAAAAAGATGACAAATAATGCAAAAGTGCTGATTTATATAGAATTTAACACTGTTTAACCCAACATTTGAGAGGAGAATGTCTGGTTGACGATAGCTAAAAAGATTATTCTTCTGTCAAATCAGTGCTATAATTCTCGAGTTCAGGCAAAAAGACTGTGCGTGGGAAGCGATAACCAATAATGCAAAAATGCTGATTTATATAAAATTTCTCTCTTTTTGACCTAACATTTAGAAGGATGCGTCTGGTTGACGAAAGGTACCAAGATTATTCTCCAGCGCTGGAGAATAATCTTGGTATAGCCCGGGCCATTCAAGATACTGGAAGTGTTCAAAATTTAAATTTTTATCATGATCAATCAAATCTTAAAATTTCGAAAAATTTGCAGAGTTTTAGAATGTTTACATAATCTTTGTAGATTGTGTCTATTATCATACTTTGTCAGAAAACAAAAAACAAATTTTTTGTTTTGTTTTGTAATGCAATTTGTAAGCCTCAGAGAATATTAGAAATCACAGAAAATCCTTAAGTGTTCGATTAAATTATTATAAAATACAGAAAAATTCAAATAGTCCGTATTATGGTCGCAATTTTAACAATTTTGAAAAATTCATAATGCCTTAAAATTCTGAAGACTCCTAACGATTCTAAAAAATGTCAAAACAATGAAAAAATGAAATTTAATTTCAATTTGTTAGTAATGAGTCAATTATAAATAATAGCAATTGCAAAGAATCTCTATCAGTTAGACGAATTTCTATAAAATTAAAAAGTTTTGAGTAATTTGTAAGACATAGGAAATTTCGAAAATTTTCAAAAATGTAATAATATTAGAAAATTAAAAAATTATCAATAATTCTATGTAACTCGAAAAATTTGTAGAATATCAGAAAAAAATCATACATTTTTCAATGGTGTCTATTATCATACGTCTCCAAAGTGTGCATCTCGAAATTTCGTAACTTTAAAATAAAAATATGGATTAACTGAAAGATCATAAAAATTACAAGAAAACTAAAATTTTTAAAAAAATTTGAAAATTTCCGGTAAGAACTTAGAGGATTTGAAATAATCTGAAAAATTTTTAAAGTTTTGTGAAATTAAGAAAACATTAATAATTATGTAGATAATTTAAATCTTGCATCCTTGCAAAACTTCAAAAACCGTGTGACATCTTTCTAAGTTCTATAAATCGAGATACTTTTTTATTTTATCGAGCTGGTCGATCATTGGAAAAATTTTGAAGAAAATATAAAGTTATAGAATATGCTGCTAAATATTGTAAATCATAAAAAATTTTGAAGAGTCTGAAAATTACAATTTTTAAATTGATGTATTTTCACGTGGGTTTTTTTATACTTTACACATCCAGAAATTTCCAAGTTGATAGTTCTGCCCGAAATCCCCATATCTTTTGCCACCCTTGTCCTTCATACCCATGAAATGTACAGTATAAATAATAACAATTAAAAATTCCGTAAAAATTTCATTCCTACGCCTATGAGAATGTTCATTTGAGCATGAACGCAAAAGCCGTCGTAAATGCAAGGGCTCGAAATAATTAGTCTAGGGTAATGAACATTAACCTTGCCCTAGTCAACTCGCGTTCTTAATCATCGGTGCAAAGTGCAAATTATGCATTAAACACCTGTTTCAAGGGTGTTTTTCTGCCTCGGGAATCCGTGTTCAATTTTCAAGCCTATCATATTTTTGTTCAACAAGTTTGACGCATACAGATGAAGGCAAAAAAAATCGAAAGGTCAAGAAAAAAGAGTGTAACACGTGGAATATTGCAAAAGAACAAACATGTAGAATAAAAATTTTTTACACCTGTTGGGATAAAGTAAGTGAAGATAATTTTATCATGCAAATTATATTATTATATATTAAAAAAAATTCAACCGACATTGTGTTTTTAAACATGAAAAAACCTTGGACAAACAAATAATGTATAGTTTTAAAAAATTATTTTAGAATGATAAAGTTTTCAACAGTTTTTTCCCCAGGAAAATAAGGACGTAAATGAAATCTTGGGAAATGAAACGTTAACTAATTAGGATGAGAAAATGGAGTTTAAAACGCAGAAAAAGAAAAATGATGAAAATATGGGGATTTGAGTATAACACGAAATTTTGCATAACAGGAGTCTAAAAAAAGATTCTTGGGATTCAAGTACCATTTCATTCTCTTGAAAACATCCGACACAATAGACACTTGAACTAACAAAAAAAAATACGTTCCTTGGAATAGAAATCTTTTTATCGATCATGTTAAAACGATTTCAATTCAAATAAAGCTCTGAATGATAGAGAAATTCACTAAGTAAATTTTCAACTGAAATTTTCAAAATATTATGAAAAAATTCAATATGATCGAAAATTAATACAAATCAATAGGCTTTCTTGTAAGATAATCCTGCAAAAAAGGTACTTCTATAAATTCGTCTACTCAGTATTTTTTTTCTTCTTTCATAACAAAATTTGCTTGACATCCTTTATAAAGTATTCAATTGATAATTTCAGTGAATAAAAAAGATCAATTCAGAAAGGGAGAACGTCAAAAAGAAGATAATAATTTTCAATTTTATATAAAAACGCAGTTCGTAACCTAAAGTTTTTTGAGTAAAAATATGAGAAATTGATAAACTATTTAAAAGCTTTGTTAAAACATGATTTTATAGAATTTTCAGTGAACCCCGGTTTTTTAATAATCACACTCAATGGAAAAAAAAAGTTTTTCCAACAAGAAAATTTGGTAACATTGGCGTATACGTGCCTCAATATTTATGAGTAAGATGATCTACATTAGTGGAATAGTGAGATTTCGAAGCTATTAAATAATCGTCTGAACTATTTTACTATTTATGTAAGAAAGTTCCAATAACCATTTAAACAAGAATTGTTAGTAAATTCTACTATTATTCTATTAGTGATTGCTTATGATTTTTTGGGAACAATCAAACGTTTTACTTAAACTTTATTGATCCTGCGACTAAAAAAGTCACATTTGGTGGATGAAAATATGCGATTGAATACTTTTACCCAGTAAAAATACCCAGTAAAAATAAATAAAAGGAATAATAATAAATAATACAACAATAATGAGAAAAAAATCGTAAAAATATGAATAATCAACTAGGAAAAAGATGAAAATTATCGAAAGTGTATTTACTGAAATCTCAAAGGACCCTAAATAAAATAAATTAAATTGTTTATTGTAAGTTCTCAAAGTTAAACAAAATTCAAAATTTTTAGTTTCACTTACTCAAAAATAACAACAATCCTGGGTTCAGAAAAATTTTTTACTAAACAGAATTTGAATTGTAATAGAGCAAAGCAGAGAATAATAATTGTTTTGATTATTTTAATTCGGGTCAATATAAAAAAATGAAAGTTTGAGAAAATGCTAAAAATCAGAAAAAAAATTTTCAAACCTGAAGCATCAAATTCTGGAAATCTACATGTAAACACATTAAAATTCCATAAAAATCTTCGAATCATACAAACTCTGAAGAAATACTTAAAGTCATAGAGTTTTATGAAGGAACTATTTTTCGAAACATCTGAACGAATACCTAAGATCTGAAAAACTATGAATTTCAGAGCATCAAGTTCTAAATAATGTATAAAGGGATATAATTAAATAGTGGGAATTCGTTAAAATTCTAGAAATTTCATCTAAATCTTCTAAATACTTGTAAAATACAACAAAAATGCAGGAAATCTCTAAAACACGAAAAATCTATAATATAGATGATATTTTCGCAGAAATCTATGACGTTACGTTATAGATATTGATCGAAATTTGAACCCTAGATGATAAAATTCCAGATTTCTATAAAAAAATTTACAAAATTACTTGAAATCTATAAATACTAAAAAAAACCTTCATAATTTCATAAATTTGAAAAAATTTGAGAAACACTAGAAATCTTTCAATACTCAAAAACTTTGTAAAGTTAATTTCTTTAACATTTATCAAATTTTGTGTCTTGGAAAATAATTCTTAAAATTCTTATGGAAATTCCAGAAAAATTCCAGAAAATTCTTTCAATCGCATAAACATTTTTAAAAATACTGAAAATTTACTGAATTCTGGATAACCAATTAAAATACTCAAAACAGTTGAAAATTTAAAAACTATAGCATCATATTTTTGAAATATACAGAGAGATATATAGAAATATTATAAATTCATAAAAATACCAGAATATACTTTAAAATTTTATACAAAAAACACGCTATAAGATAATACTGGAAATTTATGAAATTCATTGAACGTGCGTAGAAATTTTTTTCCCGAACGTCTACAAAATCTTGAAAATCTTAAAGAACTTCGAAACCTAGAATATCGAATTCGAGAATACAGAATACAAATCTAAAATTGTAATAGAAAACCTTTCAAGTTGTATAAATACTAAAAACTGATGAAAAATATTGAAAGTATTCGTTTGAAAATCACAAAAATTGAAATCTATTATATCGAATACGTATATTAAAAAAGTACGACCTTGGACTCCAAAAGTAGTATAAATTTTAAATCCCGAAGTAAGAAAAATTTAAAAATCTCTTTCCCGTGACTAGATCATAAAAAATAAAAAATTACATAATCCTGAAAGAAATATTCTCTCAAAAAACTCTTCGTGAATATTTTTGTCCATCCATCACAAATTACATGTTTCACCAAAATTCCCCCTCAAACCGACTATTCTTCCCAATCATACTCCCAAACCACTTTCCCTACCTATTTTTTCCATCCTTAAAAGACGCTTTCCACCTATAAAACTCAAACTTCTCAAACCCCTCGACAAATTTCCCTTCAAAACAACAAAAAATCCTTAACGCTAAGACCAAGTATGACGAAAACAAAGGCCCTGAAAGGATCCCAAGGTTCCGAGTGTAACTGCCAAGGCCACTTCCAGACAGCCCGATAAAAAAAAAGCAAAAACTCCTCCTTCCTCGCACAAACCAACACTATAACTTAGAACAACAATTTTACATTTATTCCACGCCGCACTCGTTGAAAGTCGCAAATCAGTTGTTGACGAATTCGCGAGCTTTCCCGGGTCACGTATTTTCGAAAGAATCGGGGAAAAAGCGAGAGCACGGGGGCGGAAAGTGCGGCGCTTTTCGTAGGGCAGGGACGTCGCGGCGCGTCTGACCGCACACGGGCTTTACTACTTGCTGCCGCGGGCCGCGGTTGTTATGCTCAGCCGTCATCGCTTTTTCGGCCGACGCATATTTTCAAACGATTTTCCTCATCCTGCCTTAGAAAAACACATCCCGCCGGGAAAATTTCACTTCCTTCCACCCCCGACGAGCGCTCGGGGCAAACTGCTGAAACTGCTATATCGTCCTCGGCGGCACCCTCCACCCCATTACCAACCTTCGTGAAAACATCGACAGTGGGGGTGGCTGCCGGATATACATAGATACACTTGTATATGTATGTATGTATATACGCACACAGCGGCTTCCGACCTTTTTCCTCCTTTTTTCAAAAAGAGAAAAGGGCTTTTCCTGGGCTTTATTCGAAGGGTGCTTTGTTTGTCCATGTTTCCTTTTGAGTAGGGAACGTGGAAAAGGGTTTTGGGGGTTGAAACCCATTTTGAAATTTGGAAAATAAGCAGTTAGTTTAGTTCGTGTAACAGGGAAAGTTTAAATACTATACAAGAAAAAAGAAATTCGGGACCTCAAAAGTTAAAACTTCACTAAGAAAAAGAAAAGATTTTTAAAATACTGTATTTTACTGTAGGGTTGATGTGAAATATTGTACTTTTTGCTACACACTGAGAAAAAAATCTTGTACTTTCTGCCGTATATATTGCAATATTATGGTATGTTATATACATAATATAACAATAATATTGTACTTTTTACAATAATATTGCAATTTTTACAGTATCATTGTAGTTTCTGAAATAATATTCTGAAATCTGCAATATTTATTTCATTTATGACAATATTATACAGTCAAACCGCTAATTATGTACAAATTACAATATGTATGCCAGTTTTTACTGTGTAATTTCGGAAAATTTTAAATCTTAAAATGAAAATTTCACTATACCAAACTGTAATTTTTACCATACATGACGAAAAAAATAAACTGCATTACTTTCATCCAGCTTTTTCTAAAACTGTATGATATTACAATATGATGCACTAGAAACCTAGAAAGTATACAAAAATATTGCAAAAAGAACCTATACAGATCTGCATACTGAAAAAGCTGTATGGAATTTTCAATAATCTGGATTAATGAGAATTACAATATGATATTGCGAAAAGTACGAAAAATATAGTAGAAAACGAAATATGTAGAGGAGTTTTTAGGACAAAATATATCTATAGCTGCAATATCATTTGACAATATTTACAATATGTTATTTCAGGAATTGCTATATTATCTAGCAAAAAGTACAATATGTCAGAGTGATTCCCGTTTACTATACAGTATTGTAATAATTACTTTTATTTTTTCTCAGTGTATATTATTTGCAGTTTTTGTCATAGTATATACTATGGTGAATATTGTCGAATGATATTGTAGTGGTAGACACATTTTGTTGTGAAAACTCCTATTCCAATTCATATTTCGTTTTCGACTACAATTTTTTTTTACTTTTTTCAATATCATATTGTCTATCTTACTAACTCAGAATTCAGAAAATGCCGTACAATTTGCCACTATTAAGATCTGTATAGTCCCTTCAACCATATTTTTGTGTACTTTCTAGTGTATCGTATTGTATTTAATCCAATATTGGAAAAAATCGAAAATATATTGTCGATTTTACATTAAAATTAGAAATTTTTGCAATGCATATATATTCTCTTCATACATGAAATGTCATAGTATGTCAAGAGTTTCGAAATTCAATAAAAACAAAAAAAATTTTTAATACCAGAAATTCAAAAGATATATTGTATAAAAAATGTGTGACTCTAAACCCTAAAAGTTGTGAAACTTCAAAATTCAAAAATTCATAAAATTAGAAACTCGTAGTCTAGTAACCAAAATGGCAAATATAAAAATTACAAAATCACAATAAGAAAAAAATATAGTAGTTATTACAATACTTTATTTCACTGTAGGATCAGTTTGAAATATTGCACTTTTTGCTAGACATTTATAGCAGATTTTGTCATAATATTATCATATGATATTGTAGTAGTAGATATATTTTTTTGTAAGTACTCCTATGCATATATCGTTTTCAACTGTACTTCATTTGTACTTTCTGCAATATAATTTTATTATTTTGACTAATTCAAATTGAAGAAAATGCCATACAGTTTCCCTCTATTCAGATCTGTATACTTCTTTTTGCTATATTTTTGTGTACTTTCTGGTATATGATATTGTTATTGATACAATATTAGAAAATGTCGAAAACATACTGTAGATTTTACGATATGATATGAATTTGATGCATGTACCTACATGAACAATATTTTATCTCTGTACATAAAATATTATTTTACATGAATTATAAAACTAATGATATAAGATAAAATATTTTATTTGATGTTTCACTATACGGATATTACATCCTGTGTACTAATGTAGTAAAAACTACAATTTATTTGGTAAAATTTGCATCCTGTAGATTATCAATTTTCCGACTTTATCTAGTAAAAACTGACACGCATATTACAATTTGTACAATATGAAAATTTTAACTGTACAATACTGTGATAAGTAAACTAAAAATGACTCAATTTGCAATAATATTGTAAAACTTTCAATATTATTGTAAAACTTGCTAAATTCTAGTAGTTTCCACTATACATATATCAGATTGTTTTTCAATCTGATATATGTATGTAAAAAAAGTAATTATTTTCAAAGGAATTTTACCTGGATGATATATGAGTAAAATGATAGCAATACGAATTATAAACAAATAGATACAGAAGAGTTGAATCAAAATTACGATGGATTGCTAAGAAGATTATTTTGAACTTTTTATATCTTTGTAACTTTGATTTCAAAGTTTGAAAAATGTTTTTACTTTAAACAAAATTTAATCATGATTTATTGATTATTTTCTTATTTAATTTTGTAAGTGCCTGATATGAGATCACTTTGATGGAATCAACCACACCATTCAGAGTATTATGGTCAATCAAGTTTTAGTGATGTTCATAAAAAAATGATGAAAATATGATTTGATCTATAACGCAAAAAAAGTGAATAAATATTTTTTCATGGCTCATTGACACGAATAAAAATAGCAAAGAAACTATATCCTTAAGATTGGATAAAATTGTACTATGAAGAAAGATTTGTTTTTATCTGTTATTTTGTTATGATATTATTTTCTTTATATTTTCTTATTAGAAAATTACTATCCCATATTCTTTGAAAACTGAACTTTTTTAATAAGTCTGATTGAACTCACATTACTCCATATTTTAAAGTTAATTCTCAAGTTGAAATCAACGTTATAAATTTTAAAGAATCCTAAAACTGAATGTAATATTCAGAATTTTCAAAACTTGAGCCGTTTTGATATCAGCATTGAAAAAAATTACATTCAGAAAAAACAACACATTTCCTGCTGAATTAGTGAATTTTTATCCTTAAATCCACACTGCGAAATGGAACAACAAGCACATGTATTAAAGCATTGTCAACAATGAAATTCATTGTTTATAGTTTGCTCGATTAAACGCCGTTGGGAATACGATTCCAACATTTAGGGAGCGAATTCACTTGTCCGCAAATCAATCATGTCCAATTTCTCGTAATAACTGTAATGACGATTTCCCAATAGCGAAAATTCAAAACAAGCCATTCTAATCAAATCAAATACTCGACCATGAATTATTATTTTTAGAAGCACTGGCATCTTCCCCTACTCGTTAACTGGAACGAATGAAAAAAACTTTTTCAGCGTTCAATTTTCAAGAGTATAAATACTGTAATAAAACAGGTCAAAAGTTTTCACCATTTTCTGCGACTGTTGAGTAGAAAAAATTGCAAGAAACGGATTTTTTTTATTTTTCGTGGAGTATTTAGACGGTAATTAAAATAATAACAAATACAATGGCGCTTTCGTTGCCTCATTCAACCGCTTTTGACGCTCTTTCGCGTGAGCGGAAAAAGCCACTTTGCTTTATTCCATTACTAATTGTTAGCACCTCAATTTTACAACGCGAATTTTTTTCACTTTTTTTTTTATTTTGTCATTAAAAGTAGATTATGCTGCAGGATGAAGAAGCGACAGGTTTTGAATGAGTTGGAGGCTGGTTTTCTAGAGCGTAGCAATAAAAAGTACATTTCTCATCTAGGGAAAAAATTAATTTTTCACGAGGGTGTAAGTTATATCCCTCGTAAGAAATTTATTTGATTTTCTACTCAACTAAAATCCATCAATTTATAAATGATATAAGATCATAATACTGATACTAAAAAATGCATACAATTCGTACATAAAAAAAATTATATTTAAATGAAAATTGAACCCAGTAAACTTGAAAAATTACGAAACATGATTATGGATTACTTAAACATATTTTTACATAGACCAGGCCCATGCGGACAGGGGGGGGGGTGGGGGGTTGAAACCCCCCTAACGAGATCTTTTTTTTCATGAAATGCTTCTATTATTGGTTTTTACGTTTTGATATAAATTTAGATATCTTGCATTGCATGATATTTTTCAGAAAACAGCGTCTGTATAAATTTTTATTTTTTTTCGGTATTTTTATAATGTATCTTCTACGATTTGAAGAATTGTTCAGTCTTTCTGAAACAATTCGTATTTTCCAAGATCTATAAAATGTCACAGGATTTTCTAGTATTTTTATACATTCCTAGAATTTTCGTTTATATTGTTATAGATTCCGAGAGTTTCGAACTGTAAAATTTGGAGTTTCTTAAATTTTACTTTTCGAAGGATTTTTCAGTAAGCAGTGTCTCAATAGATATTTATTTCTTCTAGTATTTTTCGTATTCCTCCAGTTTTTCTACGATTTGAAGGATTGTTCAGTATTTCTGAAACTATTCGTATTTTTTAGAATGCATAAAATGTTGCTGGATTTTCTAGTACTTTTGTATACTTTAAGCAATTTGATATAAATTTTTATACATGGATTTCGAGAATTTCAAGCTCTAAAATGTGAAGATCATTAAATTTTTCATGTTCCAAAAGAATTTTTCAGTAAAGAGGTGTCTCAATAGATTCATATTTCTTTCAGTATCCTTCGTATTTCATCAATTTTTCTACGATTTTAAGGATCGTTTAGTTACCATGTACATTCCTGTATAAATTTCTGGAATTCGATGCTCTTGTTTTGAAAGTTGTATAGATTTTTAATATTCCATAGATATACTTGTATTTTTCTATACACGTATCTTCTTTTTGTATTTCCTTGTATTTAAAGAATGTTGGAAAATTTTACGGTTTTTTCAAAGATGTCTCTTTGAATTTCAAGAATTATATTTTCTAGAATTGAAAGTTTGAGACATTTGCAGTATTTTGATCGCATTTGCAGAAAACAGTTTCTTTAAAGATTTAGAGTGTCCTCAATATTTATTTGAATTTTTAACAGATTTTAAAAATTTGAACATTTTTCTAGTATTTTCATGGTTTTCTATATATATATATATACATTATTAGAATTCACTGCTCGAGAAATCGGAGTTACTTGTTTTCTGGAATTACAGAAATTTTCAAAGAATCTAATAGCTTTACAAAAAATGTAAATAATGTCTAGTATTTTTGGTATTTCGTTTTTTTTGTATTCATAAATTTACGTAAGTTTTTCTAGCATAATCTATAGATTTTAGATATCCTGATATAGATTTGAAAAACTAAGGTTTCTAGATTTTTCATGTATTCATATGCAGATTTCTAAAATTAATTGCTGGAATTGTGAAAATTTCGAATAAAAAGTGAAAAAGCATCATACTCTTTGTCGATATTTCTACATAAATTAATAATATATTACTCTGTTCCATCTAAAATTCTTAAATTCTACAATTTTTATCTGAAACTAATGAAGTTAAAAAATTACTTATATCTAAGTTTCAACAAATTTTTTAAAAAGTTACTCGTTACCAAAAAAAAGTAACACGCTCCTGTTATCGTTACTTGTTAATTAATGTAAAGCGTTATGTTATCGTTACACTAAAAAATGTAACGTTTTTGGATATTATTATTTCAGTCGACTTATTGTATTTGCGTTGCAGGCACTGCAAGCTGAAAAAAACAAATAAGGTGGAAAAGGGCCATAACTCCACCATTTATTGATATTTTTTTTCATCAAATAATGTTTGTATATTAAAGTTGACACTATTCCATCATAGTAACGTAACTTCCATGTAATAAAATTATGTGTTATAAACATTAAAAAATAATCCAAACCGTCTTCAAAAAAGGTGTATAGCCCTGCAAATAATAAAATATGTGTATAGTGTAGTGATAAAAAGTGTTTTTTTTTTTTTATTTATTATGCATTTATTATACATCTAAATGTGAAAAACAAATAATAAGCGCCGTTTTTCGCAATGTTTTATCTGTAATTATTTAGGTTCTTGTGTTAAATTTGTTGAAAACATGACAAAGATTCAATATGTAAAGTAGAATTTGTTGAAAACAAATGATGTTTTGATATTGCCTGTATATTTGATTATTTATTGAATAATAAAATCATTTATTCACTTATTAAATCTACATGTATTATCTATATCACCATGAATGGACCATGTATTTGAAATTTCATTTTTCATCAATCTAGTTTTCATAGACAGTCTCACTTGAATTCAAAAAAGTTTGAACATACATTTCCATTGAGAAATCGCTTCAAATTGAACTTATTCCAATGTTTGTCAAAATTTACAATATTTCAAAACGATTTCAAAGTAAAATACAGTATTGTTATAATTACAATACTTTTTCTCAGTTTTGTTTCATACACAGCTCATGTAATTTGCTTCGAAGACAATATCTTGAATATAGTCACAAAACTTCTGGTGGATTTTTCCTCTTTTACTTTCTAAATTATACTTACAATTTACAGTTATTTGGCTTGAAAAAAGTGTTGACTAGGCAACTTTAAATGTTGGGGAGAAATTTTAGATTGAATATTTCCCGCTGCTGCATGAAAATGTTGATAACTCGTTTTGCACAGGAACACGTGCGATCGATAGTTATCCGTCGAGACGGCGCCGAAGGACCGTTCTATCATATTTCCCTCCTTGTCTAGTAAACGTATTTCAGCGATCGCGGCACAAATGCGCTTCGTTTGTCGCGAAAATAAAGTTTTCCCAACGATAATTTCCTTAGCAAGGGAAATTTTTTGCCTTCCTACCCAATGAACACGAGAAAATCATATTCGCGCCGGGAAAACGAACTCATTTGACGTGATTCATTTCTCAATAAATAATTATCACTCTATTTGAAGAAAAGACGTTTGCAATTCCTTTGAATTCAAAGAAGAAAATAATTTAGAAATGAATTGCCCATTTTCTTCAATTTATAACTTATCTAAATCTTGAATTTTTTTACACGAAAATTGTTGATTTATATTTAAAGTCTTTCGTATGGAAATGGAATAGAGATATTTTAATGAAGAGAGAAAAGTTGAATTGGAGTTGGTTGTGATTTGATTTTTTGATGACTTTGCATTCATAATCGCGAGATCTTCTTTGTCAACTTCCGTCGAAATTGCTGGAAATGAAGGGGAATTTGTTGCACGTCTGTTACAATGGACCGTAATTTATGGAGAGGTGGTTCGTTTGTAGGCGTTACTTTGCCATAATGGCTTTTCATTTTTATAGCGCAATTTACTCCATGAATGAAGCTTCTTTGAGAAAAAATTGCTGTGGAAAAATGACCGACATTTTTTCGCCGGCTAATTTTGAAAGTGGAAAATTGTGAAATTTGCCATGTTCTTTGAAGGTGAAACAATTAATTTTCGCTATTTTGTAGTCTCATTTAACTGTTTTAGTATGTTGGATGTTTTGCACAAGGAACTTATCAAGAGAGATAATTAGAACAGTTTCTTAAGCTGAGGGCAATGAAATGCGATTTAATCGAATGGATATTTTTTTTAAAAATAAAATTGAGGATCATGAATATCATATATAATATAATAGAATAATGATGTATAATGCAATAGAATTATTACATAACAATATAATAAAATAACTGACACTCAAGTAAAAGAGAAAGGTGTTCATTATCATACTTCCTTGAAATATGAATAATCAAGTTTTTCAATTTCTTGATAAAAATTTGAACAACTTAAAAAGAAGTGGGAAATTATGAAATATACTACTTATTTTTGTTAAACTTAGAAAGTTTTGAGTAATCTGTTTGAAATCAAGAAAGTTTTGAAAAATTAAGAAACATCGAATATTTGGAAGATTGTCAATAATCCTGAAAAATTCTAAAAATTTGTAAATTTTAGATAGTTTTTATAAATATTGTAAATTGTTTACTATCATATTTCTTAGAAATACGAATGAGGATGTTTTGATATTTTCAGCTGAAAATCTGTAAAACCTGGAAAGTTTTTAAAAATTATGGGACATCTTAATAAATTGGACAAATTATCATGAAATTTTGAGAGTTTTTGCATGAGTTGTTTTATAATATTTGAATTCATAAAAATTTATAAAAAGGCAAATGACATTGAAAATCTTCTTGATAAATAATAAATTACGTGGAATTCGAAAAAATTGTAGAATTTCGAGAAATATTTGTACATTTCGTACATTGTGTTCACTATCGTATTTTTTTTAAATATGCATAACGTTTTTTCAATTTTTAGCAAATATCTGAAAAACTCGAAAAATATCAAAAAATTATGGAAAATTATACACATGTTTTGGAATAATTTTTATAAAATTTGAATAATTTTGAATAGTTCAAATTATGTTCAATTTTTTTAAAATTTTGAAAATTTCTAAAACTTAAAATTTTTTCCAATTATCAATGATTTTACGAAATCCCAATATATTTTCTTCAATTTTGCAGATAGTCTTCATTATCATTTTTATTCGGAATAGTATGATGATACTATTACATTTTTTCTTAAAAATCTGAAAAACTTAAAAAGCACAGAAAAATTTTGAAAAATACCAATGTGCTGGACAAATTTAGATAAAATTTAAAAAGTTTTTTATAGTTTTAATTATGATCCAGATTTCAAAACTTTCGAAAAAAGAAAAACAATGTAAATTTTGAAGATTGTCAATAATTCTAAAGAATTCGAAGAGCTTGTCAAATTTTAGAAAACGTTTATCAATATTGTAGATTGGGTATATCATATTTATATTATGTATATCATATTTTTCGATATATGCTTTGATAAAGTTTTTTCATTAAAAATAAATAACCAAAAGAACTTGGAAAGTGATAAAAATTACAAAAAATCTTAGTGAATTATTAAGATTCTCATGAAATTCGGAAAATGTTGGATGGATTGTATAATATTTGAAATTTCAAAA
Organism: Platygaster robiniae; assembly: GCA_028476575.1. Taxonomy (NCBI): domain Eukaryota; kingdom Metazoa; phylum Arthropoda; class Insecta; order Hymenoptera; family Platygastridae; genus Platygaster; species Platygaster robiniae. The sequence continues at coordinate 27,079,275 of CM052025.1, read as the reverse complement.
AGTTAACAAAAATAAAAAACATCGAAAACTTTGACGATTGTCCACATGAGTTTTGGAAATTCGAAAAATATGTATAATTCTAGGAAATGTTCCTAAGTTTTGTAGATTGTATTTCATAAAAAAGACTATTTTATTTGACTAATTTTATGAACTTTGAAAATTCGAGAGATTTTAAATACATAATTCTAAAATATTCGGAAAATTTGTGGAATTTCAGAAAATGATCACAAATTTTGTGCATTGTCTTCATTATCATATTTCTCCGAAGTATATGCAAAGTAATGTCTTTTCCATTTTATAACACAAATCTAAAAATCTGTTTAAAGTAATTATTATTTACATAAATTTCAATGAATCAAAAAAATTTTCACGAAATTAGGAAAACTGTGACTTTTTGGAGTTACGTTTGCAACTTTGGAAATTTGAAATAATGAAAAAACCATCGAAAATCTGAAGGATTGTCAATAACTCCAAACACCTAAAAAATACATAGAACATTAGAAAATGCTCATAAATTTTGTAGATTGTAGCAAATTCCGAAAATTCCGTAAAATTACAGTAACTGAACATCCTTAAATTTGTTTAAATTGAAAAAATCCATTGTCACAAGATACTCGTTAGTTACGAAAATTGCAATAAAACTCTTGAATGTTACATAATATTGATAAATGTTGTAACCCGTCGACAATTTCTACAATTTCGTCAAACTTAAATCTATAAATTGCTGCATTTTCACTTATTTATTTCTGGGTATTTCACAAAGTACAAAAGAAATGCATTTAAATCAAACAAACCCACTTCATAACGATTCGAAAAATGTCTCCAAGCTTTGATCAATCACAGAAAAAGGTGCCTACTATGATGGACTAGAAAAATGTCAACGAGTAATGAAGAAAAAAAAAATGCCTGTGATGGAATTAGGTTTTAATTAGTTTCTGTGGAGGGTGTGTACATACGTTGGATATAAATATGGCGTACGCCAATTAAGAAAACGATCGATGAGCCTTCTTCTCAATGTCCGGTCGCACGAAATCGAAAACAGCACCCTTGCTTACTCGCTTGCAGCGTTATCACATGCACGATCTGCGGCGGACCCTGACCCAAAATCGCTTGAGCTTGACCCCGATGAAAAAATTGCCCACCTATCCCCAAGGGAAACGCAGTAATAATAATATCGTGGGGCCGTTTATCCGACGTCTTTGAGCTTTCTTTGCGCCCGACTCATATTTCCGCGCCCTTGCCTTGGCTTTGATCCGCAAAAGTCACGACATTGCCGCGATCGATATGTTTCCGAATGTGCAGGAAGCATATCGATTTTCTTTTGCCATCCGAACACCGAACATTCAGGGTCACATCACTCTTGTAAATGCACCACGTAAATCAATTTTTATGAATTTCATAAACAGAAATTGCAACAAAATGAAGTTATGGAACTATAAGGGAACTCGAAATGGAAAAAAAAACTGTATCTTAATATTCTATTTTATAAGTTCACCCCTTAACAATACTATGAGAAAATTTAAAATATGACAGGCATTGAAATCAGTTTAATTTTGAATGATTTCTCAATGGAAATGCATATTTAAACTTTTTTTCAAATTCAAGTTTGTTGTGTTTTTTTTTTAATTCAAGTGTTGCATAGGAGACTTCTTATGGAAACTTTATTGATAAAGTAGTAAATCCAAAGAATTTTAAAATGCACTCAATACGAATTTTTTACCAGTATAAGAACCTTTTAACTGATGATTCATTGAATTATATATATATCTATCACTTAACGCATAGTCGTCTCAACTACTTTTGTAATAAAAAATTCAAATGTTTAAATAAATAATCAAATTCAAGTTGATCTTCCAGCTCCTTAAAGTACTTGCATTGATACAGATACAAAGCTAGTAGTACGAACTAGAAATAGTCAGACCAAGTAGTACAAGTTAGCGCATACAGTAGGCTGACGCAATTTTAACAACATACAAACATTTTATATCGAACTGTTTTTTTTTCAACTATTTTTCAGTTGGTTGGACATACTATTGTTTTTCTGTCTTGTGAAATCCAAATTTTGAATATCCCTGAAAAAACTAACTTCGTCAAATTTGAAAGTTGCATGTTTAGGAGTTTGCTGATTAAATAACTATGCACAGGGGAATCAAAACAAAATTTTACATACAGGGGCAAACTCAAAGGTCAAAAAGGTCAATGTATATTTATTTCAATGTATAGTTAAATATTTATTCTAGCATCATAGCATCTTAGAAATCAACTTGCAAGCTCAAGTTTTTACTTTTTAAAATGTATCACTTTCCATTTGAAACCACAACATCTGGATTCTAACGTCTCAAAATGCTTATTTTTTCAGTATGTGTACCGTTTTTAAGGATTATCTTGCATTTGTAGAAATGTTCTACGTTAATATTTAGAATTCGATGCTCTAGGATTCAAGATTTTATACATTTACGGTTTTTCATGGATTTTTGCGAAAATTATATCTGCTTATATTCGAGGTATTTCATTCAGTGATTGTATTTTCATAATTTTTCGTATTTATTACTATTTATCATGTTCTTAAGGATATCCGAGTTTTTTGTGTATTTCTAGCATTTCTTTATATTGTTAGTAAGGTTTTGAGTATTTATTGATCTAGGATTCAAAAATTATGAGATTTTCAGTATTTTTGACAATTTTACAATAAACAGTATTTCCAAAAATAACTATCACCTAGAAAATATTAAATAATTTAAGTATTTGGTTGTATTTTTTCAGTACTTTTACAGTTTGGACAATTTTTTGGCAAGTGTATGGATTTTTATACAGGTTTATAGATTTCGATGTTCTAGGACTAGAAACGATATTTGCATAGATTTTTAGTATTTTATTGATTTGTAATATTTTTGATTAATTCCATTTTTTCTAGCATTACTCATACTCAATGAAATTTTCTTGGTTCCTTCAGAAATCTAGTATTTTGAAAAAATTTTAATGCAGATTTCTAGAATTTAATTATAATCTAAAGTTTTAAAAATGTTTAGTAATTCAATACTTTTTTCAGAGAACAGTATCTACATAAATTTCATGCATTCTACAAATTTTTGAAATTTTTGTTCCATTTCGTATTTTTCATATTCACAAAAAATATTACAGAATTTTCTGGTATTTTGATGAATTCGTGTAAATATATTTAGAACTAGATCCTTTCAGATTAAAAGTTTTATAGATTTTTATCATTTGCATAAATCTATATTGAATTTTAGTTTCTTATTATTATTCTGTGATTTTCTGACAATTTTCAGCATTTGTGAAATTATGTAGTATTTTCTACTATTCTTTTAGATTTTTCATAGCTTTAATAATTGCTATTTTGATTTAAAGAATCATATGTTCTAAACTTAAAGTTCTATGAAATCTCAGTAAACCAAACAATTTTTCACCACTCGGTTTTTTTGTGGATTTCAAGCGTTTCCTGTTATTTCATATTTTTTGGATACTTGAAAAATTTGAATGATTCTCTGATATTTTAATGAATTCTTCAATAAACTTTCAGAATTAAGATGTTCAATAGATTTTGGGTAAATAAACGGAGGATCAAACTAACTACATTTTCGTATTTTTCGTGTATTTATAGATGTATTTTCTGTATTTTTCAGCACTTATAAATTCTCGTACAATTTTCTAGTTCTCTTGTGAAATCTGACATGGATTTCCTGAATTAAAAAAATTAAATTCGATTCCGTAGAAGTATAAAAATTTCACTGAATACATTTTAAAATGCGAACACACAGGTTGCCAGATTAAAAGATTGGAAAATTCTGAAAATATTAAAATTTCTTGGAATTGAGACAAATGCAGATTGAAATTTTATAAGCATAGTAAAGCTAGTGGCACTATATATAGTTAATACAGTCACAAACCGTGCAATAACAAATTAAGCTCTTCCTTCAACAACAAAAAAATGCATCACGCGATTATAAACTTCAACCTGTATTCCTCATGTATTTTGCTAACCGCGGTATATGAAAATTCAAATTTCCTTGTTTCTGGAAATTCCCGCAAAATATGTAAAGTCGCCGGAAAATCCCTCGTAATTTGAAAGGGTCGCTCCTCATCTTGTAATCGCGATTTTTGCGGTGACACACTTCTTTATTTGCAATGCAAAAACTCGGCGATGAATAACAAGTAATTTCATTATGGAACGCGCTGGAGCTTCTTCATTAGGATTCATTTTCATTAATTCAACCTCACGAGATCCATTTTCTTTTGTGCTCTTCATAACACGCCGTCATCAACATAATTGACATAAAACTTGAATATACGTCGCTGTGCACCTAACACGTTTATTCATTCTTTGTGACCCTAAAAATTGTCAATGATTGGTTTTTTTTGCAAAATGAATTTTTTCCGATTAAAGCATGTTTTTCACTGTTTCAGTTCAGTGAAACGTGGTCGAAGAAATTTTTCATTGGTTTTATGACACTTTGATTTACCAAGCTCTGCAACTTTAAAACTGCAAGAATGAGAAAAATCATTTACACTTTTCCTTTATAGTGAGTTTTTCTGTAAAGCCTGAATTTTCGAAATTTCGAAACTCAATAACATGATCAAATTTCCTTCCTTGTACCTCGTAATTTTAGTTTTCCCTGTTTTTTTTCTCCGACGTTTTTATTTCCTAATGCGATGTGCGAGACGTAAAACTTTACGATCATGAAAAACGAGTTAAATGGGGAAAAAAATCTTGTAGAAAAATACAAGGGGGGTAATTTTTTATTATTCTGTGCATTGATTTTGATGGGAATAAAAAAGGGAGTTGGTTTTTCTGGCAGTAAAAAATAAACCCGATTCATTTTGTCACACGCAAAGGTCGATTCGAAATTCCAAGGCACAATCTCCTTCATTGGACTTTTGCCAAAACCGCATTTTAGCTATAACTTCGAATAAATGACGTAATAACAATTGATTACTTCAATTCGAAATAATTGACTGTCACTTACTCTTGAATAATGTGCTCATCAATATACATTGACTTTTGTGATATTTTTTCAAATTTATTGCTCTAATGATGAATTACTTATTCGATCTGGAGCAAAAGAAATTAAAAATTTCTTTGAATTAGAGTAACTTGTGTAAATACATTATAATTAAAAAATTAAATTATTAAATCAAATATGATCTAAAACTATGTTGGAAACTTGTTCTTAAAAAGTGAAGTAAGAGTATATTTATTGAGAAAAGAATTTCTTTATTCAGTTGATAAATTATTGATTACAATCTTGTGCATTAAACCTATATCAGAAAAAATATAACTATACTACTGTTAATAGAAAAGAATAATTGCCTGTTTCACTCGTACCGAAAATCTATCGCACGTACCTTGAGAAATGCGAATTTTCTCATAAAAATAAAAAATGTAAAATTTGCATGCGAAAATCACACGTTCGAAAATTCTCAGTAAAGAAAAAAAAGATAAGAACAAATTTTCAATAGGAAAAAGTGTTTAAAAAAACCATTAAAAAATTCGACAAATAGATTATCTAATACTGTTAATAACTTTTTCAACGAATATTGCTTCTTTATCAATAGCCAAAAGATTTTTCATATATTTTCCATTTTTTTATCGTCATTCGTACAATGAATTTCATTAGCATTAAAGTTTGAATGCTCATTAAAAATTTCCCGATAAAAATCTTTGCATATTTACAAGACTCAGTGCAATTATATAAAGCAGCAACAGCATGAAACTTTCATTTTGCAGTAAAACATTTAAAGAAACTATTTCACAGAGACATTCAGCGGAAGGACACTCTCCCATTCTTTACTGCAAGTACCATTTCCAATCTTTTTTTCATTCATGGACTCATATTCTATTTCATTGTTCAGCTGTCAAAGTTGTCATCACTGTTAGAACTTTTTTAAACTTGAAAATAGCGAATGAAATTTTTTTTCCATCAAATACATGTTACTGACTGTCCATTAAAAAGTGCTGCAGAATTCTCTCGGGCCAAAGAAAAGTCTGAAAAAGTCGGTATTTTTATTCTGATGAATTGTTGTCGATACTTTTCAAGTTTCCATCTCAGTGAGACCTTAAATTTACGAACGGCCGGTTAACGATCTGAGGTTATCAATATCTGATACTATTTAAAACTCAAAAAAACAGAAAATTAGTAAAACTTGAGCTGCAGAATTATTTTGAGACCAACATAAGTCTGGAGAAGTCAGTATCTCAATTTCGATAAATTGTTGTCATTAATTCTTAACTTGCAATCTCAGCCATCCAAGAAATTCACAAACGGCCGACCAGGAGTCGAAAATTATATGTATCTCATAGAATTTAAAAAAAAGAAAATTTCAAACTAATTTAACCCTATGAAGCAAACATTTTTCAGAGAATTAATTTTTCATGAATATAGTCGCGTTAAGGGTTTTCGGGGTCGCTGATCCCGAATTTGATATCAGATTGTCGAAATTCAAAATGGCGGATCCAAGATGGCGGACAGAATTAGTTAGACTTATTCATATTAATATGAAAATAAGTTTACAGGGGTTTCCGGGGTCGCTGATTACGAATTTGATATCAAATTTCCGAAATTCAATATGGCGGATCTAATATAGCAGAAACAATATATATGTGATAACTATCAGTACCAAATTTTTTGTCGTTAAAGAAAGGAAAATTTTTCCAAGTTGATAACAACAATATCTACCGCTCTCAGCCGAACCCGGAGACACGAACGAGGACGTAGCGGCTATCGTCTCCATTTTTTTTTTTTTTTGTTATTTTTTTTTTGATTTTTGGAATTTATTTTTTATTTTACCTTTTTTCCAAATTTTTGCATGATTAGTCAAGTTTCTGAATTATTTATAACTTTCTTTCAACAAACATGATCTTCCGTGAATCTTGACCGTATTTCACTTCATTAGTGTAGAGTTACTACTCTAAGTGTGGTAGCTCGCAAAGCAATTTCCAGAATAATGCGTTCTGATAATGATTTTAAATTTAACACCAATAACGTTATAAAACTTATGTTTCATTCATATTAAAATATATGGGTCATTATTTTCAAAATCAGTTTGGTCGTCACTGACCAAATCACCAATTTCTCTCAAATTTTTTATACACATACGTAAACTAGTTTTGAAACATACGTATTTTTTATTCAGGGCCGAAAATTGTTTTTTTTCCAGAAATTCAGATTTTTAATGAGGCTGTCAAATTCAGAGTAACTTCACTTGTGTCGGAAATTTTTTTTTAAATCTTTATTTCTCATCGTAAAACCTATGGATTTCAATCATTTTTGTATGAAAACGTTCGAAATTGTATGAAACTTATGAATCATGAATGATAAATATTTCTCGTAGCGTTGTTGAATCGTTATAAGCGTAAATGAAAAAAGTGTAAAAAAATGTTCATACTGCATCATTTTTTGTTATTCTCGTGTTTTTTTCATTGATTGGTAAAGGTATGAACTACATTCTATAAAAAACCATTACATGCCAAAACGTTTCGTTCGTAAGTGAGAATTTTTTTTCGAATTTCCACGGCAATAGGCAAAACGGGTTACAGCCCTCGGCTTCGCCTCGGACCGTAATTTCCCCGTTTCGCCAAATTCGCACATCCGTGCCTGTTACGAAATATACTATAAATCTATAAATCTCCAAATCTACACAAGGATCTGTAAAATCTAAAGATCATGCTGGAAAATCTCATGGAATTTAATGGAATATATGGAATATATAATACAGTAAAAAATAAAAATGAAAAGAAAAAAAAAAAACGAAAAATACTCGAAATACTAGATTTTAATAAGTTCCATGTTATTTGATTTTTTAAAAATTTATGTTATTCTAGGAATCAAAAAACTCCGATTTCTCGAGCTTTGAATCCTAAAAATATATATTAATAGAAGTCTATTAAAAGATGAGAAAATTTTTCGAATCGTATAACTCTGTGAAAAATACAAAAAATATTGAGGGCACTGTAAATCTCTATAGAAACTGTCCTCTGCAAAATCGATCAAAATACTTTAGAAATTTCCAACTTTCAATTTTATCTCATCCTAGAAATTTGAAGAAATATCTTTAGAAAAAAAATTCGAAAATTCTACAGCATTTTATAATTATAAATACTTAGACTACGGAAAGAAAAATACGTGTATATACATATAAAACATTGAAAATCTTTCGAATTCCAGGAAATCAAACAGCAATATAATGAACGATTCTTTAAATCATAGAAAAACTGAAGAAATTAATACGAAAAATACTGGTACAAAGATAAGTAAAAAACTATCGAGACACTGTTTTCTGAAAAATTTTGTAAAACAAGGAAAATTTCATTATGTTCAAATTCTAGAGTTCGAAATTCTTGAAATGCATATAGCAATTTATACTATAAAAACACTAAAATTATGTAAAATACTAGGAAATTCTGTAAGAGTGTAATATTTTCGATTGCAAAGAGTAATTTTGAGATTTTACAATGTAACATGTAACGCTGTAAACTGTAAGACTGTAAGATGTATGAGTGTAATATTGAAGTTAAACTTCTTAGGCGGCATTATCACTTTTCAGGAGTGTAATTTATTCTAGAAAATAAAATTTATGTAGAGAGTAACTTGGAGATTTTACATTGTAACATGTAATACTGTAAACTGCAAGCCTGTAAACTGTAAGACTGTAAGATGTAAGTCCGAGAGTAGGGAGGACTTTCGAGATACTGTAAGAGTGAGAGATTCACTAAATGTCACAAAAGCACAAAATGTCACAAAATCACAAAATGGCACAAACACACAAAATGTCACAAAATCATGAAGAATCCAAAATATCACAAAATCGCAAAAATGTCACGAATCACAATGTCACAAAATCACTAAAATGCCACGAGGCCACAAAATCTCAAAATGTCACAAATTTTTCTATCTAAAAATCTATAAAAATATATTATATATCTATATATTTTATCATCCTTATTTTTTCTAAATCACGTTATTTAACATTCAATTTATTCCAAAAAGTAACTGAGTGACAACGGCAAAGAATTACTATTTCTTTTCAAACCGCTAATATAACAAATTACTTTTTTCACCTTTGTACCAGTAACGTAACACATTACATTTTTTTGGTAACTTTCCAAACCCTGAAAAAAACAGTCAATCAATATCATGTGATAATTCACAGCTGCAAATTTCATTTCAAAGCTCCAATTTATTCCACTCCAAAACCCGATATAAACGGACCTCACACAACACAATCAACTTTTGAATATTTCAAATTTCCCGCGCAACGCTCTGATTGGCCGCGCGCATTAACACGTGCAGTTCTGGCCTCTGATTGGCCAGAAACCCTCACGTGACCAAAACCCTCGTGATCGCTAAAACCCTCGTGATTGTGTGCATTATCGTTCCCGTGTGTGCGTATGTACGTGACAGCAGTCAGCAGTACGTCACACGTCAGTCAATTCGCATATTTTTTCCGAGTAAGTCACAATAATTTACCTCATTTCAAACACGATAACTCGCCCTGAAAACCTCCCCTAAAAATTCGAAATCCCGCAAACTCCTGTAAACCAAAACTTCGATAAAATTCTTGAGCACTAGTGCAAAGTTTTACGGCAATATCGATCGCGCTCAAGTTTTGCCCGACTGCGCCATGACGTACGGCAATAAGCATTAATTATCTATTTTTGGCAGCGAAAAAGCGCGCTTACACGGAACCCGTGCCATTTTGGAAGAAAGCGATAACCCCAGGTTCCGGGGGAATTCGCGGATTTTGCGAACAAGTGAGAATTTGATAGATACATTGGGCACTGTCGCGGCCTTGTCGACTATATACGAGGACTACGCCTGTCTTGATACACAGTGCAGCTCACGTGAATTTGGAGCCATTGTCACGAGTGTATGTTTTTTTTTTTCTTCTTCTATCGTACATCGTACATCTCGTTTTTGACGTGTACTTTTGACAGTTTTCCGTGTTTGACGTTTGACGCAGTTTGACGTGAGCCTAGGTGATTTTGGTTGTTTGTTTTGGGATTTTATCAGAGGCGTAGCAACGAAATTTTGTATGGGGGGCGGGGGGGGGATGAAATATTATAAGTGTCAATATGTATTTGGTTGAATGCAGGTGCGTAGGCAAAGGGGGGTTTTGGGGGTTCAAAGCACTTGTGAAATTCTGATGGAGTTAATCAATTTTTCATGTGAAATTGAAGAAAATTACACTGATAGATAATAAAAATATACATTTCAAAGAAATGCATAAAAACGTTATTAGTATGTATTTAAAAAAAAAGAAAAAGTATCAAAACGCAGGATTATGTGAAAAATATGGAATTAGACAAATTGTTGCAACCCAGTGAATGATAAAAAAAATAAAAGTCTACGAAAATTCTAGATCGGTATAAAAGTATTAGAAGTCTTTCAATTCATACAAACTCTATGAGAATAAAGAAATTCATTGAATTCTATGAAAAATACTGTTTTCTGAAAAATCTCGTCAAAGTCTACATATTCTATCAATCTATACAAATTCTAGAAAGCGCATCTGATCTTTTATATATTTCAAAAATACGAGAAAAGAATAAGAAAATAGAACAAAAAATCTATATGAATGTGATGTCATTAATTTTTGAAATTACTGATGATGGATCAGTGAATTCGCTTTCTAAAGCGTAAAGTTTTTTCACCTCTGTATCTAACGTTAACTAATTTACTTGTTAGTCAGTTTACTAGTTCACTAGCTTACTGGTTTACCAGTTTACTATTACAAATTCGACAAGTTTACTAGTTTACTGTTTTTCTTTTTCACTTGTTTACTATTTTATGTTTTCAGTAGTTTACTAAGTCTCTTTTTCGCTAGTTAAGTAGTTTACTAGCTTACTTGTTTAGTAGTTCACTAGCCAACTAGCTTACCAGTTTGCAAGTTTACTGGTTAACTTGCTTACCATTTTCCTCGTTTACTAATTTATTTGTAAACAAGTTTACTAGTTCGCTATTTTTCTTTTGCACTTGTTTTCTATTTTTTCGATTCCACTAGTTAACTAGTTAACTAGCTGTTTTACTAGTTTAGTAGTTGACTAGCTGACTAGTTTAAAAGTTTACTCTTTTTCTAGCTTACCCATTTACTAAATTACCAGTTTACTTGCTTACCAGTTTACTAGATGTACCTTAAGCTGGCACAACAATAGTAGCACACGCAACTTGAAGAAGTGTACTAAATTGATACTAATTTAGTGTTAATTAAATCCACAAAAAAAAATTTATTAGCAGATTTTTTCGCCTGATATGTGAATGTGTTCCAGCTTAACAATTAAGCTAGCAAACATCGGTAAAATCACTAATTTCATACCTCAGCGTCTTTAAATCATTTAATGCTAATTTAGTACGCAAAAAAAATGTATTGCCAAATTTTTTCACCAGATATGTGTGTGTGTGTGCTAGCTCAAAAATCGAGTTAGCACACACCAACTCCAAATCACAAAAAGTGATATTCTCGCTCAGGAATAATTTAGTGCTAATTTATTGCATCAAAAGAACCAACGTCAAATCAATTTTTCTCAAAATTATCGTTACAAACCCTGCGTGTGCTAAGTTATTTCTTGAGCCAGCACACTCTGTGCGATTTTCAAAATTAAACAAGTGTACTAAATGAGTACTAATTTAGTGCTAATATATCACACAAAACAAAAATATATTGCCAAAGTATTTCGCCAGATACGCGCGTGTGTGCTAGCTCAAAAATTGAGTTAGCACACACCAACTCCAAATCACAAAAAGTGATACTTTGCGCTCAGGAATAATTTAGTGCTAATTTATTGCACCAAAAGAACTAGCGTTAAATTAAATTTTCTCAAAATTATTATTTTCATTAAATTAAATTATTTATTATTAAATTATTAAATTATTATTAATTTATTTATTAATAACTAAAAATCGCTTTCTTGTAAACATCTTGTCAAAGATGAAAAATTATGAAATCCCGAAGGAAAAATATTTTTCAGAAAACCTCCTACCAAAAATTTTGTCTGTCTACACCCTTGATTGAATGTATCAATAAATATTTAGTCTAGCATCAGCATATCTTGAAAATTGATTTTCAAGCTCAAAATTTTACTTTGTTAATAATATTACTTTCCATACGGCGTGGTACTGGGTAAGTTGAGAAGCCGAAAAACTAAGAATTCTTGCAAAATTTCTCAGATGATTTTCCCTTTTAGTTTTTCTTTTTAAAATCAGTTCGGTCATCACTGCCCAAATTACTGACATTTCTCAAATTTTATAAATGGATACGTAAACTATTTCTTAGATTATACGTATTTTTTATCCATTTATAATTTCAAACCATTATCATAACTATTGGTAATTTTTTCATATCTCGCATTTTTTGATTTTGTTTGGTAATTCATTCGATAAAAAAATCGCCGTAAAAAATTCATTAGATTAAAAATTTTAAAATAGTATTTCATTTTTTATTCAAATGTTTGTCATGGTTTGTTAATTTAAAATTTAATTTTTAATTTGTCAATTTTTTAATCGTTCAACGTTAATTGAAATTTTTTTTATATTCACGCATATTCAAATGAAATTTATAATCCAGAAATTGTAAAATTTGAGTTCCTCTTCTTTGCAATTCTAGCTTGTTATAAATGCAGTAAACAATAATAACTTTAAAATGGATAGATTTTTTACAGGAATGTCGACCCAGGATCCGATAATTTCTATACGAATTTGGTTTTTCAATAAAAAAAATTAAATAAGTAGGCAAATAATAAAATAACAATGAATTTTTGTTTTTATAGTTCTATTTTCATATGTTTCAGGTAAAAAGTCAAAATGACTTTACCAAAAATTGAACAGGAAGAGCGAGAGGGAAAGTTTGGATATGTGTACGCAGTATCTGGACCCGGTTAGTATTTTATATATTTTTAAAACTACTTGAAAAATTTAATAATTTCAAATAAAAAATATTGTGAAAATTCAAGTTGAAATATCTCAAGTTTCATCAATAAACAATGCAAAATTATGTGATTACATAATTAAATTACATCATTAAATATTATATAATAATGAAAACATTGTAATGATTGAAACTGAATATCATTACTATAACTCAACTATAATTATATTATTAATAATAGTATAATTATGATTAAATATAATTATAATACCGACATAACGTACTATTAATCAAATTATATCAATAAACGAAGCCAGTTATGAAATTACATAATTACAATAAGTATATTACATGATTAAATTAATAATATCATTACATAATTTTATATCGTATAGTTATGATAATATTATAATAGTTGTAATTATCACACTAATTATATTATTACTATTATTACATAAACATTATTGATAATACTATAATTATTTTAATTATATCATGACAAACATAATTTGATATAATTATTATCATAATGACATAATTAAATTTCATTAATAAATAATGAAAATTATGTAATTACAGTCGTCACGGCGGAAAAAATGTCAGGTTCTGCCATGTACGAGTTGGTTCGTGTCGGATATGGAGAGCTTGTGGGAGAAATTATCCGTCTCGAAGGCGACATGGCCACAATTCAGGTAAACAAAATAAAGATGGCAATAAATCCAAACTTAACAACATTGAGAGTAAAAAAATTTCATGAATGTACTTCTTAAGCATTAAAAACGATGATCCATAAATCAATGAATTTTTTAACATCTTGTAAAAAATGTTGAAAACTATCAATTTCCTAAAATTTGATCGAGAGTCAAAATAATTGCAAGTAACTAGACTAATATATTTATTAATTTGTAATGAAAAGTGTCATTAGAAATAATTTGTTAAGTTTTGATTTTTTGAATTTCTAAAAAAAAAGACGTCTCATTTGAATTATGTAATAGATTCAAACTATGTATGTTATATTCATTATATTATATTACATTGAAATATGATATATTATAACATATTTTATATATTTGAAAGAACATTAAAAATAAAATAATTATATTTCTGATACATTATCATACATAGGATGTGTGTGTGTATTATAACGTATATTATTATATTATATTTTAATATTAATATTCATCAAACTATGTATATTATATTCATTATGTTTTATTACATTGAAATCTGATATATTATAATAAATTTTATATATTTGAATAGAACATTCAAAATAAAATAATTATATTTCTGATACATTATCATATATAGTATATATATTATATCATAGATGAATATATCATTTCATGTATGTTATCATCTATTATATGATATCATATTATATTATATGATACTATATTATATATTTTAAAATTAATATTCATCATACTATCTATATTATATTCATTATGTTATATTACATTGAAATCTAATATATTATAATATATTTTATATATTTGAATAGAACATTAAAAATAAAATAATTATATTTCTGATACATTATCATATATAGTATATATATCATATCATAGATGAATATATCATTTCATGTATGTTATCATACATTATATGATATCATATTATATTATATTATATTATATATTTAAAAATTAATACTCATCAAACTATGTATATTATATTCATTATGTTATATTACATTGAAATCTGATATATTATAATATATTTTATATATTTGAATAGAACATTAAAAATAAAATAATTATATTTCTGATACATTATCATATATAGTATATATATTATATCATAGATAAATATATAATTTCATGTATGTTATCATATATTATATCATATCATATTATATTATGTATTTCAATATTAATATTCGTCAAACTATCCGATATGTAATCCGTGGTTTCTGGTTGCTTGAAAAACTGGAAAATTGAAAAACTTTTTTGCAAATGCAATATTATGTTTTTTCAGGTCTATGAGGAGACCAGCGGTGTCACGGTTGGCGATCCCGTCCTCAGGACCGGTAAACCGTTGTCCGTCGAGTTGGGCCCAGGAATCCTTGGTAGCATTTTCGACGGTATCCAACGTCCCTTGAAGGACATCAACGAAATGACCCAATCCATATATATTCCGAAGGGTATAAATATCCCTGCCCTTTCTCGTACCAACCAGTGGGAGTTCAACCCTTTGCATGTGAAAACTGGCAGCCATATCACCGGTGGTGACGTGTACGGTATCGTGCACGAAAATACGCTGGTCAAACACAGAATGATTTTGCCGCCTAAATGTAAAGGGACGGTCACATACATCGCACCTGCGGGCAATTACACGGTCGATGTAAGTCCATTTTCTGTAATAATATGTTTGAAAATGGGATAAGTGGGTGTATATTTTGTTTAAAAGGAAGAATTTTTATACTTTTCTTGAAAGTATTGAAGAATCGACGTATTAAAAAAAGTATTGAAAGTATCTGAGAAAATATAAATATATAATATTTATAATTATTGATGTTCAAGTTACTATTTGATTATTTCAAACCATTAGTAATATTACGAAATATTTCGATATCATTTAATATGTTGTATACAATTCCATGTATAGTACATTAATGAATGTAATTCAATAATAATATGTAGGATATACATACATGATAAATGATGAGTATTTTACATAATCTAATTTTATGTGACACAATATCTATATAAAAATAACACAATCTGACAATAATATAGAATCATGATAACTATAAAATATGTAACAATTATTTACAAAGCATGATCTAACAGCATTATTTTTTGTATAATACACATATATTAGAAAAAAGAAACTTTCAAAGTTTATATCAAATTATCGTAGAGTCAAAGAATTGAAAAAAAGGATCGAAAGTGTCTAATAAAGTATGAATTTATATGTTATACTCATATTAGTTGATACTTTCTCTATTTTTCAATAATTTAAAAAGATTTTAATCACAAATTCAATGAATATAATCATCGAAAATATTATACATGATTGAATGTATAATTTACAAATATATCTAATAATTAGAAACATGATGTTTAATGTATGTAAATAATGAAAATATGAATTACTCTATATTTTATTGTATTTCACATAATATATCCATAAATATTTATTATTTTGATAACAATTATGCAATATAATAACCGTCTACAACAATCATAATAATTATAAACTGTATGATAGTTATTCTATAAATAATTATGTAAATATTATGCATACTTCAATTATATAGTAAAACCTTCTACCAAAAAAATCAAAGCAGTTAAAAAAAAGTATCAAATGATGTATAACATATTAATGATGAAAATATAAAACATTTTATCTAATATTTCACTTTATATAATATTTACATCTGTTTATTACATAAATAATTATTATAATGTATTATACAATATGATAATGTTATAATAATAATTTATATATTTGAAAAAAGAAACTCAGAAACTTTGTCTCAGAGTATCAAAGTATTATAGTATGAAAAAAAATTATCGAAAGTAGCAAATAAAATATGGAATATAAATGTACAGTACAATTATTTAGAATAACCATTATTTAGGTTAGTAATTTTTTAATCTAGGATCAATAATAATTTTGCGAATAATTGAATATTGTTGTTCATCATCTCATATGCAATTCATTATATGGTTAATAAATATAATTCAGTATTATATAATATAAAATGTATGTAAATGATGAAAATGCAAAACAATGTATATAATATTTTCTTGTGTATATTACATATATACTTATTATTTCAATAACTACTGTGTAATATAAGCTTCAATATCATATAATCATTACACAATAATTATACAATGTAATAATTAAAAAATCATTTACAATAATGGTGATAATTTTAAAATGTATGATAATTATCAGATAATCAATATTTAAAACAGTATTTATTTAAATAATTCAACTAAAAAAATTAACTAGGTGAATAATAAATATAAATATTTAAGACGCTTATATTTGTTTTTTGATAATATACGTATAATTTTTTATTTGAATCATATTATGTAATATATCATACGATATTACATACTATTGCATCATAATTTTCGGTATTGCAAATAAATCATGATTATGCAATTATACAATAATTACATAATAAATAAAATACAAACTTTACATAAAAATAAAATAGAATATTTTTCTGTTACATATAATATTATAAATATAAGTAATAAAAATTTTTACGTCCTAAAATATACTAAATACATAGTAAATAAATATTGTACATTAGTACAAGCAATTTTTTATAAATCATGATTAATAATAAATATGTGTCATTAAAAAAATATAAAACATGTTAAAGTATAAAAGAAGAAACTTCGAATTTTTTTTCGATATATCATTAATATTCGGTTATAATAAATTTAAATGCAAAAATAGTATAAAACAACATAATATTACGAAAATTCAAAGAAAAACAATAAATTTTCGTTCATAAATATAATTTCAAATTTTCATGTCTGCCATTTGTGATATTTTTATTCTTAAATTTCCGTAACGTTTCCAAAATTTATCCCCAAAAAACTCACAATCAGAGGGCATTTCAAATTATTATAAATGTAAGAAAATTTTTCAAAAACTTTTACAAATAATTTTCTAGATTTCTTTCAGTCACTAAACTTCCATCTTCTTTTTTTTAGGACGTGGTGTTGGAGGCCGAATTCGATGGAAAGAAGCAAAAATATACAATGTTGCAGGTCAGTAATATTGGAAAAAGAAAATTCAGATTACAATTTTTCAATTGGTAATTTCATCAACGTTTATTTATTTATAAATTTTTTGATAAAGGTATGGCCTGTTCGACAACCTCGCCCAGTCACTGAAAAATTGCCGGCAAATCATCCTTTGCTGACTGGGCAGCGAGTTTTGGATTCCTTGTTCCCGTAAAACACCCTTTTTTTTAATCACGCCTCAAAAAAAAAAATAAATAAATAATCAATTTCTTCATATATTATCAGTAATTGGAAGTCTTCGATGCTTAAAATTTTCATGCTTCACTGCAAAATAAACAATGTTTCTGAAGTTCTGAGCATTTAAAAATAAACAAAATTGTCTCTCATGGTTATTGTTATAAAGAATTACTGATATTTAACAAATATAAATCAAATAATACTATTCTCCACTCTAAATTTTTTTGTTTTCGTTTACTTCATAAACCTATGAAACTTCAGGAACTCAATAACAAATTCAAAATTTTTACATTTTTGGCGTTGTAAATAAGTGATTGATTTTAAAAATAAGACAAGTTTTTTCGTTACAGGTGCGTTCAAGGAGGCACAACCGCGATTCCTGGTGCTTTCGGTTGCGGAAAAACGGTAATTTCCCAGGCTTTGTCAAAATATTCCAATTCGGACGTCATTATTTACGTTGGTTGCGGAGAGCGAGGAAACGAAATGTCGGAAGTCTTGAGAGATTTCCCTGAACTCACAGTCGAAATTGATGGAGTTACGGAATCCATCATGAAACGTACGGCTCTTGTGGCCAACACTTCCAACATGCCTGTCGCTGCTCGAGAAGCTTCCATTTACACTGGTATATATTGCATTTCCTTTTTTCTATTTCATTATAATCCTTGCATAAAGAATTGAGAAAGTATCGATACAGAAAAGCAATAGAAATCGAAACGAAAAATATCGATATTGGTACATTCGATACATTAGAATTATTCGATATTCAATATCGATATGTCGATGTATCGCAGATTTTTATGGATTTTTTAGAAAACAGTAACCAACTTTTGGTACATAAATTTATAGTATTTTCAGTATTTTTTGAATTTTTACAGTGGTATCTAGAATTTAAATTCTTGAAAGTCGAAATTTCAAAGATTTTTGGGACAGTTATATATACCCGGATTTTTGAAATTTTTGTACCTACATTCCAGTATTCATGAAATTTTTCAGGATTTTTTAGTATTTGTGTAGATTTTTGATATTTAGATTTCTATAAATCTGTGTATTTTTAGTTTTTATGTATTTTTTTATAAATTTTTTTCTTTTTCTTTTGTATTTTTTTATACTTATAAAAATTTTGTAGGATTTCCTAATTTTTTTGAAGATAATTCTTCAAATTTCCACGATGTGATTTTCTTGAATTTAAAAGTTTGAAATATTTCAATTCTTTCGAATAATTTATCAGAAAATATCATATATTTGGTGTAATTTCAATATTTTGCCTATTTTTTGAGGATTCATATGGTGCAGAGGATTTTCTTCTTTTTTTATGGAATCAATGTTTCATTGATTCCCAAATTTTGTATTAATTTTTGAAAGAACTGAATGAGTATCTATAAGCATATAAAAAAAACTTCAGGATTTTCCGTATTTTTTTGTATCTTCGATTTGGTAACATTTTTCAGAAAATTTAGAGATTTTTATTATTTTTATAGATTTCTAAAATTCAATACTCTAGGAATCAATGTTTTATTGATTTCCAGATTGTTTGAAGGTATTTTAAAAAATTAACATATGTATTTATAAGTGTCTTTCATTTCTAAGTATTTCTAGTCTTTAGAATTTCTAGTCTTTCTAGTATTTTTATTATTTTTTTTTCTTGAATCCGTGAAAATTCAAAAAAAGTTGAGAAATTCTAAGTATTTTTACATACTTTTAAACTCTATGCTCTAGTCATCAATGTTCTATTAATTTCCAAAATCTATATTGATTTTCGAAAAAATAAGCATCAGTTTTTATAAGTATCTTTTTTATTTCTAGTATTTTTATTATTTTTGTGTATTAATTGAATTCTGTAAGATTTTCTGAAAGATTTAGAGATTATTCAGTATTTTTAAAGATTTCTCAAAATTCAATGATTTAGGAATCAATGGTTAATTAATTTCTAGTATTTTTTTCGTTTTTGTGCATTGATTGAATTTCATAAGATTTTATGATATTACATAATAATTTTAAGACTTTTTATAGACTTACGAAAAATGATGATCAGTATTCACAAACATCCTTTTAATTTTTACTATTTTTGTGTACTCGTAGAATTTCGTAAGATTTTTTGGAATATTAAGAGATTTTTAGTATTAATATAAATTTTTGAAAATTATATGATTAAGAAATCAATGTTTTATCCATTTCCAGAATTTTTAAATATTTTCGAGAATGTTACCAACAGTATTTATAATTGTCATTTTAATTTCTAGTATTTTTAGTATTTTTGTATACTTATTGAATTCCACAAGTTTTTCTAAAAAAATTCAGAAATTTTTAGTACTTCTATAGATTTCTAAATTCAATGCTCTAGGAATCAATGCTTTATGAATTTCCAGAATCTATATTGATTTTTGAAAAATTGAAATCAGTATTTATAAGTATCTTTTTTATTTCAAGTATATTATTTTTGAAACTGACAAACAGACTATCCTCTATAGAACCATGTCACTATGATATTTTTAAAGTTGGAAAATTTTTTAAAAAATTAAATTGATTTTGGATGAATCAACTGACTTAAATGCTAAAGAAGAACATCAAAACGTATATTTTCGTCTCAATTTTGTTCCACACAAAAAATTGCAATAACGTTTAATATCGCAACAAAAATATCAATATAAAGATTATCGGGCGATGAATATATCAATATAAAAAGTCTGGCTTATTGGAAAGAAATATTAGAAAATCCTGAATATATCATCGACGATTCTTGCAAAATATAGATAGTTGGAATATATTATTGTGTGTATTATGCATGATATATGTAATATATGATATTCATATATTGATATTAGTATGTTATGTATAATATGGATATATTTATATGTGATAATTGGTATTAATAATATAGACAGGTATATTATATTGAATATATGATATTGACATATTATGTTACATAATATGATATAGATACATTATTTGACATTCATGATATTGGTATATTATACGTTATATATGATATTGATATATAATATGATATATGATATTTGTTTGCGAGATTTAATGTTGATATATCATGTGATATATTACATGTAATATATGATATTGATATACATATTATGTGATACATGCTATTGATGTATTAAATAAAATCCTGAATATATCATGGATGATTCTTGAAAAATATGGATAGTTTGAATATATTATTCTGTGTATTCTGTATGATGTATGTAATAAATGATATTGATATTTATATGTGATATATCCTATTGATATATTGATATTAGTATGTTACGTATGATATGGATATATTTATATGTGATAATTGGTATTAATAATATGGACAGGTATATTCTATTTCATGTATGATATTGATATATTGGCATATTATGTCACATAATATGATATATGATGTTTGTTTGCGAGATTTAATGCTGATGTATTGTACGTGATACATGATATTGAAACATTGATATATCATGTGATACATTACATGTAATATATGATATTGATATACATATTATATGTGATGCATGCTATTGATGTATTAAATAAAATCCTGAATATATAATGGATGATTCTTGAAAAATATGGATAATTAAAATATATTATTGACTTTTAATAATATGTTGTATCATTTTTTATGTGTTCCATTATGTTTAATTATGTATGCCATTATTTATATTGAGAGTCTATTATTTTGTATTTTCTGCCAACAGGTATCACCCTTTCCGAGTACTTCCGTGACATGGGCTACAACGTGTCCATGATGGCAGATTCAACTTCTCGATGGGCTGAAGCTCTTCGAGAAATCTCAGGTCGTCTGGCTGAAATGCCTGCGGATTCTGGATACCCGGCGTATCTTGGAGCTCGGCTTGCCAGTTTTTACGAACGTGCTGGAAGGTAAGTTTTTTATTCTGAAATTTTTTTACTTGAGATCGAGTATTTTGAATTTTATCGAGTTTAACTATGAATAAACATGCACTAAATTTACCTTAGCCTTCTCGATCCGATCGAATTTCTTGATTAAAAAAAAACGATAAAGTATATGAATATTTTTTTTTACGTAACCAAAAAATTGCTACAAATTGATTAAAAACCAAGTATGAATTTTTAATGGCAATTTTTTTATCGAATTGAGTACAAAATAAGAGTTTTAAAGAAGGACAGAAATAAAAGGATCGAAAGTAATTACGATTATAAATATGATTCATGAAAAATATAAGTTTTGTGACCGGAAATTCGATATTCATTGACGTTGGAACACCATTTATACTAACAACAAAAATTAACGAATTCGAAAATTCCTCATTCAAAATACCGAGATGACGAATCTTTTTGAATCTAAAATTTTTATTTTACATTAGTGTAATCTGTACACATAACTATTTTATATTCTTTCCTTTCTCAATTTATTTCAACTCTTTTACTTTGCAGTAAATTCGATAAAAAAATATTCATCGAAAATTTGTGAATTTCAAACACTGAATAATAATAAGGATTTTTTGATATAACAATACGAATTCTTGGAAATGCATTAAATTTAGTTTTTCGAAGCAAAATATTTACAATTTTCAACATTCCTCATCAAAAATATCATAATGACACATTTTTCTGATCTCGAACTTTTTGTTTTTCATTGATTAAATTCATAACCGTATCTATTTTCAATTTACATTTTTTCCTGCCTTCCTTTTTCACTTTTATTATGTAGTAAATTCGATAAAAAATCAATGAAATCGAAAATTCCAAATAATTTTTTTACAATTCGTCGCATTCCCGTGACGTTTTTTATTTATTTTTTTTTTTTTTTTTTTTATGCAAAAGTCTAATTCAAAAATTTGAAATTTTTACTCTCAACTAATTTTCCGACCGAGTTTTCGATCTAGAAATTGTAGAATGCATAATAAATTCTCTTCAAGTTGCAGAATGCCAAAAATGCAGTGAATTAAACTTGAGGCATTAAATAACAATACATTAATAGTTTTTTAATGCAAATCTCGATTCAGTTTCTCAAAGTATTTCAATTATCGATAGAAAAATAATTTATTTCTTGTTTCTTTACCTCGGTCTTTTACAGTAGCTGTATGATATATGTAATATATATGATACTGATATATTGATATTTATATGTGATATATGATATTGGTATATTATGATATCGACATATTGGTATTTATGTGTGACATAATATTGATGTATAGATATTCATGTGATGATATTGATATTAGTATGTGACATATGATATTGATATATTAGATTACATATAATATTGATACATTATACGTCATATATGATATTGGTATATTATACGTGATATATTATATTAATATTTATTTGTGATATTTAATATTTATATATCATATTTGATACGTAATATTGATATATCGTGTGATACATGAAATGGATATAGATACTATATGTGATATAAAATATGTATATTATATCAACATAATATAGGCAATATGTATATGTATATGATATTGATATATGATGTCTATGATGCTATTTTATGATGATTTTGTTGATCATGTTTCATAAAAAAAAATGTGAATGTTTCAGGGTCAAATGCTTAGGCAATCCTGACCGAGAAGGTTCCGTCAGTATTGTCGGAGCAGTTTCCCCTCCTGGTGGTGACTTTTCCGACCCCGTCACCAGCGCCACTCTTAGCATTGTCCAGGTAAAATTTATTCATCTTTGAACATGTCATTAACACATCATGTTGCTGTTTTTCATTCAACTTTGAATTTTGACTCATGCTCTGCAATGTTTATCCATATATTATTGAAAAAACATTTTAGATGAATACAATTTTGTTCGTAATTTTATTAAAGGTGTTCTGGGGATTGGACAAAAAACTCGCCCAGCGCAAACATTTCCCTTCGATCAACTGGTTGATTTCCTACTCGAAATACCTGCGCTCCCTGGATGACTATTATGACAAAAATTACCCTGAATTCGTGCCCCTGCGTACGAAAGTTAAAGAGATTCTTCAAGAAGAAGAGGATTTGTCGGAAATTGTGCAATTAGTAGGAAAAGCATCTTTGGCTGAAACCGATAAAATTACCTTGGAGGTTGCCAAACTGTTGAAGGATGATTTCCTGCAGCAAAACAGGTATGGAAATTATTTTTGATTTCTTGGCTTTATGGATTGAATAATTTTATTGAAATTCGGTATTGAGAATGTGTGGATTTTCCAAAATTAAATGGATGTCAATTTTTGTTAAGTTCGCTTTTTGATCAAATTTTTCAATTTGTGAAGCAATGTTGAAGATTTATTGAAAAATTGTTACAATTTGCCAATATTTTTTGGACCATTGTTATTATTTAATCCGAAAATTATAAATATATATATATAATAAATATGTGAAATTTTAGTTACTCGCCATATGACCGCTTTTGCCCATTTTACAAAACCTCGGGCATGTTGCGCAACATCATCGCCTTTTACGACATGGCGAGACACGCGATCGAATCAACAGCCCAAACAGACAACAAAATCACGTGGAACGTGATTCGTGACAGTATGGGAAATATTCTGTATCAACTTAGTTCGATGAAATTCAAGGTACGGCAATTACAGTCAATTGTTTTCAATTTTGAGTGCAGCAGCCATTTGGGATAATTGAATATTAATTTTGAACTTTTGATTTATGGCCTAGGACCCTGTGACGGACGGGGAACAGAAAATCAAAGCCGATTTCGATCAATTACACGAAGACATGCAGCAAGCCTTTAGGAATTTAGAAGATTAATCAAACTACTCTTTCCATGTAAAAACAACAAAGCAAAGATTTCCAAGTTGTTTTTTTGCCAGTCGTTCCCGATCAACGTGGAGCATTCCGTCTCTAGTCGTTTAGGGATGTTCCAGAAATCGCTGAAAACGGAGGAGACGAAGAAAAAGATGAAAAAAAAGGGGCGTCGGTGCTTTAAAACGACTTTCAGTATAATTTCTCTCAGTATTCAACGCACCCCGGTGGTCTCTAGTAATGCACACATTTTCTCCTCAAAAACCGAAAAGCCAATGAACCATCCCTCTCCCCCTTCCCACTTACAAAAATGTACATAAATTCCCTCGGACTTGAGACTTTTTTTGCATCTTTCAGGCATGAGTAAGACAATAATTTGGGACATCCTTGAAATGGCTACTTTAAAACACGTTAACAATTACAATCCTCGAAAATTTTTCCATTCCGACATGTTATTGTTACTGTTACACTTTTACATGGTAAAATGAATTTCCTAGTTTCGACGTCGATTCACGCTGTCGAGAATTCTGTTTTATTTCCAATTTGCGTAGATCGAGTTTTTTACATTTCCGAGTAGCGTTTGGGAATGTGTCGTGTTTTCGATCGGCGCTATTATGATTCTAGAAAATGTGCCAATTATGATAATATTTTTGATATATTATTTTGTAGAATTTTGGGATGTTAAATATTTAGGATTTTATTTAAATTTCGTTGCCATTGGTGAATTGGAGACTTCAAAAAAAGTTTTCTGCTTAGAAACTGAAAACGTTTATTTCTAAATCCCCAACCGAAAAAGATATATAATCAATTTGTTGAACGACATCGAAACTGGTTTTTTTGTTATCGTTTGGAATCCATTCTCAATGTATGCATCGCGATTGCACAACTACAGAAATTTAATAAAAACTATGAAAGCAATTCATAAATGTACAATAATGTTATGGGAAAAGTTCTCGGTCGTTTTCCATGTGAAAAAATCGATGCTCGATATGAAAGTTTTTTAGTTATTTTGAAAGTCTTACTGAAAATGGCCTGGGCATCGATAGACTTGAAAATGATCAGACAACTTTTGCTTTTAGAGCTCATAGAGAAATCTTGGAGTATTACCTATTGTAACATATGCTAGTTTAAAGATATATTATAAATGAATATATACAAACATAATGTTTCCTGTACAATGAATCGAGAAGAGTGATGATAGGTGTTGAAATTATAAAAATGTTGATATATAAAAGTAGGCTGTAAAATGAGGTACTGAATGTTGCATAGTTGTATAAAACTATCATCTACAGTTCCAATTGCTTCGGTATGATTTCCATTGTATGATATTGTCAAAAAAAAAATAATAATAAACATTGTAAAAAAAAGACACTCGACTTTTCTCAATAGAATCAACAAATGCCATTTTCAACTCACGTTTAATTGTAATAATATAACAATAACCCCGCGATATATACATAAACGATATATTACATCTCAGTAATTTTCATTTCGTTAAAAATAGTACGCAGTGACCACCATTATTGCATTATTTGTATCTGAAAATTTCAAAGCTGACCTCAAGGAATACGGAAAATGACACATAAATGTGTTGTGCAAAAAAAAATTTACTCAAGTAGTGAAAACGTCGACATAAACTGTACACAAATGAAATAAAGGTATTCCTTGTCGCACCAAAATTTTTTCCAAATTCTCGATTAAATTTTCGTGAACCTCTTTTACCTACTCCTAGTTATACACGATTATCAGCAAAAACCTTTTTTATATACACACTTTAGAAGTTGATAAACATTTCTATGGCAGCACTTGTGATTGTGATAAAACAATTACTATAACGTTTTGTCATAAGAACCAAGATGGTGCCAAAAAACAAAACAAAAGTAAAACAGGCACGCTTACTTTGCATAGAACAATAAAGCAACCAGTTCAGCGCGTTTCCTGAAATCAACACGCAAGCATAATCAACTATTCGTAAAAAAAAATTGCGAACATTTCGCAATCGATGACTTTTTCTGCTCGTCGAAAAGCCTTGCCTATGGCTTTTGGTTTTTCAAGCAGTCTATCTCACGTTCTCTTCCCTTTCTTCTGGCAACAGTTCTATTTTATTCGCTGGGTCCGCGACGTCCGTGTTGATAAAAACTTGCTCCAAGTAATCCTCGGACAGGCACTACTGAGCAAACAGAATATTTACTACATTGCATACAGGATTGCTATGAAAATGTAGTTTTAAGCTTCAACGATTTTTAAAATTGTAACAAAGATGCAACGAAAATGTCACCTCGGCTTTAGCAGTTATTAGAGTCACATTTGGATGCTTCAACTGAATATTTTCTCTCTTCAGCTGGGCGACCATAGACTTCAAGGATTGCACTTCTTGTCGCAGGATTTCATTTTCTTTGACGTACTGTTCCACTTTTTCATTTTCAGTACGAAGTTCGGTGATGTATTCGCAGGCTTTTGCCAGAATTCCGCCTTTACTCTGAAAAAGTAGGTATTTTTTAGCTAGAATTAAATTATGATAATTTTGGAATACTTTTAAAATAGTCCAGAAACCTTGATCAACAATGTAGATGAACTTCAACAATTTGGACTCAAGTTTGAACAGGGAAGTATAATAAATTAGGGTGGAGGAAAATTCGTGATACCTGGGTTTCGTAACTGGCTTTTCCTTCTCCCCCACTACCATTGGCACTGCCATTCGAAGGATTGTTGCACTCGGGAATGATCTTGCCAAGTTTTGCAATCCAATTATTGATCTTGTCCCTGCGCCTTCTTTCGACTTCATTGTGCGTCGCTCTTCTCCTATCATCCCTCTACAACATAATAATAATGACGGAATTTTATAAATCTCAGCAAATAACCCATTTTTTTCAACTGTCGTGAACTGAAGCGTTGACATCAATTTTATAATAACATATGATAGAAATTATTTTATTATTATTATTATTATTATTATTATTATTATTATTATTATTATTTGAAGATTTTATATATCATCACCTTTTTCAGTCCACCCCCAGAACTTCGAGAATTCTCGATTTGTATAGTAGTTGTCGATCTTGGTGCCAAAGATCTTGTAGAGGTGTTGGCAGTCGTGAAAACATCATTCGCATTGCCAATGACGTAGAATTGACCATTTATTGGGGTCGTCAAAACTTGCATTGTGTTGGTTCTTTGCTGTGAAACAGGCACCTCGATTTCACTGGTTGCTGCTGCGCCATTTATTTGGACGACTCGATATGCTAAGTTTTCATGAAAACTCGGCATTTCGTCATCTCGTATACTTTCTGTAACAATTTATTGATGACAGGTTCAAAAATATAGAAAAAGATAAAATACCAAGTTGTATATTTTAATACTAATGAAGGTTTAGAGTAGAAATACAGTATTTAAAAATCCAAGTATTTTCAGGGTTCTTCATATCGAAAATTGTACGATCTGAAGATAAAAAAATATGTTTATGAAAGATGGATTTCAAATTAAATTGAAAAATAGTAGTAAAAAAAAACGTTTATTTTAATTATTAAAAGAATTAGGGTGAAAGAGCAAAAAATGTGCAGATGATGAAAGAAATTTATAGAGTGACTTAAAATTCGTTCAAAATTGTTTATAATCTGAAAATCAAGAAAAACATCTGTGAAAGATAGAATTAAAATTTTATTTTAAGATAAGAATTCACTTTAAATTAATTTAGTTAAAATATAGATGGAAAAAATGTATAAAAAGTAGTAGATATTTTTCAAAACAAAATGAGAATCAAATATAAGAATTTAGTTTTAAGATCCCTTTTCTCAAGACAGGTCACATTTTATCAACTCAATAGTGTATTGACCTTGAAACAACTTTACTTGAAAAATGAAGATCCTATTTTTTTCTAAGGTATCAAGCCTTTGGGTTTTGCGCGTTTATTAATATTAATTTATATATTTATTAATCATGTGTATTTTCAGTTTTTAGACATAATTTTTAAATAAAATTATTCTTCCAGGCCTGCCAATTTAGAGCTAAATTAATGATATGACATGGACTTGAGAAAAATCAGCAAAAAATTCAAATTTTTACGTATTGTAACTTTTATTGACTTTTTTCGTCATCATCATTAAGTGATGTTGAATCGTATTCTCAAATTTGTTAGATTTCTGCAGATGTATACATATTGTAAAATGTTTAAAAATTGTCAAATGTACAAGTGTAACAGAGCATTTTAAATTTACTAATAGTTTTTATACATAATGTGATTTTTATAATTTTAAAAATATTTCATCAAACTATTTGAATTGAGTTTATTAATTAAATGAAATAATTGTATCAGTATATTATTATTACATATTATTTTACATACTTCTTCATTGCATTTTTTGTTTTTCCTTAATATGTAATATTATATCATTTATTATTTCCTTTTATTTTTCTTATTTTAGAACTCAATTTATACTACATACTAAATTCGTATAATTTTTTATATATAAAGTAATATATCATTTGAAATTTCTTAGTAATTTTTATACACAATTCAATTCATGAAATTTTATGAATATTTCTTTAGATTATTTTAATCAAGTTCATTAATTAAATATAATAATATTAAAATATTTTATTACTATCGTTTTAATCAATATACATACACTATTTCACATACTTTGTTTGTATCATTAATTTATATTATTACATTTCATCTTTAATATTTATTCAGTATTACTTAATAATAAATTTACATAATTCTTTATACATGATGTGATTCATCTTTTTAATTTCTTAATAGCTTTTGCACAAAATTCGATAAGTAAAATTTTAATATTTCATTCAATTATTTCAACGAACTTTCTCAATTTATTAAAATAAAATTTTATTAATCTATTATTATGACACATAATTATACATAATTTGTTTTTGAATTATTTATCACTATTATTATCATTATAAATATTAGTATATTATTTATTTTTCTATTTTTATTAAAACCTACTAAGTATTATTTTCGATTAAATATCTGGTACTGAATATCTTTAATTTATTATGCGCGAGGTAAAAAATACTTTGAAATTTCATAGTAATTTTTATAAACAATATAATTCATAAAACTTGATGGACATTTTATTAAACTATTTCAACGAAGGTTATTGGTTTCATAAAACATTATTGAATGAATTTATTACTCTAATTTTAATCAATATGCATATACTATTCCACAAACTTTGTTTTTATCATTGATTAGTCATTTATTTATATTATATTTATTTTTATGTTACATTTTTAATGTATTTTAAGTGTTATCTTTTACAATAAATTTATGGTATATAACTCATTTATACATGATGTAATTTATCATTTTCAATTTCTTAATCGTTTTTGTACATAATTTAATAAATATAATTTTCATATTTCATTAATGTATTATTATAACATATTGTTTCAATATTTTGTTTTGCATAATTTATAACTGTCAAAATTAATATATCATATCTTATTCAATTTTCATTATTATCGACTTAATATTATTTATGATTCACTACATTTTTAATGAATACCTATAATTTGTTATGAATAAGATAACGCCATTTAAAATTTTCTAATAATTAATGGATGTTATGAAATCAATGAAATTTCATGAATATTTCATAACATTTTTTTAATGTTTATGTTTTCATAAAATAACATTTTGTACAATTATTATTATTTTTAATATTATATACTACTCCACATACTATCATATTATATTATTAATTTACCACTTCTTATATAATTTTTGTTTTAAATAGTATTTTATTATTTTATATTGGATTTAACAAAAATTAAAATATAATTATTACTATTAATTGATTACTATTTTCTCATTGCTTCCATATTTTATAATAAATTTGTATGATCCATTTCACACTGTAATACATTATTTAAATGTAATTATATCAAATTCAATATTTCATTTCCTGTTATCTATAGCAGCTTTATCCATTACACAGCAATTCAAAAAACGGTAAAAACTGCGATGACAACGCAAAAAAGAAGTCTCATTACCATCGCAATCAACGATTTCGGTTTCCTCGATGACGATTCCGTGGGGTTCGTCATCCTTAATTACGGTTCTGAAAACGCAAAAAAAACATCGTCAACGGTTGAGTTCCTCATATTTCGCGTAGTCAAGGATCATCAGCACCGGCAGCCTCGACGATAGTCATCGCTGTGCGCTTATATTCGCAATGATAAGTGCAGAAAAATTGTGCGCTCGGCGGCGGCGATGACGACCTTGAGACGACGTCGAAATATGTAGCTGGGGAAAAGGGGGAACGGGGAACAGCGGCCAATCGCGAATTCTTCCAGTAAAGCTACCTCATTTCCTGCGGCTCCATGTGATCATCCAACATTTCCATGTTGTTTTCCTCTTAACACGCAATTTGAATTCGTCGAAATTCACGTGAGCTGGTCACGGGGACACCGTAACGAGGTCATGTGGTGCACAAAATGGCGATTTTAGCGTCGCGCGCACAGACGACGTCTAAAAAAAAATAGCATTCAAAATAAAAACAAACAAACGTGTATTTGTTGTGGTTGTGATTCCAGTCTACCAACTTGAATTTCACTACATTTACATATCGCAACGTCATCACAAGATCACAAAGATCGAATTAGAGTGGACTAAAAACGCATTTTATTTTACACACTCAAAGTAGTGGTAGGGATCCCATTTCTACCAACCTAAATTTCACTACATCCTCACAAGTTGATCACAATAAAATCACCATAACCTATAATTGTGAACGTGTGTATTTTTTAAAATAAGGAAAATAAGGACTTCGTTTTCGATAAATTACAAAATTACAATTTGAAATGAAAGTTAAAGCTCAGCCCCAGAAATTCGACGTAAATCGAGTGCCTTCGCGGCCGAAAAAAAGGAGAAAAGTGACTATTGTTTTTGACGACGAAAAACGAAAGTAAGGAACGATTAACATAACAAACTTGAGGGTAATTTTATAGGTTTGATTGTTGATATATTATTTTTTATCTGCAGAGAATTTTTGACGGGTTTCCGCAAAAGGAAATTGGAAAGGCAGAAAAAAGCAAAGGAGGAGTTGGAGAAACAACTCAAAGAAGAAAAAAAGAAAATTAAAAGGAATGTATGCATTTTTCAATATTGCTAATTAACTTTTGTATTATATTATCTTAAATTATTATTCATGTATATTTTGTACGATAGTCAATTATTGTTATATTTTAATTTTATTTTCATTCATATCTTTTTATATCATCATGTTTATTTATTACTTGTTGCATAAATGAATTAGTTGGCTTGAAAATTTAGCTGTATTCTGACTATTTTGTATTTTTTTGAGAATTTTTTTTAAATTTGCTGTTAAAATAATTTTCATATAAAGTTTGGTTTGTGCAACGCCAAATTTATTTTATAGAAAATTCAACTCTAAAAAATAAGCTTAAAATATTAGAATTTTTAGTACAAGTCTTAGGATAAATCTTTGGCTGGGAACCTAGAAAATAATGAAAATTTATAATGTAGTTTTTCTATGACTAATTTTCGATGAAATGTATTTAAAAATTTCAATTGAAGTTTGATACAATTTTTAAACTACAAATGTGGAAAAAAAATTCCATATATTGAGTTTTTGCTATTAAATATTTATAGGTCAAATTTCATATCGATGATTATAAATATTTTATCTCATAACATTGAATGTGAACAATTAAATTATATTTTTTTTTATTATATTGTAAGGTAAAACTTGATTTTATAATATTCAATAATAGTTCTTAAACGTTGAACTCTAATTCAACATCTGTCATTTGGATTTTGGAACTAATAAAATGATAGTTGGTTTTTCAAACATAGAAATTCAAAAAAGAAAAAATTGTACTCGTCTACATACTTAAATATTGATATTTCAACTTTAGTATTTGAATATTTCTTAATGACTAAGAACAAGAGTATAAAGATTTTCAATTTTCAACAAGCTTAAAGTGTAGATTGACTTTTGCTAAATTTACAAGTTTCAGATTAAATGTAGTGAAAATTGAAAAGTTTCCAAGCTGGAAAATGTTTAACATGTTTCATGATGAAAATCCAGGCTGAAAAATTGTATAAATTGTTAAATATTCAAATATTAACAATTGAAAATTCATCAGTTTTCAATCCCGCATCTTAAAAAGTTGAAACTTTGAAAAAATGCTGAAACATCTGAAATAATTGATTTCAAGTGCATGAAGTTCCAAAAGTTTAAAATTAAACAAAAAATGAAAAAAATACAAGCTTTCAACGAAAAAACTTTTTCTAGTTGCTGTTAAAGATATTTCAGCTGAAACAACAAATTTTATGCTCACTGACAAAATTTTTAACTTAATTCTGCCCATGAGTAAAATTAAAAATTCATTCATTTTTTCTTTTTGTTTAATTTTAAACGTTTGGAACTTGAGGTACATGTTAGTTTTTATAATGATGGTTTCGACTTTTTCTTCTCAAAATAGTGAATATATTTTAAATCATAGTTTAGGATGTTAAAATTGCACTTACAAAAGTCAACATTCATATTGTACCCAATGAATATTTTTCATGCTTTTGAAATACTTTCAATGGCAAAAAAACCAAAACATCTAATATTCACACATTCTCGTATTATTTTCAGTTCGTCACACTTACATTGATAAAAAAAATTTTCTTATATAACCAGTTCGCTTGCTAATTCATTGGTTAAAAAATGTCTATGAATATTATGCATTACGCAGTAAATAAATTGATTGCAATAGTGTATTCTGATTATAATTATTTATAATTATGAGTCAAGTATACAAGAGAAAAATAAAAAAAGTCTTGATGGGAAAATTTAACATTTGATGCATTTTTTGGGAATTTTTTGTCTTTCTACATGATACTTTTCCAGAATCATTTTCCAGGTTTATGAATTACCTATCAGATTTTCCACCACTAAAATACATTTCAAAAGTTATTATAACTTTTGAAAGTTCGATTAAATGTTTGCATAATTTATGAGTCACAAAAAACCTAAAATCTGTAGCATTGTATCATAAATAATAACAAAAAAACTTTTTTTATCTCTCCAGGCTCGCGAAAGGTACAAAAAGTTAATGGATCAACGTCAAGTCCCCGAAATCGAAGAATTCTTGTCTAAGAATGTCTACGAAACTGACAATCATACAGTTAGCATACTGGAGATAGACGCATCAACTTTAAACAAAAATGGCATTGGCCCAAAACAAGTTGTTTACGAAAGTGAAGCGGAAAGTGAAAAAGAAGAAATGGAAGATTCCGACGAAAATGAAATCGAAGGATTTGGAGTAGATAAAAAACCTGTAAAAACCACCAATCCACCTTCTGAACCTCAGAAAGCTTCGCTGCCAGGAAGCAAAAAAGAAATGAAAAAATCTTTGAGAAACTCTGCTTTGAAGCAAGTAAAAAGAAGTAATGTTTTCAAGTTAAAACAAAACCTCGATCGCCAAAAAAACAAAAAACTTGCCAAACGGGAGGAAATGAGAAAAGAAAAAGCCATGAAAAAAGGCAAAAAGTACAAGCAACACAAAAAACTCAAAGGCATGAACAAAGGGAAAAACATTAAAAAGAAAACTCCATAGAATGCAAATGTTTTATGTAAGATTTGTTATATTAATAAAAAAAATTGTTATAATAAACTTCTATGATTTCTTGTTGCTATTGGCGTAAGGACAAATATTTTTGTTAATGCATTCGTTACACTTGGGTCGAACAGGCGTGCAAATTTCTTGACCGAATCCAACCAGAAGGTGATTCACTTCTCTCCAGAGTTCTTCGGGGAGCCATCCTTCTAGCGCGATTCTGGTTTGTTCAGGGCTTTTGGTTTCTTTTTTGGTCCATTTCAGCCTGTTGCTGATTCTGTGTACATGGGTATCGACTCCAATTCCAGATACTTTGTCCCATGCAGATTGCATGCAAAGATGGGCCATTTTGGGACCGACTCCAGGAAGTTTGAGGAGGTCTTCCACAGTTTTCGGGATATCGCTATTGTATTTGTTGACCAGGATTTCTGCCGTTTTTTTTATGTAGACGACTTTACGCTGAAAATAGAACAATATCCAGATTTTTGAACTAACAGTTGGTTTGATGATTAATGTTAGGCTAATATAAAAATGATTTATTTATTATCAATTTAGGGAGTGGGTATTCGCACCATCTGTGTCCGCCTACTGTCCGTGTACACGGAAATACAAGGACATGATTGAATGGGCATAAATTATATGCAAGAAATTTCAAACGTTTAAAATTAAACGAAAAATGAAAAAAGATAAGTTTTTAATTAAAAAAAATGTTCTTGTTGCTTTCAAGGATATTTCGGTTGGAATAACAAACTTTGTGCTCACTCAAAAAAATATTTGACACAATTCTGCCGGTGAGAAAAATTGAAAATTCAGTCAATTTCTCTTTTCGTTTAATTTTAAACATTTGGAACTTCAGGTACATGCATAAATTTGCACATGGAATAGGTTCCGTATCCACAGAAACTACATGGAAAAACACTGAAATACACGGAAGTACATTGAACGATGTTCAACGTGTATCCGTTCATTGTCCATAACCACACTTTTTATTTTTAGCTTCAACTCATTTTAGCGTTGAAAAAAACCTAACTCAACTAAACACTATTTTTTAGTTAGGGAAAAAATAGTGCTAAGTTGGGTTCGGTTTTTTTTTAAATCCGGAAATAAGTTACGGTGAAATTGTTTTCAGTTGTTAGGTTCTTTTTTTAATCTAGAAATGAGTTAAGAAGAAAATAGTGATAGGTTGAGTTAGGTATTTTTTGCGAAAATAAGTAAGATTAAGGGTACGTTCAGAAATCTACTGGCAGTACTGCCAGTAAGAAATTTCCATTGTTCTTTTTACTGGCAGTACTTGCCAGTAGATTTCCGAACGTACCCTAAAGATTTAAAAGTTTTGGTTATTTTTCCATGTACTTCCGTGTTCTTCCATGTAGTTTTCGTGTGCAAATTTATGCCCATCTAATTATTTCCATGTACTTTCCGTGTACACAGATGGTGAGAATACCTGCTGGGATCAATTTATAAATAATTAATTACATAAAAAATTATACCTTCCAAAAACCAACAGGATGAATCAATTTTCCCAAAGTTTCATCTGAAATATCCTTCATTATTTGCGGGGTGCAACCGTGCGCGACCAATCTTCCCATCGCTGCGTGCGTAACTTGATCTTTTGTTTGGCTGCTCAACATCAAAGCTACAAGCGACTGATACCTGAAATTCGCTTCACCAGCTTCAGGATCCGCGCATTTGTGACATCCCATGTCATCCACAGGGGCAGTCCTATGCTTCCTCATCTCCCTTATATTGTCCAGAGTCATTCGCCAATTTTCCGGAAACCAGTTTTCTTTCGGAACTTCCGGATTTTCGGCTTGAATTTTCACAGGCTCGCGCTTTTTCTTTTTCTTACCCGGCACTTTGTCTTCGCTTTTTTCATCGAAGAATTCTGAGGTCTTGGAAGATGGATCAACTGTTGCGACTCGTTTTCCCGAACGCAGTTTCCGAGGCGATTTCAGAGTGTGTAAATTTAATGCTGTCGTCATTTTTTTCATGTTTTTCGACTTTATGATTTTCACACGGTAAATTCAAGTTTCGTTTACTGCCGTTGAAAGTTTGTTTTTATTTGTTTTGAATTATGACGTCATAAATTATCACTTGATCAAGATAGGTCTTTTTTGAAATCCAATATGGTGGACAGTAAACAGGTGAAAAATTTAAATAGTAAACTATCAAACTCGTTAACAAGTAAATTATTTGATAAGTAAACTAGTAAACTTGTCAAATTTATAATAGCAAACTGGTAAACTAGTAAGCTAGTGAACTAGTAAACTCCGTTAACAAGTAAATTAGTAAACTAGTAAACTGGTGAGCAAGTAAATTAGTAAGATAGTAACCCAGTCATGACTGGGTTGCAACAATTTTTCTGATTCATATTTTCTACGTATAATATATCTTACGTAGGATATATTATAAAAAAAGTAAAAATGATCAAAACGTATACGTTTTGATGATTACTTTTTTCAACTTTACATGAAATATTGATTGATTTTATCAGAATTTCAGGAGGGGTTTGAACCACCGAAACCCCCTCTGCCTACGCGCTTGACGACTCCTACTACCCCAGCTACTACCGGTGTCCCTTGTTCATCTCGATTGTCGTTGATTGTTCTTCAATTGTTTCAAATCATTTCAAATTTTTCTTTGCAGTGCTTTGCAGTTTGCAGTTCTTGTATATTTTGTCTACGAAATTCGTGTTTTTCGGAAAAATTTCGATAATTCTTGCGATAATGGTGAGTCAAGTTTTGAATTTTTATTTATCGCTCGTAGAAATTATTTACCTAAAGTGTCTCTTTATAACCCTGCATCTTAGCCGCTCCTATGACGTCACTCTGAGTGATCTTGTTTATATTTAATAGATCTAATAAATCTTTTTCATATCTTCAATCCCTCTGAAGCGATGATACACTAAGAGTTCGATTTATTGGATCAGGTAGAAAAGACCCGTGGCCTTCCTTCCAATGAACAAAGGAAAATTCCTTTGTCCAATGGCCCTTTATTTGTTGCGGTCTCTCACGCCGGGTCTAACAAGAACTCGATCCGTAACAATGGACGTTCGATGTATGGGAGCCTTTAAATCGAACTTTCAGTGTTCAATACCTTGTGCACTGACGTGCATAAAATAAATTAACCTTTTAGGTCATGGCCCAATACATATATATGATATTTTTGCCAATTTGTAGTTTTCGCAATCGAGCGTCCTTTGTTTTCAAAGGAAATCTCATTCAAAAACAAAAGACGGTTGAAAATTCCAAGCGTCAGAGGCGGTTGTTGCATCAACGACACGCTCAACAATTGTTATTTTAAGACCTGCATTTTTTGTTTGGAATTTTGTTATTTCAATTTTCACATTTTTTCAGATTGAAACGTTTTTCAAGTACCCTATCGCGCATATTCAAATATTCGAATCGGTCGGTAATAGTAGAGGCAGGGGCGTAGATACAGGGGGGATTAATTCCCCCCTCCCCAACTGTTGTAGTCAAATTAGAACATTTTATATCTCTAATCATTTAATATCACAGAAATCTATATTCTAGAATTTAGGTTTTCGGAATACCTTATCCTTCACTTTTCGTCTCCTATTTTCTATAGTTCAAAATTCTAAAAATGTATTTTAGGTCTTATCACACTTGAATTCTATTCAATGGATATCGTAACTCTCAAAATTTGACGTTCTAGAGTTAAAAAATAACAATTATATGTTACAAAGTTAATAATTATCGTAAATACCAGAATCGGTAGTTCTACATAGTACGGTCTGAACATCCGCGATCCCATCATACTAAATAAGTTGTAATCATTAGAGTCTTTACACTAAAAATTAAATATTTGAAAGCATTTACTGTAAAATTTTATTTCTTATGATTTCTTATCAAAAATTCACGCAATAAAAATTGAAAATCAAGGTTACGTGCATTCTGAAATTTTGAATGCCAGACTAACCTTCTAAAATGTGAAACTCCTATTTCTCCGAAATTTATTGATGAATAAATTTTTGAAAAATAAAAATTTAGAACAATAATTATTGGGATGATTTTTTGTAAAACTGATAAAAGTTTACATTGTATTAATTTTAATGATTTTCATTTAATGAATACCAGTGCATGATAAAGG
This sequence comes from Platygaster robiniae, assembly GCA_028476575.1. NCBI lineage: Eukaryota > Metazoa > Arthropoda > Insecta > Hymenoptera > Platygastridae > Platygaster > Platygaster robiniae. Next base: position 27,041,018 of record CM052025.1, on the reverse strand, counting down.
TGTTAAGTTTGAAACTACATTTTTCATTCACAAATTTTCAAACGAAATAGTAGCATTTTGATTCTTCTTAACATCGCGTGATCAATCATATTCATGTTTTCATGAAAAAACTCATACATTTTGAAGAAAAAAGAAAATCATCGAATTTACAGTTTCACTCAACGTATTAGTTGTAAATAATTCACTCGTACGATTCTGCAGATATTTTGAAAATTTGTTTCTATTGTTTCAGGGGTCGCACAAAACTAAAATAAAATTGAGACTTGCTAAAAAGAAGTAGCAAAATAGGCCGATCCCCCTATGAAAATTTCGAATTTGAAGTAATCGTAAACAAATTCTTAGGTTTTGTAACAGTTTGGAACACATTTTGTCTCTATGAGTAATTTTTTATTTTCAATTTTGCAAATGATACTATTTACATTTTTTACTGCCTATTCTGATGATTTGTTTAAACGTTTGCGTTCTGGTTGTAAAGTGCGAAGGATTGAATTATTATATCGAATCATTATAATTCATGGTGAAATAGACTGGACTGTACAAAAACTTGCTTTCGTAAGAATTTATATTTTTAGCTGAACTTGAGTGTAATAATAATTACTGTAATGGGTATATAACATTACCAACAAAGTATCACAGAATCTTTTTTTGCACTCGAATTTCCCAACATATAATTTGCTAGGACTAAGTGAATGTTGCAATTTTTTTATATAAGTATAACAAAAAAAAGAAGCTGGAAGAAAAATAAATTGAAGCTTTAAAACCATGAATCATTCAAACCAACAGGAGGAGAATTTTTTCATTCACCGGAGAATCTAAAAAAAAAAAATTATCCAAGTGAAAAATAATGTATATATCATATAAATGTAAATTTTATACGTAAAATATATATATATTAATTGAAAAATCAATCTTATGAATGTTCAAACAAATTTTTTAAAAAATTTCTCTGTAAACTCCCTACATTACAAAAACGCTAAATTTGGTAATGGCGAATTATATGGGGAATCTGATAGTTTTTGAATATTTGAAAATGTGATATGTTGATATTTTTTAAAAATATGATTATGTCAAAACATATAATCTTGGTTATAAAAATCATTTTTGCGAATGAAAATTATTTTGTCAAAAGTTCAGTTTCTGACGATTCTCTGGAGTCCATTGAATTTCATATTCAAAACTTAACCAATCAACTAATTTAAATACGCTGCAAGAAAAATCAATGAAAATTTCTTAATAAAATCGTCAACCTATGGTATTATTTTTATCCATTTTACAATACCCATTTATAGGAATATTTCTGCATAAAAATATATGATTTTTTAACAGTATACATAAATATACATTGATATGCCTTTTTTCAAAAATTCTTCGTTTTTATGAATAATATCTATATAAAAATTAGAGTATCATTTGGAGCTGCAGCTATTTGAATTTCCTCGATCCTCGACCTAAAAATGAATGTTAGGGCATCAAAAAGAAATGAAACACTTCAAAGTATAAAAACCAAGTAAAATGTATTCTATGGGCAACATCATAATAATCATATCATTATGCTAATACACTGAATTATAACCACAATATAAGTGTTTTACAGGTCGTATGTAACCATGTGATGTACATAGAGCGTTATCAAACAACCAACCATCATTTTAAATGCTATCTTCGAAAAAAAAAAATTATTACTTCTTTCTTCATTTTACTGACCAGTAATAGGCAATATGATAGCACAATAGTCATGTCATATAAATCAGTAATAATAGTTTAACGATAATTGGGTATATCGAGCACCAAAATTACATACAAACAAATTGAACAATTGCATCTCTATACAAAAACAAAGCTCGCCGAGCCACAACTTATTTCTCGTAAAATTTTCTTCTAAATTCCACGGCCCCCAACAATCCTGACCACATTACATCGCAGGCGCAGCAATTTTCCACTCGAAAAAAGACTCCTCTCAACACTGTACCTCCCCCCATTTTTTCTTTAAACAAAATAGACAATCCATTCCTCTCTCTCGGCTCAAATATATAATATCGAAGTTGCATCGTAACATTTGCGATAGCAGTAGATCACGTTTTCATCTGCTTCACCTCCCAGAAGCTCGTTAACTTCAGTAGTCATATTTAGAATATATTCATATATTTCTCTCTCACGCTCTTACACTCTCTCGTGCTAATGAACAAACAATAGAAAAAAACGAAAAAAAAAAAGAAAATAGTCGGTTCTCTCCATTAATTACGATGGCACTATATGGGTTACTTTCCTTCCTCCATTTTTCGCTAATTAAACGCACAACTCTAGTTTAACATCTCGTATATTTCTACGTTAATATATTAGTTATATATACATACCCACAGCAATTTTACATGTTCCTGTGCGTGTATATACAAAAAAAAACAGAAAAAAAATTATGATCGCTGCACAGCGTTTTACATTTTCGAGGCGTCTAAAATTTCGTAAAAAAGGAGACGAGGACGAGACGAAGAAGCGAGTACAAAACGAAACGAAAAATGTGCGCTTTTTACGTCTTAAGAAATAAAAAAAAATTAAAATAAAAATGAAAATCTTCGGCAACCGCTAGGGTACACACGGCGAAAAGTCATACAATATGCACAATTTTCGAAAATTGACACTTTCACTCTCGCAGATATGTTGGTTTTCATTTTTTCAACTCGGGATTCCTCGCATGTAAATTTTAGATTCTGGAAGCGTTTATTTGATCGGATTTGGAACCCTTAATGACATGTTTAATTTATGGATTTTGTTTTGAAAATACAGCTTTTGGTTTTGTTATTTTCCAACAACGTTATTTACGTCATCTTGAAAGATTGTACTGAATAATTTTTCCCCAGTGTTTAAATTCCACAATAATCAGTATCCAGAATTTCTCAATCTCAAAATTAGGAATGGGAAATATCGCAGAAAATCAAATATCGATCAAATCGATGATTAAATCGATTTTTGCTGACATATATCGATATTAAACGATATATGATTTTCATCGATATTATCGATTTGTATCGATATTAGACGATATCTGACTTTTGTCGATATTATCGATAAGTTTCGCATCTCTACTTAAAATTCTAATTCAGAGTTTCAACTGCTCCAATTTCTCGAATTATTCTAATGTTCTATCAATATTAACAGTTCCCAATTTCTAATTCAAACCTCCAAGTAAATCATTTACATAAACTTCGTGTCAACTTGCCAACACATTCTTTTCCTCCAAAAAAACATGTCTACAAGGGAACCTATTTCCGAGGATGGTCCATGTCACTCACAGCATCTCGTACAAATTTGTGAAACTCGATTAATCGAAAAGAAAGTTGGCCATTTTCCTACTCCCTCCTATAACAATTTAAAAATCGAAGCCTAGATAAACCAAAGGGGAAAAAAAAACAGCCAACTTGCTTCATCAACGCATTTTGTACAAAACTTGTTTATCAACATTACACCTCTATTTATTGATATGTTCGCGTTGGAAAATTGGAAAAAGACGAATTCGACGCGCTCTGATTGACTTTTATCACATTTTCCGCAAATGTACCAAGAAAAGAACAAGAAAAAAACATGATTTTTGGTCAACAATCGTTAAAACAAAGCACATGAAAAAAGTTTCGCAATATCCGAGTAACAACCATTGAAAAATCGCCTGGCACGTTGTATTTACAATCTCTAAATATATATATATATATATATGTATATGTATATTTATATATATCATATATATCTATGCATATACCTATGCATACATATACATAAACATATGTATACCATTATCAATTTTGCGTTGGTAGGAAAATGTATACATATAACTAGAAGAGGTATATATTTTTTCTCCATCTTTCCAAGCATCAATATTTAATCTCCATTTTTCATTGCATATGAAAAATAACAATTTTATATTTATTTCCTTACGCCTCGCGTTAAAAAGAGTGTTGGCTAAGAGATTGCACTTTGTGAAACGTCATACAAATTCTTGGGCGATGCGAGTCGACGGCGAGTACCGGAGCCACTACTGATGACCAAAGAAAAAGACGAAGACAAACAAAAAAAAGGACAATCCGGAGTGAAATTTTGCGAAAAACTCTTGGTGCGAGAAAAATTAAATCGGTATAAAAATATAAAAATTTGCCCCGGTTCGCTCCGGCAGTCAGCGACGAAAACGAAGACACGACTCGAGGACCACAAATGGTGCCAGGCACTATTTATTGAAATACCTGTGTTGTTTTTTTTTCTTTTTTTCTTTTTTTTATCATCGTCATCTCTTCCCATCCAAAATATATATATGTATATGCACGAATTACATTCGATCGTATTATTTTCTCGGATAACAATTATTTATCGGGATAAGGCATTAGGATCAAGGCTCCAGGAAGAATCGACATGTGTTATCATCTTTTCAGTGGACATTGTACTTTTCAAAGCCATTCGATTTTTTCGGAAAATCGCCGAAAAATGGAATGTCGTATCAAGGTCCGACATGCCTTTGCGGGGACACGACAAAAAAGACTGTACGACATCGAACAATGCTCTCTGAGTGCGATAAAAACGAAAACGATCATTCACGGAAGAGTTTCATTACTTGACTACGCGTAGGTTACTCTTCCACACGGATTTCCAATCAAAAATTTATCCCGAGCTCTCGTTTTTCGACCGCCCGCTTTTCATTTCTGGCTTACTTCGCGTGTATCGAGTTGCCCCACGGATTACGCAACGCGCGCATTCGAATCAGCGATGATTGCCTACGTAATCCAGATGACTCGAATGACTAGATCGATAAATCGAAAGCTGGAAAATTTGTACTCTTCGGGTTGTTGAGAATTGCCGGGTTTTTTTGCCCCACTATGGAAAATCTTGTGATTCATGAATTACAGGCTATTACAATCGGCAGGGTAGATTTCGATTGTACCAGCTGATCATCCAGATCATTTCATTTGAATAATTAATACCAAAATGACAGTGTTAGAGTTAAAGTTTTATATGGATCTTTCATAATTGTAATCACTGAAAGTACATTTAGTAAGTTAGATGCCAGAAAAATATAAATTATATGTTTCGCGCCAAGGAATGATCAGGTTGATCAGCTGGTAGAATAGAGATCTACCCTACCGATTGTAGTAGTTTTGTAATTCATGAATTACAGACTATTATAAGATTTCCCATAGGGCCTACATTGGAAAAGTTTAAGTCTATTTTACATGAGTTTCGTGTAGGGGAGAGTTGTAAAATGGAGCAACAATTGGTTTAGGAAAATTCATGATGGATATTTGAATTTGTTTTTTTATAATGAGTCAAGAATTTTATTACAGTGAGGTTGATTTACAGTAGTTAAAAAAAGGTTTTCTTGTTTTATCGTCATTTTCAATATTTTGTTAGCATTGTATGATCATTCATAATTTTGAATATACTGGATTTATTGCTTTGAAAAATTATTTTCGAATCTGCAGTGTTTTCTTTTAATTTTGGTAGATTATTGTAAATAAAAAGACGATTAGAAGTTGCATTATAACAATTTAAAGACAAACTGCTGAGGTTGGGTAAAATGGACCCCTTTAGAGAAAAGTAAAGTGGATCACAGGTGATCAATATATTTTGAAAGAAATAACAAACAATGTACGTATTGTTGGACATAATTTTATAGAATTTTTGTGAAAATTGTACACGTAGAATTTTCTACAAATTTGTAAAAGATCGTAAAATTTATTCTGTGAGTTTATAAAGAAATATACAATTTTCCTTAGAGATTTTAACTATTATAAATGGGATGAACAATTATTGAATGAATATTTCTTTTCATATTTCTTCATGAGTCGATAAATTTTTTAATATATCATAAAAAATTGTAAGACTTTGTATAAGTTTACATAAGATTATAGAATTTTCTCTGAAAAATTTTATCGATGAATGAAAGTAATAATTTATAGTACATAAATTATTACTAAATAAGTTATCCAATTTATTTAAAATTCTATCAAAAAATGTAAATTGAAAGAAAAATCATACTGTCAAAATTACCTAAATACATGATAGAACGAGAGAAATTTATATGTTAAAAAAATGTAAAAATAAATAAATTTAGAAAATAATGGAAAAAGTTGTAAAGATGAGGTAATATTTTTAAAAGCTGTTTTTTAAGGAAATTACACACCAGAATTAAAGACCAAAATATTATGTTGAATTTAAAAAAATACTGTACCAGTTGATAAATGTAATTTTTTAGAAGTGTTGTAAAAATCGTACTTGTAGAATATTTCAGAAGTTTACAAAGGATTGTAGACTTTTCTGGGAGTACATGAAAATGTAGAATTTTCTTCGAAGATTTTTTATTAATGAAATGGAAATCATAATTACTGTATATTTTTCTTTCTTATCGAGTCAATTACTTTTCAGAAGCTTATAAAATATTAATGAATTATTAATAATTATTACAAAGGATTGTAGAATTTTCTTGACGTTTATACAAGATTGTAGAATTGTTTCTGAAAAATGTATTGATTATTGAAAATTATAATTTGTAATGAATAACTATTGCTAGATAAATATTAATATTCACATTGTAATATTATAAATGTTCCAATGTTAATAATAAGATATCACTAACAAATTCAATCATTAAAAAATTCTATAATAAAATGCGTAGTTTAATATTAGAATATCATTGATAATTGATGAATGTAATATGTTATAAAAAATTAATTTCCTCTTTCTCTATATTTATTTTTATTATATTCTATTCATCATTTAAATGAATACTTTAAATAACAAGCGCAGCCTAATATAAATATATTACTAATAATTGATCATTGTAATACATTGAAGGAAATTCATTTTTTTTTCTTCCAGCTCATATCTGTATTTATATTCATGTTTATAATGAGTTTAATTAATTATTTTTTGTAGTCACTTTCAGAAATGTATTTATTAATGTGCTATTTTATGAATTGTAATTTAGGCATTTTAGCCTATTGTTAAAATGAAGAAAAAAACTTCAATAATTATAAACAAAAGACGGTCCGTTTTACCCGATTCTCCCCTACACGATTTACATCAAATTTCTAAAAACTTGCTGCAAAAGTCACGTATATCATTCATACAAAGTTTACTCGTGAAATTGAACTTATCAACATACTGGCATGTAAATTGCAAGTAAACTGTTTACATCATGTTTGCAAGATATTGAATCAAACATTCCTAATAATAGTGCATAGAATTTATAAACATGATTTTTGATAGTTGTCATTTTTATTTTTTTTAAACAAAAATCAAAATCTAAAGCCTGATTCAAGTTTCACTGCACAAAAAAAATTGCCATTCGCCAATTTGGAAATACGTTAAAATTCATTAATCCTCAAATCTTGATGTTCCAATTATCTATCTCCAAATAGCGACATATTCAACTTTCAATTGCTAGAAGAAAAAAACCTGTGATTCGAAGAGTAGAGCATTTTAAAAAAATCCTCATCCGTAATAATATCCCTCTAAAAATTCAAACGCAGTACAAAATACAATATAAAATATAAATCATCAAAAAATTCTAGAAACACAATACTTCAACACGAAAAATTGAAACAAATAATCTAGACTGACTGAAACATCAGCAGTCAACATGATTAAAATTATTCGTCATAATGGAAAAAAAAAAACTAAAAACTTCCCAAATCATCATAGATTACAGAAATTCTCTCAACGATTATGAAAATTCAGAAAATTCTTGAAAATTCTTGAAAATTCTTTCCTGCATTCCTATCAACTCCTGAAAAACGAGAACCTAATCCCTGCAATCCTCGACACCCTTTCATCAATGAAGAAAGACACCTTCCAACCCACTCTTCAAAAAAAACAACGAAACGAGAAAATAAAAAAAGCCAGGCGGCCCCAAATAGAAAAACATTCTCTGAACAAACGCTCGTAGAACTACCACACCACATGTAACATCAACAACACGTCGCTCGCTGACACGTGCTCCTTCGCTTTTGTGCAGATCAGCACTTTTCCAGCCTCTCACACGCACACGACCTTCGCGACATATATACAAACAACACCTCTTATTTATATACACGAAACAAAAAAAAGTTATTATACATACGTATACATGTATACACATTAATGTATATATCTATACATATGTATGTACACCACAAACTCGAATTCTCTTGCCCTCGTTTTTTCTTTTTGCATCTGAAATCTATTGATTTTGACTTATCGTTCTGATTTTCGATCCCAATATTCCCAAATTGCAATTGTTTCTGAATTTCGTTAGTGGTGTTAACGTACATTTCTTAAGAGAGAAATCTATGAAACAGTATAATAAAGTACTAGAAAATTTGGTTAAAAAACACAATTTTATATACTTGGAAATGAAACTACTAAAATTTAGTATGATTTTCTAAAAAAGACTAGAATCTTTTAGAATATTATAAATTTATGAAGATGTTTTCTGAAAAATTAAAAAAAATACTGGAAGTCTATGAAACTTTGAATTCTAGAAATTCCTGTGGTATCTGACAAGTACTTAGAAAAATACTGAAGACACAAAAACTATATTAATATCAAAAATCAGCGTGGATATAATTTTTTCAAAATTCTATTAGATTAATTACAATCTATAAACCGGTTTCAAACATCAAGCATTAAATTTCACAAAACTATATGGTAATACGTAAAAATACTACCAAATCCATTCATTTATGTTAGTAATTACTTAATAAATATTGAAAATAGTAATAGTACTAGAAAATTAAAAACCACAAGAAATACAAAGCTACTCACTGTTAATTCATCACATAGAATAATAACTATCTAAATTTGGATCTCCGATTCCAGAAATGTATATCGAACTGCATAAAACACACTAGAAAATCCTCCAAATTCTGTAAATTTTCTAAATTAAGAAAAATGTATGACATAAATTTATGGAGGCATAATTTTCTTCAAATTAAATTTATCAAAATACTTATGATCTATGAAATTTTTAATCTGACAGAATTATGTTCTGTAAATTTATATCAAAATTTAAAAAAATGCGAAGTAAGCCTGAAAAGACTATAACTACTGAAAAAATAAGTACATGAAGATATTAGAAAGAAGTTTCAAATATTTAAGAAATAAATAAAAAACAAAAAAAGATTAATTTTCCATCTAAACAAAGATAAAATTGAAAAATAGTAATATTTGATGATATTTGTTAAATGTTGATAATAATTCATTATATTCAATATAAAAGCTGATAGTACAATTTTTTTATAAATTTATAGTATTTTATAGATTTCCAGTACTTAAAGTATTTGTTTCATCTTCAGTTTATAAACAATTTGGAAATTTCCATACTATGAAAAATTTCTAAATAAATCTATGGAATTCGATGCTCGAGGATGCAAAATTTTATGGTTTTTTTTTTACTATTTTCATAAGTATTTGAAAAAATTGTGTCTGCATGGAATTATAGTATTCGATGGAATGCTGGTATTTTCAGTTTATTTATTATTTATTTTTTATACAATTTATTTAGATTCCTTTGGCATTTACGAGATTTTGTAAATTTTTCCAATATTTTTATAGATTTCCAATTTTTTCATGGACACCTTTATAGATTTCTAGAATTTGATTCTCTAGAATTCGATTTTAGATTTCATGATTTTTTATAGATTTTCCAGAAAATGATATCCTCATGAATTCATAGTATTTAACAGCTTCCCAGTACCTTAAGTATTCGTTTCATTTTCAGTATTTATACTATTCGAAAACTTTTCCATGTTATAAAAAATATGTATAGAATTCGATGCTCAAGGATGCAAAATTTAATGTTTTTTTTAGTATTTCCATAAATAGTTGAAAAATAATCATAGGTTTTCATTATTTTTTGATGAAATTATGGTATTATTAGTACTAATAGTTTTTGTGAAATTTATTGATATTGCCTCTCCTTCCAATAAAAAATTTCCTTGCGATTTTCGTATTTTTTAATATTCATGAAATTTTATAAATTTTTCAAGTATTTCAATCGATTTCCAGTTTTTTTATAGATACTTATAAAAATTTCTACAATTCCCAAAAATGCCATCAAGTATTTTATTTTTCTAGATTCTTCAGAAACCGATATCCTCATAAAATAATAGTACTTCTTAACTGTCTCATCCATTTACTATTTGCCCCTTCTTTCATTATCAATAAATTTAGAGTTCTTTTCCATACCACAATAAGTTTCTATACAGACCTACAGAGTCTAAGATACAAAATCTCATGTTCCCTTCTTAATATTTTCTGAAATATTACAAAAAAAAGTGTCTGCATGAAATTCCAGTATGTGATGAAATACGTCCACAGATTTCTCCGTGCTTAAAAAATCTGTGCAAGTCCCACTGACCCCCTTACTTACAATATTCAGGCACCACGTTTTCAAAAAAAATCTATTTCAGAACCTATCACCATCCCCGCTATACCAAGAAAATAGTAAGAAACCCCTCGAAGGCAAGAAAAAACGAGTTCCCCACGGCTCGTGTGAGCAAGAATATCCGAGTCTCAAGTACATATATGCATATGATGTACGTGATGATTACGCGTGTATGCAGTCAACTACGAACGAAATGGCACCAGGTGAGATGCGCGCGACCCGGGGAAAAGCAGCAAGTACGTGTCCGCGCGTCGCCGACGAGGAATCCTCCTCCCAAGGACTCGTGAAAATGGCGTTTGGGGGGTTGATGGGGGCCCAAATGTGAAGCTTAGGTGGCCCAGCCCTCGGTGATTTTGGGCCGCTTGGGGAGGCTCCCGTTGTCGTAATCGGGCCCGGGGCCGGGGCCCGCCATTCCTGGCGAGGACGGGAGATTCGTCGGGGTGATGCTGCCCGAGTGCGTGGGCGGCGGTGGGTTGCTGCCAGGTCGACTGGAGACGAGGTTCAGGCTCTGGACCGAGGCTGCGTGGGCGGCTGCCTGGGCCGCGGCGACCTGGTGCGCCGCGGGCGCCGGCCCGACGCTCAGGCTCGTGTGGTGAAGGCCCCCGGGGCCCACGACGATCGCGTTGTTCCCGATCACGCTGTGGGGCTCGCCCCTTGGTGGGCTTATCGGCTCGCTCTTTATCTTGATGGGGAGGGGTGAGGTAGAGGGCGGCGGCGTGCTGCTGGACACTGCTAGCTGCGGCAGGCCACTGGAACAGAAGTTAATGTCAGTCTTCGTGATGTCTTTCAAAAATAAGATTAGAAGATATGATATATTCGAGTTTGAAGAATAGTGCAGAAAAATGTATCATAACCTTCAAAACCTAACCTCCAAAACTTTTTTCCATTATTTTCAGAATTCATCTGGGGCGATTTGCATTTTATTTTTTTCAAGTACTAATCAATTCCTTACATTCATTCTCAAGATAGAATTCTAAATGAATTGAATAAGTTATTAAGTAATATTCGATTTACTATAAATTATAATTTCCAATAATTAACAAATTTTGGAGAGCGAATCCTACAATCTTATATTAACTTCTGGGAGACTGTTCGATCTTCTATAAAATTCTGGGAAACTCCATTAAAAAATTACCTATTCAGTAATTATTCTCATGCATTAATCAATTCTTTGAAGAAAATATTATATTCTTTTAAAACATATTTTAGTTCTTGATCTTGGTGTATGTCATCCAAAAGTAGAATTGTTGATATTTTATCGATATTTTTTTGAACATTTTGAACATGTAACTGAAATTGTTTGTAAAATACGAATCAACAAAAAAAGCGTTTTTGAATTTTTATCGATATATCGAAATATCGATATTTTTCGACGATATTTATCGGTTACTGATATTTTTTGACATCCAGATTTTCTATCGATATATCGGAATATCGATTTTTTCAATGATAAATATCGGCCTATGATGATATTTTTTTTCCGAACGATAAAAATCGATATCGATATTTTTAAAAATATCAACAACCCTATCCAAAAGTAGCATGAAAAGACATTACTTTTTTAGCTTGAATAAGTGTTACAGAAAAAATGCCTCATTATAGACTTCAAAAACTTTAATTTTACAATTTTTTGCCTTTTTTCCATTATTTTCCGAATTCGTTAGAGAAAATTTACATTTTAATAATTATGAGGTAATATTAAATTTATTTACTATAAATTATAATTTCCAATGATCAACAAATTTTTGAGACAAAATTCTACAATCTTATATAAACTTCTGGGAAATTGTACGATCTCCTATAAATTTCTGGAAAACTCTATAGTATTTTATAAACATCTCAAAAATTGATTAACTCATCAAGAAATAAAAAATCACCCATTCTGTAATTATTCTCGTTCATTAATAAATTCTTTGAAGACAATCATACAATCTCTTATAACATAATATTTTGGTTCTTGATGTTGGTGTATGATTTCATCCAAAAGTAGCATGAAAAGACATTCCTTTTTAACTTGGATAAGTGCTGCAGAAAAAATGTTTTATACTTTTCGAAACTTTCTCTTTACAACTTTTTGCGTTTTTTCAATTACTCAGGATTAATTTTGGGAAATTTTCGTTTTTTTTTATTTTCATGGAGTATGATACACTTTTCAAATTTTTTCTAAAAATAGAATTTCACATGAATTAAATATACATTATTTTATGTTAAATATAAGTGATAATGAATTTAATATAAACTATAATTTTCCTTAATCAAGATATTGCTGAGAAAAAATTCTACTATTTTATACAAACTTCTAGAAAACTTTACAATCTCTAATAAAACTCGAGAAAATTTTACAGTGCGCTATGAAAAAAATCTAAAAAATGTACTGACTCATCAAAAAATAAAAAATAATAATGGATAATTTTTTTTACAGTTACTATTCTCATTTATTAATACATTCTTTGAATATTCTTCTCTAAATCCCCAGAAAATTCTATAACCTTTCATGAACTTCTGGAAAATTTTACATGTAAAATTTTTACAAAAATACTATAAAACTACATTTATCAACTTATAAATTGTTTCTTCACTATAACATAATATTTTAGTTCTTGATGTTGGTGAGTGACGTCATCCAGAAATATCATGAAAAGACATTACTCTTTAACTTGGATTAGTATTTCAGAAAAAATGCCTTATAATGAATTTTTTTTTCTTGATTATTGATTAAGAGTAATTGATAATCTTAGTTATATTTCATTCTTTATTTTTAATATATTCCGAATGATTATTCTTAATAAGTAAAAGAATTTATCAGGTAATGATTAATCAATTATAAACGCTAATTTCCATTATTTGATAAATTTACGACAGGAAAGTGTACAATCTCATAATAACTTCAAGAAAATTTCACAATCTTATACAAAACTCTAAAGAATTCAACAGTATTCTCTAAAATATTCTATTAAAATTTTATTTACTTTTAAAAAATTAAATAAACTCATTGAGAAATACAATTATACCTGTCCAATATTGTTATTTCCATTTGTAAAAAAATCTTCGAAGAAAATTCAATATTCTTCTATGAACCATCAGAAAATTCTGCTACCTTTTACGAACTACTAGAAAATTATGAATGCGTAGAATTTTTATAAAAATTCTATAAAATAACATTTTTTTAATCAATCAATTGATTGTTTGTTCAATATAACATAAACAATATTTTGGTTTTTGAATTTGGTGTGTTTTCCTGCTAAAACAGCATTTAAAGACGTTATTTTTTAAATTTTGATTAGTATGAAAAAAATTGTCTTGAAAGCTTCGAAACATTATCTTTATAAATTTTTGCTTTTTTCCATTATATACCCGATTTACTTGAAGCATTTTTCGTGTTTTTTAAAGCAACGATAAGTTTTTTTTTTGAAATTTTCAGCTCTAACTCTATCATGTAGTTAGGTAATGTTAGGACTGCAGTTTTCACTATTGATATTATTCAATAGAATTTCTAATGCATTATACTTGTTCAGTTCGAATTCTATAATCTTGTATTAACGTCTAGAAAATTTCACAACCATTTATAAATTCTTGAAAATTCAATAATATTTAATGAACTTTCAACAAATTAATCGACTCATAAAGGAATAAAGAATTATTCATGCAATAATGTTATTCTCATTCAATATAAATAAATTATTTAAAGAAAATTTTCTGTTCTTTTATAAACTTTCATACAATTTTGCAATCTTTTATAAAATTTGTTTAAGTTTTACGAAAATTATATAAAATCAAATTTATAAAGTCATATAATGTTTGATTACTATAACATAATTTTCTGAATCTTGATTTTGGTCTGTTATGTCCTCGAGCAATAATATTAGAATTATAATAGAATAGTTTTCAGACATCCTTTGGAGCAGAATGAATTAAATCAATTAAAAATTCGAGCTTTTGCTTTTATTGGGCCCTCATTAAGGGCTTCTTAAAAATAAGGAAGATGCTTGAAGGTTTTGTGACATATTTTGTTTTTTGCTGATATATCTTAAAAAGCAACATTTTTGTGGGTCCAAATAATTAATTACGTGCTAAAATAGTTTGAAAATCACACTGCAAAATTAAAACCTTCTACGAATTTTTTACTACCGAAAAATCCGAAATATAATACCATTTTCCCGATATTAAAAGAACTAGACAAAAAAGTAATCCAAAACATCTCCAATATCTTTAAATTGACCTATTTTTATACTAAAATATATGAAAAAATATCTTGAAATAGAACATAAAGTTCAGAATTTTTATAATTCCATCAGATTGAACTTTCAAAAATAATCACGCAAATGAACTATTCACCGATGCCATATCCAAGAACCATGAATTTTTAACCAACCACATACAAAAATATAATGGATTTTTAAACTTTTGATATTCACGTAATTAGCAATACCAATCTGTGCCAAATTCGCTATTGAAATTACATAAAAGTAATATTTTCAGCTTTTAAAAACTTTCAAGTCCTAGAAATAATATTTTTCAAAGAAAATACGAGCGTCGAAAAATATATATATCAGATATATATAATTATTGAAGCATCAAATAATTCATTATGTAATGATTATATCATTTAAAAAATCAATCTATTAAATAATACATTTGTAAGATCCTTTCTAAAAATGTTCATCACTGCCTGAAGTTGGCTGTTATGTAGAGACAAAGTGCGCGCGCATCATATAAAAGTGCGGGAATTTCAAATGATATGTTTGTCATGGTTTAATTGTCAGGGGGCAATGACAAAAAAAATAAAAATTCAACAACTGGCGCGGAAGAATAATTTATTTTACTATAAAATTGAGAACAAAAAATATTTTAATTACTATACAGTCAATAAAATACACTATAAATAATATAATACTGTAGATTCCTCCTTGATTAGAGAAAAGGAAAATTAAAAAACTACATCTAATTTTTCTACCATAAATAGTAGTAATAGTGACTCACCTTATGTTGGACATGGTGGCAGCTGAGTACATTGACAAGTCATCAACGTACCTCTGGTGGGTCCAAGAAAGACCGCTGAGATCCGTGGAGTAGTCCGCAGGCCCGAAATTGGAATAGCCTCCTGGCACCGAGGGCGTCTGCAACGCTACTACCGGTGTGTTTAACGTTGATTGGCCATGTACACCCTGAAAAAAATGAAGTTATCATATAAATACATAAATTACAAATATATAAATATAAATATAATCCCATACATAATAATAAAATAATATAATAATTGTAAAATATAAATTTATGTGTAAATGGAAAATATACTCATAGATAGATATATATTTAAAATTTGAGTATTTATGTAGTTTAGGACATTCTTCCAAAAATAACCTAACCTCAAAAAAAATTTATTCGGGTTATTCGAATTTCCTAAAGAGCTGCTCCTAACTTGAAACAATTAAAATAATCTTTCTTATTCTTTCTTGGATGGTTTTTGGGTTAGGTGCAGCTCTTTAGGAACTTACAATTTGAATAACCCGAACAAATTTTTTTGAGGTTAGGTTATTTTTAGAAGAATGTCCTAAACTACATAAATACCAAAATTTGTTATATATAGAGAATAGATATGTATACAAAATAAACTTAACTCAATGTCTAAATAATTTCTAAATTCTCAGTCCTGAAATTCTAATTCGAACAAAATAGTTTCTGTTCTAACAATGGTAAGGATAACTATCTTTAAAAATTGTAGCAAGTGGAAATAATTAACATAGGATATATTTTTGTTTGAAGTTTGGTTCTTACGTCGTAACTGGTCTCCTCGGATAATGACTGTGTGAGAGTTGGGGGTATGACTACTCGCAAATTCGCTCTGTGTGGGTGAGGCGGGGGCGGTGGTTGCGGCGAATGCCTCGGGTTCCCGGGTTTGGGCCCACCACCACTGACCCCGATCGTTGGCGACGGCCCCGGACTCGGGGACCCTCCAAGCGGCGACGTCGGTGGGTACCCATTGCTCATTTCCAGCATACCTCCGGATGGATACACTGCAAAACGTCAAATTCAACACTCTGATTTTAGTATCTACCAATTAATTAATTTTTACTTCAGAACTACAAACATACAGAAAATTAAAGCAATTCCCTCATTGAAGATAAAATCCATTATACGACTGTAAGCTAGGCGTCTGATCATATTTAGCATTTCTTTCTTTATCTATAATATCTACATAATTCAATAACAAAGTCAACAACACATCAAGTCAAATTATTACAATCTATATTTATTATATATTTACATTAGTTTAATTACATATTACCTAATTTTTAATATATAATAAACTAGCTGTCACCCGTGGCTTCGCTCACGATTATCGCCTAGGTGGCGGTTATGCTCTGTGTTTTTTTCTGATATTTTGTGATTTTTGTGACCTTTTGCAATTTGCTAACATTTAGAGATTTTGTATAATCAAGTAACTTCGTGACATTTTGTAATTTTGTGACATTTTGTAATTTTGTTATATATTGTGATTTTGCGGAATTCTGTAATTTTGTGGTATTGTGACATTTTGTTATTTTCATGACATTTTGTGATTTTGTGACGTTTTGTGATCTTGTTATTCCAACCTAATTCGAGATCAGTACCCTAATAATTTTGATCCTTATAAAAATCTGTTCAGAAAATTAAATTTACTATAAAAATTCGATTTTTTATAAAGTGACCTTATAAAAACCACATAACTGAAATTTTTTATAAAAAATGTATCAACAAAATTGAATAAGGTTTTTTTCTTATAAGATTTTATCAATAAATTCTTATAAGAAATTTCAGTTCCTTGTAAGAATTTCATAAACTTACCTAAAAAAAAATTGAATTCTTCTTGGAAATTTCATCTTCTCAAAAATTTTTTATAAGACTAAAAATTACTAGGGTGGTCTTGAAACAGGCTGTCTACTGAATAGGCTGACAAAAGATTCCTACAAATTTTCTCATACATTTTCTAATTTTCTCGTACACATTTTTGGAAAATTCTAATACACAATAATATTGCTATTTATATTTTTTTTTTTTTACGCTGATGTATCAAATAGATGAATCATTAGCCCAAATTACAAAGTGCATGAAATGCAACTCTTAGTAATCAATTTTACAATTTACAATTTTGAAAATTATTCATCCTAAAAATCTCAAGTCTATACCTATAACTTTTTTTCATTCATTTATTTTTCAATTTATTTCAATTCTTTTACTTTGCAGTAAATTCGACAAAAAAATTGTCATCGAAAATTTGTGAATTAAAAACAACGAATAATATTCATAAGCAGAAATTTCATCATTGATCTACACATAAAATTTTCGTTAATTTGGTTTTTGGATATAAAATATTTATAATTTTGAAAATTTCTCAACTAAAATTCTAAAATATCAAAATCACAAATAGTTCCTATCTTGAAATTTCTATTTTTTATGATTTGACTCCATAAGTAAATTTTTTCTAATTTTCTACCTTTATAGTACAGAAAATCAATTTTAAAATTGTCACACAAAATTGACTTTTAAAAATAATAAAAAATGATCTTGAAGATTTCGATATCAATGATGTGAATATTTTAATTTAAAAGTCTAAGTCACGATTTCAATACTCAAACATTCATTTTTTCTATTGTTATATTCTTGATGTGATTAATTGTTCAATAGAAAATTTGAAATTATCAATTTTTAATAAATTTTGGAGAAAAATTTTCAATTAAAAAATCATAAAATTTGAAATTCTCTCTATTGCAATGATAGCCTTTCGAAAATTTTGTCACAGTTTTGATGTTTTGTTATAATAAGGAATAACATTTTTCCTGACAATACTTTAATTTAAAACTCGAGGCAAATGCGTGTCTACGATAAGAAATATATATATACAATAAAAAAACACCAAACAACAAAAAGTTCAAGATGAGAAAATAATTCACATACCTACATCTGATACATTTTTGCTTCATTGTTTTTGAAATTGATTGATGTTCATTATTATTTATTTATATTGAATTAATATTAATAAAAATTTGAAAAAAAAAATTTTTTTCACGCACTTCTATTCATTTCATTAAAAAAATATAAAATAATAAAACATAAAATAACTGTAACCAAATATTATTAAAAAAACCTAAACTCCCACAAATGATAAATTTTTTATAACAAAAAAAACCACATGTGTTGTCCACATTTATCAGCACCAGTTTTACACTGCATCTTTCACTTTTTTATCAACAAACATTAAATCATTAAGCGTTGTAATTATGTACCAATTAAATTTCCCTTGTTTTCAAAAGCACATCATTATTTCCATATAAAAATTAGTAATTTTCAGCTCGTGCAAAAATATCGTTAATTTGACTTGAAAGACTTCATTTTCTAAAATTGCAGAAATTCCTGAGTCTTCATTTTTCTGTATTTATTTTTCCTTTCAAAGTAATAAACGAACTGGATAACAAACCATTGTGTGTTAAATGATTAATCGCGATAAAATCAACAATTTTCCATTGAGCTCGTTATCGTTGAACAAATCTGAAAATGAGGGACAGAAAGGAACGAATTATGATAAAAAAAATCATGAAATCAAATACTCGAAGACAGAAAATTGTTGATTTGCATATTAGAATAATTTATGCGAAAAATGAGAAGGCGATTTTTCGATTTCGATGGGAGTATATATTTGCATGATATACGATGAACAAAATATAATGTAAAAATTAGGCACTGATTATCAAGAATTTGTTAAACGTTTATATAATTTCACAATGGAATATTATTTATTAGAAATACAATGATAATAAACACTATTGTCGAATATCAATAATATATTTTATATTTATTATAATTATCTGCAAATAATTAATTATATCAAATATAACCATCAGCGAAACAATAGTGACTAAATTCTTCAATATTTGTATTTCTATTTCCAAGCAATGCTTTTGGTAAATTAAAAAAAAAATTGTTAGGAATTTCAAAAAAGACAGTTTATACAAAAAATATCTTGATGATTTCGGACTTGAGTATTTTATTCGGTTAAGTTAGGTCAGATTATGTATACATTTTTGCAAAAATAATTTTGCGTTTTTGATTTGCTTACCCGAGTCCGTTTCAGATGAGGATGGCCTAGGCGAAATGCTCGGGTGCGCCATTTGTGGACTAGATCCCAGAAGAGATTCCCCATAGCTATTGACAGGTACGGATACAGGTAAAGTGTAGCTAGACGGTCCCATCGCCTAAAAAAAAAAGAAAAAAAATACAATTAAACTACGTAATTTTCAAAAATTTACAAACTATGTAATAATACCTCCAGAGTAAAATATCATGGATTGGGCAATTTTTTGATTTCATCGTTTAACATTTGTGATTTGAAAATAACGACTTTCAGGTCTGTATTTTCAAGTTCGTAATTTTGGAAACTGAGATTTCATGAATTATAAATACACAAAATAAAATATTTTTTGATTCTCAAAATTTATAATTCATTTAAGAGGTCCATTTTCCTTCATATTATTTTTTTTTTTTTTGGAATCCTGTATGTTCGGTTTGAGGACTTAATAGGTTACAAGTTTCAAGAATACCACAAAATCTGCATGTCATCAAATCGATACTCATACAATTCAAATTTCGCAAATTTAGAAATTTTATTTTTACACTTTTACAGATTGAAGGTTTCGCAGTATCGAGAATAAAACATTTTTCCTTCAATTTTGCGAACATGAATTTACAATAAATCACAAGTGCATATTATTATATTATTATATTGAATATTTATTTTTCAGTTAATTCCTGATAAGTGTAAAAAAATTATTTACACCAGTACAATAATTTCCAGGATTCGAATCTTGAAGAATCAAAGTTTCATTCATTTCTAAATTCTGTATGGATTAATAAACAAATTCAATCAGAATTCATAAGTATCTAATAAAATTTCAGTATTTTGAGCAGTTTTTTTTATTTATTGAATTTTGTAAGATTTTCTAAAAGATTAAGAGATTCTTAGTATTTTTATAAATTTTCATATTGATTTCTAGAATTCAATGCTCTAGAAATAGATGAAAGATTGATTTTCAAATTTTATACACATTTTTGCAAAAATTCAATCAACATTTACAAGTATCTAGTGAAATTTTGTATCTTCATTATTTTTCGTATTTTTTGTATTGATTGAATTATTATGTAAAATTTTCAAAAAAATTTAGAGATTTTCAGTATTTTATATAGATATAAAGAATTGAATGCAATGAGAGTTAAGGTATTATTATTGATTACCAAATTCTGTACAAATTAAAAAAAAATTCAATTAGCATTTACAATTACATATTTAATAAAATTTCAGTATTTTTCGTTATTTTCTCTTTGTATGTATTAAAACACCTAAGATTTTCTGGACGATTCACAGATTCAGATTATTTTTGAAGATTCCTTTGAAGATTTCTGAAATTAACAGTCAAAGTCTTATCAATTTCCATCATTTTCATAAGCTATCGAAATAATGAAATCAGCATTTATAATTGTCTTTTTCAATTCCACTATTTGTAGTATTTTTGTATAATTATTGAATTTCGTAAAATTTTCTAAAAGATTTTGAGATTTCGAGTATTTTTTAGAATCCCTGAAATTCAATGCTCTAGGCATAAATGTTGCATTAATTTCCATAATTTTAATATATTATCGAAATAATGAAATCAGTATTTACAATTATCTTTTTCAATTCCAATATTTCTCATATTTTTGTATATTTGTTGAATTTCGTGAGTTTTTCTAAAAGATTTAAAGATTTTGACTATTTTTAAAGAACCCTAAAATTCGGTGCTCTAGGAATCGATTCTTGATTAATTTCCAGAATTTTTATAGATCTCCCAAATATGAAGATCAGTATTTACAAATATCCTTCAAATTTCCAGCATTTTGAGTATTTTCGTGTAATAGTTGAATTTCTTAAGATTTTCCAAAAGATTTAGAAATTTTTATTCCTTTGTAGATTCCTACAATTCAATGCTCTAGGAATCGGTATTTATAACTAACTTTTTTATTTCTTGTATTTTTAGTTTTTGTGTGTACTGATTGAATTTCGCAAGATTTTCAACCAGATTTAAAAAAATTTTACTTTCACGCTCAAGAATATGAAATTTCATAGATTATTATATTTATCAATTGTTCATATAACACTTGCTTAATAAATTCCTAGTATTTCATAGATCTCCAAAAAAATACCACAAAAACTTTTGTGAACTCAATTTACAATATAAGTTGTAAAGCACAATCATTTTATAAAAAGAAAATCATAACAACATCATCATAAATAAATCTCCGTGTCAATTTTATGTTCTTGCAATAAGTAATCTCAGTTGACATAAGAAGAATTAATAAAACAAAAAACAAAACTGATTAATTTTAATAGAACTCTTAACCTCACTATATTTTCACTCCTGACAACCACATACGATCCTCCATATAGACATATACCACTACAATGTTAAAAGTAAAAAAATTTCAAAAATAAAAATAAAATTCATATTCAAAAAAATCACTGACCCATACACTAGACAAGTATATAAAAAAAAAAAAAAAAAAAGAGAAAAATGTTTGTCTCAAAAATATCTATAACCCCATCCCCCCCCCCCCCAGACCAAATCCCACCCCCTTAATGATCCCAAATTCTCAAATCCCCTAACGACCCCGTCCAATTTCCAAAACCCGATCGCAATCGTGGAATTTATGAAAGCCAAGTGGCCCAGCGTAAGATAAGGATGCAAAAATTAGCATATCCTGAACGTCGGTGAATAATTTGCTTGGGGGAGTCACGAAAACATCGCGTAGCGCAATCGAAGGGACTGACCTAGTGACCGTAAGTGCCTTGGGCTCTCAACCCACACCCCCGAGCACCCCCGGAAAGTTAACCATCGGCCAGCGGCCATGACCCAGGAAGCAAAAGGTGCCGAGGGATATTCTCTCTCGGGCCAGGAACTCCACGTTGGTGCTCTTCGTGACTCGCGTGACGTCACTTTTTCCAACCCCCCACCCTTCCCCAAAGAAGCTAGGAATGCACCCCTCGTGGCATTATTTTTATACCCTTCGAGCTCTCTTTCCCGCGTTGCTGCGCTACCCGACTTATCCGTTTTATCGACGATTTTCCGCATCGCGCGTCTTTCATATATCGATCCCTCGCTTCGCTCTCTTCCCCTCTCGCTTTTCAATCTTGCCTCATTACATTCATACGATGATACTCGCTGTCGGAAGTTTCTCCACGACATTTTGGAGATTGTCTTTGAAGCAGACTTCTCAGATTGTCTATTAAAGTCATGAACAGCACTGGGAAAAAAATCTTGTACTTTCTGCCATACGCATTGTAAAAAGTAGAATAATATTGTACTTTTTGCAATAACTATTTAAAAAAAAAACTATTGAAAACTACTGGTAACCATTGATCAATAGTTTCCAATAGCTTTCAATATTTCAATAGTTTCCAAAATTATTGAAACTATGGACATTATGAAATATACTGAAAGATAAATTATTGAAACTATGAAAACTATGGAAACTATTAGAAGATTAATTATTGAAGCTATGGAAATCATTGAAACTATTTCATTGACTGACAATCATTGAAATGATTGAAAATAATCGAAAATCTTGAAAATGATGGAAAATTGTTTCCAATTTGAAAATTGCACTAAAAATTGTGCTTTCACAATTTTCATGCAAATAATCATTAAATTGTGATTTCAAATCGGATTTGAAAATTATTGAAACTATTTTAATGACTGAAAATCATTGAAAATCTTTAAAATGATTGAAAATTGTTTCCAATTTGAAAATTGCACTAAAACTTGTGCTTCCACAATTTTCATGCTAATAATCATTAAATTGTGATTCCAAATCGGATTTAAAAATGATTGAGAATCATTGAAACGATTGGCAGGAATATTATAGGAACTATTGAAACTATGGAAACTATAAGAAGGTAAATTATTGAAACTATTAAAACTATTGAAATCATTCAATAGTTTCTCGATAGTTTCCCAATAATTCCAAATAGTTTATAATAGTTACCAACAGTTGCTAATAGTTTTTTTTTATAACAATATTATTGAAAGAACTGCAATATTTATTTTACTTATTAAAAAATCTTGGTCAATAGGAATTACGATATGATATTGCAAAAAGTACAAAAAGTATAGTAGAAAACGAAATATGCAGAGTTTTTACAACAAAATATATCTATTATTACAATATCATCTGACAATATCTATAATATGTTATTACAAAAATTGCTATATTATCTAGCAAAAAGTACAATATGTCAGAGTGATTCCCATTTACTATACAGTATTGTAATAATTACTATATTATTTTCTCGTTGAGGGGCAGCAAAACGCGATTTTCCCGGGCGGATAGTAGTTAGTTTGAAATTATTAGAAACTCTAAAAATTTGGAAAAATTATGTTTTGTTTGTTTATTGTATTTCTTCGTAATACGCATGATTATGTTTTTACTACATTTTCAAATAAAAAAAATGAGAAACTTAAAAAACATTAAAAATTACAAAAATTCTTATCAGATTGGACAATTTTTTATGATCATTGAAAATTTCTTAGTAGTTTTTTATAATTTTGAAATATCATAAAATTTCAAAAATCTCAATAATTTTCAAAAATTCGTGAAATTTCAGAAAATGTGAATTAATTTTTTGAGAATCATGTTTTTCCTAAATATCCACGATAATATTTTTCCAAATTTTCAACAAAAATGTGAAACACTTAAAATTTGAACTACTTAAAAATCGAAAGTAATCTTTGTGAGCTGGACAAATTTTGCAAATTTTGAAAAATCAGAAAACATTGAAAATTATTAGAAAATGTCAATAGATCTAAAAAATCGAAATATTTGTAAAATTTTATAAAATATTCATAATTTTATATATTAAAAAAAAAAAAAAATATTTGTAAAATCTCATAAAATATTCGCAATTTCATGTACTGTATCTCTTATTTTCTTCTTCAAAATATGCATGGTGAAATTTTTCATATTTTTTACGGAAATTGTGAATACTTAAAAAATATTTAGAAATCCCCAAAAAATTTCACGAGTTTGACAAATTGAATAAAATTTTTCAGTGTAGAGCAGTTAGTTTAACGTTACTAGAAACTATAAAAATTAAGAAAAATTATGTTTCGTTTGTTTATTGTATTTCATCGTAATACGCATGATTATGTTTTTACATTTTCAGATAAAAAACTGAGAAACTTGAAACACCTCAAAAAAAGACGAAAATTCCTATTGGTTTGACAATTGTTCATGATCATTGAAAATTTTTCAGTAGTTTTTTATAACTTATTAAAAAATTTTTAAATCGTCAATAGTTTTCAAAAACTCGCGAAATTTCAGTAAATGTGAATTTTTGTTGAGAATCATGTCTTTCCTAAACATCTACGATAATGTTTTCCAAATTTTCAATAAAAATTTGAAGCACTTAAAGAGTATTTACTTGAAAATCGAAAGTAATCTTTTTGAGCTGGACAAATTTTCCAAATTTTCAAAAATCATAAAACATTGAAAATGTCAATAGATCTAGAAAAATCAAAATATTTGTAAAATTTCAGAAAATGTTCGTAATTTTTTATTTATTGTGTCTTTCAAAATATGCACGATAAGATTTTTCATATTTTAAATGAAAATTTGGAGTACTTGCAAAATACTCAAAAATCACCAAAAAATGTTACGAGTTTGACAAATTTCATAAAATTTTTGACGTTATTAGAAACTATGCCAATTTGGAGGAATTATGTTTTGCTTAAGTAGATTCTTCAATTTAGCAATAAGTTTCTCTGAAACAAAATGTCGTGTCCAAAATAGTTTTCTGTACGTCACATCCGTTTGTATAAAACAATCATTCGAAAATTCCTATATAATGAAACAGCAAAATAACCTTCAAAATTACATGAACCAATGTTGTCTCATCAAACAATGCAAACTGAACTTGCATTCTTTCAAGAGTCAACAAAACTCAACAGTTGCCAATTTTTTTCACCAAATTACGCATGCGCGAGTATCTTCCAACTGCGGTTTACTTTTGTGTCTCATCATTGAAACTAAGCAAGTCCCCAGATTATTTTTCAACAACTTTTATTCTTCTTTTCTTCTGTATTTTTCAACAAACATTATCAGAAAAAAGTGCGACGCAAAATGGTAGTTCATGTATAGGTAATTGAGAACAGTTGTTTTTCCAAAAACGTACAAAAGAAATTTTTTTAACAATTTGGATATTTTACCTCAGAAATTTTGAAAATAAAATAAACATTCTAACAATAAAAAAACCAACTTTGAGTTGAAATTGCACACTGTTAACAGATTTGAACTTTGGATTACGTGAATGGGAATTTGGAAATGTGGAAATCAAGAAACCAAATTCTGAAAATTTGGAATTCAATAGATTTTACATATTTCTTTATTTTATAATCAAGTATACTAAAAATCTGCAAAAATCAAAAGAAGCAACGAATTTTTACATGAAGGGACAAACTCACATGCCAAAAGGAACAATAATATATATTTACTTTAATGTACTAGTAAATATTGATGTACCATAACATCTTAGAAATTGATTTGCAATCTCAACATTTTACTTTTCGAAATACTATATATCAATTTCTCTATGAAATCAAAAAATATCATTTCTAACGTCTCTAAAAACTAATTTTTTTTGTATGTATATCATTTAAAAGATTATTTAATATGTAGGAATTTTCTTCATTGATTTCTCTAATTTGATGTTCTGGGATTCAAGGTTCCAAAAATTTTGAGTATTTTCATTGATTTTTGAAGAAATTATAGCTGCATACATTTAAGGTATTTTATACTGTCTTCCCTTTTTAGGTATTTCATATGATGCTAGTTTCTTTTTAAATATATATCTAGCATTTTTATAAAGTGCCAATAAGTTCTGAGAATTTGATGATCAAGAATTCTGAAATTGTATTAGATTTTCTGTATTTCAAAGAATTTTTCAGGAAATAGCATTTCCAAAGATAACTGATATTTCATAGAGTTCCAATACTTTAATATTTATGGAATTTTTTCAGTATTTTTACAGTTTGCACAACTTTCTGGCATTTTTATGGATTTTTATTATATCATGTAGTTACCTAGAATTCGATGTTTCAGGATTCAATGTTTTAGTAATTTTATAATTATTTGAGGAAACACCTGCATGGATTTTCAGTATTTCATTTATTTCCAGAATTTGTTAGTATTTTTTATATTTTTCAGAACCATTTCAATGATGCAGAATTTTTTTAGGTTTTTTTTTAAAGATATCTAGTATTTTAAAAAATTACAATTGAGATTTCTAGAATTTGATACTCTCGAATCTTAAAAATTAGATATTTTTAGTATTTCATTAAGTTTTTCAGAGATTACTATCTCTATAAATTTCAAGCATTTCACAGATTTCTAAATTTTTTAGTTAATTTCGTATTTTTTCAATATTCAAGAATTTTAGTGAATTTTTTAGTACTTTGATGGATTCTTTTAGAGATTTTTAGAATTGGGTGATCTAGGAGTAAAATTTTCATAGATTTTTATTCTTTTCATAAATTTTTGAGAGTAGAATATCAATATCTATATGAAATTCAAGTATTTTAGAGATTTTTATTATTTAATTTATTTTTCTTAATTTTTCAGTATTTATGAAATTTCGTAGAATTTTCAGTAGTATTCTAAATTTATAGTATTTTTATATATAACTATTTAGATTTCTATATATATCCTCAGAACTGGATGCTTTACAGTTAAAAATTTTATAGATCTCTAATATTTCAATCATATTTTCGAGAAAATAACATTCATACAGAATACAGCTATTTCAAAAACTCCTATTATTATAAGTCTATTTCATAATTTCTAGCATTTATAAAATTTCTTAGCATTTTCTAGTATTTTTATAGATTTCCCATATTTTCATGAATTGCTCTGCGATTGAAGGTTTTATAAATTTTTATTGTTTCCACTTACTTTTAAGAATATACCTGATATTTATATAGAATTTTAGTATTTCAGAAATTCCTATTATTTTTAGTCTTTTCCAATTTTTACATCTGTAAAATTTCGTGGCATTTTCTTGTATTTTTCTACAATTTTGATATTTTCATGAATTTCTACGTGAATTTTGAAAGTTCAATGCTATGAATTGAAAAATTTTCAAGATTTGTAGTATTTCAAACGATTTTTCAGAACACCAATTTTTCGTATATTTCAAGTGTCCGAAGAATTCTTGCTATTTCAGTATTTTGTATCTTTTCTTAATATTTATGGAACTCAAACAATTTTCCGATGTTTTAACAAATTCCTGATAAATAAATTCTTCGAATGATTTATTCCACGATTTAAACTTCTATAGATTTCAATTCAATAATTTACTCTCGAAAAAATTCCATCTTAATACATTTCATGCATTCAAATATTTCTCAGCACTCGTGAAAATCTTTAAAAAATGCCAACATATATAAGAAAAACCCAATAATTTTTCCTGCCAACTTGTCCGAAAATTTTTCGTAATTTCACTCTTCTCCCTGTTTGGGGACGATGTCGCTCGATCAACCAAATTGAAATTTGATGCGAGCCTGATCTTGCTCGGGATTTTCAACGCTCGCATTTTATTTTTGGTTTTTTCGGCCGTTTCTGCGGTCGGGGTGGAATGAAGTCTTAAAAGTCGAGATTAATGGAAATGCTTCGCGCAGACACGCGTTCGCGTGTTGACGTTAAGATTCGTGGTCCCGGAACTATTTTTAGAGACGGAGCTTGTGCCTCGCGTAAATTTCCAAGCCGTTCAAAGGGTTGCTCTGGCACAACCCAACGCGTCGCTCCAACTTTTTTGTACCCCAAAAAAAAAGTAATTGCTCTACAGGCAACATGTAAAAAAAAAAAAAGAAAAGAAAAAAAACTGGGAGTTGAGCTTTTTTTTACGTTATTCAACTCAGTGGCGCAAGCTACTGTCTTTAAAACCCGAAATTTTACTGATTTATGATTTAATTTTTTTAATCAATAATATTACTTCATTTGTTACTCCAAATTATAAAATAAAAGAAAAAAATTAATCAACTACTTGATTTAATTTATTTAATTGTATTATTTATTAATCAATTTAAATTTATACTTAAGATTTTGAATATTTGAAATTTGAAAATACTTGATTAGAAAACTTTCTATACCACAATTCATTAGACTCACAGAAGATTTTTTCATCTCAAAACAAAAACTTTCCAAACAAATTTTCCTTAATTCATGGCATCAATCGTTTCAAGGGTAAAAACTACACAGTGAAAATCACGAATTTTTATAATCATAAAACTATCATCATTATCAGTTAAAAAATTGTGAAACTCATTCATATTTTGCTGAATCATTCAATGATTATCCTTGAAAAATATAATTGCAGTAGATTTTTTTTATACTTCACTGCACTTAATGAAGCAATATTTTTTCGCGTAAAAAAATTACTCATACTTGGCGATAAAAAACGAAATTATTGGAACGACCATTTTTACTATTGCAAAACACAGTGAATAAGCGTTACTACCAATGACTTGGCAATGTGGGTCATACATATCGATTTTGAAAAACTTGAAAAGATTGCATTGACAAAGTAGCGACGTAAAAAATGAACTTAACGAATTTTCTATCAAACCCAAATTTCTTCATGGCAAAACTTGGGTTACAAATTTGTTGAATTTGCCCTCTTGGTTGTTACCCTGAAAATTCCTTGAAGTGAATTTTCACTCTATATCGAGTCAAAATACTGCACTCAAAATAGTCACTCTGAGAGAAGTTCAATTTCATTTTTAATTTTAGTCAAATTTTTCTCAAAAAAAGCAATTTGAGTTTTTTTACTTTCGAGTGACTTTTTACTCTCAAAAAGTGAAATATCACTCCTAGTTTGAGTGGCAATATTTTAACTCGACTAAGAATATTACGAAATTCGCCAAAATGGAAAATTAGTCACTCTTAGATAAGTTGAATTTCAATCTTGAATTCCAGTCAGATAAATCTCTAAAAAATGAGTCGAGTTTAACTCTAAGATGAGTCACTTTTCACTTAAAAAAACTTTAAGATCACTCCAAGTTTGAGTGACAGTATTTTCACTCAATGGGGAGTCGAAATTCATTGTATGGAGAATAGCCACAATAGAAAATTTCTTATTTATAGGAAAGTTGAATTTCACTCTTCAAGCCAAGTCAAATTCCTTTAAAAAAAAGTTGAGTTTTACTCCAAAATGAGTGAAATTTCGCTATTTTACAGTGACTTTTCATTCTTAAAAGAATAAATCACTTCAAGTTAGAATATCAGTATTTTCACTCGATGCAAAGTGCAAATTCAGTGAAAGGAATTAAGAGGGTAGCCAAAAGAAAAACTCCTTACTTACAGAAAGGCTCTTAAATTCTAGTCAAATTCCTCTCTAAAAAATGAGTCGAGTGTCACTGTAAGGGTAAAAATGTACTCGTTTTGAGTGACTTCTCACTCTGAAAATGTGAAAAATCACTCTAAGTAGAAGAGTAGCATTTTCACTCCATGCAGAGTAAAAATTCACTCTAAGAAATTAAAAGAATAGTCAAAATAGGAAATTACTTATTTTAGAGTAGTTGGATTTCACTCTCAAATTCTAGTCAGATTCCTCTTTCGAGAATGATTTTTTAAGAGGAGTGAAATTCGACTTCTTTCACGTGACCTTTCACTCTTAAAAAGTGAAATTCCACTCAAAGTTTAAAATATCACTTCAATGTCGAAACATCACTCTAAGTTTGGGTGGCAGTATTTTCACTGAACGTAGAGTGAAAATTCACTCTAAGGAATTAAGAGACTATCCACAATAGAAAATTGTTCAATCTTAGAGAAGTTGAATTTTACTCCTAAATCATAGTTAGATTATTCTCTAAATAATGAGTCGAGTTCCACTCTAAGAGGAGTGAAATTTCACTACTTTCGAGTGACTTTTCACTACTTTTGAAGGACTTTTCACTCTCAACAATTTTGAGTACTAGTATTTTCACCTTATGTAGAGTGAAAATTCACTCAAAGGAATATACTATATAAAGCTTTTGAAAATTAATTCAGGCAACTTACACTGGTGCCGTTGGACGTAAAGTGAAAATTGAGTCTAAGGAATCAAGAGACTATCCACAATACGAAACAATATGAAACTTTTCACTTTTAGAGAAGTTGAATTTCACTCCTGAAATCTAGTTAGATACCTCTCTAAAAAATGAGTCGAGTTCCACTCTAAGAGGAGTTAAATTTCATTATTTACGAGTGACTTTTTACTACTTTCGAGTGACTTTTCACGCTCAAAAAGTGAAGCATCACTCCAAGAAATATCACTCAAAGTTTCAAATATCACTCCAAGTTCGAAACATCACTCTAAATTAAGTGGCATTATTTTCACTGGACGTAGAGTGAAAATTCATCCTAAGGAATTAAGGGACTATCCACAAAAGAAAATTACTCACTCTTAGAGTAGTTGAATTTTACTCTTAATTTCTAGTTAGATTACTCTCTAAAACATGAGCCGAGTTTCACTCTAAGAGGAGTTAAATTTCACTATTTTTGAGTGACTTTTCACTCTCAAAAATTTCGAGTACCATTATTTTCACTGAATGTGGAGTGAAAATTCACTCACAGGAATCTTCAAGGTATTTAAAATATATATTTAGACATTTCACCCTGGTGCCGTTGGACGTAAAGTGAAAATTGAGTCTAAGGAATCAAGAGACCATCCACAATACGAAACAATATGAAACTTTTCACTTTTAGAGAAGTTGAATTTCACTCCTGAAATCTAGTTAGATACCTCTCTAAAAAATGAGTCGAGTTTCACTCTAAGAGGAGTGAAATTTCACTACTTTTCAGTGACCTTTCACTACTTTCAAGTGACTTTTTACTACTTTAGAGTGACTTTTCACTACTTTCAAGTGACTTTTCACTTTCAACAATTTCAAGTAGCACTATTTTCCCTCAATATGGAGTACAAATTCACTCAAAGGAACCAATAGTTTATCAAAAAAATAAAATCTGACGACTTACCCTTGTGCCGTTGTGCTGGTTCCTTTGCATCATCATTTGGAACTCCTCGTCGATTTTGGTGTACTTGGCCTCGGTGCGGGGAGTGAGGTTGTACTCGGTCGCGTCGGCTTCCGGGCTCTCCGGGGACATGGCGCCCTTATGCTCCTTCTTGTTGAGCGCCTGCAAGTGTCAGCAGACAGGTTCACGTGACCACACCGCCCGAGGGCACACAACCTTCGCATGTACCTTATACACGCCTCTCTCTCTCTCTCTCTCTCTCTCTCTCTCTCTCTCTCTCTCTCCCCCCCTTCACCTCAAACGCACGCTATTATTTTCGTCCTTAACTCATTATGCTCTCATTCATATTCATCCGCGTAAACGAGGACGCCCGCGATTCTTTTTCGACTTTTTTTCGAAAGAGCGTGCGTTATCGGTGCCTCGGTCCGGAAAATATAGGGTCATTCAAGGTTCGTGTTCCAAAACTCGTTCTCGAGTTCCGAAACTCGAGAACGAGTTTTTTAAAATAGTGATAATTTGACCAATATCGGTTTGAGAGAGTGTATTTCTATTTCAGTGATCAGAATCTACTGATATCTCCCACCTCCGGGCAGGATACATAAATAAAGACCATGAAACATCGAATTTCCGCAATTTTCAATGTCTATGGGGAAAAGGCAAATAACGCAACTCACCTCTATGATGTTTTTATTGGTAAGTGACTCGTGGGGCTCATTGTACTCGGTGTATTTGAGGAGGACCTTGTCCATATCGGTGCTGGCGTATTGGTACAGCTTGTTGCTGGAGCTGAAGATAATCAGCGCGATCTCGCAGTCGCAGAGCACGGACAACTCGTACGCCTTTTTCATGACTCCGAATTTCCGTTTGTTAAAGGTCACCTGGTTTCAACAAGACCAACCGAGCAAACTCGTTATTGCTTTTGTCGCCGAATCAGCCGATTAACTCGGCGCGATTCATAAACATTTTTTTTTTCCTCTCATTTTTGAATTTCGACCCGGGCGCCCTTGGGCGAAATCGTAACTTGCCTTCATTAACGAAGAAACTCGCCGATTAATTGGCCTTTAATGAACCTTCCTCCCACCCTTGCTTCAATTTACAAAGCTCGGCAGATGGTAATTGTGATCATTGAGAAAATATTCACGGATTTTTGTGAGTTTTCCTTTTATTTGTTCAGTCATATGAAATATCTCTTCAAGTTTCAGAAATTCGGCCCCAGTTAATTCAATTTTTTCCAGATTTTAGTTATTCCAGAAAATGAATGGAAACCGACCCGGGATAAAAAATCAGAGTATCCTTTAGCCTCAAGAGTATTTTGAGTCTCCAAATTGATCATTAAGAGTATTCCGTTTGGCAAAATGGAATACTCAAGATACTCATGAGACTCAAACGATACTCTTGTTGTTGCTTTCAAGAAATAGAGTATTCAGATCGGAGATCTTTTTTTTAAATTTTGTATACTCTCAGAGACTCCTTCGATACTCTTGGAGACTGAAACGATACTCTGATTTTTTATCCCGGGGAATACTCAACGTATTTTTGTTTAAAAAACTTTTTTAATTGAAAGTAATTATTGAAATTTAAAAAAAAATTACCTGACGATTCCTCTCGTCCGTGATGCGCGAGATTTGTATTTTCTTCCGGCCCATGATCGCGCTTCTCGACAACCACTCGCGATTTTATTGGATGGAATGTTAAAAAATCTGTAATCAAGCAAAAAAACATCCAAATTTACTTTCTGCGTGAAAAATTCATCCAGAACGATTTTTTTGGGAATGGCGGTTTTTTTACGAGGGCAATGGGGGGAGGGTAAATTTTTTATATATGAAAGAAAAAGCTCTAAGGCGACGTATTACGTTTCCCCGATCGAACGCGGTATATTATACACGAGGGTCAGCGACCAGCGAACTGACCTATACAAGCTCTGAGACACGATCGAACAAGTTTCGCGCCCGCGAAAATCCTTTTTATACCGGGTACAGGATTTTTTTTTTTTTTTAATCATCTAACGATAACTAAAACTTATTTAGTTGGCTCAAATAAAAGTTTTTTCATTGTTTGACCGAACAAATATTTGGTTCACGTAAATAAATTTTTGGCCCAGTCAAAGAAAATGACATTTTTTGCTGGATAAAATTTGTTAGTCTGAATCTAAATATCTTACAAGTAATGAAAATTTATTTGCTTGAATTAAAAAATGAATACAGTGGATTAAAAATTTTGTTGATAAAATAATAACCAAATTTATGTTTGAGCTAACCAAACCTATATTCAAGTGTGGGAATTATTTTCAGAAATTCTAACAAGTTTTTAGAAAACGTGTGCACTGAATAAAATACTTTGTCGCAGCAACTAATATAGGCTAAATCTACATAATTTTTTTGTTTCCAAAACTTCAGATTTACATCAACCAATTGAATTACAATTAGTTACTGCAACCAAATAATTTTTTCAGTGTGCCTAAAAACGCGATGATTCAATTTTAAGTGAAATGAAACTTGAGAAATTTACGAAAACATTTTCATATTCTTCAAAGTTTTCATGCTTGCGTAGAATCCAGAATTTATTAACGATTTCGTCAAAATTTGTGGCAATAGCAAATAATTTTCTAAAATTCATGATAATCGTGGATTTTTGGAAAATATATTTGATGAAAATTATTGTTAACTACTTAAGATTTTATCAAAATTGAAAAATAATTTATTACAAACTTCATTGAAACTCTGAAGAGTTTTTCTTGCATCGTTAAAAAGATTTTGAAAGTTTGAAATTTTCCAATAGCTTCGAAATTCAATGAAAATCTTTATTATTCAAGGGAAAAATGATATAATAAAATTAACTATGTTTTCATGCAATTTTCAATTATTGTATTAGAGAGATTTTTTAATTATTAGAACTTCAATTATCCAAACAATTGTAAGTTCGCGATTTAAGATTCATTATTCAAAATTTGTGATTATTGCCATTTTGAAAGTTGACAATCTTTATAAATTGTGATTTATAACACAAAATTTGTAATTGTAGGCAATTTGTAAACCTTGGAAATTTTATTAAATATTTTAAGTTGAAAATTCTACATTCCGAATTTTACCAATGTAAGATATTTCCCAGGCTTATCTTGAAATTAAGGAAGTTTAAAAATTTAAAGTTGTAAAGAAAGGTTCTTCGAGATTCGACATTTAGAGTTTATACATTTAGGTATTTTTATGAACTTCGAATTTTTAATTTTTACACTTTATAGAAACATGTTAAACAAAAACCAAATATTCAGTTGAAGGTAAACCAACGAAAGTCATGAAGTTAATTTTCATGATTATAAAAATGAAATACTAGTTCAAAAAATAACAAAAAAGGAAAAAAAATTAGTTTTCTATTTCCATAAAAAAAAAAGAAAGAAAAGTAAACAACATGAGATAACATTTTCTCAATGTCAATAATTTTTTATTACTTCAAGTATAAGAAGAAATTGAAACAGTTTTTTCTACTCCGTTTATTTTTAAAAGTTTAGAACTTCAGAAACACATACTGATTGTCACAACGAAAAATTTTGTTTTCATAACCATAACTTTGGTTGTGAGTTGTGTGATATAACATTTAGTTGTTCTAAATTTAATCAATTCTTCAGTTGCTGTAAACAAACTTTTCTCCAAGTCTTATATACACTGAGAAAAAAATCTAGTACTCTCTGACAAATATGTGGTAAGAAATACTAGAATATTGTAGGTTTTATAATATTATTACCAATTTTGTCGTTTGTACTTTACTCATTACTATATTATATAGAAAAAACTGTTATATTGTACAATTTACATCATGTATGCAAGTTTTCACTGGATAATTTTGGAAAATTTTCAATCTACAGAATACGAATTGCACTGCACATAAATTGTAATTTTTACTATTCTAGTTCAAAGGATTTAAAATATGTGTATAGTGAAACGTCGAATGAAATATTTTCATGTTTGTCATTTGTTCGTCAGTTTGGATAATATATTGTACATTTCAGTATATGCATCGCAAAAATTCATATTTTGTAAAATATACAACAATATATTTCCAATTTTTTCCAATATTGTATCAATAAAAATATGATAAACTAGAAAATACACAAAAATTTAGCAAAAAGAACTATAAAGATCTGGATACTGGCAAAAATGTATGGTATTTTGTGAAATCTGGATGATTAGGAATTACAATAATATGACGTTGCTAAAAGTACATAAGAAGTAAAGTAGAAAATGAAAGGTTTATGTGAGTTTTTACACCGAAATATATCGTCTATTACAATATCATTTGACAGAATTTACTACATATGACAAAAACTGCTACAAATATCTAGCAAAAAGTACAATATTTCAAATTAAAAAATAACCCCCCAATAAAATACAGTATTTTAATAAGTACCACACTGACCAAAAGGTCTTTTCATATGAAATATACTGCCCAATTCTGTATTTTAAGAAAACTCACCACCCACACTGAGAAAAAGGTTTATTAGATGTTAATAATCAGCCCGATTTGGCATTTCAAGAGAATTCATCACCCTTCAGGAAATTTTACTTCCATGAACTGTTCTAGAAATTCGTTCAAATATAATTACGGTTTCATGCAAATGTTCATTATTTCTTCGGCTTAAATGCGGATTTATTAATAATTAACTACCCATATTTGTGAACAAGAACATTTCTCACCAGTTGAAGAATAACCCATTTGAAGCAACACAATAGTTCAAACAAATTGCTAGTTTAACTGCACACGATTTTTATTTGCTCTTATTCAAATATGAGGTTCATTAACAATAAACGAACCTTATTTGATAGGAATGAATCCTTCTCTCAGTGCATTAAAAAATGTTATTTCCATGAACTGTCTTAATGGCATTGTTCAAATATAACTTCGTTCTGGTGCGATCATTATAATTTCTTTGGCTTAGTACGAATTTCATAATACTTAACAAGTCTTACTTGGGATTAAAAACGTTGCTAAACAGTTGAGAAATTGAAAAAAACACAATAGCTCAAACAAATTGCTAGTTTCACCGTAAACAATCTTACTTCTCTCGTATTCAAACATAAGATTTATCAACAATAAACAAACCTTATTATAAAGTAATAAACCCTTCTCTCAGTGTATATTTTTTCCCAATGTACCCTCCAAAACCACATTTCATATCCCACCACATAGAAAACCAGGTAGTAAGACGTTTTTTCCACTCCATAATTTCTACTACATTTTTTCCATTTCGTTCCTTCCACTAAACATTTTTCCTACTCGTCTTTTTTTACACTGGATATTTTTTCCACTATACCTTTTTTTTTACTGTAGGAATAATTTATTGCAGTCATTAATTGTCAACTTTCTTTACAAATGTAAAAGCTCAATTTCAAACATTATTATTGTAATACACATATTTACTATGTTAGGCGATATATCAGAACCCAGTTTAATGTAAAAATTCAAATTTCTAATAAATTAATCAATCTTAAATTTATTTAAAAATAAATTTTGTTGTGGCTCGCGCTTTGCACTCGGGAAAGTATTTACATGTCCAAAACATTTTACAATTCCCTTCTTTTGTTTCATAATACAAATAACTATTTATGTTCAAGAAAAGATTTTCTGGGCCCTGAACAAGTTCTACATTCATCACGAAACGATTTTGTAACCACAAAAAGTTTGCAACGAAAGTACAAGTGATAATTTTGTGACAGCCAAAAAAAAAACGAACTTGACAACCGCAATAAATAATCTGAAGTTTGTTTGCTAATTAATAATCGCCTTAATAATTAGTGTTTTTTCGTTCAAAAATGATAATTGGTAACAATTACGAGTGGAAAAAAGAATTCGTGGAAAAAAGGCACAATCGAAAAAATGGTGTACAATCATAAAACCAAACCAAAATAATTCCCTCCCGGCGCCGACACCACGCGGAACCACTGAAAACCCCCGCCGGCCCAGTAGTACGAGCCCGCGTGCGGTCAGACGCGCCGTGGAAAAACCTCCCAAGTGTGCAAACAAAAAACCCCGCGCCGAGGGAATGAATGGAAAATCGATTTTCCGCCCCGGCGAATCTCGGCAAAGTCATCTCCTCCGCTGGTCTCGTTTTTTTCCTTTTTTTTATTCCGCCAAAGACACGCGCTCTCGTTTTTCCACTCGCGAAATAAAAGGTTAAAGTCCCCTCTACCCCCGACTCACTATACAACCATTGGAGGCGGGGAAAAATTTCGCTCTCGCTTGGCCTCGCGCCAAAACTGGCGTGCCGCGCGGAAAACTCACCCCGGCGCGCGAAAAGCTCCGGCGAAGGCACAAAAGCACACAAAAAACAGCACTCAACGTTGCGAGGCACACGATGGCGAAAAATCACATGGCAAGGAGAACTTGACGAGAACAAACGACGGAACAATAACCAAAAAATGCGAAACAAATAAAATTAAAAAAAAGAATGGACAACTAAAAGAGAAGGAGGGTTCGACGAAAACAACAACTTCCGGTTCGCGTTTATTTATACGCGCCCGAGGATAATAAGCGGAGAAAAAAAGGGGCGCGCGCGAATTTCGTCGGCCGGCCGATTTGACTAGATGCACAGCGCTTGAGCTTTTTTCTTAAAATACCCGGGCTGTCCGCGTGCGCCGGAGCGCGTACAAATTTAGAATGAGTGCGTGCGCGTTGTGCGGCGCGAGCCAAGAGGACCCCGAGAAAGCTCGCGAGGAGATGAAGACGAAGAAAAAGAGGTGGGCTGGCACTCTTGGCTTGCGAGCGGCTACGCGGCCCGCGGTTCGCCCCCGAATAAAAAGCCGATCCCACGGGAGGAGGAATCCCCTTTCCGAAGGGGA
Organism: Platygaster robiniae; assembly: GCA_028476575.1. Classification (NCBI taxonomy): domain Eukaryota; kingdom Metazoa; phylum Arthropoda; class Insecta; order Hymenoptera; family Platygastridae; genus Platygaster; species Platygaster robiniae. The sequence goes on along the minus strand of CM052025.1, from coordinate 27,002,720 downwards.
GGACGGCGAAAAAAGGAGGGGAAAAAGCTCCGTTTTCGGGGGAGCTTTCGGTGCCCGCGGTCGGTACACCGTTATCATCCCCTTTCCATTCGTCGATAACGGGACTGACGTCATCGGGAGGGCTCGGGGGCCCATTGGCCTTGCTGGCGCAAGCGCCGGGGAGCTTTTCCCGTTTCGCGCGGAGGAGAGCTTTTCCATGCGATGCGCCGCGGGCTCGAGTGCTTTGGCGTGACGACACGGTTCGACGTCAGCGGTCACTTGGGGCTTTCGATGTACCTGGAGTTCCGAACGTTTAAAATTAAACGAAAAAAAGTTATGAGTTGATATAAGAGAAAACACTTTTCTAGCTGCTTAACACTTTTTGATCGTAACAACAAACTTAATGGTACCCAAAAAAATATTCTTCACAGTTCCCGTCATGATAAAAAAAAAAAAAATTAAAAATTTTTTTTTTGTTCACTTGTACTTTTGAGACTGGGGATGGAGATCTTGAGGAGATGGTATCTTCTTCTTTTTTTTTGGAAATTACGTATTGGAAATGCCTCATTTCGGAAGAAAATGTTTTGGAATTACCTTATTTTGGAATATATGTTTTGGAACTGATCCTTGATTGGAAAAAAAAGGAAAGGAAGGACGGTCCCCCTACCCTTGCGGATTGGGGTACAAATTTTCGATTCCGCGAATTCCAAAGGCCATACTTTGCAATTCAAAACTTTCTAATCCAAATCTTCCAGTATCTAATATTACCAAGCCCAAATTTTGAAATGCTTAAAAGTATCACACCAAAAAAAAAAAGAAATGCATATTGCAGTCATATCACAGTCGATGGTTTTATTCATCAAACTGTCATTTAGTGTGTGTATTTATATTCGTATATTATAACTTAAATTTTCCAAATATTAAAGTATATCATCATTATCGACATAGTCATGGTATTGAGCAACAACGTTTGAAATTTACTATCTATAATACTTAAAAGTATTATAGATAGATGTGTAAAAAGACTTGCTTTTTCGATTTGATGAATTCAGCCATATTTTGTTCTTGCACAGAGTTTGATCTTCGGGATGAAATGCAGAAACATAAAAATTTTTACAATTAAAGCAAATAAACAACCTTAAAATTTCCATACTTCGTATTGATTTTTTGTTATGAAAAAAAAAGACAGCTTTGGCACTTCAACATTCGAAATTTTCGAAAAAAATTTTAATTTTGTTTTTTCAAAAGCAAATTTTCTTGGGAAAATTTTCTTTTGCTAGAAATTTTTTTTTTTTCTATATTAACTTGTGATTTTTTTTCGTTTAATTTTAAACGTTTGGAAATTCAGGCACATCATATTTGGAAATCGGTTTCAGAGACAAATTCAGTTTTTTGGAGCCTTGAAGTTTCGGAATTTCTAAACAAATCATCAGATAGTAATATTACACTGTGTGACTGTCAAATTCTTCTTTTCACAAAACCTATCAAAAACGATGGATTAATATTTAAAATTAGTCCAATTTTATTTTACCGAAAAAAAGTATAAAATTGGTGCAGGGAATGAAGTATTATGATTTTTGGAACATTTAAGTCGTCATATCATGCTTTTTCAAAAATTAATCCTAGTATAACTTGTAACTGTTAAAATAGTATAAATAATGATAAATTTATCCCAGCGAATAATGAATTTTCATCTAGTTTAAATTGAAAGAGAGAGAAAAAAAACGGTCTTGCCTATTTTTTCGGTGGACCTCGCTATTTTCTCACGTGGGTCACGCGGTTAACGTGATCGATCGATCGACAATAAAAAGGGTGGAAAAATTGGGGGGTGGAAAAAGGGGAGTGGATTAGACCGCGCGTCAAGCCGCTAATGAAGATGGACTTTTTAGTTCGCGAAAGCCGCGCAATTATCGAGCTCGTTACCAAGGTAACTAACGGATCATCGAGGAACATTTCTCGGATTTTTCCGAGCTTTTTAATTTGGATTCTATCAATTTTATTCGTTTTCAACGTGTTTTTCGACGATAAGATAAGACTGGAGACAAAACTTAATTTACTGTTCTAACGAAAAAAAAATTTACATCGTCAATTGTTGAAAAATTATTACCTCAATAATTTGTATTTTAGTTATAAATTAGTAATGTTTGTTTTACTCGGAGTATTTTCTTTCAAATATATGGCTTTTACAAATTAATTTTGTGTTTTATAACTATGAAAACTGGTGATTTTCGAATTAATTAAAAATTATAATCCATGAACTGTAAAATTGATAGGTAAACTGAAAAATTCATAAATCTGATTGTGAGCGAAATTTCAGATTCAAGTAGGCATATCGATTTTTCAAGGTGCTGAAAATTCATGATTTATGTTCATAATTAATTCCAAGGTAGAGAAATTTTTTGTACTCCAAGTCTGAATTAAAACATGTCAGCCTAGTAAAAATTAAAATTTAATGTTCAAGACCATATGTAATATTTAAATACTAGCAGGGAAGTTTGATGATCTAGAAGTCCAGAAATAAGTTAAAAAATGTCAAAGGTGAATTCAAGTCGATAATTTATAAATTTCAAAATGAAACTAATTTCATTCCATGTTAAATGACAGTGAGTTCACATACTTGTGAAAAAATAAATAATCCAAAATAAATAAAAAACAAAATCAGTAACTCAAAATAACGTATGAGTCGTAATTTTTTATTTACTGCATTTTCAAATCAGAACTTGAGAAACAACAAAATTTTCTCATCATCAGAAAACTTTTTGAAATTTGTTTCTTAGAATACAATGAAAATCTGTTAAAAACAATATAAAATCTGTAGAATTCAACAAATACATCTTTGAAAAGTACAGAATTACCAGTGCAAATTTTTAACAGAATTCAATTTGTAAAGATTCAACTAAACTGTGAATAATCTACAATCAGCATTTATTTAAATATAGTCATTAACCCTGAATTTTTCTGTATCTGCAAAAAACTTTAATATAATTTGAACCAAAATATAAAACGAACATTGGAAGTACAACAAGTTATATATCATAAATTCAAAATTCCACAATTAAAACTCGAACGAAATAAATTCTCCTAAATTCAGTTTTTTTATCAATCACACTAACATTATAAAAGTTGTAAAACTGGACTGGCTTAAAAAAAATGCATTACTTATTTATTATTTTATCATCATCCAGAAATATCGTTTACATACTCTCAAAATATGAATCTGTTGAAATCTTTAGATTTATATGTTGATAATTTTAAACTGAAATTATGCTATACAAATTCAATCTGCTGAATTTGACAGATTCAAATAAAGAGGGTACACATGAACAATAAAAAATCGTCATTGGTTTCCAGAGCTTGCCTAAAGGAATCTAAAATCACAGTTTCATGAATCTGAAACTGTTGAATCTCAACAGATTGCAATCTGTTAAAAATTTCTACTGAAAAATCTTCACTTTAACCAGATGTATCTGTCAAATTCAAGAATCCTCTATCGTTACAACAAATATGTACCTGAAGTTCCAAACGTTTAAAATTAAATCAAAATAAAAAATATATGAATTTTTTGATTTTTTTCATGATAGAAAGTGTGACAAATATTTTTTTGGGGAGCATCATGTTTGCTGTCACAAAACAAAAAGTGTTCAAAAGCAACTAGAGAATTTTTTTCTTCTATATTATTTTACAAATTTCTTTCGTTTAATTTTCAACGTTTGGAACTTCAGGCACATACAACAAATTGTCTGTCACTTTTTACAAATATATTCTTTTCATATTTTACAGATTTCATTATGAAAATTTCAACGGGACAATTCGTACACTGAAAACAAAATATAGTAATTATTACAATACTGTATTGCACTGTGGAGTTGGTCTGAAATACTGTAATTTTTGTAGTACATATTTCGTTTTCTGCTATACTTTTTTTGAACTTTTTGCAATAGCATATTGTAATTTCTACTAATACAGATTTCAGAAAATGACATACAATTTTGCCAGTGTTTAGATCTGTATAATTCTTTTTGCTCTATTTTTGTGTATTTTCTAGTATACCATATTGTAATTATAACAATATTGGAAAAAGTTGAAAATATATTGTATATTTTACGAAATGATATGAATTTTTCCGATGCATATACTTCAATGTACAATATTTTCTCTTAGTACATGAAAGATATTATATGAACTGAAAAAGAAATTAATAAAAGTAAAATCTTTTTTTTGATGTTGTCCTATACATGGATGATATATGCTGTGAACCAGTATAGTAAAAATTACAATTCACTGTAGCACAATTCGCATTCCGTAGATTTTAAATTGCCCGAAATTATCTTATAAAAACTGGCATATACATCGTACTTTTTATCATACAACGATTTTTACTATATAAGATTTTCATGAAAAATACGCATGCATGAAGCTCCAAACGTTGAAGATTAAACGAAAAAAATTTGTAAGATAATATAGAAGAGAAAAATTCTCTAGTTGCTTTTGAACACTTTTTGTTTTGTAACAACAAAAATGATGCTCCCCAAAAAAATATTTGTCACTCTTTCTATCATGAAAAAAATCAAAAAATTCATATATTTTTTATTTTTATTTAATTTTAAACGTTTGGAACTTCAGGTACATATTTGTTGTAACGATAGAGGATTTTTGAATTTGACAGATACATCTGGTTAAAGTGAAGATTTTTCAGTAGAAATTTTTAACAGATTGCAATCTGTTGAGATTCAACAGTTTCAGATTCATAAAACTGAGATTTTAGATTCCTTTAGGCAAGCTCTGGAAACCAATGACGATTTTTTATTGTTCATGTGTACCCTCTTTATTTGAATCTGTCAAATTCAGCAGATTGTAGTTGTATTCTACAGACTAAATCCGGTGACATTTTTACAATGAAAATCTGTCAAAATTAACAGATTGAATTTGTAGAGCACAATTTGACAGATATCTGTTAAAGTTTTCTTAAGTTACAGATTTTTCAGTTTAAAATTATCAACAGATTCATATATTGAGAGTATGTAAACGATAATAATGTAAATTTTAAAACTTCTCAAGGCTCCTAAAACCGAATATTCGTCTCTGAAACCGATTTCCAAATATTTACAAAATTTGCAATAATCTTGTAAAACCTGCAAAATAATTACAAAAATGACAAGAATCTATTACTTTTTACCATATATATGCCAGAAAGTACTAGATTTTTTCTCCGTGTAAAATACAACAGACAATTTGTTAAATTCAACAGATTTCTTCACGTCCTTGCTCAGGTAGATCGCGAAGAGTGGAAAACTATTGCAAATGTCGAAGCAAAGCGTGTATTCAGGATCTTGGAGTTTTTCAGGATCGTTAGGTACCCCGGTTGGGTGCAATGAAAAATGTCGGTGGCGAGAAAAATAAGGGTGTGAAAAAGGCGAAGTCCAGCTCGGCGGACACGATCGATTTCGCTCTGGATCCACGCATCCTTGCGCACCGACGAGCATCCGGAGCGCTCACGCTCTAGGCCTCCCTTTTTGCCGCCACGGGACGTTGACTTCGCTTTTCCAAGACTTCAAATACAGTGGAATGGGTAGGGACGAGGAAGCATTCGGAACAACAAGTTTTGAATCGAAATTCCATTACTTCTAATCCAAATCTCTGAATCTGTTAAATCTCAACAGATTGCAAAATATCGAAAATTTGTACTGCAAAATCTGAACATACTTTAAGCGAATTTATCCGTCAAATTCAACAGATTGTCTGTTGCATTCTACAAACCTAATCCTGTAAATTTTCAGATTTCATTCTGAAAATTTTAACGAGACAAACCGTAGAATACAGCAGACAATTTGTTGAATTCAACAGACTAAAATTTATATAGGTTTTTAGGTTCTGCAAAACAGAAATGTACAGAGATTTTACAAACTCCACTGTATGAAACTGTAAATTCCTTTTTTTTGTTTTTTTGTTTAATAGGTCGAATATTTTGACATTATGTGAAAAATAATAAGGGTTAGAATATTCGTTGATTTTTCAGAATTACTTAATTTTGTAAAATTTACATAAAATTTGAAAAATTAGAAGAACTCCTAATAAATTGAAACTATCTCTACAATAATTTTCCAACGAGAGAATCTTAAAGGATAGTTTTTCTCAAATTTCGAATTCAACAATCTGAAACTTTTTGTAGACAATTCTACAATGTTTAAATGCTATTTATCGATTTTTCGTGATTTTTCTAGAATTTTTGTATATTGTCCAAACAACTGTTTTCCTTATAAGAAATGATACATTGAAAAATTAAAGAAAATATAGAGCTACAAATAATTCCAAAAGTTTATTATTTTTTTTTTAAAACGATTTCATGAGTTAGAAAATATACGTGATTGTCGATAACTGAAAACAACTTTAATGATTTTCCTTAACTTTGGTTTACTTGTGAAAAAAGTGTAGAAATGCTATGGAACTAAAGAAAATCGGCATCATTCTAGATTTAGATAGTTTCTTCATTGTAATTGTATATAACATTATGTATATATTATTGTTTTATTTCAGATTATGTATTATTTGTAATTTTATTATTACTTTGTTTTATGTTATGGATGAACGAATTTAGTTTGTAATCAATTGTCTCTTACAAATTCAGACTCAAACAAATTATATAAGAATACAGACTCTGATATTTTTCAAAAATCAAATTTCCCAACAATTTGAATGAATGGTGAATTTCTACAAAAAAAAAAAAAAAAAAATTCATTGCATTTATGCAAATTTCCCGTCAAGAGAATTTCAATTTTTTGACTGAAAAATGGAAAAATCATACAGTTAAAAATTATTGTTTCAATCATGAAATCATGACTTGGACTCTTAAATTAAAAATGTACACTTCACTGATATAGATTAATTAAAAATCAAATATATCGAAATTCAAATCTTATGAATGTTTTATCGAGTTTTTTTTTATAAAAATTAAATTCACTACAAAACGAAAAATAAAAGGAAAGGCAAGAAATAAAAAAAAAAAAATAGTTATAACCACGGATTCTATTTAAAAGACGTTTAAATTTTGGGATAAAAAAAAAACGTGATTTCGATGCTTCAGATGATTTTATAAATTGTGAATATTATGCATTATAAAAACCGAATTGACTGCATTCTTATAAATTTGTGTTGATAAATGAAGAAATTTCTTCTTCTTAATATGTTTGAGTGTTTAAATTTCAAAACTTTTTATCGAAAACTTTTTCATTAAATTAAGTGCAAAGCAGAAGAGGTAAACAAATTGAGAAATATACGAGTAGAAAATAGTTATAGGTGCAGATTCAACAAAGAAAAAAAATATTTTTTCTCGATTTTCAAAGATTCGTGATCATGACATTTTCAATCAGGAATTTTTGAATTTTTTGTGTTATAAGAATGGAGGGTTAATTCACATCAATAAATAAAATAAACTGCATCCTGAAGCATTTGTAATTGAAAATGTTATTAATTTTAATAAACTTTCATATACTCAGGTTGTATGAAAATTTATAAACACATATGTTAAGGTAGAATCAATAAACTTTTGTATTAAAAAAAATACACGTATATTAAAATCTATAGAAAGTTTAATACAAAAGCTACAGTTGTATATTGAATCCCAATTGCACACACTATGCTTAAATTTAATGCACTTTAATGTATGAAAGTATATTAAAATAAATTCATTTATGTAAGAATTCTCTATCAATAAACATGTTCTTTGAAATTCAAAAACTTATATGTTGAATTCCTAATACAAGCATAATTTTTTAGTATATCACAAATTAAAAAGTAATACTTTTTTTTACTTGAACGTGTTATTATTTTCATCAACTATACAGTGTTTATTGATAGTTCTAAACCTGTGCATTACACCTTTGAATGCATATGATTTAAAAAGAAAAAAACATTGTTCAGATGTGACATTAGCTCAGTAGTCAAAACGTATAGGCGGAAATAAATATACAGAAGAAAAGCATCAAATTGTTTTTTTTTTCGAAAGTTGAAACAAAATATGCATTATATGTTTATTAAATTTCACAAACCAATAAATAGATTTTACTATAATTGTATATGAATATGCTATATACAAGTTTATTAATATTGAAAAACGTTTATGCAATTATAAAAACACCCTATATCAAATTTAACATGCGTTTACACTGAGAAAAAAATCTTGTACTTTCTGCCATATATACTGAAAAGGTACAATATTATTGTACTTTTTACAATAATATGGCAATGTTTACAATATCATTGTAATTTTTACAATAATATTGTAAAATCTGCAATATTTATTTTACTTATTACAATATTATACAGTAAAACCGCTGTAAATGTACAAATTACAATATGTGTGTCAGTTTTTACTGTATCATTTCGGAAAATTTAAAAACTTACAATTCTAATTCCACTATACAAACAGTGATTTTTACCATACATGGCGAAAAAAATGAACTACATTACTTTTATCTAGCTTTTTCGAAAACTGTATCATATTACAATATGATGCACTAGAAACCTAGAAAGTATACAAAAATATTGCAAAAAGAACCTATACAGATCTGCATACTGAAAAAGCTGCATGGAATTTTCAATAATCTGGATTAATAGGAATTACAATATAATATTGCAAAAAGTACAAGAAGTATAGTAGAAAACGGAAGATGTACAGGAGTTTTTACAACAAAATATATCGATAACTACAGTATCATTTGACAATATTTACAGTACGTTATTTTAAAAATTGATATATTATCTAGCAAAAAGTACAATATGTCAGAGTGATTTCCGTTTACCATACAGTATTATAATAATTACTCTATTTTTTTCTCACTGTATGTAAAAAACTTCCAACACAAATTTATTAAAATCAATACAAAAATTTCCAACAGTTTACATACACTGAGAAAAAAATATAGTAATTTTTACAATACTGTATAGTAAACGGGAATCACTCTGACGTATTGTACTTTTTGCTAGATAATATATCAATTTTTGAAATAACGTATTGTAAATACTGTCAAATGATATTGTAGTTATAGATATATTTTGTTGTAAAAACTCCTATAAATCTTCCGTTTTCTACTATACTTCTTGTACTTTTTGCAATATTATATTGTAATTCCTATTAATCCAGATTATTGAAAATTCCATGCAGCTTTTTCAGTATGCAGATCTGTATAGGTTTTTTTTGCAATATTTTTGTAAACTTTCTAGGTTTCTAGTGCATCATATGGTAATGTGATACAGTTTTCGAAAAAGCTGGATAAAAGTAATGTAGTTAATTTTCTTGCCATATATGGTAAAACTTACAGTTTGTATAGTGAAATTTGCATTTCAAGATTTAAAATTTTTCGAAATTATACAGTGAAAACTGACGTACATATTGTAATTTGTACATTAATAGCGGTTTTACTGTTTAATATTGTAATAAGTAAAATAAATAATGCAGATGTTACAATATTATTGTAAAAACTATAGTGATATTGTAAAAATTGCAGTATTATATACGACAGAAAGGACAAGATTTTTCTCTCAGTGTAAACACGTTCCACGTCTCGTTGAGAAAATAAAGAAGGGATAAAATGGAAACGCGAAAAAGCGCCAGGTGCGGGCCAAACGCGGGCGCACTTTTTCTCGGCGGCGTTTATCGCGGCGCGCGAGCAACCCTCGAGACGACGGCGGAGGCTGCCGGATATCCGCCTCACCCCGACGACTGCGCTCTCGGCCCTCGTTCCTCGATACTCAAAAAAACAGCAGCAGGCGAGCAGATAGCGCCCGGGACTAACGAGATAATGAACCTCGAGGGGGCTCTTCAACGTGCCCGGCAATTAAATCACAGCTTCTCGTCATTTTTTTTTCTTGTTGCTCTTTTTGTTTTTTATCGCGCATGGACCAAAAATCATGAGTTCATAGAGGTTCAATATTGGAGGAGGGTATGAAGAAAAAGAGACAATTAAAATAAAGAAACACTCTTTGTCGATATATGCAAGACATTTAATTTTCCTTCTCTACGTTTCAACCCTTACTCTCTGAATTTGAATCACTCAAATATGACAGATTTTCTGTCAAATATATGATTTCCTGTTGCCGCATTTCTTTAAATTAAATCAGATTTGACTGTTTTAACCTGTGATATCAACAGATTATTTGGTCAAATTTGACAGATTGAATGTTTTTGCTTCGGTAATGTTAATAGTATATTTCGTAACAGGCACGGATGTGCGAATTTCCCCATTTCGCCTATGAGCACATTCGTGCCTGTTACGAACGATATTTTATGTACCGTGGGCATAGAAAACGCGTTTAGAAATCTCGAGCTGGCATAGAAACGCGTTTTCTATCCTAGAGGTACATAAAAGTTATTGTAATTTTTTATAATTCAGCCCCTGAAGAGAACCCTACACTAAGGTTGAAACTTAAGGGAAGAAAAATAAATGACTGGGATATCGACAAAGAGTTGTTTTTTTCTTTTAATGTGAATAACTTTGTGTAAAGAACCAAATTTCCAATCGATTAAAGGAGAGATCTCATTTACTTTTTCCTATGAATCTCTGACTGTAATACATTGACCGCTTGGAAGTTTGCATGAATTTTTTTTATCGCTGATATTGTTAGTTTATCAAAAAATATTAGAGACGTGTTTTTCCTTATTGTCATATCTCAAAAATTGATGAAAATACATTGCTTCAAAGAGTGTAACGAAATGACGTTATTAACATGCTTGGCATATCTATACATACGAAATTGAAAATTCGCGTATTTCAAAATAATGAACTTTCAAAGTAAATGAAAGATATGTATTAATTTAATTTTCAAAAATAATGCATACATGTGTCGTCAAATTTGATTATATTTTTCATACAAGTTCCTAATTTTATTCGAGAAATCAGTTTCCATAAGGGTACCTAATTAGTGTCTACTGTACAGGAATTCGTTTTCGCAAAAATTTTACCACTCAATAAATAATAAAATTTTCAATATTTCAGATTGTACAATTGCTCTATCAGGATTTTTATAAGTTAAATTTACTTTGAAACGAAATAAATTGCGAAATCGTATCAAAAAACCGAATTTACTGCATTTCCAAAAAACTATCATTGCAATAAGGAAAATTTTACAACTTCTGTGTTGAAAGTTTCATCGCAATATTTGTGACTAGTTAAAAATTTTCAATAAACAATCGTGACTTTGACTTCCACATAAAAGAACATACTTCACCTATATTAACTACTTTCTTAAATATCAATTATTTCGATTTTAAGATCTCATACATTTTTCAACATTATTTTTTCCGTCGGATTTTCTAAAAAATAAGAGTCAAAAACGAAAACGAAAAATGTAAAAATTACCAAACCTATTCAATTAATGACAAATGAAAATTTCGAGATCGGAGCACAATTTGTAATTTTGATATTTTGGAGAAATTTTCAAAACTTTCCATAATTTTCAATAACAATATCGAAAAAAAAAATCATTCTACAGTTTGAAATGCTAAAAAAAATTTTTTCATAACTTACAAGAGATTTTTTATACCTCAGAAGAAATATCAGGTTATTTTTTTATTTCGAATTTTTTTCAATCATCTATTACTAAACTATATTATTTTTATATGAAAAACGAATAAGGAAAAAAATTGTTCCAAATTTTTCTGCTGTCTAAAATAAAGACAAAGCCTCAAGATAAAATCCTCAAATTTTACACTCTGAAAAATCTGTAAATCTTGAGTTGACTTAGACAAAGAAATAATTTAAAAACATATCATATAATGAGGTGAGTTAAAATTTTGAGCCTGAAATTCTTCAACTTCCAGCTTTTCAAAATTCGCAAGTTTTGTTTAGTTGAAAATCGCATCCTATTAATTTTTAATTTTTTGCAGAATTATAAATTTTAAATTTTATGATTTTCGATTTTAGAAATTTTTAAATGTAAATGTAGTTCTTTTATATATTTCAACGAGCATTTTTCATACTTCACAATTAAATAAATACTTGTGTGTATTTCAATTTTGAGAATCATAAATTTTTCTGTTCAGGGTTTTTAAACTCCGAGTCTGAATTTCTAAATGTCTAGACTTTTGTCTTGGATTTCAGTCATGAAATTTATGTTTCTGTAATAAAATTCAAAATTATTTACCCGAAATTAAAATATTATTCTCTACATATTTATGTGCCTGATTAATGATTCGAATTTCAACGAATTCCCTCATGATCCTAAATTTTTAAAATTTTGAAGAATCCCTTACAGTATAATATAAAAAGCATAACAAAATTCAATCAACTAATTTTACGAATTTGAATATGTAGATATCCTTCGAATTTTCGTCTTCTATTTTCGAATATTCTATTTAATTCACTCGAAAAAGTGAATTTCCACTTCAAAAATTTTCAAACAATTTCATTTCAATGTTCTACTTATTAAAAACATTGAACTTTATCAAACATGTACCGAAATGGCCAAGGTGATAAGCAAAATTACAGGGGCGGGGGGGAGGGGTCAGTAATTTACTTACCTTTTTTACTTTCGTATACATTTTTTTTTCCTTATCAAGTGCATTCAAATTTTCACACAAGTCATTGAATTATAACATAACACAGAGTCATGTATTTTGTAAAAATATTCATTTATTTGAGATTTTCAGTTTTTCCATTATGAACCATTCCGAAAGCTATGCATGTTTGAATCGTAATAACGTTCTCACTTTTTAGCGAAAATTCGACTTGATGCAATTAAAACATCGAGATGAATTATAATAAATTATTAAAGAAACAAATACATTTCTCACAAAAATTTTAAATGTGAGAATAGGAGTAAACAATGACAAAAACTCTGGGAATAAATGCAATTCATTACATAATCAAAAGCTAAAAGGCAACTTTGGATTATTCCAAATATCGGAAATAGCATAATGCTCGATTAATTCAATCAAATTTTCATTTTACACCACCATTTGTTAGTCACAATTATTATTTCCTTTTTGAGTTTTTCACGAGATGTACTTTTGGAACATAGATACTCAAGTAGATTCGACCAAAAGTAGACGACCTATGAAATATAAATGTAATTGCGTTATTTAAAGGCTATGAAGTTATAATCCTACAGTTGCAATGTTGGTGATCGATAAAATTACCATCTATAAATAACCGTTTCCTACTTATTTAGGCGTAGTTCTAGTGCAAGAATGATATGGATTGGAAAAAATTCACTTTCAGACTTATTTTTGTAGTCACTTTATTCATCAAATGGGAAAGAGACAAAATAGCAAAGATGTTAATAATGTAGAGTGTTTTCTAAACTTAAAGCACTTAAGAAAAAGTTAATAGTACTTATACAACATTTTCCAACTCGTCCACGTCTTTTTCAGGGAAACGTTTTTATGTATAGCTTGAATAAATTTTGATTTTAGATGATAAAATAACTTAAGTTCTTACTTTATTTTCATTTAACAATAAGTACATCGAGTTCTAGACTTTTTGACGCTATCATTTAGTATTCTTATTTTTTTTTTTTACAGAAATTTTCAATTCATTAGGTTGATTTCTCATAAATGTTGGTTATTCTAATCTATTATTCTTATTTTCACGTAATACTTTACGTCCTTTCATGAATTGAATAATTGAAAATTCACGTCGATTTTCATTCATTGGTGACTTCAATGGAAGAAAATAAAAAATGTGACGTTTTTTATTCTTAAAATAAAGCTCATAATTTTTCTATACAAAACGGAGTCAAAAAAAAAAAGTATTAATTTTTTAATTCTTAAGAGTGAATTTTCACTCTACATCAGGTCAAAATACTGCCACTCAAACAGGGAGTGGAAATTCACTTGGAAATAGTTAATTGTCACTCTTGAACAATTCAAAATTCACTTTTAAATTCTAGTTAGATTCCCCTCTTGAAAATGAAGTGAGTTTCGCTCTGAGAAAAGTAAAATTTTACTCTTAAAAGTGAAAAATCACTCTAAGTGTAAGTGAAAATATTTTAATTCGATGTAGAGTAAAAATTCACTAAGAAGAATCAAGATAATATTTTGAGCCACACGTTCTGCTAGAAAAACTTTTTTTTTTTTAATTGTAACGAACTCTTTTAATTTCTTGAAAAGAATTTTCACTCTACATCGAGTCAAAATATTGCTGTTCACACAAAGAGTGAAAATCAACTTTCGTAAAGTGAAAAATTACTCTAAAAGAATTCGAATGACATCCTTACATTCTATTAAGATTCCTCAGTAAAAAAATTAGTTGAATTTTATTTTAAGAGTAAAATTGAACTACTTCCGATTTTTTAATTCACTAATTTTAATTACACTGACAATGAATACTAATTTTTACAATACTATATTGTACTGCTGAATAAGTCTGAAATATTACACTTTTTGTTAGATAATTATATCAACTTTTGTCATAATACACAGTAGTAGATATAAATATTTTGTTGTAAAAAGTTCATTAAATATTTCATTTTTTCTATACGTTTTTTGTATTTTTTGCACTATCATATTGTAATTTCTACTAATACAGATTTTAGAAAATGCTATACAGTTTTGCTAGTGTTTAGATCTGTATAATTCTTTTTACTCTATTTTTGTGTACTTTCTGGTATATAATATTGTAGTTGATATAATATTGGAAAAAGTAGAAAATTTATTGTAGATTTTACATTGTAATATAAATTTTTGTAATGCATTTACTTACATGTAAAAAATTTTCTCTTGGTATATAAAATATGTTATACGAACTGAAAAATGAATGATAAAACGTAAAATATTTCATTTGATTCTCCACTATACAGTTTTGCCAGTGTTTAGATGCGTATAATTCTTTTTGCTCTATTTTTGTGTATTTTCTAGCATACCATTCTGTAATTATTACAATATTGGAAAAAGTAGAAAATATATTGTATATTATACAATATAATATGAATTTTAGAAATGTATGTACTTACTTGCAAAATATTTTCTCCTAGTATATGAAATATATTATACGAACTGAAAAAAATGATAAAATGTAAAATATTTCATTTGATTCTTCACAATACACAGATAATAAATCCTGTGAACTAGTATAGTAAAGATTACAATTTATAAATACCAATTGGCATTGTATAAATTAAAAACTTTACGAAATTATCTAGTAAAAACTGGCATACATGTTGCGATTTGTACAGTATTACAATTTTCAATATACAATATTGTAATAAGTTAGAAAAATTAACAAATTCGTAATAATATTGTAAAACCTAGAATATTCTATTCTTTTTTATCATATATATGCTAGAAAGTCATAGATTTATTTCTCAGTGATAGTGAATTAAAAGAAAAAAATTACTTTATCTTCAATTTAATAATTTTCAACACAAAATAGTAAAAAATCACTTTGTTTGTTCGGGTGGCAGTATTTTGACTCGATGTAAGATGAAAACTTACTCTTAGGAATTGATATAGTAACTAAAATTCCTAGACTCGAAAAAAGAAAAAAATGTCACTTTTTTTAACTTGTGCGACAACATACTACTAATCCACACTACCTTTGCTCCAACCAAGAATAAAGCTTCTACTCAAAAATCTTTCCAAAAAACCAAAAAAAACCGTCAGCAACATCAAATTATTCATCTCCCATCCAAATTTCCCACAACAACCCAATCCAGCGACCCTGAAAACCCCTCAAGACCAAATCCCATTCGAATAATAACGTTTTTCCAAGTTCTCCCCTAACCTCCCAATCTTCCCAACCGCATTAACACCCATCGCAATCGTCTCAAAAAAGACCAAGATAAAACCCCGGAACAAAGTCACCCGCGGAAAATCGCGAATGGAAAATTGTCAAACGAAATCAGCGCTTGACGCGGGATCGATAAAACGGCTCCTGAAATAACGTTATTATTCGATTAAGAGAGGTAACTTGTCAGTTACAGAGCGCATTTCGCACGACTGGCCTGATGAACGTGTCTAAATTATGCATCCCCGCGATTCCACTTTTCCGCGTCGCCGCGCTGATATAATAAATTGCCCTCAATCAACCCCGGGTTTTTATTTCCCTCGTTCCTCTCTCATATCCACGCCGGAAAAAAAACGACATTTTCCTTTACTTCCCGGCCACAGTTCATCACCCCCGTAATTAATCCAAACCGGAAGTTTTCCCCCGACAACCCCCCCCCCCCACCTCGCTGACCACCCCCCACCTACCCCATTGAAAACGTCACGTCACAACTTTCCGACGCGTGCGGAAACAAAATCCAATGCGACACAACTTTCCAACGTCATGGAAAAATGCCCAACAAAACGGGAACAACGAAACGAGCATCGACAAAAGCGCAAAACTCTCTCGACGTTTCGAAAACGTCACGCGTTATCGTTTTACGCGTCGCAAAACTTCGACTGCTGAATGACGAGAAAAACCGTGTATGAATGGGGAAAAATGCCCCCCCCCCCCCCCCCCAAGCCCGTCGCGGGACTTACGGCATGTTCCGCTAGGAAGCGAGACAGGCGAATCGAGAACGAAACGTGAGGAAGTGAGACGGCTTGCGTGAGAATGAAATTCCCACAAGGGGATGATGTTGGGAAAATTTTTCGAAGCGTCTGTATTGGCCGCGTCGCGCTAACTGATTGTAAAACGCGGCCCCGAAAAGTGCCCGCGGCAACCGCGGGGGGTTACAATTTTAGCGTGCTGGTTAAGTATTAACAAACCGAGGGAAAAGATACCAAAAATAATTCCGGCGTGAAGAAATAAATCGGGGTTCGCGGGCGCGGCTCGGAAGGAGCCGCGGGATGCTCCCTCGCGGGAGGTTTTCGCGAGAGAAAAGGCCTCGGGGAAGGCTAAAAGCGAAGAACGGTACTCACCTATGCTGGCTGTTTTTAGAACTCCGCTACCAGAACTGCAAGCACGGCCCGAGCCGATCCGAGCCAAAACCAAAATACCAACGGGCACCCCCCTTCCCCCTTTGCCGACCCGAGAATCGCGTGTGCCCCCCCCCCCCCAAGCCCCTTCGCGGCAGCCGCCATCTTGCGGGAGATATTTTGGCATAGCCCAAGAGACCACCTCTACCTTCGCAATGAGCGAATAAACCGAGCTCTAAAGGGGTAATCTCGAGTCCCTTGATTCAAGAGCCATGCTGCAGACGTTGATTGGCTTCTGGACCATGTCTCAAGAGAAGGGGAACTTCAAAACAAAACAAAAAAACAAAGAAAACAAAGTTCTCTTCGTCAATTCGTAATATTTTCGAAAATCCTCATGCACTCGGAGTTGAAATTGTCATGGTGACGATAAGATCCTGCAAGGAACGATATCATTATGACAATACGTGTATTCTTGATTGCGTATTATATACGCGCAGATATTTGACAAGACAATTATGATTTCGTTTCGATCAAAATGGCAGATGTAACAGGCAGATGTATCCTCGTGTCAGGTATCGAATAGAAATTAAAAACGTATTGTCATCGTGACAATCTTCACTTCTCAGAGTGTATATATACTCAAAAGGATTCTGGACCATGTCTTAATAAGAAGGGAGCGACACTTCACTTCCAACAAACAAAACAAAAAAAAAAAAAAGGGAACCAAGTTCTTTCCGTCAATTGACAATATTTTCTAAAATCCTCTTGAATATACACTTAAAACTCGGAATTTCTTGCTTACGCAGACCGAATCGAATCTTGAAAAACTCACTGAAAAGTCGAGATTTTTGTGACAACGATATTCTTTGACAATACACTGCATTCCTACAGTAAGTGCATGTTTTGTTTCTCGAAGCATATATAATTGAGCAGTAGCGAAATGTTTCCATCACTATAACGATCATCGCGTATCCTTGAGGGAACAATACAAGATTTTCCATAGACGGTTATGTTTACTTAGAGTCACAATACGCTGATAAGTGGAAATCGTCGCGATGATAATACGTTTCCAATTTCTATTCAACACCTGACATAAGAATACATACACCTGTTACAAAGATATGTATTCGCATCGGAACGAAATCATATTGTCTTATTGTCCTGGTAGGTATCTGATATCGTTCCTTCCAGCATCTGCCCAGATTTCTTGGGCAACTAAAAAGTATTGTCTTTTGGAGTATCTTATAGTTAGTTCATAGATAGGAGATAGTTCATGTGACAATATATTCGCAAGAATACGCGTATTGTTGCGGCAGCAATCTGATATTGTGGATAGCAGAGTCCAGTGAGATTCCGATGATGAGCTTACAATATTATTCATAAAAGGATATTTTCATCATGATGACAATTCACCATTCTCAGTGCTCGTTTTCTTGTGTCTTGGAGGACTCTCTACTGTTCTCTTACAATTAGTAGAGTCACGTTATCAAAAGCGCAAGATCAGAAGAAGAGGAAGAATAGACGAGTGAAAATCAGCAAGGGATTCTGCGTGCATTTATTGCTACATTTGTCTAGCACTGCAGCTTCAATCTAGAAATTGAGACGGTGAGTACAAAGATGAGTTGTAGAGAGTTTTTGAGCTAAAGGAAAATTGTTTTTTACGATACCTAACGAAATTTTAGTATTTTGCATATTTTTTTTTTCATTCACTGAATTTCATGAGATTTTCTAAATGATTTACAGATTTTTATTGTTTCTACAGATTTCTATGTATTTCTATATACTTGGTAATGAGTTGGAAGCAAGTTTTAAATATTCCTTAATCTCTTGCAAATTTTTGTTATGAAAAACAAAACTCAGTTATGTGTCGGGGCTACGTTATGGTTAGGGGGAGGAGGTCACCTGCTGGCCATGGTGTTTTAAATTCTGGCGCCAGGTGCACGCTTTTCATGTCTCAAATGAAATTGTTCTCTTAACGACAAATATTGTCCTCTTTTTTTTTTTTTTTAATTTCGTTCGTATTTTCATAAATAGTAGAAGTTTTTTCTATTCATTTCCGTGTTGGGAAAAAATAAGTTGAACTTTCTAATTTTCAAATTAAACATAGTTCTGTAGGTGACCATGTAGAATACAGACATTTCCTCGACTTAGTACTCATTATAAGTAATAAAATAATAATATACTTTATTATTTTTTAATGTCCGCGAGGCATAAGTTGAATATATCGCAGACAGTTTAAAACCTGCAATATATAAATCAAATCTAAAAATTTCATAAATCCAAGATCATCAACTAATTGACCAACATCAATGAACACTTGATATTTTATATACACTTCAACTTGTTTCACAATGAACGTATTCTGCACTGAAAATACTCCAGATTGCCTTGGAAAAAGGATGGAAATATTCGAGCAAATGAAAGATTCATAATAAATTATCCTCTCGAAATTAAATTTAACAGATAAAAAGGTTCGAAATGAAAAAACTTCTTAATAATCGACTCGAATATAATTACATCACCGAGCGTTTCAGTATTCGATTAAAATCGATTCTCGGTCTGTCCAATTCTTGAAATCACTTGCATATTTGATCACAAATTTCCAAAATTAGCGACGAAATGAAATTTGCGCATTGGTCTCCACTAATTATTTAAAAGTCATAATGTCTGAATCACGTGAATCATTCATGGATAATGTTTCAGGTTGAAATTCGTCGCAAATTTGAATCTTTTAAAAAATTGACGTCAGAATAAGAAATGAAACCTAAAGTACACATGTTCTTGGTAATGAGTGATTGAGGAAGTTGATAAAATGAACAGAAGAATAATATTACTTTTTAGGACTTTGTAACTGACGTAGTAGAAATAAGTGTCGTGATGAATTACAGGATATGAGGACATTGTAGAACTTCAGATACAAATATAAACATAGATCAAGATCTTTTCGAATTAAGCAATATATCCAAATTATCGTCATTCAAGTTGAAAATCCATTGCTTCATTTTGGTCTTAAGGTAGGACTCTTCCGAGAGCTTCAGTTCATCTGGTAGTCTATTGAATATCTCAAATCTAAGGTAACAAAATGATCTTCTATAGTCTTTCTGAAATAAGGTGACATAATTCTCTTTCTTCTACTGAATATATCACTCTTATTCCTCAATTCGTCCCTTAGATGATTATAAAAGTGATTCATGATACCCATGATAAACCCCTTCTTCAAGCTGAAAATTTCCTGTTCCCTGTAGCAAAGTATTAGTTCATGTTTCAAGTGTTTTTTTTTGGCTACATCAATAAATCTACACTTGTACCAAAGTATTATTTTTTAGTTGCTCCAGCATAATCATACTTTCTGAAATAGCACATTTTCATAGTCAATACGTCATGTTGCACTTTCTAATCTTTACTTGCTATTTCTAACAAGTCAAAAGAAAAATCGACATTGGTCTGGAACGCGATAAAATTATTTTCGCACTTCGCAAATCCCTTCCACATTTTCACAAAATTTTGTCTTCAAATCAATAACCGTTCTCCAGTTCAGAAGAGGAAAGCCATAGAAGGCAACCCATCGAGTTGGATAATACGCAAAAATCTGGGACGACAAATGGAAGCCGTTGCTCGAGATGTCCCTAAAAAATGCACGGCCCGGGACACGTCGAATGTTGACGCCAGAAAACAGATGTTTTGTTGGAAGCCATCGTGGTTTATTCAGCGTCAGATGAAGGACTGCGCGAGCGACATTATCGATTCTCGATCATCGATTCCAAGTCGCGGAACGTCTTCAGCCCAGATCCGAAGCTTGACACATAAAATCATAAGGCATGCATCAAGCATCCTCAAACATCGCGCAATTATCCGGAATAATAAATCCACCGAAACCCGAGCCATTGAATAATTAAGTCTTGCCCCGCGCTCGCGGATCACGGCTTAATCCGTTTACGCTGAGGGCACTTTCGAAATAGCATTATTCTTCATTATTCATGAGCCGCGCTTTCGTCCGCGATCGCGTCTTTTATACATCCGATGAGAAAATCGGAAAAATTCTTCATTCGTGCGGAAACGTTTGACGTAGGAAAGAATAAGCACTAACTGGGCTTTTGTGGAATTTTAACCGTGACGCCCCCCAAATCGGCTACAAATAATTAAAAAAAAAAAACAATTCCTTCAATTTCTTCAGATTTTTATCTAAACGTTAGCCCGTGCTTATAGGGCCCTCTGTTTTCCTATTTAAATAACATGGGATTTTGTCTTTATCTGCGTCTCTAATTTTTTGTCGACACAAAAGACGTCTTAAAAATCGGTTAGATACGTCAATTTTTTGGCAAGTGTTGCAGTCAGTTGTAAAAAAAATTTCGAAACCGTACACTAGTATTTCGTACGTTAGCCATTACGAAGGAAATTGAGTTTTATGCAAATTATTGGTATTTTTTTAAGAAAATTGATGATTTTCGAATAGCCTTCTCTAACTTATGGTGCACATTTGTCTCAATTGCGAACTTGTTGATACATTACAAGAGTAACATTGAGAAATTCACAACTTTTCTCATCAAATTATAGTCTACCAATCATGAAAAAAAAATAGATAAATAATAAAAAATACTTACTCGTTCCGCAATAATAATATATTGTATGTATGAACAAAAAATATTCACATGAAGGGTATATCATTGTATGTCAAAATCACATATTCATTAAAATAATACAAAAGAAAAATGTAGAAATGTGTGCGATACAGTACATCGATAATTCCATAAAATTATGAACAAATTATATAAATATCCGTCTCAACTCATTCGTGTTTTTTGTTGTTTCTATTGTTTCAATTTTAATTTCATCACAATGCAATAGCGTATCTGCATTCTTATTTACTTCGACATTGAATCAAGATCTTTGGGTGTCCATTTTTATCATTTATTCATGAAGGAAATATGAATTCTTGGGAAATAATGCGAATCATTCAATACAAATGATATTTTTGTATGAATAGTAGACTATAATTTGATGAGAACAATTGTGAAAGTTCGCAGTTAAGATAAATATGCACTATAAATTGGAGAAGATAAGTCGAAAATTCTCGAAAAACATCAATTTTCTCGTGAAATACCAATAATTCGTATAAAACTCAATTTTCTTACTGATGGCTATAAAAAACGAAATATTGGTGTACGGTAAAATTTTTTTAAAGTTAACTGCAAAACTTGTCTAAAATTTGACGTGTGAAACCGATTTTTAAGACGTCTTACGCGCCTACAGAAAATAAGAGCTTTTGATATTAAATAACAAATTTTCAGAATCGTGAAAATTTATGGACATTTGCTAAATTTTTACCAATTTTTCAAATTTTTTGGGAGAACTTGTGAGTTTTTTTTTCATTTTCAAAATTGTTGAGATTCCAAACGTAATACGAACTATCCAAGGTTTATGAAATTCAATGATAATTCGTCAAACTTATGAAGATTTTTGCAATTTTTTACTGCTTTTCAAGTTTCGATAATTTTATTCTGAAAATGTAAGAGACAGGACTATGCATTAATTATTTAAACAAGCATGATAATAAAAACCATCTACAAAATTTATGAAGATTTCCTGGTATTCCGTAAATTTTTCAAAATTAATAGAAGATTTGATATTGTTTATAATCCTCAATGTTTCTCAATATTTCGAAATATGAACTATTTGTAACTTTCTGAATATTATCAAAATACATCGAATTAATTAGAATATTTCGTTATTTTTAACAGTTTCACAGTTTCTGGAATCTTTTTTCTTAATTTAAAAACATTAACGTGCATTTCTCGCAAAAAATATGATGATAGATATATCCGCAAAATTCAAGAACATTTTCCACAACGCTTCGTATTTTTAGAATTATTGACAGTCGTTCTGATTTTGAATTTTCCTAATTTTGAGAAACTTTTTAAATGGAGAACGTAATACGAACTTTCAAAAATTTTGCAAGTGTCATGAAAGTTTGTTGAACTCGTTGAAATTATCTGTTGATTTTTCAATACTCTACGTATTTTTGAAAATTTTCTAAAAATTTGGAGTCTTGCAAAATTTTCATTGTTTTTACTTTTGGGATTTTCAAAATTTTATTTCTTTTTTTAATTCCCAATTTTCCAAGTGTTATAATTATTCATTCAACTTATTATAATATTTCACATTTTTATTACTTCTCAATAATTCCAAATTTTCATTGAAAAATGTAAAAGCATTGTTTTGAAAATTTCGAAAAAATATGATTGGATTATTGACAATCCCTATGATTTGTAGAGTTTTTTATTTTATAAATATTTTATGAATTTCAAAGATAATGCAAACTATACTAAACTTGTCTGATTTTAAGTGGATATAATTTAATATTTCAAATCATGTACTTTCCTTACATTACGTGCAAAATCGTTAGGTAGACGAAAATCCGTTACAATTAAAAGACTCGATTTTTCTATTTTTTATATAATAATGCATCAAAAAATATAACTACTTTAGAATGTGTTCAAAAACTTGATATAAATATTACCAAAAGACCAATAAATACAGAAAGCACACTACTTAGTAAATCCTACGTTCTCTATATTTAAGTTTGTGGGCTCTGGAAAAAACCTGTCGAAATTGACAGATTGCACTCTAGAGAGCAGAATTATGTCTTTCAATGGTAAACTTACTAATTAGACGAATCTCTCCATGAACTCTCGAACTCAGGAAACTGAAAAAATATAGAAAAAACAATTCGTTAGACACTGAAAATGGAAGTTATGAATATCTTATTGTGGCTCTGGCATAGTATTAGATATAATTATTCGTTTCAAGAGGTGAAGGAGTAATTACAAATGTCGCAATCAATAGTACTAGAGTTCAGGATCCTGAAAATTTCATTTACGGAATTTGGCATAAAAAAACTTAAGAGTCTAGAATTTAGACTTCTGGAATTATCCATTCCACAATTTATCAACAGATCTGTAATTTTCAGTTCTATTTATTTGGAACCTTTGTTTTTGGGAATTGAAAATTCCAGAAATTTTACATTAACGAGTTCTGTAAGTCCATACTGTAAAAATCTGTTAAAAAAATCAGTAGTGACAGGACTTTGCTACATCAATTTTTCAGATTTTTCAAAGTTATCACTGCGAAGAAAAAAATAATAAATAAAAATAAAAATCACACTTTTTGCTATTACTAATTCTTTTGGTCACCAGATCATAAATTTGGCAAAACAGTTTTTTAGTTGTCTTATTCAATACGTGATATCTATAGAATTTTTCCAGAGAATTTCGAAAAGTCGCAACAAAAAAATAAAAAACCTTGACTCTTCCTCCTCGACCAATCTGATCAATTAAAGAACTCCGGGATAATTCCTGTCTGCTCGATGGAAAAGCTCGGCCAACTAAGTATTGACCGTCTCGTTAACTCGACTCGAATATCGATTTATATTCTCTAAATTATGCAAAAGATCGCTCTAGAACGCCGAGAGCCCGAGTGCCTCAAAGATTCATGGCTGATATCTTGAAATAAAAGCGTCCGAATTTCGGGCTTCCGATTCTCACTCGGCAAAATCACGAATGGCAAAAAAATTTCCCACTTCATGAATCGCCAACGCTGATCAATATTTTCAAATCTGTCGAAATTTCCAGTACGAACGCGAGGTGAAAATTTTCCGAGGAAAACAGTCATTTTAGAGCGAATCAGTGTTGCTGAATTTCCAAATAAACGAATTCCCCAATTCTGTAAAATCTACACTGTAATAAAATGAAAGACAATTTGGAATTTATATTCAGAGTTTTTCACTATTGAAAAAAATCAGGAAATGCGAAAACCTAGAAATTCATTACTTTCAGTAAAAATTGTAGAACGATTCAATTATTTAACGAATATATTTATATTTCCTAACTTCATAATGCTCATTAGAAAAAATGAGTCATTATTCCAAAAATATAAAACTTTTCCCTTCAACAAAAAATTTGGAACGTTGGAAAGAAAAAATGTGAAAACCAGAAAATGAAAATAATGATAGCATGGAAGATTCGAGATAGACTTTGTGGATTTGTGGAAAAGTAACAATTTATGTTTTGTGTTTTTGAAATTTGTGATAAGGAAACTCGAAAAAAAAAATATATATATATATGTAATCTTCGCTTAGATAAATAAAATATGATCTCGAAAAATTCAAAGTATGAAAATTACCTACAATAGAAACAAAAACTAAAAAGAATTCTAAGCTGGCGTTTATATCCAATATTTTTGAATTTCAAAATTTGGATTATGGATATAATAGAAATGTGCGATTTTATAAAATTTGAATTTTGAGGTATAAATTTCACCAAAATTTCATGTCAAGGAATCCAACATTTATGAGTAGGGGTAGTAAACAACAAAGGGTGGAAAACGTCCATGGATATATTTTTTTGAAATATTCTTAATGATGTTTCTTCATTTATTAATTTAAATTCACACAAATTAAAAAGTATTAAAAAATTATGAAACTTCTGAATGAGTTTGACAAATTTTTCTGAAATATAGGAAGCTTAGAATCGTATGTATTACGTTATTAATTTTTGAAAATTAAAACATTAAAATTTTCAGAGATAAATAATTAACTTATACCTGATGTTCGAAAATTTTTTAAAAACATCGAGAAATTTTCAGTAATATTGTAAATTGTGTTTATTTTTCATGTTTTATTCTTTTACTTTTTCAAGAATATCTGAGAAACTTCAAACGTATTTAAAAATTACTGAAAAATCGAAGTAAGTTGCGAATATTTTTATAAAATTAGAAAATTCGAACATTTTTTACTATATATAAAATTTGTATTAATTTTGAAGAAATAAAAAACATTGAAAATTTCAAAGATTGTCAATAATTCTATGAAATTTAAAAATTGGTATAAGTTTAGAAAAAGCTTATCAATTTTATATACTCTGTTCTTTATCATATTTTTTAGATATACTCAAATGTTTTTATTTCCTCATTAAAATTTAAAAACTAAAAAAGTCACAAGATACGATAAATATAATTGATTTTATCAAAATTTGGAAAAATTTCAAGTTTGAATGATGTTTGAAATTTATAAAGTTATAAATTTATAAAGTTTGAAAATATTCATTATTTTTGTGTTGATAATTAAAAATTATACAACAGAAACCGTGTAATATAGATAAAATGTTTGTAAGTAAAAACATGTTTTATTGTAAGATGGTCGACAATTTTTTAAATAAATATCAAGAGTTATATAATATCTGAATAAATTTTCTAGATTGTGTTTATCATTATTTTTCTTAAAAATATGCATAATACTTCATTTCCTTATAAGCATCCGAAAAACTTTAAAAGTCTCAAAAATACGAGGAATTTTACGAGTTTGGACAATTTATCATAAAATTTGGTAAGTTTTTAATAGTTTGTTTTATGTTTTAAATTTTGAAAAATGTTAATTATTATAAATTGCTTAAACGTTTGTGAAACATTGCAGAAAATTTTGAAAGGTTTTGTAGATTATAGAAAATCCTCAAAATTCCATAAAACTGTATAAACCGTGTAATATTTATAAAATGGTTTGAAAGTCAGAAAGTGTTTTATCGCAAGGGTATGGTCCATGATTTTGAAAATAATAATAAATAAGTATATATCTCGAATCCTACACTGAGAAAATTTTTTAGCATTTCTTCCTACACTTTATATGAATTTTGATGTATCGAGCATAATCTATAGTTTTTTCCTATACACTTCTGATAACAGCCTACACACTGAGGAAATACTGCTAAAACTATAGGAAACCTTCCAAGGACCCGTTTTGAAACAAAGTCCCTTTCAACTGTACACAAGAATTTCATGAGTATAGATTTCAAGATATTTAGCATTTCTTCCTACACTTTATATGAATTTTGATGTATCGAGCATATTCTATAGTTTTTTTGCTATACACTTCTGATAACAGCCTACACATTGAGGAAATACTGCTAAAACTATAGGAAACCTTTCAAGGATCCGTTTTGAAACAAAATCCCTTTCAACTGTACACAAGAATTTCATGAGTATAGATTTCAAGAAATTTAGCATTTCTTCCTATACTTTATATGAATTTCGATGTATCGAGCATATTCTATAGTTTTTTCCTTAACACTTTTGATAACAGCCTACACACTGAGGAAATACTGCTAAAACTATAGGAAACCTTCCAAGGACCCGTTTTGAAACAAAGTCCCTTTCAACTGTACACAAAAATTTCACGAGTGTAGGTTTTAAGGAAAAGGGGTTGGCCCTGCAGCGGAAGAGGTAGCCGAGGTTGTTTTGCTCGCGATGCCTTGCGACCCCAATCGAAGAACACGGAGGAGATGAAGGAGATGAAGGAGAAAAAAGAATGAAAAAGCCGTGGAAAAAAGCAAAAGTGAAACGTGAAAGTATAACGACATTGCCCCGGGATCGGCACGTGCCGGCCGATAAATCTGTCGGCGGCAGCTGACGACGCAGCCGGCATGCAGCGCGTTTCCTAGGGTGACGAGGACGACGTCGCGGTTCGGTCCAGGAGGGCGCTTGCACTCCTGAAAACACGTGACGCCCTCGCGGCGAGCCATGAATTCAATTCCCTCCGAGGGCCATTAAAAAGCGCGTTGCATCGGGGGTCAAGTCGCTCGAACTTCGATGCGGTTTTTCAATCCCGTGCTTCCGGCGTGAGTCCGGATTTTTCCGAAATCCGAGATGTTATTCTTTCCAGTGCAAACGCGTAGACACAAGTCAGACGAGGAATTTCAGTGAATGGTGTTGAATTAACTCATGGGCGAAACATTTTTGAAAATAATAGAAATTGAAAACTAAAAAATCTGGCGGAAATATTGCAGAAATTTGAAAGAATACTGACAGATAGATGAGCAAATTATTCATGTGCATCGCTCATAGACTCGTTAGTGAAGTAGTCCACTGATTGAATATTATTGAAGTATTCTACTGACTAATTTGTCTTTTAATATAAGTCTACTGAGTTACTTGATGTTGGTTAACCTATTATTGAAATATCCTACTGTATGACTTGTTATTGATTTCTACTACTGATTTACTACAAATCATCGGTATGGATCACTGATAGACTTATCATTGATCTATTCTACTGGTTGACTATTTGTCGACGAATTCTACTGATTAGTTTGTCATTAGTTTACTTCACTGGTTCGTTGATTATTGAAAAACTCTACTGAATGACTTTTTATTGATGTATTCTACTGATTAATTTATCAGCCATACTATACTGATTTTCCACAAATTAATAATATGCATCACTGATAGACTTTTCATCAATATATCCTACTGACTGGCTCGTTGTTGAAGTAGTTGTGGTTGAATATTTATTGACGAATTCTGCTGGATTATATGTCATTATCAATCTACGTCATTTGACATATTATATCAATTTTCATTTATTTGTTTTATTGGTTGAAGCATTATTAGAATACTTCTATGTATGACTTATTATTGATGCATTCTCCGTATTTTCTACAAATTGTCAATATGAGTCACTGATAGATATATAAATTAAATATTTGTTGACAAACTTTACTGATTATCAGCCTACTGAATAATTTCAAATTATTGATATGAATCGATGATAGTCTTTTCATTGATTTATAAAAATGGTTGACGTGCCATTAAAAAATAATTCACTCAATAACTTATAATTGGCTTATTCTACTTATATTTATTTTACGTCTTCTGAATTATTTATTACAGTATATATCTCTTCCCATTGACCTATTTTACTGTTTAACGCGTGATCAGATATTGCAATGTATGACTTATTGTTGAAGTATTCTATTGATAAACTGGTCGATCATTTTCTACTGATTTTCTACAAATAATTTATATGAGCCACTGACAGGCTTATCATTGACATATTCTACTGAATAATTTGTGATTACCAAATTTGAAAGAATGGTTACAGAAATTTGAAAGAATACTGACAGATATATGAGAAAATTATTTATCTGCATCACTTACAGGCTTGTTATTGAAGTACTCCACTGATAAAATATTATTGAAGAATTCTACTGACTGAATTGTCATTTAATATAAGTCTACTGAGTTACTTGATATATATCACTTGTCATTGACTTTTTCTACTGGTTGACCAGTTATTGAAATATTCCACTGTACGACTTATTATTGATTTTATTGATTCACTAGTTCAGAGATTATTGAAATACTGTACTGCATGACTTATTATTGATGTATTCTACTGATTCATTTATCAACCATACTATACTGATTTTCTACAAATTATTAATATGCATCACTGATAGACTTTGCATCAATCTATCATACTGACTGGCTTGTAGTTGAAGTTGTCTACTGGTTGAATATTTATCGACAAATTTTACTGGATTATGTGTCATTATCAGTCTGCATCACTTGACATGTATCAAGTGTCATTGATTTATTCAACTGGTTGACGCAGTATTGGAATACTTCTATGTATGACTTATTCTTGACGCATTCTACTGATTTACTTGTCGATCATATTCAACAGATTTTCTACGAATTGTCAATATGAATCACTGATAGGCTGATCATTGATATATCATACTGATTGAATTCTTATTGGAGTAATCCGCTGATTAAATATTTGTTGTCAAATTTTGCTAATTAATTAATCATTCTCATTCTACTGAATAATTTCAAATTAATAATATGAATCGCTGATAGACTTGTCATTGATTTATTTTAATGGTTGACATGTCATTAAAAAAATTTCACTGAATGACTTACATTCGACGTATTCCACTTATTAATTTATATTACGTCTATTGAGTTATTTATTATGGTATTTATCACTTTCCATTGATCTATTTTACTGTTTACCGTGTGATTAGATATTGCAATATATGACTTATTATTGATGTATTCTATTGATAAACTTGTCGATCATTTTCTACTGATTTTCTACAAATAATTAATATGAGTCACTGATAGACTTATCATCAATGTATTCTATCGAATAATTTGTGATTATCAAATTTGAAAGAATGGTTACAGATATAATATGAGAAAGTTATTTATATGTACCATTTATAGACTCATTGTTGAAGTAATCCACTGATTGAATACTCATTGAACAATTTTACTGACTAATTTGTCATTTAATATAAGTCTACTGAGTTACTTGGTATATATCACTTGCCATTGAATTTTTCTACTAGTTGAAACGTTATTGAAATATCCCACTGTAAGACATATTATTGATTTATTCTACTGATTTACTACAAATCTTTGATGCGCAACACTGATAGACTTATCATTGATTTTTTCTACTGATAAGCTATTTTTCGACGAATTCTACTAACGATTTTTGGCATGAATTTACTTCACTGGTTTAGGGGTTATTGAAGTACACCACTGAATGACTTATTATTGATGCATTCAACTGATTCATTTATTAACCATAATATACTGATTTTATACAAATTATCAATATGAATCACTGATAGACTTATCATTGATATATCCTACTGATTGAATATTTGTTGACAAATTCACAAATTATTCTACTGATCGATTTGTCATTATCAGTCTACTGAATTATTTCAAATTATTGATATGAATCTCTGATAATCCTATCATTGATTTATTCAAATGGTTGACGTGTCATCAAAATACTTCACTGAATGACTTATAGTTGATGTATTCTACCTCTTGATTTATTTTACATTTACTGAATTATTTATTATAGTACATATCACTTTTCATTGTTCTATTTTACTGGTTCACGTGTTATTAGATATTCCAATGTATGACTTATTATTGATGTGTTCTACTGATTCACTACAAACTATTGATATGCATGACTGATATTTATCTTTGATCTATTTTACTGATTGACTTTTATTTAAGTAATTCTCTGATCAACTTTTTATCAAGAAATTAAGAAATAGGTTCTAAATTTGGAAGAACTCAAATATATATTGCAAATATTACCACAAAAAACTCATAAATATTTTGACCCAAATATTTCCTTGAAAATGCGAAAAAAGTCGGTAATATAATAACTCTCCGTTGCCAATTACGGTAGTATTTCGAAAATTCAAAAACTGCGTTTTCCGCTCATTACTAACATCGCCTGACACAAAGTGCAACGTCGTTTCAAGCTAATTGATTCCGAAAAGCTGTGTGCTGGCAGAGCGCCAAAATTTTGTTTACGAAATTCCCGAAGCAGAATGCACCGCGAGAAAATCATGACTATGTGAGTCAAAGAAAGTAAACTGAACAAAAACTCAAAATATTCTTATAATCAGCGTATTGGAAAAAATTGCAACGCATTATTATTATTATATATATATATATGACTGTTATTTTTACAGTTGACGAATCATGGACACCAATAAATTTTTCACATTAAAAAATAAATTTTCTCCGAGATTCACCATGAATTTCGTGTAGGCAAAATTACGAAAGAAATAACGCTTATCGACTTTACACCGATTCGTGATTTCATTTATGAAAATGTCGTATTCCCGTAATTCGATAACATTCAATTTATTTTTTGCAGTCATTAAGGTGATGTGAAAAACTGAAGTGAATATTAATCGAGTTAAGTTTTTCGCCCATAGAAGAGTAAAAAGCCTGGATAGCTCGGAACAAGCAACATCAGCATTAACATCCATTAATTATGCTTAATTTGTTTTGACTTTAAAAATGTATTAGTTTTTTTGTATAGTTCCACATAATTTATCTACAAATCTTTTGATGATACTAAAGATCAGAAAAAAAAATTAGCTGATCTTGTGAATGTCGAAAACCTGTCTCAATAATACTCAAATAACATTCTTAAAAATTGCAAACTCTTCTTGTTATTTTTTAAAATAAATGAGGCTATAAACATGAGAGCATTTATTCGAAAAAACATGTAACAATTTTTTTGTATTGAAATCTATGGAATTCTCAAATTCAAGTTAAACGTTAAACCTTTGAACGCATAAGATAAAAAAAAATTGTTAGTTGCTGACATTATGGCTTTAGCTCAGTTGTCAAAATGGACAGGAATTATATGCAGC
The DNA here is from genome assembly GCA_028476575.1 of Platygaster robiniae. Lineage (NCBI taxonomy): Eukaryota > Metazoa > Arthropoda > Insecta > Hymenoptera > Platygastridae > Platygaster > Platygaster robiniae. The sequence continues at coordinate 26,970,872 of CM052025.1, read as the reverse complement.
TTGGGTAGGAATGTAGTAGACTTAAATCCATTTTAAGACAAAAAACACTTGTAGAGTCATTTCATTATGTTAATAAGGGGTAACATACTCTTGTGAGGGATTTTAAGGTTTTTGGTGTTCTGGCTAGAAACGTTGGAAATGATTCACGATGTCGGCTCCGGAAATTAACAATTTCATGATTTAAGTTCTACTTTCTCTAATTATTTTATTTCACAAAAGTTCCTTCACCAGAATACAATAGAGTTCATACAGTATAAAATAATCTTAGAACAGAATTCGGACAACCACCAAATTCAAACGCGTCCTCTCTTAAATACTAAACAATTTTCAGGGAGAGGGCGGAATCGAACCCATAAGATGAGGCGGTGATCTTCTTAAGTTGATCGCTATCGAATCACCTTGTAATATTAGTGATATGATTTGAACGAAAAACAACTAATACCGTTGATATCTAGATCTTGATTTCTTTGCTCATTTCACGTATTTTCAATATTATTTGATGATAACCTTGTAATATTAGAGATATAAGTCGTTGGAGAAATCGAAGAAAAAAAATACATTTAATTTCGTTATGAATTATTCTGATCTGAAGAACAAGATAATGAGAATGGTACATTACACTCTTTTGTGCGGGAAAAATTGAAAATGGTTTGAATTATTTTTTAATGTATGTAGCAAGAATTTAGGTACATCGAAGTTATAGTTATGAATTTCAATATACTTGAATCAAAATGTTCGTTGTTTATTTTACCGCGTATAAATATTGAAGTCATTTTATTAAGTTCATTAAAATTCCCTAACTAGTTCATTAAGCTTTCAAAACGTTTGAAAAATTCAAAGAACACTGTGTAAAGGCTCATAACTTTACGTAAAAATTTTCCAAGACAAGTTTATTAAAATCAATACAAAAATTCCTAATAGCATATAATTCAATAATTTAGAAACTCCCACTTTTGCAGTTACGTATATATGTTCATCAGGTTTAAAGAAGATTCTTATTTTATCTTCAAAGTTTAAAATGTTCAAAACAGAAGCTTAAATGCTTGAAATGTTTTAATGAATATCAGAAAGATCTAAAATGTTAAAATCAGGTCTCAAATTTTAAGTATGATATGATCAACAGGTCTGAAGAAGATTCTTCCTTCATCTCAAAAGTTTAAAATGTTCAAAACAGAAGCTGAAAGGCTTGAAATTTTCTGATTAAGATCAAAAAGATCTAAAATCTTCAAATCAGATCTCAAATTTTAACTAGGATATGATCAACAGGTCTGAAGAAGGTTCTTCCTTCATCTCAAAATTTAAAAATGTTCACAGAAGCTTAAAGGCTTGAAATGTTCTGATGAAGATCAAAAAGATCTAAAATCTTCAAATCAGATCTCAAATTTTAACTAGGATATGGTCAACAGGTCTGAAGAAGGTTCTTCCTTCATCTCAAAATTTAAAAATGTTCAAACCAGAAGCTGCAAGGCTTGAAATGTTCTGATGAGGATCAATAAGATCTAAAATGTTCAAATCAGTACAAAAATTTCGACAAAATACAGTTCCTTCCCCCAGTACAACAACGGGTTAGAAAACACCGTTAAATCTCCCGAAAAAATGTAATGAAAAAAAGTCTCCTCGAAAGAGCAACGACCCGAAAATCCATTTCCTCGGGTGGGCCCTCTCTGAGGAAAGTCCAAATAAATTACGAAGTCGTTCCCTTATGTCGCGGCCATTTCCGTTTTCGGGATCTCCCGGGCCCGCGTAATCCGATACATTTAATGTCCCAATGACGAGGCGCATGCCTTCGAGCTTCTGAAGGGGGAGAAAAAAAAGTAAGGTGCCGAAGAAACGAGGGGGAGAAGGAAAAATACATAAAACAAAGACAGAGAAAGATAGATGGAGAAAAAAAAATAGGGGGAACGTGTAGAAAAATCGCGAATTGCGATTCCTGCCATATTTTCTTTGTCCCGTGACGAGGCAAAGTCGCGCGCGCTGGCTAAATTTAAACCATCGACCAGCTGAGCCTCGAGAACTGAGGCTGAGCAGGAGCAATCGCCAGAAACCAGAGCACGTGCTTCAGCTAAGTGACGTGTGCCTGTCCTCTTTTTAACCCCCCCCCCCTCCCCCCGTTAACTAAACTCCCACTTTTCACCCCACGAATACTCTAGTTGTTTACCCCCTTTTTTCCCCATCGATGCATACTCGAGATTAGGAAAATCATAAGCAACGTGATTGGGTATGGAAGGAAAAAAAATCTCTGAGAATGCAAAAGTCTGAATTTTTTTTCGCCTATGCTTTCGTAAATGAAGAGCAGTGACCTAACCTAACCAAATTTCTCATTCATCCATGTCCTTATATCAAATAAAATTTTTTTTTATTATTATTGCAAGGAATTTTTATAAGCACGAAACGAATGATTTTTTTCCAAAATAACAATTTATTGAGCTTAGAAAAACGTTACTCATTCTAATGAAAGTATTTTGCTTGATTGAAATTGTGACGATAAAATTTTCATAGAATGTATGAAACTTTTTATCATACACTGGAGAAATATGAACAAAATTATTTTTGGGTACCACTTTTCCCAATCCGTTCTTCATGTTGGTATCATAGTTTTCTCAAAATCCTTTTTTCCAATCCTTTTTCATCTAACATCAATTTTTTCCAAAACTTTTCGTCTTAAAATTCTATTTTCTTTATGTTTTGCATTTTTAAAAGAGTTGAATTTAATTCTTTGCTATTTTTTTTTTTTTTTTAATATATATCTGTATTTTAAAAAATTTTGATGATTATCATCGAATGTACTGTCTCAAAACTATACGTTACACCTAATGCTTTTTAGATATTTAATATGTAATTTACATAAGATTAAACAATGCTGAATTTTTCTTCCATACATTTCAACAACAGGCAAAAATTCCTAAACTAAGGTTCATAGAAGAGAACAATAATTTATACACAGATTAAAACATTATTCTTCAAAGTGACCACAACAATTTATTAATTTTACTCATTGTAAATATAAATTATTTCCCTTCATCATATTACAACAATCGGTTACTTATCATATTTTAATATTAAACTCCACTTCTAAATTTAAAGTATATTTTAAATTGATTATTCGAAAACTTTACTATAAATACACATAAATATAACGTTATAAATATTACAAAATACGTTACACATAATCTAATTATGTAATAAATTTGTGTTTTTACACTATACATATTGAGAAGGCAATGCAAATTAATATAATATATATCTGCTACAATTTTTTTCCGAATTTAATTATTCTATGGATTTATGTATATTGATTATATGCATACGTATTTTTATAAGTTCCACAAAATTCCCAGTTTCTTCGGTACTTTACGTTCATTCATTAAAAATAAAACCTTTTCGTAACTGTCAACAAATGATAACACTAGGGAATATTTTAAATCAACTAACGGCATATACTATTTCCATTGGATTGAAGTAAAAAATTTAAAATATTCAGTAAAGATATATGTTTGTTTTTTTCTTTTTTTTTTTTCAAAATCTTGATTTTTTCGAATTTTTTGACCCAGCTGCAGCTTCCTAATCATAGTTTCGTTATCATTATATTTACACTCAGAAAAACTTGCTAAAATAAACATTCTACAGCTTAAAGGAAATCAATCTTCTACTGCACAAATTTTGAAGTATCCTGAAAAATCATAATTTTTCAAAAAATTATAGTTTAACAGTTAGCTGATAGCTAGGAAAATTTTGACAATTTATGCTACGTGATAGTTTGAAAAACTAAAAAAATACAGTTGATTTGTGTGTCTGAATTTACTCAGTCAGATTTAATACACGAATGATAAAACATTAGGATAAGTTTTTTCTGGGACGAAAAAGTTTGGGGAAAATTCCATACTTTAAGAACAAGGTTAGGAAGTTTATTTTTGTGGTAAAAAAAATTCTATGATAAAGGACTTCCATGAAAAATTGACGTCGGAAAAAATGAGCATCTACCCAACATTGTTTAAAAAAAAGAGACAACTTTTGAATAAGTTGGGTCAATATTATTTATTTAATATCATATCAGCTACAAATATTATTATACATTGAAATAAACATCTATCAAAATCAATAATTCCCTATGAAATTTGTAGCACATATGTAACTAAGAATTCTAAAGTACCAATTTGGAATAGTTGAACTTTTTATTCTCGTGCATAAAGAAATAGGCAGAAAATACGATAAAATAAAAAAATTGTATCCTAAATCCTTACAGATCTACATCAACAATATTTTAGAAACTTTTATCTTAAATAACAATAATAATACTCAATTCATGTACGTAACAAAAATTTAATAAGTTACCCAAGGCATCAACGAAAATTTGATTGAATAACTTTTGTTCTCTCGATTCTCAATGTATGCTAAAATACAGGAAATATAACTTTTGAGACGAGTTCTTGAACTTTCGAGAGGAAGTTGCATCGGAAATTTAAATTTCCAGCAGTATTGGAACGTTACAGGTTTTACAAGTTTTATTCCACAGTACTTCATTTTTTTGGGGCCACCCATAAATTACGTAATCTGATATTTAATGATTTTTATTCTCCTTCTTCTCAAATCCCTGTCTCAATTTTTCGCATATTTGCATTATTATACTTAAAAAAATAACTTTTGTGCAAAACGTCATATTTTTTCAGATCTTAAGACAAGCTGATTGGAAGCATTTGATGCAAATAGTTTCAAACTATATTAAATATATAATAAATTATAAAAAAATATGTGATAAAGAAAATTTCATCTTTCTTCACCGTAACTAGAAACCACGTGAGAGCTTTTTTATGATCGTTTCAAGTGTGCGAAAAAGTATATGAGATTTTTTTGTTTCATGGAAATTTGTAAGGGATTCAAAGATGTGGCGAAAGAAAAAAAAAAAAAAAAGAAAAAAAAAGAACGAGGGGGTAATGATTACCCGATCCCACGCCGGGATCGCACATGCAAGGAAGAAGCCTTTCCCTTGGCGAGGGCTCCGCAGGAGACTGGAAAACACATGTCTAGCACTCGTGGGGAGAAAAAGAGAGAGATAGAATGCGCGGGGGCCACGTGTGGGGTGGCCCGTCTGCGATTGCTTTGGCTTTTTCCCAGTGCAAGCACGCAAAAATCTGTCAGTCGCTCGTTATTGTGACTGCGTTTTCCGAGATCTTTGACATTTTCCGGACTCAAATGTATTTCGAATTGATTAAAAAAAATTTTTTCACTGAAAATAAACACAGAGAGCTTTTTTGGGTTGCGAAATCGTTTTATAATAATATAAAAAATAAATGAATAAATCGTATGAACTATTTCAAATATTTTCTGAATATGTCGGAGTAGATTTTCACTCCACATGCAGATAAAATACTGGAGTTAGAGAAAAAATTGATTTCAAAAAATTTGAAGAAAGGAACATGATTGCAAAAAATGCAGATACTTCTTTAAAAGGAACAAAAAATTATGCAATTACAGCGATAATTTACAAATAAATACACGGGGTTATGAAAAAATGCGAATAAAAAGAAAATGACACTAAGAAAAATTCTAAAGAATCTTGGGGAAATGCATGTGCCTGAAGATCCAAACGTTTGAAAAATTAGTGAAATTGAATGATTCCTAAATATCAAAAAAATCAGAGAGTTCGTGCAGTAAACAGATTTGGTTAGTTATGTGTTATTTAGTAAAATAGAGATTATTTAGTGAAATCAAATAGAATAACACTGTTAAAAAATAATAAGAGTGACTTTCATAGCCTAAAATCGATAAACATTTTTTTTGTTATTTAAAAAACTGTAGTAAGATGGTAAATTACTCATTTTCAGTACGAATTAATAAGAGACAAATGGAAAGTATGATCAATGTAATGTAATTATATTAAGGCAGACAATACCATAGCATTATAAAACAATGACGATTACTTAATAATTTCAAAATTTTTCTTCATCATATGATATATCAAAATTTGTTATTTGAAACATTTTTGTTTCGATCAAGTTTCGTATTCTTTATACGCATGTGTAGAAAAATTTTACATATTTCAAGAGTAATTGTACATATTATTGAAATTGTTTTTATTTCCACAAAACAAACCACAATCTGTAAAAAAAATTAAAAAGTAGGAATCGAAATATACTATTTTAGGGGGTTAAACTATTTGACAACCTTCCAGAACAAATTTATTTTCCTCAAATTGTAATTTGAACATTCAGCTGACCAAAAGCTACAAAAATCAGTTCGAAAATTTACAATTTACTGTAGGGATTTAAATGTAGACATTTGAACATACAATTTTCGAGGTGTGTAATTATTGGACATGTCTCAGATCTAATTTTTTTTTCATCTAAAACTGTAAATTTTATTGGGCTCACTGAAAGCTACCAAAAACAGTTAAATTATTTCAATATTCATTGTAGGGATTTGAATGTAGAAATTTGAATATACAATTTGGGGGGTGTGTATTTATTTTAAAACCCTTAGTCCTTCTTTTTTTTTCCTCAAACTGTAATTTTCATATTAAACTGATCGCAAACTACGAAAATCAGGAAAAAAATTAGAGGTCTGTAGATATAATTTAAATGTAGGATTTAAAATGCACGATTTTGGGGGTGTGATTATTTTACAACCCCTAGTTCATCTTTTTTCCTCAAATTGTGATTTAAAATCGCAGTTATGAAGTATGAACATGTCAAAAAATGTTTTTGTCATAAAACCGAAAATTATGACCAAATTCATCAATCCTTTCAAAAATCTGTGGGTACTTATTGTAGGTTTGAAAGTTTGCAGAAAAGTAAACAATTTTATGAAAAATTTCCTAACAGGCAAACTTTTAGACATTGAAAGGCACAATTTCTAAAACAAAAAGAACGTCAGACAATTTACACTTAATAAGTTACTTTAAAACTGATTTTTTACAACTAGTACGCTCAATAAATCCAAAAATTAGCGAATAAAAACATGCCAGTTAAAAAATTCATTGAATTTCAAAGGACAAAAACTTGCAAAATTGTGTAACTCAAAATTTTCAGAATTTCATGTAATATTTTCAAATTTAAACATAACTCAAGATTTTTTGAAAATTCCTCACGTTCGTATGACATTACTCGGACATAATGGAAATCATCCTAAAATATTAGGGATTGATAAAAAAACTGAAAATTATCTATCAATATGAAATCCTAAAATCTTAACAGTTTAAATTTCTTCCAGAGTAAAACAACATTTTTCGTAATTTTTTTAACCATCGAAAAATAACTCCCTTTAGACTAGTAATGAAAAATTCACATTGACAAAAAATGTCTTGCACACGTTAAGAAAAATGCTATTTCATGTATCCAACGTTCCAAACATTTGAGAAATAAACGAAAACAAAAAAAAAAAAAGTTTTCTATTTCCACCCAAGATAAGATGAAAAAATAGTAATATTGGACGATATTTACTCAATTAAAATACTCATTTATTACTTTAACTGCAAGAGGCAATGGAAACAATTTTCTTATGTTAAACGTTTGGCACTTCAGAAACATTACTACTTCACCACTCAAAAAAAAAAAAAATAAACAAATTACTTATACACTTTTTAGCCCTGTATTTATTCTCTATCTCCATTTCTATACTTTTCCAAAAAAATAACGTTCAAACTGGAATACGATAGTGTAAAAATTTTTCCACGGCAATGCGCTCACTGGCAATGGCAAAAGCGGGTCCTTGGATTCGGCGCAAAGAAACCGGGCTCGTTGCCAAAAAGCTCGGAGATATTGCGTCGCGAGGCGCGCTACGGATCGCCGGCCCTGACCGAGCGTTGACTCTACTCGGGCAACCTTCTCGACGAATTCGAAAAACAACAGCTGAGACTCCAAAAATCCCCGAGTTCCGGGACACCCGCGACTCCTTAATCTTCCCTATCAAAAGACCTATCACGTTCCCCCTTTTATTTTCACTCCTATTCCCTGGAGAGAGTGATACAATCAATTTCTCTCACGGACTTCAAACAACTTTATTGAAAGCACTGAGAAAAAAATCTTGTACTTTCTGCCGTATATATTGTAAAAAGTACAATATTCTTGTACTTTTTAGAATAACATTGCACTTTTCACAGTATCATTGTAGTTTTTACAATAATACTGTAAAATCTGCAATATTTATTTTACTTATTACAATACTATACAGTAAAACCGCTGTTAATGTACAAATTACAATACCTTTGCCAGTTTTTACTGTATGATTCCGGAAAATTTAAATTCTTGAAATGCAAAATTCACAATAAAAACTGTAATTTATACCTTACATACCGAAAAAAATGAACTACATTACTTTGATCCAGCTCTTTCGAAAACTGTATCATATTACAATATGATGCACTAGAAACTTAGAAAGTATACAAAAATATTGGAAAAAGAACCTATACATATCTGCATACTGAAAAAGCTGTATGGAATTTTCAATAATTTGGATTAATAGGAATTACAATATATTGCAAAAATACAAGAAGTATAGTAGAAAACGAGATATGTAGAGGAGTTTTTACAACAAAATATATCTATAACTACAATATCTTTTGACAATATTTACAATATGTTATTTCAAAAATTGATATATTATCTAGCAAAAAGTACAATATTATTGTACTTTTTAGAATAACATTGCACTTTTTACAGTATCATTGTAGTTTTTACAATAATACTGTAAAATCTGCAATATTTATTTTACTTATTACAATACTATACAGTAAAACCGCTGTTAATGTACAAATTACAATATCTTTGCCAGTTTTTACTGTATGATTCCGGAAAATTTAAAAACTTACAATTCAAATTCCACTATACAAACAGTGATTTTTACCATACATAGCGAAAAAAATGAACTACATTACTTTTATCTAGCTTTTTCGAAAACTGTATCATATTACAATATGATGCACTAGAAACTTAGAAAGCATACAAAAATATTTGAAAAAGAACCTATACATATCTGCATACTGAAAAAGCTGTATGGAATATTCAATAACCTGGATTAATAGGAATTACAATATATTGCAAAAATACAAGAAGTATAGTAGAAAACGAAATATGTAGAGGAGTTTTTACAACAAAATATATCTATAACTACAATATCTTTTGACAATATTTACAATATGTTATTTCAAAAATTGATATATTATCTAGCAAAAAGTACAATATTATTGTACTTTTTAGAATAACATTGCACTTTTTACAGTATCATTGTAGTTTTTACAATAATACTGTAAAATCTGCAATATTTATTTTACTTATTACAATACTATACAGTAAAACCGCTGTTAATGTACACATTACAATATCTTTGCCAGTTTTTACTGTATGATTCCGGAAAATTTAAATTCTTGAAATGCAAAATTTACAATAAAAACTGTAATTTTTACCATACATACCGAAAAAAATGAACTACATTACCTTGATCCAGCTCTTTCGAAAACTGTATCATATTACAATATGATGCACTAGAAACCTTGAAAGCATACAAAAATATTTGAAAAAGAACCTATACAGATCTGCATACTGAAAAAGCTGTATGGAATTTTCAATAATCTGGATTAATAGGAATTACAATATATTGCAAAAATACAAGAAGTATAGTAGAAAACGAAATATGTAGAGGAGTTTTTACAACGAAATATATCTATAACTACAATATCTTTTGACAATATTTACAATACGTTATTTCAAAAATTGATATATCATCTAGCAAAAAGTACAATATGCCAGACTGATTCCCGTTTACTATGCAGTATTGTAATTATTACTATATTTTTTTCTCAGTGACTGTAATGCAGAACCCCAATGGATTTCCAACCTTAACGCATTCACTTTTTTGTGAATAATTCATTTTATAACATTTTATTGTTGATACGAAAACGTTGGTCAAACCTTTGAAGGGTACCATACATTGAGAGGAATTTAATTTGGCTATTGCAACTGCAGTTCTGACTATTGCAACTAAAGCTACGGCAGTTAATTTGACTGTATTTTCCAGTAAATGTTACTTTAGTTGCAGTCATCGATTCAATAACATACAATAATAAACAATCATTTCTAGTTTGTTCAGATGACAACTGATGTTTTACAGTAATGAAATTAGCTAGAAGAAAATTACATTGATACGTGCTTGAAGTTCTAAACGTTTAAAATTAAACAAAAAAAATTTATAAGTTAATATAGAAGAAAAAAAATTTCTGGCCACTTTCGAACACTTTTTGATCGTTGCAACAAACTTGATGCTCCCCAAAAAAATATTTCTCACACTTTTATCATGATGAAAAATCAAAAAATTCATATACTTTTTCTTTGCGTTTAATTTTAAACGTTTGCAACTTCAGGTACATACATTGAGTGTAAGTACCGCGTTGAAAGAAATGTTATTAAGCTTTTCCAACTGTAATAATCATACATTTGAGCTTTTGCAGTTAATTTGACTGTATTTTTTAGTCAATGTTACTATAATTATAGTCTTTGATTCTATAATATACAATCAACAATCTTTTCCAGTTGGTTTAAGTAACAACTGATGTTTTTACAGTAATAAATGATGCAAGAAGAAAGTAACGTAGGATGTATGTACCTCTTAAGATTACTGTTTTATACAGTGTACCATATATTGACAGAAATTCAATTTAGCTGTTGCAACTGTAACTATACGGTTAAAACAGTATATTCGTCGATTTTTACATGTTCGAGGATAAAATTATTATGATCGAAAGTTGAAATTACGTAGTTTTCAAACGTCAAATCTGAAATTCGTTCGAGAAAAAATCAGCAATCATCAAGCGTTTTATTCAAAATAATTTGAATTTTATATTACGAAATTTTTTAATATGTTGTGTTTTTACGACTCTTATTTCGTACATGATCACGTCAAAATACTCAATTTTTCTACAGATAAAAAAATTGTGTTATATAGTAGTGTTTCGAATTTGAAATTTCAATATCCATTATTTCGAATTTTTCAAGTTGTAAGCAATATATCGTAAAAAAATTAAATGTCTTTATTTTTCATGGGTCCATTAAATATTTAAATAGTCGAAATTCCACGTTTACCTACCTCCTACATTAATTGTAGAATATAAAAATAACAAATCTTCCCTAATGATTTTTCTAATTTTTATTCAGTTACTACTCAACTTGCGATTTTTTTAACTATATATTTTATAAACTCTGGTCCTATAGTTTCATAATAATTAAATCTGAAACTACGAATAATGTATGAAAAAATTAAAAAATTTTCCGTCCTATAGTTTTTGCACTTCGATTTTATGATTCTGTAGCTTAGCATTGATAAAAAATGAATTTTTTTTTCTAAAAAAAAAGTGAAAATCTCAGAATATCAAAATTGTCGTCATTCAAGCTAACAAGGAGGTATTTATTAAAAATTCTTTCTTTTTTTTTTTTACATATTTTGGCGAGTGTTTTAACCCACTTAGGATTCTTTTCAATATCTGATTTACATCGTCGCGATTGACACAGTAAATTTTTAATAAACCCTTTATTTATTACCCACTGACTTAAAATTTCAATAACTAAGAAATAATAAAATAATAACAATACGTATAAGTCAGGCATAAAAACGAACCTGCAGTTGATTGAAACATTATGCTAAAAATTAAAAGAATTAAAAAAACAAATCTAAATAAAGAATTTTACTGGATACGTGCTATTTCCTAATGATAAATCAAGCATGAAAAGGACCTAGAGTAAGTTAAAACTTTTGTTTAAAAAATTGAAAAAATTAACTAACACAAGCTATTCCTCATTGGTTTTAACAATCAACCAGTGACTAGTTACTAATAATTTAGTAATTTAGATTTCAAGACCCACTGAATCATGATTTTGAATAATTATCAATTTTCAACTTTTTGCAATGACTTAATGACTCTTAACAGTTATATTCAGGGATGTGAGTTTACCAGTCAAAAAAAAATGAGTCAGATCATGGTAATTTCTGACAGTCGTTTACTGTCATTTACGGCCAAATTAAAAAACTCTCTAATTAAAATTTATAATCAGAGCTCGTGTCTGGTCAGTAATTACCGGTCATGACCCGAAATTCGATGAAAAAATGTGACTTAACGTAACTGACCAAACGATTTCCAGCAATTCCAGGTGAAAATCACCAATATTGTTATTTCACATTTCATAAATGATTTTTCCATTTTTTCAGGAAAAACTCATGAGTGTCACTGTACTACTGCGTTTGCAGGACAATATATAGGGAGTCCTAAAGTCGGCGGATCATCAGAAAACCATCGATGCCTCATGAAATATCAAGACACTTTTTCCTTTACAATTTTTTAAAATTCACAAAATTTAAAGAGTTATTAGTAATTCAGCTTCGTTTAATCACTATTCAACAAGGCGATGCTTTTGATTGGAGTCCCTTCTCCTTTCACCCCTTCTCTTTCTAAGCTTAGTTTAATAGAAAATTGGGGGTAATTGAAGTGTGTGATGGAATGTAGATTAATGATGTCTCTTATCTTGAAAGGCAATTTTTACTCTGACTCACCTTTGTGTTAGCTATAGTAGGCTTTTGTCTGTCACATTTAAAATACAGTATTTTCTGATTTTTTTTAAATAGATGAGATAAGAGATAAAAAAAGTACATTAGTCAAAACTGATTCACGATTACAATGCCCAACAGTAAAAAATACAATACTCTTTTGTCTTTAAATTAATGTATTAAACTGACGTGAAATACATTAAATAAAAATTTTTCTGAAAATAAAGATACCAAAGGAAAATATCTAATCAACAATACACTTTGATGAAGTAATTTGTTTTTTTCTTTATAAATGATTCTTTTCAAATAGAAAGGTTGTAATTGTATGATTATTTATTATTAAAAGAAATAAAAAATTTGTTTCCATTGTTCCTTAAAAATTCGACGAAAATAAGAAAGATGCAATAACAAACGAGATGAACATTTTTTCAAGTCATCTTTGAGTATATAATAATTTTGACCATCATAATAATTGTAATCGGTAAGGTAAACTGACAGTCAAAATTGACCAAAAGTTTCTTGTCGTAATTGACGGTTATGACCAGTAATTTACCGGTAAATTTACCGCCTCACATCCCTGGTTATATTACATAGATACACAGAGAAAAGTTTTACATAAAAATAACCATAAAAAAGTTGTAAATCTGGAATGTACTGACAATCTAATGAACTTAACTGTGCTAATCACTAATTTTTAACAGATTTTCGACATTCTTTTTTTTTTTTTTTGGTTTTACTTTCAATGCTATTCCGATAAAATTCCATGATGAAACAAAATCTAAACTATAGACCCCTTAACTGTAAAACACATGCACTTTCGAGAAATTGCAAAATTGTAAACCAACGTTTCCATTGTAATTCTAGCTCAAAATTTTTCACATGTAATAATGTTTCTGAAGTTCCAAACGGTTCAAAATATACGAAACAAAAAATAAATGTTCCATTTTCTCTCGCCTAGTAATTTTAAACGTTATAAAAACCTTAGAAAAAAATGAAATTTCTTACAAGAATTTATTTGATAAAATCCTTTGAGAAAAAAACCTTATATTATTTTTTTGATCAATTCTTCATAAGAAATTTCAGGTTCCCATAAGGTTTTTATAAAGTCACCTCATAAGAAATTGCATTCTTATAAGGAATTTCAATTTCTTCCAAGGTTTTTATAAGGATCAAAATTACTAGGGTCACAGTAAGAGTATTGAATAATTATTCATATTCAACAAATATCATCTTCTTCAACTTTGAGTAAAAATGAAAAACTCATGCCTTTCCCTTATCATTCTCTCCCATCCCTAGTATACTCCCATTACGTTGCCAACCCATGATTGACAAGCCCCCAAAAAAACTCTGCATCCGAAAGACCTGATCGTCAATGACGACCAAATGACGGTCGAATTTACGTGCTACGTCATGAAACAGTTTCCGTCACGTCATTCGAGATCACTGCTCATGATTCATCCCCGACGAAACATATTTTCAACGGAAGTCAACCGTGCCACCCAACACCAAAAGGTAAAGCTCGCGAGCTTGAAACTCGACACCGTGAGCTTGCAGAGAATCGTAAGATCAAGAAACAGACGGAAGAGAGCGGGAAAATATGCGCGAGTTTACTGTATAAAATCGAGGGGCATTTTGAGGAGAGGGAAAAAGAGAATGAAGAAAAAAAAATGAGGGGAAAAGAGTAAGGCGGAAAGTGAAGAGGAAGGAAAACACGTGCGTCGTTTGGATGCATGTGAAAAAGGGGTCGAGATGTAGATGAAAGGGGGGAAGGTTAAGGAAAGAGGAAACGTTAGAAAGAGAGCGAGAGTGAATTAGAGAAGAGTTCTGGCAGCTGTTGGGCGCGTGCGGCGTCGAGCCATTTAAGGCGCGATCGGCGGACGCCTGGCGTCGCGGGGCCGCCCGCCGCCACCGCCACCGACCCCCGCGAAAACCGCGACCGCCCCAACTCTGCCAACTCTTCCACTCGCGGTTTCCTCCTCTCGTCACACGTTGCTCGATTTTTTTTCTTCTTCTTTCTTTCTTTCTTCCTTTCCTTTTTTCCCTCTCTGCCTACCCTTGTTTTTTGATCCGCGATCATTTTACGACGCCGATCTTGTTTTCGTGAAAACACCTTGCAGAGGCATAAAAAAATTCCTTTACCAGACGCGTGTCATAGGTAGGGATGCCTCTCTACACTTGAAAACAGTGAAATATCTTTCACTATTTAAAAAAAAAAGTGAGCATGTACTGCTGAATAAGTGGAATTCCACTTACTCGACAGTGAAAATGAGAATTTCACTAAGCTCATTCATTGAGAAAACGGTGAATATCTACTGTTTCCAAGGTGGAAGACTTCTCACTGCTAGAAAGTGAATATGGAATGCAAAACAGTGAAGTTTCACTTTTTTTCAGATTTAGAGAGAGTGAGAGAGAGCTAGAGAGTGGGAATCCAAACGAAAAATATCGATATCAGCTTATCCGATGCATTGGAGTTATCTGATACACTGTTAAAAATTTTCTTTCATTTCATACGCTTTCTATTCAAAATGTATTAAAATGTACTTTAAATTTCGTAAGCCAGCTGTATAAAATGTATATTAGATGCACATGTTTTAAAAGTGTTTGATTTAGGGACACCTACTTGAGTTTGATACACTTTCCATAGATTCTGTATTAAAATGTGCCTGAAATTTCCTAAACTTGATATTCGAAACATAAGTAAGATACACATACTTTAAATGTGTAAAGTTCGAGACACTTACTTGAGTAAAATACATTTTTCACACAAGTTGGTTACTACGCTCGTGCTTGGTAGGTGGCTACACCAAATTTGTTCTCAAATGCAAATTATTGTGGAAATCCTTCAAATATGAGTGTAAACCATAGTAATATTAAGATGAAGAGCCTGATGGATGGAATATTGCTTGCAAACAATGCGAAGAAATAATTTACCTTTGAAGGTGTTTTATGCATTAATACAAATCTGACTCGAATTCATCTGGAATATAATACAAGTATATATCAATGTTATTTATAAATTCTAACACACATGATGTCTAAAATTTAAGACACCCGTATATTAAAGTAATGAAAGCGTGCATGTATTTTATGATGATTCATTTATGTATATGAATAAATCAGTAAAATTTTCAAGACTTGAAGCTCCTCCTGATTCCACAAGACAAAAGACCTGATCGATATGAGCCAAATAAGTAAAACCAGAACGAACAACTCATTAATGTCTATGTTTCGGCCTCTTCCAGGCCCTCTTCAGGATAATCACAACTTGAAAAAACCACTGTCGCCATCTCCAAAGCCGCAATAACAATTATATGACATCTTGCCAAAAAATCAAGTCACGTAACAACTAGCTTACAAAACCATTCATGAAACAATCACATGTCGATCGCAAGACTCCGGAATGAGACATGAAATCAGATATACACAACATAACTCTTCCAAGCAAAGGATCACCCGGAAACCCCAACCCTGCTGTACAGATCTCTTTTTTTTCCTTCAATTTTCACCCCCAGAAGCCTCCATTCAAGCAAACCTCAAACGCGTTGTTTTACTTTCTTCGCCACAAAGGATTATAGGGTTTACAGGTAAGTAACCCACCCTCTCCCCTTTCCTACATTCCCTATATGTATCCTCATAACCTACCCTTCCTTGTTCCGTTCAACTAATCTCTACGCTTAAGTGCCAGTGTTCACCAAGTGACGACGAACCTACAGGTAGAGGAAACGTAGCCATGGAAACGACCATGGCCACCCTCAATCGATACAGTTAGCTAGTCGAGTTGGGTTAGATGGAGGGGTTATGTACGTATAACATCCCGTTCGATGACGCAGGTAAAGGAGCCGCGGCCCACGTGGTCCTATCGCCACGTGCGAGGCCTTTTACGCATTCTCTATTCAACCTGGCGCACCTGACGCGAATCGCAAAAGGGAGGGTAAATCTTCCCCTTTCCCCTCACCCTTCATACATCTGACAAATGAAAAAGAAAAAAAAAAGTAGACGCCGGGGCACGTGTCCCGAAACGGTGCACGCGACTTTTGTCCCCGTTAAGGGTCGCACCGAAACCCCATGGCATCGACCCAAGGACGGGGCTCATTCATTTTTACGACGAGGGATGAGCTACTGGGTCATGATTTTTGCAAGGTGCATTTACGAGATTAATTGATATTGTGGACCTTTGAAATTAAGGTCTTGAACTTTGAATGTGTTTCTGAAGTTCCAAACTTTGGGACTGAGCTTATGATTCCAAATTTAAGGTAAAAACAGCATTTTACTCGACCAGTTTTTGAGATAACCTGGAGAAAACTCATTTTTGAATATTTGACGGATATACATGGGTCCATATGGATTTTGCATTGATGAATTCAAAAATGAAGTCACATTTGCAAGAATAATGAAAAATAAACAGTATAACTTATAAAGAAAAAACCAGACTTTTGTGTGTAACTGTTTAAGCATGGTACTTTTGAAAATTTTGGGTCCTGAAACCTAGAATGCCCAGGAAAAAAAATTTTAGTACTCCTAATTCTATGTATTTATATTCACTAAATCTAAACCTTAAATAAATATATCGTTTTTCAAGACTTGCTTTAGACACAACCTCAAAAAATTTCATTATTAAGTGTTATGAATGAGCGTGTTTTTCATAAGAATTTACATCAACTTCGAAGTAGTGGTCTTATCAAAAAGCTATGAGGGAGTAGCACTGATTTGACTCAAGTATTGGATTTATGTGGTCTTAGAAAATGTTTCTTTTTTTTATCTGTTTCAAAATCATGTACCAAATTTCGTGCTCCAATAATAATATGGCACTTTTCTCAGTCCAATAGCTTTAAATACATTATAAAATCATGCTGTTCTATCAGGCACTTGAACATGAGATGTTTTGAGGTTATGTCAACAAAGAGTCTTGAAAACCACGTATTTTCTGAAAGATTCAGATTCAGCGACTCCAAATACATAGAAAAACATATGTCTGATAAACATTACTTAGGTTTCTTTTTTCTAGGCATTCAGTGTTCCACGACACTTAATTTTTAAAACTACCATGCTCAAAAATTTACAAACAAGAGTTTGGTTTTTTCTTTGAGGTTTATGTTGTTTATTTTTCATTATTACTGCGAATGTGACTTCATTTTTGAATTCAACAGTGCCAAATCCCTATGGAAACCATGTATATTTATCAAATACTCAAAAAAGAGCTTTTTTGAGGTTATCTCAAAAACTAATCAAGAAAGGTGCTGTTTTGACCTTAAATTCGAAATCAGCAGCTCAAAATCCATAGGGTGACATGTGTCTCGTCCAAAGTACAGCAACCTTTTTTTTGTTGGGCTGTGTAATATTGCTTACATTAGCCTTTTAAGCTGGATTGATATATAATTATTAATATTAAATAAATACCATCTAATGTTATAATTTGTCACTCGAATCTTGGATGAAAATGGAAAACCAATGTATTTTTCGTTTTCGTTTATTTCTTCAACGTTTAGAACTTCAGGCAAATCTTTGAATAGGACACATGAAAACAAAAGAGGCTAGCCTAAAAATTTGTTAAAATCAGATTTTTTGTATTTTCGTATGTTATAGACTAGCTGCCTATTCATGCAGTTCATTATTCTAAAGCGTTATGAAATAAAAACATATTAATTTTAAACATTTTTTGTTTTCATATTTTTGCTTTTTCACCTTTGGGGTTTCCAAAATAATTATCGATTCTAAATAATTTGTTAGCATGCACTGGGCTATATTGATATAGTAAAGAGGCGATTTCCCAGTCGAATAATACTTTTTTTTAAAGTCGTCAATGTCTCGGCTCTATTTTACATTATAATATGTAGATAATAATTCAATTCAATTAATAATTACATACAATCTCAATGTGTTAGCACTAACGTCTTGATTTTAAAATCAGAAAATCTGGGTATTGCCAAAAGGGTACATGTTTATTTGAATTCACGTTCGACACTGAAACTTTCTCATTCAATGCGTCACTAATCAATATTATGAAATCATAGAAAACAGGAACTAAGAGTTAAATAATCAATCAATTGTTCTGAATAAAATCGACTGTACTATCATAAATATCATTCCAACGTCGTAGATCTTTTTGTCTATTGATTGTTCTTCTCTTATATTTTTTAATCAATGTCATTTCAAAGAATAGTCTGTTTCTAAATATTACATGACTGGAACACTATGTTTGATTACCACGGATACTAAGTTTCATACAATTTGTTTTTTTCTAAAGGCTGATCTGAAAATCATTCAATTTTTGAAATGCAACGTTACGTATAACAATTCAGTTTCCAATATTTTATTTATGAGCGCGTAACGGTTTTGACTTATGAAGAATTTGAAGTTCATGAAGTGAAATAGCATAATCGTTTACTTATAAAATTTTTCATTTTAAAAAAATTTTTGTTTTGTTGAAAATAGTATACAAATCAGAACTTGAGAATTTAAAATGAAATAATGTTTTAAATCAAGTCCAAGAGTTTTTTTACCATTGGTCATTTAAAAAATTTTACTTGAAATGAAAATCCGAAATGACTTTGAATAATAAATTCTTTTGTATTTGGAAAATATTCAGAAATTTTGTCGATTGTTTTCATTATCACCTTTTCTTTGGAATATATACAATAATAATATGTTTACATTTTTTTTCAGTAGAATCTGAAAAACTCAATAATAACAATAATTACAGAAGATCCTAATGAATCAGACAAATTTTCTATAAAATTCGGGACTTTTGAATACTTCGTATAATGTTTGAAATTTTGAGAATTTCGAAATTCGAAAAATGTTCATTAATTTATTTAAGGGGTTACACCACTGTAGAGCACGGAGAAATAGGTATTTTTCGGGCATTTTTTTTGGCGCAATGAAGTAACAAATCAAAATGCCGTTAACTGGGATTTATTTTACATATCGTAAAGAACGACATGCAATTTATTTCAAGTAATTATATCAAAAAACAACGGCTATGCAGCATTTCCTTTCTGACGCTTTTTTTTTCGAAAGGATCCACGGCCGGAAACATAGCTGCCGCAATTTTTGATCTGGAATCAAAAACCAAAATTTTTTCGAATCTATAGAACAATAGCAAGATCCGTGCGTAGGATTTTTTTGATATATTAATTTTCCGCAAAATAGCGTGCCTCTGAACGAAAAACATGCAATCTCACGTTCAAAATCGTCACTATATTGTTTATAAAAAAAAGTATGCAAAATAAAAAAAAATCCTACGTACGGACCTAGGGAAAACGATTCTGAATATGATGTCAAAAATTTCAAATTGATCGATAAAAATTTGTACGAGATATGTTTCCGGCCAGTTTGAAAAAAGTGGTTTTGAGAAAAACGCGTTCAAAGTTTTTAGTACTGTAAAATTCTATTTTTTTTACGTACCTTTAATCTGCGATGCTCGAACCATACAATTGTCCTTCTGCGTCGACATCTTCTTCTAGTTTGGCCAATCTTATATTTTTCAAATTTATTCGAGCCTGTTTTGCACCTTCGCTTAACGATCGCTCTGCTATCTTTATGCGCTCTGCGTCTATCTCCATGCAAAAATTGTAGCTTTCGGGCATTAAATCTTGGCATTTAAACATTTTTGACACCTTCCATCTTTTAATATATTATTTTCAAGACCCTACAGCACATTTCAAGCCGAAAAAAAATTCAATTTTTTGAAAATCCTACAGTGGTCTAACCCCTTAATTATGTTCACGTCATATTTCATATTTCTTACGAATATGCATGCCAACGGTTTTTCTTTCATTTTTTCATATAAATTTGAGAAATTAGCAATAAATAAGAATCTTACGAAAAATGTTGTTAAACAAATTTTAAATAGAATACGGAAAGTATTCTCAAATAGCTTGTATTATGTATGAAATTTCATAAATTTTGGATGAGTGAAAGAGGTTAAGAATTTTCTAAAATCTTCAATAATTTCATGAAGCAAGAAAAAATCGTAGAATATGAGAAAATGAATATTTATAATAAGAACGCCTCAAAAACATTCGAACATTATTCAATATTGAATAAAATTATTTTTATCCCGAATCAGTGTATGTAAAAACTTGCGACAAAACTCCATGATGTTGCTCCAAGGACAGAACTTGTGCATTTCCACCGTGGTGAAGAGCATGAGAAGGGAGAGGGGCCGGAGGGGAGGTCATGATTTTTTATGATATTTCTTCCGCTCTCGGGAGAATTAGCGCCGTTTCCAGTCGCGCGTAATTATCGGGGTATTGATTGACGTCGCGCGCTCATTATGCATTCAGCGATCCGAGAGAACTGCATTATTTTAACGGGATTTGTGTCCCGAGGCTAAAAATTTCATGGCGATCGATTTTGTGGAGGCGTCGGGGTAAATGGGGAAAATTGAAGAAAAGAAAGGGTAGGGGTCTAAAGGACACTGTGATCCACTGACAGAATTTTTGTTTTTAACATGATTATCAATTCTGTGAATAAATTATACCATTATTAAAACATATCTTTTATAGCACGAAAAATCACTGAAGTTTTGATAACTACGCAAATTAGAATTTATAAAATTGAAAATATTCAATTGAATTTATTTCGATTTATGACAGTCAATATTCCCCATTTTTCTTTTTTCAGTACACTTGATTACGCCAAATTACATACTTTTCTAACATTCAAACATCATTCCTTGTAACTGTAAAGCTTGAGTCATCAATAAAACACAAAAAAACCAAGTCACTTGATAGTTATAATGACTGTTATTACAGCAAACTTGAAAAATACAGTTAAAATACAATCATGACACTTATATCTTGTTAATTTGACTTGAATCACAAAACAACTGCGAAAAAAATGTTGAGCACTTTTTAACTTCTATCAAGTGTCATTACAAAAAGCTTGACTGAAATATACTAACATAGTAACTTTCTCATTCATTCTTTGCAGCTGTAAATTATTAGTTGCAATGAAAACAAACTGTGACAATCAAGTGATAAATTGCTGAACTGAATGACTACTATTACAGTGAGCTTGATTTGGAAAACAATGAAAAATACTCAATACATACAAATTTCATTTTTCATTTTTACAAAGCACTAGTCATCACAAAAACGAACTGTATAAAGAAAGTTGAACACTTTATTGTTTCAATAACTGCTATTACAAAAGTGCAATAGCTCTAACTTTGCTGTTACAGTTGCAACAAAATAAAACTTTTTCAAGCATATTATACCACATTGATCTACTTTGTTAAAAATTTTTTTCTTCATTATTATGTTCCATATTGCTATAAAATTTCCATTTTTTAATAAATTTACTATTGTTTAAGTAATGCAAATTAAAATGACGACTCATAAAATATTGGTATGGAACTTATTGGCATAATTAAAAAAAAAAAACATATATTTCAATTCATTGTAATTCAAATATTGGATCACGAGACCGACTATGGCGAATAATTCATATACTTTTATCAGATATTTGTTCTATTCTAATAAAATTGACGATCAATGGCGATTTATTATAAATTTTAAAAACTCATAAAATACGTGACCTTTTCATTGTGACGTAGGTTGCAAAAATATTGAATGAGAAAAATGAGATTTTACTAAAACTATAAATTCATATTTTTTAATTTCATAAAGTTTTAAGCGAGTTTACACAACGAAGTTAAAACATTTGAATAAAAAATCTTTTGATTTTGTACTTTCAAAGCAATAAAACTTTTTTCTATATTTTTGGATGAATTCACTAATGACAATTTTTGATAATTTTCGATAAGTCAGATACAAATTTTGCTAACTTCATTCAGATATTTTTAAGTAGCGTTTAAAGTCTTATAAAAAAAATTTCATTTCAATGATTGCGAGACAAAAAATACATAATTTCTGAAATGTGATGTAAATGTGATTTCCAAAAACTTTTTCACGGCTGTTATCTCAGAAATAAATAATTCGCATTTATAAGTACAAATGGCAGGATGCAATCAAAATTCCTTTTCGTATATCGAACAAATTTTTTTCAATGAGCGAAAACGTAATTAAATATCAAATTTTCTGGAAAATACTCGAAATGATTGTTTTATAGCAGAGAAAAAAAAGTGAAAATGTTTGTTCAATTGTTCACATGCTTATCTCTCGTGTTCGATTAATTTTTGAAAAAACAGTGTACATTCATGCGTGTTTCAACGTTTTCGCAAAGAATTGAGGTTTTGATTAAAATGTAGCAAGTACTGTTTAAGACAAATTTTACAAAAACGAAAAAAAAATGACAAAGAACGGAAACAACTATCGACGGTTAGTAGGAAAGCAATTTTTTTGGTCGTTGCAAAAGTTGAAATTCTGAGCAATTTTTAACCTATTGATGGTATGGTATTAAAAGATTATTATTATTACAAAAGAAAACGATATGATTTGAGTAAAATGCGGCCATGTATTTGGCACTGGAAAAACAATGTACTCTAGATTTTTTTTCGAGTTATTTTTTTTCACTCCAAATAAAGTAAAAAGGTGGAAAGTATTCTTCACATATTCAGTCACATCAAAAAATACTAATATTTTTATGGCTCATTTTCATTCACTAATGTTTGTAATGAATTTTCCTTAATCTTTTTATTTATTGGTAATTATGATTTAGGTATTTATACTATCAATATTTTTAGGATCTGTAAAATATAGGATTCTATAGTGTTTCTTTGGATTTTGAGTATTTTTTGGATGGTTCATTTATTCATGAACCATCTAGTTTGACATTAATGTAATTGAATAAATATATCTTTTTTGCAAGGGTGAAGATACTTTTCATTTAAATTAAGAATCCAAAACGTTCTAATTTGTATTTCCAATTTCCATTCAAGAATCGGTCGACAAGGAGCCATCATTTCATATTGCAAATAAGTATATCCATCGATTGTTTCAAGCTTTCGGCTTTAAATTAAGCCCTCATCAGGAACTATATAAGTAAACGCCAAATCATGTAACTTATTAATACAAATCGATTTCCAAAAAAAAATAAAAAAAAACTTACAAACTTGGTTCTTAATTGTTTTACATCAAATCGTCGACTAACACTCTGTTTTGGAAGTTATCAAATTGTGTGCAGTGTTTTTCAATCGATGTGGTTGGTATTTTTGTTTTATTTTGATTTGAAAATTCGGTTTTATAATTACGCAATGTTATATTTTGATGGTTGAAAGCTTGGGAACAAAATAAAGTGATAATGATATAAAGAGCAACAAATGGTGAGACTGATTATTGAATTTTCGAAAAAGAATTAGCCCGGAAGATCATTTAAAAGGCATTCCATTGATGTTATTATATAACGGGGCGATCTCACCATTCAAACACATAATATCAAAAAATATCCGTCAAACTTTTCATTTAAGATCTTCCTCCAAAACAAAAATCCTCCCCTCAGAAAATTCCCGACTCTTGGTGCAGAAAAATTCTCTATTCCCTTCGATTTCCGGGTTTTCCCCTGACCGTTAAACACGCCGACGAAGAGTTCGCGACCCTGCCTTTTGTACCGGCGTTCGATCGTGTCAACGCCAGCAGCGTAACCAAGAACGATCGACGAACAAATTATAAATATTCCGAATGTACAGAAACGGCCTAGCGTGAGGTAAAATTAAAGCGCCGCGGTTATAAGCGTAACACGCGATAATAATATGGACAAAACATTATAGAGCGCGACTATAGAGCGCCGGGCGCGACTTTTTTACGCGAAAGTTGCGCGACTGGTCCTCGAGCCCTGGATCCATTACTTTTTTTTTTTTTTTATCTGCAAGATCGCGATATCACGGACCCGACCAAAGAAATATGCAAATGTAAATTAATTCAGGAAAATATTCACTGCACAACGCTCAAAAGTTCGGTTGGAATTCATATTAATTGATTTCAAGAAGTTTACGATAAAAGTGAGTGATAAATAAGTAAAATATGGATAATAGTTATGACACAAAATTTATCGTTGCAAAAAATTCGAGATTTTTTTTTCAAAGGCTGGAATAATGTAATAACAGCCAAAAAGGACAATTATCAAGGTCTGGTTCATTGACTGACGTTTCGGGGATAGTTCTAGAATTAATTACAAGTACAGTAGATCCTCGATCCTTGGGAATACTCGGGAGACGTTTCCCAAGCATCGAATACCATTGAAGCATGTTAAAGCGTTGCCATGTTAAAGTGTTGCCAGAACCACAGTGCTGTTTTGAAATCTGGAGTCACCCTACTCTACACGATAGCTTTTGTGAAGTAGATATGAATACGATTTACGACACTGGAAGCTGTTCGGAAACACGAATTGAGACGTGCCGTCCGAACAAGAGCATAGAAGTTTCACTTCAAAAAATTCGTCAATTCATGGTAATTTCTGACGGTCATTTACTGTTATTTACGGTCAAATTTAAAAACTTTCTAATTATAATTTACTCTCAGTGCTCGTTTCTAGTCAGTAATTACCGATCATGACCGAACTTGGATGAAAAAATGTGACTAAACGTAACTGACCAAACGATTTCCAGCAATTCCAGGTGAAAATCACCAATATTGTTATTTCACATTTCATAAATGGTTTTTCCATTTTTTCAGGAAAAACTCATGAGTGTCACTGTACTACTGCGTTTGCAGGACAATATATAGGGAGTCCTAAAGTCGGCGGATCATCAGAAAACCATCGATGCCTCATGAAATATCAAGACACTTTTTCCTTTACAATTTTTTAAAATTCACAAAATTTAAAGAGTTATTAGTAATTCAGCTTCGTTTAATCACTATTCAACAAGGCGATGCTTTTGATTGGAGTCCCTTCTCCTTTCACCCCTTCTCTTTCTAAGCTTAGTTTAATAGAAAATTGGGGGTAATTGAAGTGTGTGATGGAATGTAGATTAATGATGTCTCTTATCTTGAAAGGCAATTTTTACTCTGACTCATCTTTGTGTTAGCTATAATAGTCTTTTGTCTAACTGTCACGTGAACAATACAGTATTTTCTAATTTTTTTCAATAAATGAGATAAGAGATGAAAAAAGTACAATAGTCAAAACTGACGTGAAATATCTTGACGCTTATTTCTTTATGAATCACTCTTTCCAAGTGGAAAGGTTGTGATTGTGCAATTATTCTTCATTTGAGAAACCAAATTTTTTTCATTTTTTCATGAACATTCGATGAAAAAACGAAAGCTGCAATTACAAACGAGTTGGAACATTTTTTCAAGTCATCTTTGAGTATGTAATAATTTTGACCATCATAATAATTCTGACCGGTAAGGTAAACTGACGGTCAAAATTGACCAAAACTTTCTTGTCGTAAATGACGCTCATGACCAGTATTTTACCGGTAAATTTACTGGTAAACCAAAACCAAACTACCACACCAAGATAAGGAATGGCCAAGAACACAAAATTCACAAAGTACATACGTCTTAAACATTTATAGAAAACTTTTTTACAAATTACATTTCATTCGACTATTCAAATAATTAACTGAATATCGAATACTCTACACTCACTACAACTCACAATCTGCTATCTTATGAAGACCTTTGTTAAAAAATCAAATTGTTTTCCAATCGCCTGATAAGAGAAAAGTATCCCGTTTACGGGTAATGGCAGAATAATAAGCACAATTCAACACGTATTTTCAAGTACGGTGAAAGTTCATTCAACTTGCACATTCAAGAACTTTACCTTCCATTCAGGTGAGTTCATTTTTAACAACAAACAACTATCTTGAGGAATAACAACAAACGCAAAGTATAATTTAAAGCTTTCTTTTTCTCAACTTCGGTTTTACACTATTACATAAATTTCCTATTCCATCACTTCTCGTTCTGACAATAATCGACGTAAAATAATTCATATCATGACTCTACAAAAATCGATACGTTCACGAAACTTTCCAATTATGTATCGACTGTTTTCAAGAATGACCTCAGCGCTGTCGAAAATGTGTCATTACACTAGTTTGCATGTAAAATCATGATTGCCGCATGAATTGATCTCCATATTTCTGTACTGTCGAAAAACTTTTAGAAAAAAAGTACAAAAACAAGCGAAAATACGAGAAAAAAAAGCTGCTGCATTGTATGAGTATACAATTATCGATTAGCGCAGAGAGCATACATAAACATAGGATTTAAAGGCGTAACCGCAAACATTGAATCAACAACTTAACCGATCAAGTGATGAAGATTCCGATAAAAACTACTCCAGAGGCAACATGTTCTTATCGCGAGCATCTACTCTGATCTCAAGTGCACGATAACATTACAAAAACTATTGCTCTGCTTGTGTATGATATGATTCATATCTGCAAATTATAGCTGAATAGCATTACATAAATGAAGAACTTGGAGCTACGTTTTTGTCAAAAAACTGAAATAAGCTATACATCGATAAATATTGTTTTCATTGGATTCTTAGCCTTTTTTGAATTTATCAAAAGGATTGCCTTTTATCGTTTTTTTAAAGTGAATGAATATAACTGTAGAATAAATTGAGGTTTCTTTTACTATTGAAGATTAGCAAATTAAAGTAAATTCATCAAGATTATAAGCACGAGTAGTTTTCAAAAAAGCTCAACAAATGCATTTTTCTTCAACTCCAACACAATCGTTTTTTGTTACTGGGACAACGACTGAGAAAATGGCCAAAAAACACGTTTTTTCTTATATTATTATTTTGTAAACGTTTCTTCGGAAATGGAAATAAGTTATTTTCGTACTCAACGACAAAAAATTAGTTTAAAATCACTTTTTCCGGGTAAACTAGTGTTTTTGTTATTTTTGAATAAGTAAAGTAAGGAACTCTGAACTATATTTTGAATGTAGTGTTTTTACACATCGTATTCCATCGTCGTGTACAAAATATTTTTTATCTTGTAAATTTGAAGAAATAAAAATTTCGATTTGTATAGCTCTATAAAATGAGAATTATTTTCTTTATGGTAATTTTAGATTCAACAACCATGTTGCGGCATAAATTATAATAATGAGTCATTGAAAAATGCTGAACAATTTAGAAATCGTATGTTTCTAAAATAACACTGCGACAAATTTGAACTTCAAGTGTTCGAATGGATTGAAATTCACATAATGAGTATTTTAACACTCTGATCATTTCTGACAAAGCGTTTTTAAAAATTAGCTCGCATTTTCAATCATGAATTATATATTGCATCTAAATTTTTAACGCGGGACTTACCGTAATTTTCGACCGATTTTCATGAAACAAAAAAATAAATGTACCGGAAAAGTTTCAAATATCTATTAACACTAGAAATAAAAAAAAACACACATTACATTAGCGAAGTCAAAAGTTTCGTAAAAAAATCGAAGCATATTTTCTTGGTATTCCAGGCTACTGAGTCACATCTCATAATTTATCTTATAAAGATAAATTATAAGAAATTATGGTAAGTGTAAATAAATTTTTGAAATTTTGTAGGTACATTTACTTTTTTGTTTCACTCAAATTGGGCTAAAATTACCGAAAATACGGTGTTGATAACTCAAAAACAATGAAAAATTACTAATTGAAAACGTGAACTAATTTTGAAAAACGCCTTGGCTAAAGTGATCAGGTGGTCAAACTCTATCAACTGTGTGAATTTAGATCCATTCGGACAACTTAAATTGAAATTTGTCCTCGGTATAATGGCCAATGATTGTAAGATGTAAGATTTACTCTCTCTTATTTTCGTAATCTTCAGTAGTATAGTGGTCAGTATCCCCGCCTGTCACGCGGGAGACCGGGGTTCGATTCCCCGCTGGAGAGTTTTTTTTTTTTTTTTATTTATCATAAAATTATGATAACTATGAATACATCAAATTTTAGCACAAAACTTGTAAAATAACTGGTCTTACTTATAAAGGTAAGTAATTTTTCAATAGTTTGCAAGTTTTTCGTTTTTTTACTGAAAATGAAAAATATGCACACTTCAAAGAAATACGATTATGAATAAGGTCTACAAATTTTTCCAATTATCTCCTGAAAAAATATGTTCATTAAAAAGTTTAATTTTTAAGAATGTCACCGTTTTCCAAATATTATAGTTTGAAATTTGTCATTTTCCGAATTCTTGAAATTTGAAAAAAACATAGTATTAATATAATATAGTAAGTAAGGTATATTTTTCATGTAAACTGTAGAAATGATTTTGCTGAATCTGAAATTGATTATCTTTAATAAAATTTTACTAATTTCTTAAACTTCAACCTTGAATATCTATTTTAATTTTGAGTTTTGGGAGAAGTTGTAAAGGACTTGATACCTCACATAAAAAAAAAGTAGCAAAATGTGCCTGAAGTTTCAAACATTGAAGAAATAAACTGAAACGAAAACAAAAATTTGTTTTTAGGCAAGTTTCAATTGAAAAATAGTTACAGTAGATGAGTGTTAAATGTATTACTCTATGAAAGGTAATAAAAACAACTCTTGTACATTTTAATTTATACGTAAAGTTTGAAACATCAGAGGCATCGAATATTTATTTTTATTCGAATTAACGGGCAAGCCCAATTCATATAACAAGAAATACATTAACGCGAAGTACACAAATTATAATCTAAGTGCAAAAGAGCTAAAGAGAAAAAAGGAGAAAAAAAAATTATTAAATACTAATAACCATGAATTGAAGTCGATACATAGGATTACCCAGAATAAAATTTAAATATCTGTAAATTTTGGACCGTGGTTTTTATCCCTACTTGTTAAGACAGGGGATTTATTGTTTTAACTTACAATTGAAATATCTTTTTCGATTTTAAGTTTTGTGAAAAATGGCAGAGGAAAAATTGTCTCAGAATTTCATGCAGAATGCATGGTTTTCTGGATTTCCGACTTATTTTCTTGAGTCACCCTATCACTGAGAGGACAAAGTAGTAACTAGTCTTTTTTAGACAGAACTGCCCTTGTAACTATGAAATATGTGAGATTCCTGAAAATCTTATAATATCATAAAAATTTCTTATAATTCAACTAATCTTACATGTTGACTTATGAGTCACTTATATGCAACATATAAATTATGAGAAACTTATACGTGCAATTTCGTATAAGTTTTTCATAAACTTATATGTTGCACATATATGGATCATGAAAACATATAAGATGAGTTGAACATACAAGAAATTTTGGTAATCTTGTAAGATTTTTGGGAATCTTACATGTTTTATAGTTGCAAGGGTGGTTCCTGTGACAACAAAAGAAAGTGTCATGGATAAATGACTACTACACGGACAGAAAAGGTTTCTGTTTTGGTAAAAACAGACTCTACCAAACCAGAAACCTTTTCTGTCCCCGCAGTAATCATTTCTCCTTGGCACCTTCTATTGAACGCAAAAATCATTTCTGTCTAAGGAAGAATAGTCGCCCCTCAACCCTCTCAGTGCATATACACATGGATGGGCCTAGAGCAGACGATATTCCCCAGGTTCGTGCCCCACTCAAAACACCATTGCAAAAATGGTGTTTTAGTGGGAACCAGGAAAATTCTATTCTTCCCCAATACATTAACAGATGCAGAACATTTCTATGGTGCCAATTCTCTACTTTATCGATGACTTAACTCGTACATCTCGCAATGCACGCAGATGGCGACAAAGTATGCAAAAAATTCGCCTGCAAATGTACATATCGTTTGAAGCTGTTTTTTTTCTCATCCTCAGCAACGAAAAAAAGGCCACCTCCTCACCGCGATCTCCGCTCCAATTACCTTCTGAAAACAAGCTTAAAGAAAACAATCAATACTCAAAAAAACCTCAAGAAAACCATACCAACCCCCAAAAACCATCCCAATCGACATATACCCAAGTTCATCTCTGAGTCGATTATATAATTGCATAAATTACGCGAAAGTGAAAGTGCGTACCAAAAGGACGAATTCTTTTTTTTCGCCTTCAAGGAAACGTTAATCGACAGTTAAATTGTCAAACGTTTCCGAGTTTTCCTACATATATAGTCTAAATCCAGTCATATATATACATGTGTACATGCAAAAAAGACCATCCTAGACCAGATCGATATATATGTATATATTATCTCCCACGCATCCCAATCACGACGTTTCGCGAAGACGAAAAATCGTCCTTCGGAAATCCGCCATTTTTCGTGCGATTCGAAAAACAAAAAACACATGCTTTTCCTGCCGAAAAAACAGGCTCAATGTCACACACGGACAGGGGTATACACATGTGTGTGCGTGTCCGTGTGAAGGCCACACGGATCGAAGATAAACAAGCACGGGAATTTCGGGTACTCACGCTGTCGAAGCTGCCCCTAAAAATTCCCGTTACCAGCGGGAATATCCTCGTGTTTTCGATGCTAAGTCACCGTCCGCAGCCACATTATTGTACCCGAAATATCTTTAAAAAAACACACACATACACTCGCGCGCGAGTCGTTATGAGCCTGATCGCGACCACAATTTTCGTGACGTCATCAGGGCCTGAGCATGCGCGCGGCGTTTTCAGTGATTTTCCATGGGAATCCCAAAGGTCCCGAAGCACGTGCGATCTTGAAATTTGCGATTTCGAAGCAAGGCATAATCCGGGGAACTGTATTTTTCGACCGGCCGTTCGCGAAAAGCGCCGATATCTATCCAATACACGCGAATACACTCCCACTTGTTAAGTTGATGTCATTACGGTTTACCTTGAAGTATTGACATTGAATTACAGGGTTGCCAATTCTACGCGGTTCGCGAGATGGAACTAGATAATCCGGCTTTTGATTTGTTTTGGCGAAATAAAAACAGGTTTTTGATGATTTTGAGAAATGAGCTTTAGGGTTTTTGTACAGATATTTTCTAGGTGATATTACTATCTTGTTTTTTTGTAGGTGGAACGAGAAGAAATTGGTCAGTAGGTTATCGGGGAATTGGCATCGCTGGAAAAAAACGGCCACGCAAAAATTTGGAAAATTCGCATGGATTTTCGCAATTTGCAATTTTCAAATAAATCTTTATTTATACAATGGAGAATTTTGTATAGATATTTGTTAATTTGTCGTTATAATTATTAGTTATGAGCGAATTGACATTGAATTACAGAGTTGCCAATTCTGCCTGTTTTGCCATATGAAACTAGATGGAACTAGATAATCCGGCTTTCGATTTATTTTTTCAAAATAAAAATGCGTTTTTGATGATTCTAAGAAATCATTTATAGCGTTTTTTTCCATATATTTTTCACGTGCGTTAGTATTAGTTTGTTTTTTTTTTGTATGCGAGCAATATGACATTGTCACTAGGTGGTCAGAGAACTGGCAACACTGGAAAAAAAACGGTCACACAAAAATTTGAAAAAATCGTCCGAATTTTTGTTATTTTGCAACTTTGAAATAACTCTTGATTTACGCACTGCTGATACTTTTGCAAAAAAATATGTTACTTATTAGTTATTAGCGAAATTCGGAATAGAAATGATAATATTCTCTTTCTTTGTCTAATCTTATTTTCAGGAAAAGGACAGAAACAACACTCGAGTTTGTTTTATTTTCCTCTCCCATCTGTCAGACGTGTCAAACGTAAAAAAAATAAACGAAATAAATTTGCTTGAACGCTAAATCTAAAATATGCTATTTTCTTGAAACGTAAAAAAATAGAAAAAAAATTGATAGAAATGCCGTGTGTCAGCGAAAATACTCCGGTTTTTTCGGAGCGTGAGATGAAATTTGACGGAGAAACTGGGAATTTTTTTGAATCGAATTGTTTTTCTCCGTCGATCCCCATAGAAATGGGTAGGAAAATTGCGGAATTGAGAAATTTGATGTTGAACGATCCGAGAGCAGCGGATTTGAAATGGTCTCTTTTCGTATCTGCGGCACATACGTATCGTTACGATACGTGCTTGAAACCATTTCCACCGATGTTTATAAAAAATGAAACCAAAGACATCGAAGGATTGGTAAAATGAATAATGTTTTTAAACATCCTTTTTTTTTGGTTTGATCCTTCGTTTTTCAATATTATTCTGCAAACAAAATTTAATTTGAAGAAAAATGTTCGAATTTTGTTTTATATTAAATTTTGAAAAAGTAGAGTATTCAATTGATATTTGTATAGATGATATAGATGAATTAAAAATTATAAACCAACAACTTTGAATAGTTTAATAATTTGAAGAATTATTAAATATAATAATTAAGTTATTCTAAGAATGTAAAAAAAATGTGTCATGTTTTTTCATGATATTAAAAATTATAGAAATAAAACAAAAATATATTATATTCTACTAATATAAAATGAAATTAAACACAGATTCAAGTAATTTTACAAACATGTTCTTACATTCAATCAAGCCTTGAAAAAAAAAAAATTTTGTAAAAAACTTGTGCTTTTTCAAAATTAATCATACATTCCTTTTTTTGTGTAGTTTAAAAGTATTGAAGTTCATAGTTGATGACATTAGTGAAAAATGTATATTCATGTTTTTTTTTGTCTGTCTTTAAATACATTAGAATTACTCTCTTGACGAAATTAAAAAATGTTCTTTCATTTGTAAATATGAACATTCAATTGTTATTTACATATATGATATAGATACATTTTTTTCTGAAAAATTTGAAAAAACATCTAATCTGAAGAAATACCAATGCGAATTAAAACGTAGGGATGTAAAATTTATGTTACCTCGTATTTTCTCTAAATAATAGAATCAATAAAAATCCAAAGAATAAAATAAAATATTAAGAAATTCTTCACATCATATAATTCATGCGTGTAAAATTTCAAAAATCAAGTGTATCTAATTTTTAATCCATGTATTTAATTTTTTTTTTCAGGGTCAAATTTCTTAAAATATCTTGAAAATTCAACTTTACAGTTTCGAAATGTAAAAAAAAATTTTTCTGAATGATTTTAAAGCTTAAATGATCATAGTTGAACATAATTGAAAAGAAATCTAAAAATATAATTTTTTTTTGCTTGTTTCTTAATTTTTTACTGTTACTTTGTATGAAAAAAATTGAAAAATGTTTCTTATGGTACAATTTTGAAAAATTAGGTTATTTCATTGTTTTTTTCATATACTCAATAAAGATAAATTATTTCCTCAAGAACTTGAATAAAATTCTAGTAATTTAAATAATAAAAAGTTATAATTTAGGCTTACAATGCAAAAATTGCATATATTGTATATTGCATTTTTTCGTTATAGAAAATTAAAGAGTAGAAACAAAATAATATGAATATCCTATTAAAAAAACATAAAATGAGATAGAAAAAAAATTATAAGGTGAATATCGATTATACATGTATTAACGTTCTGAAATCAAGTCTTTAGAATTTTAAATCCATACTAAAAAGATTTTTTCAGTCCAGCATTGAATTTTTTAAAATGTCTTTGAAGTTCAACTTCCATTTTTCGAAATTTTTTGAGAAAACTTTCTTTTTCTTTGTGATTTCAAAGCTTCCGATTCATAGTTATTGACATAGATAAAAAAACAATTATTCACATTTCTTTATTCCGTTCTACATAAATTTTTCACAATCTCCCTTTATACAAAATTCAAAAACGTTTTTTATTTGAATTTCGAAAAATGAGAGCACCTAGTTGTTATTTTTATGAATAATTTGGTTGAATTTTTTTTGAAAAATTTTAATCATCCAGTAATTCCAAGAAGGACCAATTTGAATTTGAATATAGTAATGTAAAGTTAATGAAAGTAATACTGTATTTTTGCTCAATGAAAAATATATTAAATTCAAATAAAAGAATAATGTAGTGATTCTCTAATATAAAATGGAATATAACATTATTTTACAATCAATTTTACCATGTGCTTTTTTAAAGGTTTGAATTATTCGAAACGTCTCAAAAATCCAACTTGTATTTTTTGAAATTGAAAACAAAAATCATATAATGAATAATTTTGATGCTTCTAAAGGTTCATAGTTAATGGCATTGCTAAAAAAAATATATTCATGTTTCTTTCTAAATTCTTCACAATTACCCTTTATACAAAATTGAAGTGTTTTTCTGATTTGATTTTTGAAAATTAAGAGCAAAATTTTTGAGTAATTTATGTATAGTAATTTGTGGAAGGAGCAACGCAAATCAGATGTAGGAATAATGCAAAATTAATCTCATGTTTAAGTACTGTAATTTTTCCTAACAATAAGTAACAGTTTGAATAGACAGTAAACGAAAATAATATGGAATTCGAACTTTTATAACGAAGTATAAAATAAATTTTGAAATCATTTGTATTCATGTGTATGAACTTTCTAAAGTAAGATGTTCCGAATTTCTAATCAATATCATGAATGTCTGTTTTTTAAGATTTTTTCAAACTTTTTATAAAAGTTTCTTATTTTTGTATGACTTTAAAGTTTCAAGGTTGATGATTGATTTACAAAAAATTTTTCAGCGACAAACTATCGAAGTAATGCCACCTTTTTCTGTGATGATGTCCAAATTCGACAAAATCAATGTCCATGAGGAATATGGAACACAAATCGACCTTATGCATTGGGCCCTAATTCGTTTGAGAGAACCATGCTTGAAAAGCCTAAGTAAAGATAAAGTAAGGTTTTTTTTTGAACAAACAAAACAATTTTTAATGAATTATGAATCAGGCAATTAACATAACAAATTTGAAGGGTCGTAAAATTTTAAATTTAAGAAAAATCAGTGTTTCAAGGCACTAAATTTAATTTATAGAAAGTTAATTATTCCTTTATAAGTTCTGTTAGATAGAATTTTTCGAACATTAAGTTAGAAATAAATTTGTGACAGTGGTTGAATACATGCATATTTTTGTATAAAAAAGATCGTTTGAAATATCAAATATGCATCAAGTTAATTATTGAATCGAAATTAGCTTCAGTTTAGATAATATATATTAAGTATCTTTTGTTTGTTTATTTTTTTTTAAGGATTTATTAATAAAATACTGTTGTCTCTCTCATATTTAAGAATCACACCTTTAATTTTTCAATCAAATTTACAGTTCAATTCGGTACTGAACAGAACACCTTCCGAAATGCAAGTTTCTCCGCCAACTTTTATATTTCAAGTCTCAAGTGCGAATAAATCCTCTGAAGAAAAATGGGAGTCCGTTGCCAAAGGAAAAACCACATTTTTTGCTTACCATGGAAGCAAAATTGAAAATTTCCATTCCATTTTGCATTATGGACTGCAACAGCACATGTGTCAAGTACGTTTATAATGCATCGAAAAAAAATTTATGAAAATTTCTATCACTGTTATTTAGACTGAATGCATCAAACATTATTTTATAAAATTTGACTATTTAGAAGCAATATGTTCAATTTATGAAAAAAAGAACACTGACTTGCGAAAAATTTGTTCATCTATATATTATCTATTTTTTATGTAATCTTCACTTAAACCTAGAAGGTCACAAAACTTTTTCAAAATTTATTCTCAACCCTAGGGTGAAAAAAATTATCCGGAAAATGAACTAAGAGTGTGTATTACATTTATTTTTTATATCAACAGAATTCGTTGTACGGCGAAGGAATTTACTTCTCGAGTGAATTGGGAGTCTCAATGACTTTCAGCCCCATCGGATACAGTTGGGGTGCAAGTTTACTTGGCAGTCGATTGAGTTGCGTTGCATTGTGTCAACTGATTGATCATCCAGACGTCAAACGAGGCGATTCAAGTAAAATAAAGACCATATTCGATTCATTTCATCATGCTTCTTAAGTTCCAAACGTTAGAAAAAAAACAAAAAACAAAATGAAAAAGTTGTTTCTATTGTGTATCGAATTTGAAGTTATGAACAAATGATTGATAACATATTATCTAGTGCTCATTTCACCAAATTTTCTTTTTATGAAAGAACTTTCGATTGAAAATTTTGTCGTATTTCATAATTTTTTTCAAATACTTTATAAAGTATTACAAATAATTGGATAAAAAAGGACATAGTAAATATTGAGTGATAATTCCAAAAAATAATAATGAAAGAAAAAAAAATTGTTGAGAATAATATTTGCAGTAAAAATGATGAATAGAAGTCATGCTTTCGAATGTCATGAATATAATAATGAATATTATCAATAATAAAATAATGTAGAATGGCAATATAATTATTGAATCATATATAAATAAATCACTTATTAAATATTCCTAAATATTACTTATTCTCTACTAAAAGTATTATTCTGTGAATTGTAATCTCCAATAGAGATTAATATAATAGGTACAAATAAACGAATAAAAAATACATAATAAAAATATTCAAAATCACAAAGTTTGAATTGTGTTTTTGGAATTTAAATTACAGTTCGAAAGACAGTCGTAATAAATGCATAATTTTTTTTTTCAGCAGACGACGAAAGGAACATTGTCTCGGGCACAATCGGAGGAAAAATTCCCCACAAATACTTTGTGGTCCGAAATAATGACCTGATAAAAATTCGATATCTTCTGGTTTATAGCCAAGATTTAGGAATCCCAAAGTAAATAAATATAAAATAACTAGTAACTAATTTTTGCATTAAATTTTGTTATTTTTATACTAATATTCGTTTTTGAACATGTAAAATGAAATAAAAACTTGTCTACAATGAAAAAAATATTTCAGGCAGATGAAAAGTACCGGAGTCCTCTCATGGTTCAAACAGCACAAACTACTGACTTTCATTCTGGGATACGTGATACTCCTCGCTTCTGTTGGACTGTCACACAACAAAGACGTGGAAAAATACTACAGACTCTTCATCCAAAAAGTCGGGCTCAAGTGATAAAAGACTGTTTTTCAAAACAACAACAAAAATCTTTATATTCCCTAACCAAAGCACAAAAAAACATCCCTTATATATTAATTTTGACTATGGAATCATGTACAAAATCGTCGCCAAAGTATTATTAATAACGAGATAAAATTATGGGGAAGTTTTCCGTGACCAAGTAATCATCTTCAAAGACGATGATCAAGTTTACTTCGAACTCTGAAAAAAGACAAACCGCGAGTCATTCCCATTTCCTTTTCTAACGATACGATTTTTTTTTTTCGTGGAGTTCTTACCAACTTTAAAGTTGCTCGTCGCAAGTGTGGGGCATGTAAATAATCTAGGGAATATCATGTATATTGGTATGCCGATTCCCGTACACGGATTACCTTCCCCGAATTGTATGTTTTGTATCTCCGTCGCTAAAAATAAATTATTCAAGTTTTTCTCTCATCATGTATTTCTCAGTGGAAAAATTTACCATCTCTTGAGTACCCTTCGGCACATCCGCAAGTTTCCACTCGTACAAGTTGTAGTTCTATGGATTTTATCACAGCTTCGCAGTTTTCGATTACTATCTGTGAAATTATGTATTTTTGTAGATATTTGGTTAAGAAACATGTTAGAATTTGTCTTAGTTACTTCTCCTGTGAGTGGTTGCGAAAGTTTGCAATACAAGGAATCCAATCTTCCAGAAATGCAAAATCTTGGGACATTGGTCCTGTCACGAACATTTTGCAGAGATTCTGGCATAATTTTGAAAAATACAATTTTGTTGTGTTCCTTGTCAACTTTCGGGCTGACTTTGTCCTCGACGATGAATTCCAAGGATTTACTGACGTCTTTGGCCAGAAAGTTTCTTTTGATGTCACAGCGAATTACGTATTGAATGTTCACGAAAACTCCGTGATAGGTTTCGTACAGAGTTTTGTTTGCCCTGGGTTTTAGAGGGAGCTCGAAAGGAATGTCTGTTTTTCCACCAGGAATTTTTCCTGGGGGAAGGACGTCAATGGTGTACTGTACTAGTTGAATTGGCTGGAATTATTGGGAATCGGGATGATTTTAGAAAGAAGTATTTCTGTTTATAGTTGGAGTTGGAATTTTTTTGTACAGAATTTATGAAAGATGCATAGCTTCTAAAAAGAAATGACTTTGAAAAAAATTTGAAAATGTTGCGAGGTCCAAAAAAAAATTGGAAGTGGAAATTTAAATTCACAAAACTGATTTGTTAGTTGAAAGAATTTTTTTGCAGCCCGTTGATCGTCGTTAACTCAAAAAGTGAAAATTCTAAAGATTTGGTAGTATTTGAAATAAATAAAATTGTTATATACATAGGATTTCCTTCGATTCGTATTGAATGAAATTTTGCATTTTATAGCTATAAAATTATTATTTATATTATAATTGGTACCCATGGAAATAGGTAGAAAAATTTTTTTGGGGGTTTTTTTGGAAAAATATATGTTCTTTGGGATTTAATATTTTTAATTTTTCACGATATGTGTTAATTATTTATTATGTTCGTATTTATTGTAATAGAGTAAATTTCTTGTGATTTTAATCCAAGTTATTGTGATTTACATTTTTTTCTAATACCTTAGGTATTTTTTGTCATTTTTCACTACTGATACAATTTAAATGGATTTTCTCATGTAAGTGATGAATTTTTTTTAAATGATTTATATGATTTAATGCTCTAGAAATCAAAGTTCTAAAATTTTTTAAATATTTTAATACATTGTTGAGGAAATAATGTCTTCAAAGATTTGAGGTATTACATGAATTTCTGTAATTTTTGTATTAAATTTTATTTTTGAAATTTTGTATTTTTTTTTCCATTTTTGGTATTTTTATAGATTTCCAGTATTTCTATAAATCACTTAATAGATTTCACGAATTTGTGCTGTAGTATTAATAATTATAACGGTTTTAATTATTGCAATTGTTTTTTGGGATGCAATACATATGTTTCTTCATGATTTTGGATTTTTTTTAAATTTATACCTAATTGAAAGAACTTTCTGGTAAGTTTATGAATTTTTTTTTATAGATTTCTATAACTATATGCTCTTGGATTCGAAGTTGAAACGTTTTCGAAAATATATCTATATAGGTAGATTTCGAGTGTTTAAATATTTCGAGTATTTTTGTGGTTTGTTACATAGATTTCTAAAATTCGATGCTCTAGAATTCAAATTTTGTTTGATTCTCAATAGTTTTATAGATTTCTTTTTTGAGTATTTTTGAGTATTCAAAAGATGTTGTTACGTTTTTCAGTATTTTCATATACTATGAAAGTATTATTATACATCATTTTGTACATTTTTGAAAATTTTATATTCTAGAATCTTAAGTTTCATAGAAAGTAGGTATGTAATTTTTTGTATTTTTTATAAAATTCTATTTCTTTTAGTATTTCTTCAGGTCAGTATGATTTCCAAAATTTTCAGATATTTTTATAATTTTCATAGAGATTTTCAGAATTATATGCCTCAGGATCAAAGGTTTTATAATTTTTTGAGAAATCTCCATCTTTTTAGTTTTCGAGAATGAATTAGATTTGTAGTATTTCTCGTATTTTTTTATTAATTATGAAATTGTTAAATATTCTTTTGTATCGTTATAGAATTCAAATATTTTTGTAGTTTGCTACTGGGATTTATAGTATTAGATCTTATATAATTAAAATTTTATTTGGCAGTAATTACTGTATTGACAACACTCAGGCAGGTGATTATAAAAATTTTTTTTTCAGTAACCAGCGTGGTATATTTTCCTCAGTGTAGATACTACATGTTTCATTGAATTCTTTAATTTTGATATTTTCTCAATAATTCATTTTTATGTACCTCTGGCACAGAAAACGTGTTTCTATGCCAGCTCGAGATCTCTAAACGCGTTTTCTATGCCCTCGGTACATAAAATATCGTTCGTAACAGGCACGGATGTACTCATAGGCAAAATGGGGAAATTACGATCCGAGGTGAAGCCGAGGACTGTAATTTCCCCGTTTCGCCAAATTCGCACATCCGTGCCTGTTACGAAATATACTATTGTCACCTTGTCCAGTATTACTATAGATTCATAGTATTAACATACATTGTTTATGACACTTTTCAGAATTATTAGATCCTTTAGAATTGTTGTATAGATCATAGATATTTTTTCAATTTTTATAGAATTTTATCACTTTAAGAATTTCTCCAGATGTTGTATAATTCGAACGATTTTTTTTTTGATTTCTACATAGATTTCCAGAATTTGATGCTTCAAGGTCTCAAGTTTCGATTTAGCATTTTCGTAGATTATAATTTACTGGTTTGAAACAATTTCTCTATTTCTTATTTTTTACCTTTTCCTAGCCACAGATTAATGAAAAGAATGATGTTTAAGAAAAAATTCTACTGAAGCCAGGAATATCATTATTTTTGAGTTATCATAATAATGAATAATGAATATTGTTTAATTTAGAGAAATTATATGGAACCATTTCTGTTCTCGGAATTTTAGGTAAGTAAATTCATGACTTTTTTACATAGTTTATCAATTATAATAGTTATTTTTTTGTATTTTTTAAAAATTAATTTTGATGAATTTTTCGAAAAAATTCATGTACAGCTCAAATAAGAAATAAAATTTTATCGTATGCAGAAAATGCAATAGTAAATTTTTTTTAACCTTGACAGAATTGTAAAATGCTTCGAAATAGCCAACAGTTTTCGAGCTAAGTTGCAAATTCACAAAACCTTCCATGGTCAGAAAAATTCCATCATGTTTCACATCTGATGGAGTATTTAATGAAATCAACCCACTGACGATTTCCTGGAATAAAAAATTCATGTTTACTTCGAGGACTAGAAAAACAAATTTACCAAGGGTATTACAAACTTACATTTTCGTGGTAAGATTTGCTAGCCTTTTTCAATCGAATGTCAACACTTAGTGACATCATGAAATAATATCTAATTTACTTTATTATTGAATTAACAAAATTTGACATATATTTTGAAGATAATTGTGTGGTTTATCAGGTGTTATTTCATATTGCTCAACTTGTTTTTTAATATTGTATAAGGTAGCTTATTTATTTGTAAAAAACTGAATTACTTTTTCATGAAGAATCAGTTCGATTCATAAATAATCGTCAACAATCGTAAATGTCAACAAACGTCAAAACAAAAAAAACTATAACAGTAAGGTAAGGTAGGGTTAGATAGAAAATCAGCTGATTTCAAATGAAGCCTTTTTGGCATTCAACATGGCGGAATCGAGGCACTTCAAATTTGAATACTTCGACAAAAAACAACAAATTTAGAAAGTTTGAAATGGTTTAAGGTAGTTCTTGCACTTGAAAGAAATTGAATTTAGTCACACAGTCTTGCGTGGCCAACTTGATTTAGCTGCACAATTTGAATTCGTAGATTTGGCAACATCGCAACTGTTTTTTTTATATCTCGCCCAGCGTATGTAAATATGTAAATGTATGTAAACATGTTTGCATGCGCAGCCGTAGATGTAGTTCATGCACGTAGTGTTTTTTGTGAATTTATTTCAAATTTTTAAATAATATAAATATGCCGGAAATATTATCATTGCTTTTTTCAAAATGCGACGTTGCCAAGCGTACCTATGGTCTGTACAAAAGTGACACTTATAAGGGTTTTCTGTAAATTTCTCAAAAAATAGTTTGATAACCCTTGTTGAACTTTTGCAAGGTTGATATTTATGATAAAAGTGATTTTCAGTAATTTTTCAGAATTAATTATAGAAAATTTCTTGAAATATAAGCGGAAATGCACGATTCCCCATATACGCGCATGTTAATTTAGAAAAATTATTACTCAAAAATCAGCGGGGTAAGCAATTATGAAATTTTTACCATAGATTATATACAATATCAAGATCAAATTCTGAAATTTTCAGAAAAATCTATAGAGAATTGCCCAAGTGCAAGTACTACCTTAAATTCAAGTCCCTGTAATGAAAATCTGGACACGAGCATATACGCCCGTGAGAGCAAGTGAGAACTCTCTATCCTGCTCAATCATGCTCTTTCCTTTGTTTTCCTTTATTCACCACTCCTTTCGAACAGAAAATGGCGGCGCTGTGACGTCAGAGATACACAATTGTAAACAAATATGCGGCCATTTTATGTTCAACAATGGCGGCACCTGGCTGCACTACTCGAAAAGTTGACACATTGTGTCCAGACTTTCATTTACAGGGGCTTTAATAAAAATATGCTCAAAATTTAAAAAATTTAAAATATTTAAAATTGTATGCATAGTATTTCATTGGGTAGTTCGGAAAGTTGCATTTTTCGAATTCCTTCGTCACTCAAATCATTTTTATATTTCATATTTTACTATTGTTTGCATATGAAATTACTTTGTTAAAACGCAATGAAATAAACAACAAAGCAACAGAGAATGTCATGATTGATCTAATATCAGAACTGTGATTCACTGTGAAGATTGTGATCACTACTGTTTGTGCATGTCTGTGCATGTCAGTCCATGTTTGTACCATCGACACATTGCTGCCAATGTGAGATATTGAGAAATGGAATAGCTCAATTTGCAGACTTGCCCGACTTGCGATCATGTTAAATCTTAAGTTTTTCAAGTTCTTCACAAACTCAGAAAACATCATTCCATCTTCCAATCAGGGGGCCTATTCTTGAAAACTTTCTCGTACGAGAACTGGGGAAATTTGGAGCTTTAAGGCTTATTTTGTTGGCGCGTACCAACAAAAAAAGCGTAAAAACCCCAAATTTTACGATTTCTCGTACGAGAAAGTTTTCAGGAATAGGCCTCCAGTTGCCTTTTTCAAATTTAAAGTCACTGAAGCTTGTCTTCTATAACCGACTGTCTGAATCTTTATTGATACAAGCTGTGTCCCACATGCCATATTTAGAAACATTCCACATATTTTTGTTCCTAATGCATCAGTGACTGATGAAGTAATCACAGGCCTTGTTACTTTCTGCCAAAGATTGTGCACACTTCATTTGGAAGGTAAAAAACTTTTTCGTACGTGGTAATTATGAGGCTCTAAAAATAATCCAAGTATTTGAAATTTTTGTGTATTTTAGATTGCACAGCAGGTTACAGCGTCGGGCATCATTGTCAGTATAATAGCGTAATTTAGGTACAAAAGTCTTTCCTTGTAACTTTATTATTTCATCACATATAATACACTATTTCACTTGCTTTTCTATATATAATGGTCAATATATTCCCCAATATATTGATAATTTCGAATCATAGCTTATGTTAAAGAGCGATAATAATAAATCACATGAAATAAAGCACGAAATTACAGTAGGATAAAAATGCTTTTAGTGCCTGGAAAAATCAGAATGTTTAAAGTTCGCACTCGAAACCTTAATAGTCGCCAATCCTATTTATAATCTGACTTACAGAAGCGAAAGTTTGGAGTGTTAGCGTTAAGATCTTACCACCTGTAAAATACAGTGGATTTTGTGTGTATTTAATTATCATATTCATATCCGTTGCTTTCAGTGCTGATGACTTATACCAAGCTCTTTCGTATAATGTATCTCCTACAGTTTGACACTGAAAATAAGATTCCAATTGAGTAAATCATCTTTATCAAAATATCCCCATAAGATTTCAACATCTTTATAAAGTAATTTTACTAGACACCATAAAATACGAAACCTGCCGAAGAAGGCAAATTGATGAAATAAATGATGA
Organism: Platygaster robiniae; assembly: GCA_028476575.1. Lineage (NCBI taxonomy): Eukaryota > Metazoa > Arthropoda > Insecta > Hymenoptera > Platygastridae > Platygaster > Platygaster robiniae. Next base: position 26,926,937 of record CM052025.1, on the reverse strand, counting down.
TGGGAATGATTTAAATAACTTTTTCCAACTAAAAAAATAATATTTTATTCGTCTTACAAATGCGATGTCATCCATGATTGACAGATGTTCATTTGATGTGATGGCCATGAAAAATTGTACAATTACGAATGAATGTTATAAAAATGTGTGAAGGGTGCATGCCCTGAATAACATGATTCTTATCCCGTTTTTCTTCGCATTGCTGGCAATAAAAATTGAATGCATGATGACATAGTTGTAGTTAAATTTGGCAAAAGTTTCCAGGTATGAGTGAAACATTTTTTCTATATAATATGCAAAGTTACAATACCAATTGGGTTAGCATGTCCCCCATAAAGCAAGTAATATACGTTTGAAAGCCTGTGGCGAGACAAAAGAAGATGTAACTGCTCATCAAGATGTAATTTCCTACTCGGTATGTCTGTAATGAAGAAGAAACTAAGGCTTTGTTATAATTATATTGGATTATTTGCATCATTAAATGCAGAAAAAGGTATACTTTTGTAAATATGGCCGAAAGAGAAACTTGAGTATACGAATCAAATTTACAAATTTAACTAATTAATTTTTTTATTGTCGGAATGTTCACGCCATGAACATGATATTTTGCCATTTTTATTGATCTTTTTTTGCTTCGAAAAACAAATAAACGCGATTCGGGAGAATTTTGTACAGTTTAGTATATTCCTGAGATTAGGTAAAGTACCGATACATTTTTTTTTAATTAGAAGAAATTAATAACACTGAGAAATTTCTGAAATAAACTACTTTTCACAATTTTTTTATCGGAATAGAAGCGTCACTGCAACATCACTGTGACGTTGAAAAGGCTAATTTTTCATCGCTTTTTAACATTATAGGGATTCAACAAAAAATGACAAAATTTCTTTTTTTTTATTTCAAATGGGAATTATTTAGATTCCACACAATTATTTATGTTTTTCGGTTTCTAAAAATTTTCAACATTTCCAACATGATACCATTTTAAAATTTGAATTTCAGAAACATTTGTTTGATGAAGATTTTTCATCATTTACATACTTCTTTTTCATGATTTATTGAAAATAAAAAAAGAACAGTTCAATGCATATTAGAAAAAAATGCGCGACTTTAATTCTATTTGCAAAATTATATTATCAACATCTGGAATATTACAAATTTTCGGATTTCTACACAATTCTTGACAATTTTTTGGATTAAACAATTTTTATCATGTTTAAAAATTTCATTAATACCAAATGTCTTACATATTGATCCTTCGAAACTTTTCAAATTCAATAAAAATTGATAAAGGTCTTTATGATATTTTATTTCATATTTTTTTGAGTGATGTCATAAAAAAACTTTGATGAATGAAAAACCAATGACAAAACCACCATTTTTCGTTGTGTGGTGAATTTATGGCGTCACCGTGACGTCGTAGTGACGTTTATTTTTATTGATTACATGCATTATTTCTTTAGGCAATATGCAGTACATACGACGATGGCACCATGTAAATGTAGAGGTGAGAGAGCAGGCCATTCTATCACATTTTCGAAAGATAACCAGTTGAAAGTGTTGTTGATTTTTGAAATGTATCTTTGTAAAAATTCAATAATTAATTGTAATAAATTCTGATGTTTTCAACATAAAATGCTATAGACTGTGACATGGAAATATTATGTGAAATACAAATTTTAAGCCTTATGAAGGGCATATTAAAAAATCAGAGATAGATCGTCCTAGGATGTGTGAACATCGTACACAGATTTTTCAAGTCGTTATGATGTTTTGCTTTTTGGTTGAATTTTGAATGAATATAGGTCATTAAGTGAATTCATCTAGAAGGAAACTCTTTATTAAAAAAAAAAATAATAAAAAAATACGTGAGACTTTCATAGTCTAGTATTAATAGATATTTTCGATCCTAATCAAACACTTTAGAAAGATGGTAAACATATTCATTGCTATTACGATGAACTACGTCTGTATAAAATTTCACTACACAAAATTTCGCCATACCCCAATAGAAAATCTTGTAATTCATGAATTACAAACTATTACAACCGGCAAGGTAGATTCCGATTGTACCAGCTGATCATCCAGATAATTTCATTTGAATGAATACCAAAATCACAGTGTAAGAGTTGAAGTTTTATATGGATCTTTCATAATTGTAATCACTGAAAGTACATTTAATAAGTTAGATGTCAGAAAAATATAAATTATACATTTCGCGCCAAGAAATGATCAGGTTGATCAGCTGGTATAACAGGGATCTACCCTGCCGGTTGTAATAGTTTTGTAATTCATGAATTACATACTATTACCAGATTTCCCATAGGGACAGAAGATTTAATATTGAATTTCGCTCGATACAGTATTAAATATTTACTTTCATTATATGGACTATTGAATATTGCATTTTTTTACATATGATTCTTCTATTCGAGTTTTGATAAGTTCATTGAAGTGTTAATATACTAATATGATCTCAATACAAGGTTGTACATTAATTGAAACTTGAAAAAAGCTTTGTTTTTTTTTCGATTTGGAGACAAATATTTTACTTTTAAATGAAAATCTTGGTACCAGCTTTCAATTTAATGTGGCGAAATTTCATTCGATCATAGAATTCTGGTTTACTTTTGATAGCGATGTTTTTTATGGGAGAGTCCAGATTTTCATTTTAGGTTTCAATTCACTGCAGCCACATTCGCCAAAACTTTGAAATTTATAGTTTACCAACACTAGCATGATTCTTTATTAGAGAATATAGATTTTTTTTCACTTTGAACTTTCCCCTTTGACATTGGAAATTTACGTTTCGCTCGGCCGTTGATATTTTCATTTTGAAAAAACAGGTTTTATTTCACTCAATGGTAAAAATTTTTGAATAAAAACTAATCGAAACTCAAGCTTTGGATAATAAAGATTTAGATACTACAGATTTTGATTAAACTTTCAAGTGAAGATAAAATTTTTTCTCGGACACTACAAATTTGGGCACTACACATTTTGATTTCGCTTCGGGGTGCATATACAATTTTTTTAACGATACTGCAGACATGTGGACATTTGGACACTACAAATTTTGATTTTACTCTGATATGAAAATAATGACTTGGACACTACAATTTTTGGTTTTAGTCTACTGCGGAAATTTCAACTTCTATTGTGCTACCCGCGAGTAAAGATGTTTACACATCAATAATAGTTGTAATTCAAGTAGGGTGAATTTGCAAGAGAATTTTTACAATTCATTGTGGATTTTCAAGTGATTTGTATGAATTGAAGTTATACAAGGAAGTGAAGTTCTGCATTAAACAGACAAGAAGACACGAGATTTTTGAGTTAAATCTATGATGCATGCATTGATGACGTGATATGAATTCTTATCGGTTCGTTTTCTATATAAGCAAGTGAAAACTGAGGTAATTTTGTTAGTCGTGTACAGACCACTGATAAGTTCTTGTAACAACATATTGTTCCTTTCCTGTTCACTTAATATTATAAAAAGTTGACGAACTGTTTTTACACATAAGATAATTTTAACATAGAATTTATATTCTGAGTAAGTGTATTAAGTGATGTTGTGATGAAAATTATTGTTTGATTTGGAAATTTATTGATTGTTGTTGTGATTTGTGAATTCAGTTTTCCTGAAGAGGGCAAAATAAAATGCCGAAAGCTTGAAAAAAGACGTTTGTCTGAATTACTCATTTGGTGTGGCTCCAGAATGATCATGAGAGGATAATTTGAATTATAATAATGGAGCGTTAAAACAATTGAAATTTGAAATTACTTCAACGATTTTGTCTGGAAGCTTAGAATTCTGAGTTATATGTCAGAGAAGGGCTGCACTTGAAGAACTTTTTCAGAAGGGTAAAATATCAATCTGACACTGCAAATAAAAACTTTCGTCCAGATTTTTTTGAGTAAATATAGAATAACTGCGGTGGTTAAATAAAAATTAAAAAAACATTTATAAATTATAAATTTTGCGTACAATATGATACCTCTAATGCTAGAAAATTAAAAAAATTTCAGAATTTGGGAAAATCTCAATAAACGTTTCAGCTTGTATTTATTATCATTTTTTTTCGTTATCCTGAAATTTTAACGATTCAGCAAAATTGAAATTCGTGAAATACATTATTTTTGAGTATTTTACCCGTCCAAAAATTTCCAGGTGCTGCCCATCATGCTCTCGTTTTTCTGCCACTTTCTAGTAAAAAAGTCTTCTTCCAACTAAATTGAGTAAATAGCTTCTTTGTCACTACGCCATAACAACAAAATATAGAAAATACTGCATACAATTAATAAAAACCCATAATTTTACCTTAAGGTCTCATAATGATATAAAATAGTATAACGTAACTTTTTTTTCACGATTGAAGCTTCATCCATTCCTCGTAACTGCGCGATGACGACTTTGACTTTACAGCAAGCGTGCGATATCACTAAAAGCACGTGAAAATTCGCTACAACGATGGTAGAAATCATCACAAAACCTGCCATCAATTGTCCTGTATAAATTATTTCATAATTCGGGCTCTTGTTCGTATCGATATTTCTAAAGTAGAACGGCCTCAAAAGCGGCCGTATCGTGACATTGTTGACGACTCTAGGTTTCTTAATGATAGTATAAAAAACGTAGAAAAACAAGCCTGCTGTGTACATCAAACAAATAAACGCAATCATCAGTAGTCTTGTAATTTTTACTGTATCAACAAAACATGCTCGAAATTTCGAGTATTGCGGACTATTGTAATCGTCTTTCATCTGCAAGATTTGTTGCTTAACCCTTGACATATTGAAAAAGATACTGATTAGTTTAGTGAATCCAATTGTCATCGACATACAGGGCGTGGTATATCTAAGAATAACGTTCATATTTCTTTCGAATAACGCGAGATAATGCAGACAGGGAATCGCGCCAAAGCATAATAGTGATAAGTTGATGGACCACACGATGGTCTGAAAAATTGAAAAGAAGGGATGTCCATCGATGTTTGGATAAATGCCGTGTAGAGTGGCGAGTTTTTTTACTAAACTCAAGGCATGGTTGAAGTCTTTGACGCTATTCTTGTCAGGCATTATAAATTTATTCGATGTGGATCAAGTTCTGTAATGCAACAAAAAATGGAGGACTTTATGCACACAAAATCTGACAGATTCTGGCAGTCTGAAGATACAATATTCTCAATAATTATTCTAGAAACGATAGTGTACCTGTATACTTACTTGTAAAAATGACAATTTGAATGATTAATTTTTTTTTGCTTGATTAGAGAACGAAGGCGACAAAATATGTAGGGATGGTAAATTTTATTACCTTATTTCACCTGGAAAATTCTGAATCGGTTTAGAACCTAAAAATGCCCAGATGAAAATGCATTTGTTCACAAATCATACTTTAACTCAATTACTGAAACATTTTACAATTTTCGAAAGCGTTGAGTATCTCCGTATTATAAAATATTTTTTTCAATTTTAAAACATCAAGAAATTTAAGAATAAGATATTGTATTTTCTGATACATATATGAACGTACTAGAATATTGTCAGTTTTACAATAATTTTTCAAGTTTTATGATATTTTTGCAAATTTCGTCTTTTTTTATTTTACGTATTACAATATTGTGAAGCAAAAATTGTTACATTGTATTTATGGTACTGTATGAATTGTAATTTTCACTATACTAGTTCAAAGAATGTATTATCTGTGTGCACATGTACAAACATCAAATTAAATATTTCACTTTTTATCATTGGTTTTTCAGTTCGTATAATATGATATTTCATGTACTAAAAGAAAATATTGTACATATATATACGCATTGGGAAAATTCACATCATATTGTAAAATTTATAATGTACGTATCTTTAACTTTTTCTAATATTATTTCAATTATTATATAATATAGTAAAAAGTACACCAAAAACGTATCAAAAGGAACTTCACATATCTAAATACTCACAAAATTGTATGGTATTTTCTGAAATTTTGATTAGTAGTAATATTACATGATTTACTGTAATTAAACAAAATTTTCAACGATATGTGAACTTATTGACTATTTTCCTAAATTATACAAATTTCTCGAACTTTTTGAAATTATTGACAATATATCAAATTTACCTATTTTTCATTTTTGAATTTAAACGCTTCCAAATATATTGCAAAGATTTCAAAATGATTTCAAAATGATTCCAGATTTTTATTTGAAAACGAACAAATCATTAACATACATATTCCGAAAAATGTGATGATAAATAAAATTTACAGAATTGAATATTTTCTGATACTCTGAAAATGTTTTCAATTTTTTCTATTCATAAGCAATCTCTGGAATTCCTAATGTTTTTGATTGTTCGAAATTTTGAAAATTAAAGCATGGAACTTATTTCTGGTGAATGATAAGTAAATTTTATGTTGTAATGAAAACTTTCCGAATTTTATAAAAATTTGTTTGACTTATTTTGATCACATCGAATTTCTTAATGTTTTACAAATTTTCTCAATACATAAATAAAAATACATTATGCATGTAAGATATATTTCATTTAATAATACAATCTAGGGAAAATATGAACATTGACTGAAACTGCACAAATTTAATAACATTTATAGATATAAATATTAAAAGCGTATAGAAACTTTTTACGTTTTTTTTCCAATATTTTCGAAACTTCAAACATTATACAAACTTTATCAAACTCTCCGAATTTGATGAACCTTAAATTCATCCATCTTATTAAGACTTTTCTTAATTTTTGCATTTTGTTCAAGTTTTTGCGATTTGTATCAAAAACATCTTCACGACTGAGCTAATCACACGAGTGTAATATAAGAAAAAATGACTCTCTGTTACGTAACTAGATGTAAAAACATCAGTAAAAAATTTCCATGAACTGATTACTCCAAAAAAAAAACAAACTACTTCGTCGTGATAAACTCATCACTTTTATCCAAAACTTTAAATTTTACAGATTCTGAAAAGATTTAAACACTTACTTTTGTAACTACCTTAATTCTATTCCAAAAATGTTCTTTGCAAACGTTTTTTACATCATTTAAAATATGGTTTCAAAACGCAATTAAACAATGACAATTTCACAAAGAGAAACTTTACAGAAAGTCTTCGAAAGAAATGACTACCTTTCAGACATCGACATTTGCACAATTATGTAATCATCAGTTGTTACATATTCATGAAAAAACTTTTGATCGCTCTTCAGCACGAATTAAAAACTTTACAATAATTGTAATGCCTCAAGTTTCCTGGCCATCGTAATGAAATATTAATTTATCGGAATTTTCTTTAACAAATTGCAGAACTCAAAAAACAAAGTAATCAACATCTATTTGTTAAAGGAACCTTCAAACTTATTTTTTTTCGTCCTTTAGATTTCTGGGAACACAATTAAAACGTTTGTTTTTTCAAGGTTGTCAGGAGCAACCAAAGTTTTTTCTTCATTGTAGTTGGTAATTACGGTGCTCATTTGACATAAGTTTTCTTCGGATAATTGTCGGGCGGAAGTTTAAATTACATGCTACGTCTTAAATGGCATGATCATCAATTATTCAAACCTCAAAGGGGTTAACGAGCCAAGCTTATTTTGTCATTTACCTTTGTGCGTTACGCGAGGACAGGTTACTTGTAATAAATTTCAGGTCGTGAGACTGACAGAGTACAGAAGTCGAGTGTTTAACAGGATATATACTTGAGGAATTTAAGAAAGATTGTAAGTTGTTAATAATAATCAACGAAGACGATTGAGATTTGGAGAGAGTTGATTCGTGATGAGGCAAGTAGGTTTCCGAAAATGTCAAGTTGTTTCATACAAGAATGTTCTAAAAAAAATTTTGTTATGAATTGTGCAGGAAAATTTTTTTTTGAGAAAAATCAAGATACATTTTAAGTATTTGTAAAAGCATGAATGGTTCCTGTGAATATCGAGAATATACAAAAGTTTATGCAAATTTTATGCACTTCGAAATTCAACACCTGTGAATAAATTGTGTTAGGTTTGTCGTATAATAATTTACTACTTATTGAAACAAGACAGTCAGTTATAAAAATTTTCTGTATTTCAGGTAGTAAATACAACAACGTAAAAATGATGTTATTAGACTTGTGCTATACGAGAATTATGTAAAATCGACAAGTACCACATTGGATGAAAAAATTACATGAGGTAAAGCATAAAATTACAGTACGATAAAAAAGCCTTCAGCGCCTGTGGAAAAGTATCGTAAGCCCAATGGATTTCGCTCGAGAAAAAAGTGATGGCTTATAAAATACGATTACTTACAGCCAAAAAAGTTACGATTGTTAATTTAATCATCTTTCCACCGGTAAAGTGTAATGGTTTGTTTGTGTATTTGATTACGATTGTTATATCTGATACTTTCCACGAAGATAAATTGTACCAAGTAGTAAGGTACAATTCGTGTCCGACGTCGTGGCACTAGAAATAATTATGTCGTTATAAAAATGTAGGATTAATTTTTTTTTTGATTAATTTATAATATTAATATAATTTTTGTTTTGAAATACATGCAGAGTCGTCGAATATTTAGTTGTTTCAGTATTTTTTATTACAATTATGAAAAAAATCACTCTCGCTAATGCTTGGACGATTTTGAGTTTTTCGTGAACAAAACTTTTACTGAAGTATATCTATCCCAAAAATGATTTCTTATAAAACATTTTTTCTTAAATTTTTCCTTCTTAGCATCAATTTTTCCACGTAAACAATTTATTTTATTAAAATATTTATCAAAAGTTAATTATTTTTGTTATCCACACTGTATAAATCGTGAAAAAAACTTTCCTATTCTGTACTAAATTATTTAATCATCAGTTTTTGAGATATCATGATTTTTAGAGTATATTTCCAGATTATTTTTATTAAGATTGATCGAACTCACATTGTAAATTTATTATGTTCACGAAACTTTATCTAAGTTAGAATTTAATTGTAAAAAATAATAAAAAGATGATCATAATTGGTTTTACAAATTATCAAAATCAAGATTCGAAAAAACAGACAAAAAAACAAGTATCTAACATTATGAAATCTTATGAAAATTACATAACGAATAACGACTTGACAAAGTATTCGAAAAATATTCGATATAACATTCAATTATAAGACAGAAAATTCAATAGGTATCAAAATTTTTGAAAAAAAAAAACAAAAAAAAACAGATATTTATATATCAATGAGTTAAATTTACTAAATATTTTGGACATTGAAGACGAATATTTAAAGAAAATAAGTTTCATTGCAGAAATTTAACACATTTGAAAAACATTTTTTTGGGAAAAAGTTATTTGCCTGAGCATCAAATTCTAGTAATTCTTTTCATACTTGTCATCAACATAATGTTTTTGAATTATAAAACAAATTTTTTTTATTGTACTAAAATTATAAATGATACCAGTTGGGTTAACATTTCCCCCATGAAACAGACAATGTAAGTTCCGAAGCCTTTGGCAAAGTAAAAAAAAATGTAGCTGCTCATTATAACGTAATTCTTGGCCTGGTACATCTGCACAAAGAACAAAGTTGAGAAATAGGTTCAAAAGAAAACGTATGATTTTGTATTTTTAATAACACATATTTCCTGATAGTATGTATTAGAAAATGTCTTCATTTTTCTAAACTACTGAAAACAAGTTCAAAATTTGTTATCATTTGCGAGAAAAATATTCTTCATATGAACAAAAAGAAAATTTTATTTTTTGAGTTATAATTACACGGAGAAAAATTATTTTCAGTAAGACTTCATGACCTATATTTTGATTATTCATGTTACGTCAAGAATTGAGTTGATAATTTATTTTGTCGGGAAATGATTACGTTATGAAATTTTTATGTTAGGATACTAAAGTTCCAAATTTATATTTATTCGCATATGAAAAAACGAAATTTTTTATTTCGAAAATCTGATAGAAACGCAAGAGATATAATCTATTGTAGATTATACTAGTTCAAATTTACTTTCTGTAAAGTTAACCAACCTTATATGTATAATTTTTAATCATTGTATGAATAAACCTTCTTAGTATCACCAATGCGATCCAAAACTACAATTTTTTACCTACAAAACTGAACATTGAGATAACTAAGATAAAAGTCTTAAATCTTAAAACTCTTGTAAATATACATATTTTGTTTAAAATTCTCTATAGTAATTGCATGAACATTTTTTTTCCTATGTAACTAACCAATTAATCAAGCTTGGATAAAGACATAATGTTCATATAAGTATATCCAATGCCGAATCGTGATTTTCATAATATTTATTTACGATTAATTTATAAAATTTACACCAATCGCAAATATGTGAGCTCATTTATAAGAAGAGAGAAGTTATGCTCCCCTCTTCTTTGTGTATAGGCCTGTTCTATGATGAACATGGCCATGCAATGGTCAGGGGCGGCGGAACGTGATTTTTTCAAGTGAGAAATAATGTGGCAATTGATACCCAAAAAACGAGGTAAAGGTATTCATTATCATACCTTTTCGAAATATATACGATAATTTCTTTTATTTATCAATAAAGATAAAATATTTTACAAAATTACTCAATGTTACGAGAATTACTAAGAAGTTATACAAATTTGAAAAAAATCTAGAAAGTTTTGAATAGTACGTACTATGTTTGAAATTTTGAGAATTTTGAAAAATCGAAAAACATCGATAATGTCAAAAATTGTTATTATTATTCAACTAAATTCAGAAAATTCGTGAAATTCTATAAGAGTTCATCAATTTTGAAGATTGTGTTCATTATCATATTTGCACTTGTAAGCAAAATAATTTTTGTTTGGGTTTGAAGAATTTTGTAAGTATATAAATACACTGTTAATTTAAAAGATCGTCAAGAATTCTATGAAAATTCGAAAAATTTGTAGAATTTCTAGAAACGTTCTTAAATTTTTCGAAGTATGGATGATATGGTTTTTTTTTTCGTTTATTGATAAAGACATTTATCAAAGATTTGAAAAGAACTGAAAAAGTACTAAAAATTTAAATGAGATAGATTAAATTTTTGAAAATTTGAAGAGTTATAAATACTTCGAACTGCCTTTGAAATTTTGAAAATTCCAACACAAAACAACAATAAAAACTTCAAACATCGTCGATGATTGTGAAAAATTCCGAAAATACGTAGATTGTCAGAAAAAGTTAAAATATTTTGTCGTTTGTGTCAATTCATGTATATTTTCAAAATGCCAGTTATTTTTTTTTTTCGATAATCTGAAAAACTTAAAACGTTTTAGAAAATGACGATAAATCTTTTTTAGTTTGACAAGTTTTGATAAAGTGTGGAAAATTTTGAATGTTAAGTATCATGCTTGAAATCTTAAAACATTGAAAAAAGTGTCGAAACGTTTGTAGAATTTCAGAAAATGTTTCTAAATTTTATACATTGTGTTCATATTCAAATTTTGTGAAGTAAAGACAAAAAAGTTTTTCAATTTTCGTTAGAAAATTCTTACAAATTATTTTAAAAGTGGAAAAAATGACGAGGAATCTTTGATAAGTGAGACAAATTTTTAAAAATTTGAAAACTTCAACGATTGCTTAAAACGGTATAAAATTAAAAAAAGTCGGATAATTTTAGAATATTCAATAAATTTTTAAGCTTGCGTTCATTATCAGATTTTTGTTTTGAAAAATGTACGATAATGTTGTTTTAATGTTTTAGTTTAAGTAAAAATCCTGAAAACTTGAATATTTTGATGAGTTGAGCAAATTTTTATGAAATTGAAAAATTTCCAACCATTTGTGTTGTTTGAAGGGTCAAAACTTTTGAAAAATAAAAAAATAATATGAAATTTTAATGATTATCAATGTACCTTCAAAATCAAAATATTTATGAGATTTCTGAAGATATTCATGAATTTCGTAGATTTTGTTCATTATAATATTTTTTATAAATAAGCACTTGAATGTTTTAACCAGTTTTTTGATGAGCGTTTCAAAAACTTAAGCAGAATTTTAAAATTACGAAAAAGCTTGTTTAGTTAAAGAAGTTTTTATTTAATTTAATCAGATTGAAATAAGCTATAATGTGTTTGAAATTTCACAAAAACGTTCAAAGGATTGTCAATAATTTCGAGAAAGTAAAATGATTCGTAGAATTTCGAAAATTTTCATAAATATTGCAGGTTAAGGAAAATGTTAAATATCTTTTCAAACTTTAGAAACTGTAAGATACCTTTCAAATTTCCTATGCTCAAAATTTTTTGATCGTTTCAAGAAAATATTGATGAATTTCGTAAATCTTGATAAACGTAAACAATTCTGCAAAACAACAATATTAAAATTTACACATTTTCATGTAAGTGCTGTTAGGTTTCAAAACAAATCCAGAATTTGTCAAGTGGGGAGTGCTGCCCTTTTCCCCAAATTTTTTGCCGCCCCTGCCAATTATCTGTAATAACACATCGTAACACCATACGTACTACAATAACAACATGTACATGTAAAGTTGATATAAGAGGCCACTCTAATACATTCATAAAAGTAACTAAGTTGAAAGTTCTGTTGACGTCTGCAATAAATCTGGAATCAATTGTTGCAACAAAATGATATCGTTCCATTCACAAAAACCCACAAAATAGTTGCTTCTTTATCAAAAGGTACCAAAAAAATATTCCTCCTGAATTCACGTAAACATTCATTTCAAGAATTCACCTTAGAGTCTGCTTATGATAAGACATAATCCGACGAAAATTTTCTCTTCCACAAGTGCTTCCATCGAGTTCTCGTATAAGTGCAATGACGACCTTGATCCTACCACAAGCATGGGAAATAACGAGTAGCACATAAAAATTCGCAAGTACGACAGTGGAAATCACTGCAAAACCTGACATCAATTGGACTGTATAGATGATTTCATAGTTTGGACTCTTGTTGTTATCTACATTCTTCACGTAAAATGGTCTTATAAGTGGCTGAATCGTGACGTTATTAACTACTCTGGGTTTCTTGACGATAGTGTAGAAAATGTATACAAACATGCCAGCTGTGTACATCAATATTATATTTGCAACCATTAGTCGACGAACTAATGTGATGGTTTCAAGAAAACATTGTCGATGTGGAAGGTAAAAATGACTGTTGAAGTCGTTTCTCATTTGTATGATATGTCGTTTCACGTTCTCGATATTTCTGGATATGATGCTCAGTTTGAAGAAGCAAATGGTCATTTCAAGAACAGGTACGGCGAATCGGAAGATGTTCTTGGGATTTCTTTCGAATAGCACCAGATAAGAAACGCATGGGATTGCGCCAAGACAGAAAAGCATCAAGTTGATGGAGCAAACGACAGACTGAAAAGTTGAAAAGTAAGGAATCCCATCGACATCTGGATAAACCCCATGTACGATCGCGAGTTTTTTCACAATACTCAAAGCGTTATTGAGATCTGCGATGTTATTCTTATTTCCGCACATCTTGGCTTACAATTGTCATATCTGTAATGCAACAAACTAGACACTGACTGATGAAAGATACGAGAACATTTTGTCCAAACTGCCTTGAGTAAACTTCTTCTAAAGCACTGTCCAAATAATGGTCTTCTTCGCCAACGTTTGCTCTTGACAACACTACTAACAGAAGATGTAGCCTCCCTACAAGAGCAAAAGGAATAGCCTTTTTTTTGTATGGATTTATGAATTATGATGGGCCAATTAGTGATCTAATATTCAGAAGGAAACTTTCCATCGCTCGTAATTATAGTCTCCCAACTCTGCCATCGACTGCGATGAAATATTCATTTATCGGATTTTGGGTGTCCACAAGTTATGACCAGATGACAGATGAAATCGACCTCTTCCTGACAAAGGAACATCGATAATTGTATTTTGTGGCCTCACAAATTTGTGATAAGCAAGATAATACTTTTGTTTCTATATATGTTGTCATGGGCAACAAAACTTTGTTCTTTATGGTGATCGATGACTGCGTCGTGAGTTTTATTTAGATTTACGTAGGGCTCAAGTTCGAAATTACACGTTGTGTTTGCAATGGCATGGTCATCATTTATTTAAAATGCAGACGATCAACGAGCAGTGTATATTTTTCCACTTGGCTTTTTGCCTGTAGTGAAGACAGAGCTTCAAAATATGTAAACTTGAAGTATTTGTTGTAGGATTTACAAAGAAGTTGGAAAAACGATATATAGCTTGTAAGAAGTATTGGCAATTGTTCTGTGGTTGGTGTGTAACGAAATGAGTTGTAAAATATTTCTTTATGTTAATGACTTTATTTGTGAAAAGGTACTTAATGAAGATTTTGGTTTACTTTATCTAGAAAATATGCAAGTTGATACTGTTTTCTAAGTACCTTTTTCACAGATCGGGTCGTGTATGGTGACAAATTGCGTGGACTGCTTGAAATTTTAAATTAGAGAAGGTAAATCCTGGATATTAAGAACCTAATCAGGAAGTTGTTGAGGGTTCTTGATGGTTCAAAAATGTTAATTTAGTTAGATAATCCTTTTGTTATTGCAAAGGTTGTCATGGGTAACAAAAGTTAATTCTTTATGGTGATCGATGACTCCGTCGTGAGTTTTATTTTAGATTGTCGTTGGTCTCGAGTTTGAAATTACAAGTTGTGTGTGGTCATCATTTATTCAAAATGCAAAGGGTCAAAGAGCATGGTCTATTTCGTCACTCGACTTTTTGCATCACGCCTGCGAGGATGATATACAATTATCATTCGATGATTTTACAAGACGAGAAAATTTCGAAATTTACATTCTGACAGTTCTTCTTTTTTTGATTGGAGAAAGAGCTGACTTTGGATATACAGTTTACAAATTGTGACAAGTGCTTTTTCTGGCAGAACAAAAATTACCTTTTAAAAGTGTTCTTGTTGTATGTATAGTGGCCAACTGCGTGGACTGTTCGAAATCATTAATTAGATGATGAAAAAAAAATTACAATCCAGTCATCAAGAACTGGATGATGGAACTAAGAAAAGTATGAAGCTGAATTAGTATAGATTGTAATTTTTTTTAAACAATGTTGCAAAAAATTTTGTGGTCGTTTCTCTGATGTGAATATTGCTTATTTCGGATGTTGGGTGTATAAAATAATTCATACACTATACATTTTTATAATACTATGATTATGCAAAAGAGGAAATAATCGTAATGCTAAAATATAAGAGTTTTTTTTGCAGATGATTCGTATATTTTATATTGTGGATATTCCATCGTTTTTATGTAACAGAAAAAACACAATTACATCACGTACAGCATGAAATTACAATAAGACACAAATGCTCTTAGCGCCTGTAAAATAACATTGTAAGATTATTAATTCCTAGTTAATACTTTTCAAGTCATGTTCCTTTCATTTATTTTAACAACTCACAGCTATGAACGTTTGGTTTGTGAGCTTTATCATTTTTCCACCAGTAAAATGTAACGGTTTTTGTGTATATTTCAAGACAATTATGATATCTGATGCTTTCAATTCAGAGAAATTGTACCACTTTGTTAAGGATAATGTATGACCTACATCCTGACACTGAAAATGTTATACGTAAATTTTCAATGTTCACAGTAACTATTTCTGTATAGTTTTTCAAAACATTATGATCTAGAATAAATTAATTTTCTAAAGAAAACGTTGATGAGAAATCTGGTAACTTATTTTTTATATTATTCTTACTGAAGTGAAACTTCCAATGGCTCGTTGGGAGTGAAATCCGTTCGAGAGTGTTGGAGAATAATGTGGATGGTAAAGAAAACGTTTCTAATAATCAACTTGATATTGAGAAAAGAAAATACATTTATAATAATAATTCTTACATCAATTTTAGGAAAATAGTGAATGTAAAACCTACATTTAAGTTTTATCTTTTTTAATCCATTTTATTATAATTAAAATTAAACATGAATAACATTTGTTATTCAATTATAACTAGTAAAAAAGTATTACGAAAACATCATTTTCCGATAAATGAAACTGAAATTCAGTTTCATACACTTTTTTTTTTTTAATTTAGTTGATACTGTCGAATAAAAATAAACATAAAATGCTCATTCTAAGATGACTTTCAGAAAAATGGTCATAAAACATACATTTTTAGTTCTATATTTTTGATCTATATTATGATGATCACTATTATAGAAATTCATGTTTCACATAAATTCATACAATCTTAAATCGTATGGTATATATGCAATGTGGAAGTAAAGGGAAACTTTGTCGTTAAATTTTAAATTTAGAATTTCACTCGTTTGAAATTCTAATTTTAATCTAATCAACTTCAAGCTACAGTTTTAAACGCAGTTCATGATTTGGTTTTAATGGTTTATTTAGGTGTTTTTCTCATAAAGTTGAACGAACTTTCTTTTTTGTTTAATCTAACTTGCAGTAGTTCGCCATGAGAAGTTTCACTTCTCTCGCGAGTTTTTAAACTCACACCAGTTTTTATTGTACAAGATTTGACCGCTTGAAAGTTTAATTTTATTGTTTTCCAGTTTCTTTATATCACCAGAAATCAAGAGATCCTCAATTTATGCTGTTTTTTTTTTTCTAACAAATATTTAGATGAGCAAATTTAATTATGTCGAATTTTATTTTTCGATTGCTGCTGTTGGAAAAGGTGAGTTTAGATCAAGAATCTGGCATAGGCTGTGAAAATTCGTACTATGTAATAAAATAAATCTGAATGTTCAAACTTTTCACCATTGAAAAACTCGTTTTACTTTTTTAAGAAATATTATGTATACATTATAAATATATGTATATATATATATACTATAAATTCAATCACACTACATACCAGTTGTGTTAAAGATTGACCCATGGAACAAATAATGAAAGTTTCAAAACCTTTGGCAAGATAAAAAAAAATGTAGCTGCTCATTAAAACGTAATTTTTAGCTTGATACATCTGCAAAAATTTGTATACGAAACATCAGCGTTATGCAAAGCACAAATATTCTAGATTTTGTCAAAGGAAAATAATTTTGGGATTGAACAAATTTTAGAATTGTTTTCGTAAGAAGGAAACACATACGTTGTGAATATTATACAGTACGTACAATGATTACAACATGTAAATGAAGAGTTGATATACTGGGCCATTCCAATACACTGATAAAAGTTATCAAGTTAAAAGTTTTGTTTGTGTCTGAGATAAATCTGTAAAACGATCGTTTTTGTCAAATCCTTTCAGGGTATAATTGAAAAATGCAGTAAGAAAAACTTCGTAAAAATGATTAGATGGGGCGAATAATTTTGAAAATCGAATTGTGTTTTGTATTGAAACGAGCCATTGAAGGCTTTGGCTACAAATATCCATGATTGAACAACAATCTACCCCTGTTTACAACACATCATAAATTTTTGAACTTATATTCGTCAAAAAATGTGAGATGCTGACAATTCGTTAGATTGTAACAAAATTATCTTCTAGACCAACATATTCCCAATCCACTCCCTTATCCCTTTTAAAATTCGCAATTTATTATATCATCACAATTCTTCACCTATAATTCTACTATTTTATCTTGAATTTTCATTCGATATGCAAAGTTTACCTTAAAGCTTCAGTATGATAAGACACTATACGCCGGAATTCATTCGCCGCGGAAGACCCCTCTTTGAGTTCTTGTAAAAGCTTAATGATGACCTTAATTTTACCACAAGCATGAGTCAAAACCAAGAGAATGTACAAATTAACAAGCACAATCATCGAAATCATCGCAAAACCTGACATCAGTTGAACTGTATAGATGATTTCATAGTTCGGACTCTTATTATTATCTACATTCTTCACGTAAAACGGTCGTATAAGTGGTCGTATTGTGACGTTATTAACAATTTTCGGCTTCTTGACGATTGTATAAAAAACGTATACAAATATTCCAGCAGTATATTTTAGAAACATATTTGCTACCATTAGTCGTCTCGAGAATGTCACAGTTTTGAAGAAACATTCTCGATGTTTCTGGTAAAGAGAGCTATTGTAATCGTCTTTCATTTGTTGAATGTGACGTTTCACATTTTTCATGTTGAGAAATATGGTGCTTAGTTTGAAAAAACAAATGGACATTTCGATGATAGGTATGATGAACCTGAAAAAACGTCTGCTGTTTCTTTCGAAGAATACTAGATAAGCGATGCAGGGAATCGTGCCACAGCAGAGTAAGAGCAAATTGATGGAGCAGACTATGGACTGAAAGGTTGAAAAGTAGCTAAGTCCATCGACGTTTGGATAGATCCCATGCACTGTTGCTAATTTTTTGACTATTTGTAATGCATAGTTTAGGTCCTTGATGTTGTTTTTACCTGGCATTCTTGATTATGACGAAATAGAAATAACTAAAAAGAAAGGATATCAGCTAGTTTTTTTAGGAAATACATTAGGTAAGATGAATTTGGACTTGGTTTTCATGGGTTTATAATTTGGGCGACAGAACACGATTTTTTTTCCTTTGGTAGGTAGTATTCACTGAGAAAAAAATCTTGTACTTTCTGCGTATATATTGTAAAATCTGCAATATTTATTTTACTTATTACAATATTATACGGTAAAACCGCTATTAATGTAAAAATAATATGTATGCCAGTTTTTACTGTATAATTTCGGACAATTTAAAATCTTAAAATGCAAATTTCACTATACAAACTGTAATTTTTACCATACATGGCGAAAAAATGAACTACATTACTTTTGTCCAGCTTTTTCGAAAACTGTATCATATTACTGAATAAACTATGGAATTTTCATAAATCTGGATTAAGAGGAATCACAATATGATATTGCAAAAAGCACAAGAAGTATGGTAGAAAACGGAAGATGTATAGGAGTTTTTACAACAAAATATATCTGTAACTACAATATCATTTGATAATATTTCCAATATGTTATTGGAAATTTAAAGTTGATACATTATCTAGCAAAAAGTACAATATGTCAGAGTGATTCCCGTTTACTATACAGTATTGTAATAGTTACTATACTTTTTTCTCAGTGTTTGAGATTAAAGCACGATAAGGGGGGAATGTATTTATTATCATTAACCATCGAAACGTACAAAATAATGTTTTCAATTTTTCAATAGAAACATTAATACTAGAAAGGTATCAAAAAATTACAAAAAATCTTGATGAGTTGAAGAAATTATATACAAATTTGTATTAGACTTTCTAGTTGTTTTTATTATATTTTATTTAAAAAACCAATATTCAACGACCAAGTGAATAATCAAATATACTAAAAAAATTTTGTATTGTGCTTATAAATATGTATGTACAGTGTAGAAAAAATACGAGAATTTCCTTTGCTGCTGTAATTTTACTCTATTCTTTTTTTTCATATCTTAAATTAAATAGATAAATTTCGTTAAAATATAGAAGTTTACTATTTGCTGACTTAGAAATCCTAATTAGGCATCTATGATAAAAAAATTTCATACAAATTTTCGTGTATCAATCGATTGGATTTTACATTTTTTGCATTATAAATTTTCTCTTTATCTAAGTAAAAGATGAATCTGAAAATTTTCAGTATACGTGCAGGAAATTTTTCTATGTCGTAAACATCAGATATAGTAAAATTAAATAGTAAAATAGTAAAGTTAATACTAAAATAAAAGTGTGCTTTTTCACTATACTCTTAAAGGGAAAAATTATGTTTAAGTATACAAAAAATTATTATTTGTTTGCTGGAAAAATTATATGTACTTCAAAAAGTTTGTATTGTGTTTAGAATTGGAAATATTTTTTTTGTTACGGTGTGAAAAAAAATACGAAAATTTCCTATGTCCTTCTGCTGTAATTTTACTGTACTATTATATTTAATGTACTTCAATAGAGGAAAAGTTTGTTAAAATAAGGAAATCCACCTTTTGCTAAGAAATCCCAACTAGATCTATAGTAAAAACATTTCATATAAATTTTCGTGTACCAATCGATTAGACTTTTATATTGTTTACATTATAAATTTTCTTTTTATCCAAGTTCAAGATGAATTTGAAAATTTTCAGTTAACGTGCAGGAAATTTTTCCATGTCGTAAACATCAGATATAGATGAATAAAATAGTAAAATAGTAAAATTAATGGTAAAATTAAAGTGTGCTTTTTTACTATACTCATCAAATGAAAAATTATGTTTTAAATATACGAAAAATTATTATTAGTTCACTGGGAAATTCCAGCTGAAAAAAGTAAGGAAAATTTTGTATGAATTTTTCTACATCACTCCTTCGTACTTCTGCATACTCTGCACATGAAAATTCTTTATATTTTTAATGAGTAATAATTCTATAGAAAACATTGAAAATTTTGTAGTTAGTCAAAAATAAATGCTATTAAAAAAATTTAGTAGAGTTCTAGAAAATTTTCATGAATTTCGTTGATTGTCTTCATTGTCATACGTCTTCGAAATACGCATGACATTTATTTTTTTATTTTTCATGAAAATCTGAAGCACTCAAAAATTCTCTTAAAAATTACTGAAATTCTTCAAAAGCTAGATAAATTTTTACAAAATATGAAAAGTTTTCAATGATTTGTATTAAATTTGAAAACTTTACACTTTTGCTATCAATACCATTGAAAAATTAAAAGTTTGTTGATAAATTAATTTCTAAAATCTGAAAAATGTGTAGAATTTCAAACATCTTGATAAATTGCGAAGATTGTATTCATTATCATGTTTTTACAAAATGTAAGTGATAATATTTTTTAAATTTTCGTCAATAAATGACACGGAATTCGTGAAATTTAAATATTTGAGAATCGTTACAATTATACTCGATATTTCAAAAGTTTTATGAAAGTAAAAAATTTTTCTTTCAAGTATGCAAAATTTGACAAATTTGTAGAATTTTATAAATATTTATACATTTTGGTAATTATGCTCATTACAATATTTCTTCGAAATTCACATGATATACTTTATTTTTCGATAAGAAAAACTAGAGAAGTATCCAAAAATTAGTAAAAATCTCTGTAATTTGGATGATTAGTTTTTGAATATAGAAAATTTTAAATAATTTGTCTTACGTTCGTAATTTTAAACATTTTTTGAAAATATGGAAAATCGTTAATAATTATTCAATGATGATTCGAAAGAATGAAATTCTATGAAATCCTTCAATAATATTAGTAAGCCACTCGAGTATTGAAATTAATGTTCTACTGATTAATATTATTAATAGTTTAAAGAAAAAAAATATTAATAACTTTACTAGATCAGTAAAGTTAAGAAAAAAATTCATTAATAGTACATTAACAAAAAAGTGATCCTTCTCTTGACAAAAAAAAGTTTACATTTGCTTAAGTTAAGAGAAAAATCGAATACAAAACTAAAAAATTCTAACTAAAAAATATCTAACAGTCACTCCCCTAAAAAAACAGTTTGCACAAATTTAAAAATGTGTATTATATAATTCACACATTTGCTCGTGCAAACAAATCTTGAATTTTACACAAATCCCTAAGAAAAAAGTGTATTTTTGGGGCAAAACATTTTTCATATAAATAGTATGTGAGAATAATTTCCAAAATATTCACAATCACTTACATTTTTGAGTTTTTTCTACAGAATTTATTCAGTATCTGTATTTTTTTCTTCTTATTTCATCTATATTGCGACATTGAAAATACCGACTCGAACAAGGCACAAACAATGCAGTGAAGAGTCCTCCCTTAAGAAAATAATCGAGGGTTTTTTTTTACACATCTATACTAAAGTCTTGTCTTATGATAGGCTCATTAGCGATAAAAAATTCATCGATGAACTTTCAATTGCTCGCTGATGAAAAGTCGAGACAACGATGATATCCCCTCGGTCACCATAAATTTTTAAAGTATCGAAAATTCGATGCTTAAATTCTAAAATCTAAATCGAAATTTTATCAATCCTTTGAGGACCCTAGGACCTTGAAAAATAACTTTAAAGTTGCTAAAATGCTTTATAAATGAAAAATTGTCTTTGTTGTTATAGTGGTTGTCAAGGGTGACAAAAGTTAGTACTTTGATGTGGTCAGTGACTTCAATGCTCACATGATGTACGTAATGTTTGAATATAATCGAGCAAAACTTCGAAATTACGTGTTCGAGAGGACATGGACATTATTTATTTAAACTTCAAAAGGCTAACGAGCGTATCTTACTTTGTCATTTTGTTTTTTGTTTTACGTGAAGACAGGCTATATTGTATAACGTCTAGTCTTGGAAAAGAAGTAAGTCAATTTATTATATAAATTTTGTCAATATTTCAAAACAGTGACAACTATTATTAAAATGTTGAACGTTTTGAATAATTTTTTTATAAAAGTGTGCATTGTTCATCCAACCTAAGATTTGTCATAAATTTTGTTTTCTAGAGATAAATTTTTTTTAGAGATGAATATTTGAATCAGGGGCGTAGGTAGGAACAGTTTTTGGGAGGGGTTTTTCTACAAATACTTTTCCTTTGGGATTTCAAAATTTTAAATGTTCGACAATAAAGTTAGAAGAGAGCGATTTCGAAATATTTAACATTTCGGAATTCAAAAGTTATCCAAATTTTGTAATCCAGAGTTGCACATTTTTCATGTTCGTGAATAACAAAATTCGATTTTAGTGATTTTTAATTAGTAACTGAGATTATCTTTTTTATTAATAATCTTCGTATTCATACCACTCTAAGGATTGTCTGATATTAAGTTATAATAATATGGGTTTCTAAAAAGCATTCTAAAATTCGATGCTCTAGGAATCAAACTTCTGAAAAATTAATATTTTTGAATTGATTTTTGAGCAAATTTTAACTACATAAACAAAAGGTGAATCACAAATGTATATTGTTGTCATACGGTATATTATTCATTAAATTATGTAGTATTTCCCGGTATTTTATATATTTCTATTATTTCTATTAATCACTTACTTAATTTTTAGAAATTAATGTTATAGTATATTGAAATTTTCAACAATTTTGGGAATTTAAATTGATTTTTCAGACGACAGGTTCTTTTATGAAGATTCTCAACACTTTTATTTTATATTTGGATGTATTTTTATTGTTTTCTACATGAATTTCCAGAATAAGTTCTAAAACTAAATATCATTATAGTATGATATTGATAAATCTGTGGCTTCCCGCCATAATCGAGAAAGTCACTTGTGCCAGAAGGCTCAGTTTACATGATATTCTGATAAAATTTTGAACTTTATGGCATGTGTGACTTTCTCGATTATGGCGGGAAGCCACAGAAATATGCTCCGAAAAAGAGAGTTCTACAAATTTCTGAAAAAGTTACATTGACATAATTTTTATGTATCGAAAGATTTCTAGTAAACTAGTAAGCTACTAGAAAATTAGTAAACTGGTAAGCTAGTAAACTAGTAAGTTAGGAAAAGAGTAATATAGAAAACTAGTAAGCTAGTAAACTAATAAACTAGTAAGATTTTGAGTAAACTAGTAAATTAGTAAACTGGTAAGCAAGTAAACTGGAAAGCTATAAAAATTGAAAGCTTGTGAACTAATAAGCTAGAAAAAAAGTAAATTAGCAAGCTAGTAAGATTGTAACCTACTAAACTAGTAAACTAGTAAACTAAACCAGTAAACTAGTAAACTACTGAAATTGTAAAATAGTTAAACAGTAAACAAGTGAAAAAGATAAACAGTAATATAGTAAACTCGTTAACAAGTAAATTAGTTAACTTGTAAACTAGTAAGCTAGTAAACTAGTTAGCTAGTAAATTTGGAAACAAGTAAATCATTAAGCTAGTAAACTAGTAATCTAGTAAACTTATTTGTCACATTTTTCTAGTATAATATACGAAACTCTGGAGGATTTCTAAGTATTTTTATAGATTACTTATATTTTTGTAGATTGCTACAGAGATTTAAAAAATTCGACGTTTTATATGCGAATTTTGATATATTCTCAGTAATTTCAAAAATTAATGATAAAATCACATTTATATAGATCTGCGTGTTTTACATCGTTATTATTTTGGAAATATTTGAAATTTTTAAAATACTTTGTTGCTTTTACTAGAATTTTTCTAGATTTATAGTATATTCAGAATTAGATGCTCTAGAATCCAATATTTATAGATCGTAGAGGCGTTTGTCGAGAGTTTTCAGAGAACAGTTTTTTCATAGAATTCAATTATTTTCATTATTCTTTTAGAGTTTATATAGATTTTATATAGATTTCTAGAATTTGATAATCTAAGATTCAGAGTTTTGTAAATTTTCAGCATTTTCGTAGATTTTTATTTTTCTTGATTATTCACTGAGTTGCAACAATTTTTCTGATTAATTACTTATATGTAATCCTACGTCTTGATAATTTTTCCTTTATTATTAAATATATACTGCTTACGTGTTCATGCATTTTTTTGTAACTTTTTTTATTGTTTATCGATGTAACTTCTTTCATTTTTACATGAAATATGACATAACTCCAGATACCCTGTCTGCCTACGCGCCTGATTTGAATAACTGTCTTCTCGATATAAATGCAGACATATAATTTAAAATATACTTCCAATTTCAAAGATGTTTAGTTAGATTCCAAATGTCGTTAAAAAACATGCACAAATTACATAAAATTTTACATGTTCGGTGTGTTGTAAACAAGGCCACGTGTGTGGAATGTAAAGATTAACATAATTTTAGGCCCTTGCATGAACTTGTCAGATTTCAGAGCCCTTTGAAGTGATGAAGCGCAAGGTGACGCGGGATCAAAGGTTAATCGACCAGGTTCTTTCAGGTAAGCAAAATATCTAAAAAGATAGTCTAAAGATTTTGTGAAGTTGTGAAAGCATCACACGAATAATGACAAAATAATAATAAATGTTTAAAGATAAAGAAAATAAAAAATTTAAAAAAAACTCTGTTGGTTTTTTCTTTATACAAGCATTCGACGACAGCGACTTAACTGTTTTATCAGAATTTTCTGCACTTTTGGCGAACATTTCGACCTCATCTTGATATTTGAAATGAGATACATTTCAAATATACTTACACTTCCTCATTACACAACAACGCTCATTTTCTTGCGGTGTCCCATTCCACGCAAAACGCATAATAAACACCCGACAAAGAAATGCGAGTACTCAGATGTCCACATACACGTTTTGTTTCGACACTTTCTACAGCTATACATACGTGGATCCGAAATCTTTTGCTGGCGTAAACTTTGCATTTCTGCAGGGCAGCATTTTCCGCTTTCACTGTGACCAGTGAAATAAGTGATGGAAAAATTTTTGATTTGAGAAAGTATTTTCACTCTTCATAGAGCGAATATATGATGGATTGAGCAGGGATTGGAAATTAATATTCAGAGTAGGGAAATTTACTACAAAACAGTGAATAATGAGTTTTCGGAAGGTTTGATTATAATTTGAAGTTATTGTGAGGGTAAAATTACAAGGAGAGTTGATTTTCAGTATTTTAAGGGGTTATATACCTTTTTGTGCGGACGAATTGAGGATGGTTTGGAGTAACTTTCAAGGTATGTAGCAATGGTGCTATGTCGCAAAAGTTATTGTTTTTTGATAGTGTATTGTTCACTTGAAGAAACAAGTATTTGTTTTTTAAAGAATATTAACAACCTTTTTTATATCTAGTTCTTGAACGATCGTTTTTTTATAGAAAAGTTTTTATTTTGCGGATTAAAATTTTTAATTAAATTTTCAGAGCTCAAAAAATCAAAATCTCGGGGAAAACGTGCTTGCATACAGAAAAAACGTAATATTTATTTTTTTCAATTGTTCAAGAACTAGCTATATTTCTAGACTAATGAAATTTTTTGGATTTTGTAATTTAACTTGACCTGTTCGACCTGCATCGTGGTCACCACAAGCCTCTTTAAAAAAAAAGTTTTTTCGGGGAAAGGGCCATAACTTCACCGATTGTTGATATTTTTTTATGAACATACACTTGCTTTTCTAAGTGGACAATACACTGTTTAATAGCAGTGGTTCAATACGAGAAAAACGTAGACAATGTTTCTTTTTACTTGAAAAAAGTAACAATATTTTGTGAATACGTAAAAGGTTGTTTAATAAATAATAAAAAAAAGCTCAAAATAGGGGCTAAAAAAACTTTTAGAAGAGCACTCAATTTCAAACTCATATTTCGTTTTCTAATAACGATTCTGTAAAAAAAGGTATTGTTAATTCTTAAATTATGAAAATAAACTCTATTCATTGCAACAAGTTTAAAAATATTTTTTGAGAATCTAAAAAGAATAAGTATTGTAAGAAACTGAATAGATACCCCCAGGGTAGTACTTTTTTATTTTATAGTTAAAATATCATCAACTTGCAAAGTATCGAAAAATAAGGAGAAATCTTGATGAGTTGGAAGAATTCGTATGAAATTAAGAAAGTTTTAGAAAGTGAGTATTATGTTAGGAATTAGAAAAATTTAAAAAACATTGAATATCGCACAGACCACGCACCCCTTACTTAATTTATGAAATTTGAAAAATTTGCAGATAAATTCAGAAGATGTTTATGAATTTTGTGGATTGTGTTCATTGTCATACATCTTCGGAGTATAAATAATTGTCTTTTTTATTATTATTAATTTCAAAGAATTCGGAAAGTATCAATGAATTACGCAAAATATTGATGAGATGGAAAACTTGTTACAGTTCAGAAAGTTTTAAACAGTTCGTGTAGTGTAAAAATTTCTAAAACTTGAAAAAACGTTAAAAATCTTAAAGATTGTTATTAACTACAGAAAATTTAAAAAATTCGTAGGATTTCAGAAAGTTTTCATGATTTTCATAAATCATGTTTATTCTCATATGCATAAAAATAAATTTTCATTTCTGGTAAGTAAATAGACAGTTCAACTTGAAAAGATGGAAAAGATGATGATTTTGTGAATTTTCATAAAATCTAGAAAGTTTCAAATAGTGTATGTTATGCTTAAAAATTTAAGAATAATGGATGATTTAAAAGCAACAAAAAATTTTCCGATTATCCAGTATTAACATAAAATCGTCAATATTTTTTCAAAACTCATCAATAACTTACGCAAAATATTGATGAGATGGAAAACTTGTTATATTTCAGAAAATTTTAGACAGTTTGTGTAGTGTAAAAATTTCTAAAATTCGAAAAATGTTTATAATCTGGAAGATTGTCATTAATTAGAGAAAATTCGAAAAATTCGTGGAATTTCAGAAAGTGTTCATGATTTTCATAAATCATGTTCATTCTCATATGCATCAAAATAATTTTCCATTTCTGGTACGTAAATAATCATTTCAACTTGAAAAGATGGAAAAGATGATGATTTTGTGAATTTTCATAAAATCTAGAAAGTTTCAAATAGTGTATGTTATGCTTAAAAATTTAAGAATAATGGATGATCTAAAAGCAACAAAAAATTTTCCGACTATCCAGTATTAACATAAAATCGTCAATATTTTTTTAAAACTCATCAATAAATTACGCAAAATATTGATGAGATGGAAAACTTGTTATATTTCAGAAAATTTTAGACAGTTTGTGTAGTGTAAAAATTTCTAAAACTTGAAAAATGTTGAAAATCTTAAAGATTGTCATTAATTAGAGAAAATTCGAAAAATTCGTGGAATTTCAGAAAGTGTTCATGATTTTCATAAATCATGTTCATTCTCATATGCATCAAAATAATTTTCCATTTCTGAAAACTAAATAATTAGTTCAACTTGAAAAGATGATGATTTTGTGAATTTTCATAAAATCTAGAAATTTAAATAGTGTATGTTATGCTTAAAAGTTAAAGAATAATGGATGATCTAACAACAAAAAATGTCCCGATTATCCAGTATTAATATAAGATCGTCAATCTTTTTCTAAAATTCGACCAATATTTTGTAAATTGAGACACAACTACATATAAATATTCAATTGCTCAATAACTTGGAAAAAAAGCTAATTTTGAAAAAACCCCTTTGGAAGACCATTCAGAGGTTTCTAATCCATCGTTTTTCTTCGGTCCCTTTAAAATGAGAATTTGTCCATCTCACGACCCATATATTCCACACACATCCCCATACCATAAACCAGACCAGGATTCTCAAATCCAGATTTCAGGTTTTCGGGATATCGCGTGTTCCTTCTCCATCGGGGCCTGGAACAAACCTGGTTGAACCTGGTGGGGATCGGCGCGCCTCGAAAGAAAGTCAGCTCAAGTAAATACATCAGTTCGGCAGCGCGCCTTTGCCCGCGTGCACGCACGCGGTAGTCCGCCTGGGCAGCTTTTAATCCCCCCCACTCTCAGCCCTCACACCCAACCACGTGCTACAGAAAGTCCACGGACAAAGTTTCGCGAGGAAATTCGACTCCCAGTGGTTTTTTGCGCGGTTCTGCAAAAAGTATACGCGTGTGAAACGCCTGAAAAAAACGAGGATACAAAAAAAAGGAGAAAAAATCACGGATGAACTGATCGGTGAGGAGACATTTGAATGACCGAGTTGACTCGCGGATTTTTTCGCGAATTTTCGCTCGAGCCGACTTTCCCGCGACACACTTTCCCATCGGGGTCAAAAATAAAATGGTGCTCGCGAAAATGCTCGTGACGTTTTTCGTGGCACTTTTAATAATGTATGACACGATCCCGAGGGATTGTCCCCTGGGAGATTTCGCGCACTTTCATCACGATCGAGACCTCGGGCGCGTACTTTATGCATGTAGGACGGGTTCCCACTCTCAGTCTGAATCTGGGGAATTCCAATCATTTGAAACGGGTTTTTCAATATATTTAAGTTAACTTTGGCAGGAGAGTGGAAAATCAATAAAAAATGTTATGAGAATAGTTCAGATTTTTCCAAATTTCTTCAATATTGAAATTTTAGAAACTTTTTCTTACTGGTTGTACATCAGAGAAAGACGAAATTTAGAATTATATTTATTTGAGAAGTCAGGTCTTTAGATACGTATTTTTGAAACTAATTATTCAGACTGTCGTTTCAATATTCAAGCTTTTTGTATTTATTATCACGCAATTATTACTGAAAATACGCAAAGAATAGCAATCATTTATTTTTAAGATTTATAAAAATTCTAAAAATATTCACCGGCTTTTCTGCATTTGAAGAAAGATTGGCCTGAACAAAAAAATTCAAGTTTATAGTTAAAATTTTCCCAGCAACGAAAAAAAACTGAAGGGGTTTCTCGAAAGAATACTTTTTTTTGGATGTTGAAATTTTGAATCTTTGACAACCTGGTAACAAAAGTACGATTTTTCAATTATCAAATTTATTATTAAAGATTTCTTGTATATGTTTCTTTGTATCGCTCTTTACATTTATAGAAGTGGTTTCGTTGGACCGACTGTTATTTATTTATA
The DNA here is from genome assembly GCA_028476575.1 of Platygaster robiniae. Lineage (NCBI taxonomy): Eukaryota > Metazoa > Arthropoda > Insecta > Hymenoptera > Platygastridae > Platygaster > Platygaster robiniae. The sequence continues at coordinate 26,897,605 of CM052025.1, read as the reverse complement.
ATAAATGAAATTTGGCGGAAGTGTATTGTAAAAAAAAATTAAATAAAACCAACTTTCTCAATATTCCTGATAAATTATTTCTTCCGACTCAAAGACATTTATTATACTAACCTACTAAAGTTTATTCTTATTTTTTTTTACAAAATCTATTCTCTGAGTCTAGAGTTCTGGAACTTGATGCTATAGTACATATTGAAGTTTTTTTAACGATTTTGAGTATTTAAATCCATTATTAAGAGAACACTTTTATGTACACATATGTTTAGTTCTTTAAATTTTTTTCGTATTTTTCGAATATTTTTACCATTCGGAAAATGATGTTGAGATATTTTTATATAGATTTCTAGAATTATGTGCTCTAGGACTCAAAGTTTTCTAAATTTTGGAGAAAATAATAAATCTACATAGGTTTGTAGCAATAACAGATTTCTTTCGTTTATTGCTTTTTTTCAGTATCTATGAAATTTTTAGTGATTTACTATACCATTGATTGATGGTATCATCAAAGATTGCTATAAAAATTTCAAGAATGCAAATTCTCATAGACTTAAAGTATTTTTCTCAATTTTTGGAAACTATGTATCTACGTTGATTTTTAGTTTTTTTTTTTCATTATGTTTCCTGCTTTATCATATTTTTTAAGTGTTTCGAAGATTTTGTATCATTTAAAAATTTTTTTTTATACATTACTCGTATTTTCATAAATTCCTATCGTACGTCTTTTTATGATTTGATCATCGAAAATACGAAGTATTTTAAATAATGTTTCAGGGGTTATATATGTACCTTTTTGAGCCGAAAAATTGAGGATGGTTTGGAGTAACTTTTAAGGTATGTAACAGTAATGCTATGTTCCAAAAGTTATAGTTTTTTAATAGTATATTGTCCACTTGAAAAAACAAGTATTATAAATAATATATAATCTAGGAATATGTCTTGTTCTTGAACGATCACTTTTTTATGTAAAAGTTTTTATTTTGCAGATAAGAATTTTTTAATAAAATTTTCAGAACTCAAAAAATCGAAATCTCAGGGAAAACGTTCTTGCATACAGAAAAAATGTAATATTCATTTTTGCAATCGTTCAGGAACTAGATACATTCCTAGACAAATGAAATTTTTTGAATTTTGTAATTTAACTTGACCTGTTCGACTTGCATCGTGGTCACCACAAGCCTCTTGAAAAAAAGTTGTTTCGAGGAAAAGGCCATAACTCCGCCAATTGCTTATTTTTTTTTGAACATATACTTGTTTTTTCAAGTGGATAATACGCTATTGAAAAACAAAAACTTTTAGTGTCATAAGATTATTGCTACATACTTCAAAAAATACTCGAAACCATCTTCGATTCGTCCGCCCAAAGAGGTATATAACCCCTTAAAGAATAGTACTTCAATAGATATATATTACTTTCAGTAGTTGCAGTGTTTGTATGAATCAAAAGATTGTCTGTTATTTTATTTGATTGTAGTATAAATTTCTAGAGTTTAATGCTCCGGAATTCAAAATTCCCCAGATTTTGAGCATTTTTGTAGATTATAATTTTTCTGTATTGGAATACTAGGTTAAACAATTTTTATAATTTTTATGTTCTAAGTAGTCCTGGACAATAATTTAATATTTGAACCCTGATAAATGAAAATTTATTCTGAAGCTACTATTTTGTTATAATTTAATCCTAGTAATTTTGATTCTCATAAAAAACCTTCTAAGAAACTGAAGTGTCTCATAAAGAATTGATCAAACAAATTTCGTAAGTTTTTTTTCCACTAAAATATCATTAAATACATTCTCATAGGAAATTACATTTTCTTCTAAAGTTTTTATGAGAATCAAAATTACTAGGAAAGTAATAAGTGAAATTAGCATTCCCCATTTTAAAAACTTGAAGAACCTACATGAAACTATTTTCCATGTTCTATACTACAGTTTTTTCGTTTTAACAATTCTGATTTATTTTTTAATTCATTATATTTTTGTTTTCTACATTTTCTTTTCATTATCATTCTTACAGTTGAAATATTTCAATTTTAATTTATTTGTACTCCTATAATGGTATAATAATTAGTACTATTTCCTACTGTTTAATGGAAAAATCTTTAATTTCACCCAAATATTCGGGAAGGATTTAAGCCCCTCAAAATCCCCTTTTTCCTACGCCCCTGGCCATAACGGACGGTCCGTTTGGTCCCGTTAGAAACGCGCGCATCTCAAGATGCTCGGCGAATTTTTCGCCTTCTAGATTTTTCGCAAAAAAAATTCATCCTACAATAGACCTTTAGTTTTCACACTTTGTCAGTTCATTCATTTTCGGTCTTTTGGAGTGAGAAATTGAGAATTTAGATTGTTTGGAGTGAATGTAGTACATGCGAGCAGTCGCTCGGTATATTGCGAATCGCGAGCGTGTGCTCTTTATCCATTTACTCGAGCGCGCTCGCTTGGCTTCTCTTCGATATCACGTCCGATATCAATTCATCTCGTTCGGAAATCTTAGCAGTTCGCGAAATGACGGAAGTACGATATCCGAGACGGTTGAATTATGCCGCCAATGTACCGAGAAAATCTTATCGTTTATGACAGGAGTTCAGTATTGAAATTATGCAGAAATTCCATGGGCGGAAAATTTCGAGGAAATTTCTAAAAAATGTGCTAGACCTTCATTTATGATGTGAAATTCCTTGCAATTTGATTTTTTGTATGAATTGGAATCTGCAGCGGTTTCTTTTGACTTAGGAAATTTTGAGTGGCAGAAATGATTCCATGGATTATGCGATTGCAGAAAACTGTAGAATTTTCTAGTCAATTTTGAACTTGGGATTGGAAAGTGAATTTCAAATCGGAAAATTTATTTGGAAAATTGAGTATTCGATTTTATCTGAAGTAAAATAGACAGAGTTACTGCATTTTGAAACTCATTTTAAAAAATTTCGAGGAAAAACTTTTATGACATAGCATTATTGCTACATACCTTCAAAGTTACTCCAAACCATCCTCAATTTGTCCGCACAAAAAGTCATATAACCCCTTAAAAAATAGGAATATCTTATATTTGAAGGATAAAAAAATCAAAATCAACAAAGCTTCGGTCACGCAATTTAATTTTGCGATATTCAAAATGTCATGATTGTAAAATCATACACTGAGAAAAAAATATAGTGATTATCACAAAACTGTGTAGTAAACGGGAATCACTTTGACATATTGTACTTTTTGCTAGATTATATATCAATTTTTGAAATAACATATTGGAAATATTATCAAATGATATTGTAGTTATAGTTATATTTTGTTTAAAAACTCCTATACATATTTCATTTTCTACTATACTACTTCTTGTATTTTTGCAGTATTATATTGTAATTCTTATAAATCCAGATGTTTGTAAATTCCATAGTTTATTCAGTAAACAGATCTGTATAGGTTCTTTTTGAAATATTTTTGTATACTTTCTAGGTTTCTAGTGCATCATATTCTAATATGATACAGTTCTCGAAAAAGCTGGATAAAAGTAATGTAGTTGATTTTTTTCGCCATATGGTAAAAATTACAGTTTGTATAGTGATATTTTAAGATTTAAAATTTTCCGAAATTATACAGTAAAAATTGGCATACATATTGTAATTTGTACAATAATAGCGGTTTTACTGTATAATATTGTAATAAGTAAAATAAATGTTGCAGATTGTACAATATTATTGTAAAAACTATAATGATATTGTAAAAGTTGCAATATTATTCTAAAAAGGACAATAATATTGTCCTTTTTACAATATATATGGCAGAAAGTACAAGATTTTTTTCTCAGTGTAAGTCTTACTAATTTGTTCAGTATAGTTGAATGAGAAATGAAATTACTTATCGTATCAAAAGATGTACTAAACTTAAAATTTTTATTTTTCACAGAAAAGAGTATTAAACCTTTAGAATTCTGTTATGTAAGTAAAGTGAAATGTAGAAGCGAGTTCACTGATGCAGCAAATATTTTCTGTAGAGACTCGACAATGCATGGCCTTGAAAAACGACAGTCAGTTTCTTTGTTGTTGTAAATTGTGAAAATATTCAACAGAAATGAAATATTTACACTTTTACCGTTAGAAAAACTATATATTTTTTTCTCAGTTGGAGGAGAAATTGAAAAAAAGTAATACATATCTAATGTTTCCAGTCTTATTTCTCCAAAATGGACAAAACCCTAGTTGTCAAAAAAATGTTAGAAGATTCTGTTAAATACATTCTCCTAAGAAATTTCAGTTTCTTATAAGGTTTTCATAAGGTGCACCTTAGTGATAAATAAAATTCTTATAAGGAATTTTATTTTCTTTCAAGGTTTTTTTAAGGATAAAAATTACTAGGTAACTGTAAAAACCTTATTCTGTGTATGAAGAAACATCTCCATTCTTACAAAATAAAAATATTCATCTGGTCCTACTGTACTTAACAGTAGAATTTAAATTTCATTCCTATGATATTCTCAAACCTCCTCCTACTCCTCTACTACTTTTACAGTCATGAAAACACCCAATATTTAATGCTTCTAGTTGAAAATTTTCCCCCCGAATTCCACAAATTTGAAAAAATCTTTTCCCCAATGGCATGCATGAAACGTTGACCTCGTTCGGCCGATCGTTGCTCAAGACGCGCAAAAGCAAGAGCCTCGAGCGACCCGGCGTTTTCAATCGGGATGAATTTATGCCCGGGTCGGGAAAAACTTTTCTACCCGTGGAAAATCTTGATCCCAAGAAATATGTGCCAAGAGTGTTACAGACGAGACGTTTGAAAGAGCGCTCATCCGGTCCGATTTTTCGCGATATTTTTTCCTTGTTCACCGCGAGGGAAGACATTCCTTTTGTATAGGCATTCGAATAATCGCGCTGTGAGAACATCGCGGAATTTTGCATTTTCTCAGTCGCGATTCTGGCTTACGTAACATTTACGCTCTCTGACACGCTCTGAGGATTTTGACAGCGTGTTTCATTCATTACACCCAAATTGGCCGCTGCGAAGGAACTGTTTTATGCGCGGCCATACCCGTAACAGTTCGACACGGAAACTCGGTGAACGCGGACGACGACAATGAAACGTTGGCATTTCCCTGAAAGTTCCACACGCTTCGAAAAGCATGAAAGTTGCGAATTCCGGGTGCACGAAACTGTTGAGGTGAAACTCAGGTGACAGTCGGAATTTATCGAATTTGGAGAGCTTTTTTCCAGAAGAAGCAACATTTTTCATGCAGGAGCAAACTCAAATCTATGAGTGAATATTCAACTCATTTGAATGAATCGATGAATATTCATTCTAGCATCAGAATATCTCAGAAATCAACTTGCAAGCTTGAGCTTTTACTGATTGGAATATTCAAAAAATATGAGAACGTGGATCTTATCTTGGATCATTTTATTTTTCAAGTTTTTATCATCTTTTGGCCCTTATCAAGACAACGAAGATCTTGGCAGGGTTCGGAAAGTTACTTGAAAAAATGTAACGCGTTACGTTACCGTTACAAAGGTGAAAAAAGGAATTCGTTACGTTATCATTACTTAAAAGAAATAGTTACTCGTTACGGTTGCCACTTCAAAAAAGTAACGTTCCGTTACCTTCACGTTACTTTTTGGAAGAAATTGAATGCAAATAACAAAAATCGAAAAACTAAGGCTGAAAAATACAATTTCAACGTACTTGGGATTTTGTTCTATAGAAATTGTTTATTTCAGATGTAATAAAAAATGCTTATATGAACTTTTTCACCCTGAGGAAAAAATCAATCAGCTTGCTTAAATTTTTATATTTTTTCAAGTTTACGAAATTTCTGAATATGATATTTGATTCAATGTTAGCCACAAGAAAACATTTCCAAATTTAATAGATTTTTGAAAGAATCTAAACACCTTCCCAGATTTCTAGAATTTTTGTACTATTCAGTATGTATAAAATGTAGCAGAATTCTCTAGAAATTTAAAAAATTCCTATTATTTTTCTGTACATTGATATATAGAATTCAAGAATTTTATGCTCTAGAATGAAAAGTTTAATAAATTATTGATATTCGAGAGGATTTTTCAGCAAAAAATTTCTGAGAAGATTTTCATTTCATTTGATTTTTTTTAAACGTTTTTAATTTTTCCACAATTAAAAATTGTTTCGTATTTTTGAAACCATTCGTATTTTTCAGTATTATAGAATATTGCAGAATTTCCTAGTATATTTACATAATTTTAGTATTTTCATAATTATAATTGTTCTATACATTTCAAGAATTTCGAAATCTAGAATTTGAATATAGTGAAACATTACGTGTTTTACAGGATTTTCCGCAAAACAGTGTCTCGATATATTTTTACTTATTCAACTACTTTATGTATTTCTTTAGTTTTTCTATGATTTCAAGGATCGTTCATTATTTTTATTTATTGCTGTATGAATTTCTGGAATTTGAAAGATTTTCAATGTTTTATAGATTTGCAGGTATTTTTTCGAACGTATTTTCTTTCTGCATTTTTAAATAGTTAAAGAATTTTGTGGAATTTATTTACCATACGGTATGGAAAAATATCCATACAAATGTACATTTTTTTTACTGTGTATTTTTTGTAATTTTCAAGTATCTTCTCAGTTTGAAGGTTTCTCTGGCATGTTTATGAATTTTTATATTAACTTCTACAATTAGATACTTTGAAATCATAAGTTTTATAGATTCTCGGTATTTTTGTCTTTTTTTTTGGGAAAAAATTAATCTACACAGGATTTAAGCATTATGTGGATTTCTAGTATTTTTTATTTTTCATAAAATATAGTAGGATTTTCAATGTTGTTTACAGATATTTGGTATTTTTAAAAAATTCTATATAGATTTTTAGAATTTGACGCTCTGGAATCTAAAATTGTACTAACAGATTTTTAGTATTTTTGTACATTTTTCGAAAAATAGTATTCTCATGAATTTATGGTACTCTTTAGGTATATTATATATTTTTTCAGTATATATTACATATAATGAATTTCATTTGTATTTTTATCAATTCATGTATAAATTTCTAGAGGCAAAGAGTTGAAAAACTTTTCGTATTTTATACATGTTTCAGAAAATTTTACAAATTTTATAGTTAAGGAGTTTTTATTACTTCTATTTTTTTGTCTTTACTATCATTATTAATGAATTTCAAAAATAATTTACGGTATTATTATTGATTTTTGATATTCTTTTTGAGTGTTTCTTGAAGTGTCAGAATTTCATCACTAAGTTTCGAATTTTTAAGATTTTCGTATTTCAAGAGATATTGCTTTATGGAATTCTAGTACTCTCAGTTATATTCATTTATTAATTATTTTTTTTAGTATGCGTACAATTCGAAATATCATCAGAAAATTTGATGTTTTTTCATAAAGATTTTTATAATTAGATGGGTACTCTGGAGTTCAAAGTTTTATATATTCTGGGTTATTCAATGACTTTTAGAGAAAACTGCATGTTCATTGATTTCATATATTTATATATTTGTAGTATTTTCAATATCTTAAGGATACCATAAAAATGGATGAAAACTTACAGGAATTCAAACAAATTAAATTTGCTAAGTATGAGAAATCATAGAAAACTAGAATAACTGCTAGGTAATCATGAGAAAATATAGAAATTTTATAGGAATGATGAGGAAATATGGTAAAAAATAGAAAACTCTAGAAAATAATGGAAAACTATGTAAAATAATGGTAAATTTTGGGATTTCATTTAGAGTCAGAGTAGTATTATAAAAAATTATAAATTTTTATGTGAACTTGAGGTATTTTTAAATTATAGTAGACATACTGAAAAATGAAAAATCGTGGAACCCTAAAAATCATGAAAATCATTTTCTAATTCATGGACCCTAAAAAAAATATTTTTATTTGGTTATCTTGCAAGAATACCACGTGAGCCCTCGATAAATTTGTCGAGTACGTAGAAAAACTTTTTATAAGAAAAATTCAAAAGTTTGAAATTGTAAATTTTATAGTTAAACAAAGAAAAAAATTCTCAGTATAATTAATTAGGTTTTTGAATGTTCCAGTCTTTCAATTTCGTGTCTCATTTCTACATCATATTGTTTTAAATACTTCAATTGCAATTCTGAAAGATAATCCTCACTAAACTTCACATTCTATTTTTTTTTTATTTTGAAAAAATTAAGGTTGAATAACTAAATTTCAGAAGTATGAAATATTTTATAGGACAGATTGTAAAGTATTAGTACAAAATTTTTTTCTCCACTCATATATACTTTTTCTCATTTTGTTGTTAAATTCCAGAATTCATTATTTTTTTGTTACTCTTTAGAAACTCAGATGACACTTTACCTGGCCTTCTCAAAACCTTAACAAAAATACCTAAAAATGAAAATAAAATTATTCTCTCCTTATTCTCCTTCAATATACTTGAATCTCCTCTACTGAGCTTTCCACTCCACAAAAAACAGTTCCTTGTTCTCTTTCAGTTAAAAAAATTGTTTATATTTCCGGCAAAAAAACCCTCATCTCCTACTGCTACCATCAACGAATTTCTCAGTAACACAATCCGCATATGCAAACGTGACACCTACCAAAATAAATGCAAAAAATCAAACATATGTGCCTTCTCACTACATCTTCTTTTTTTTTAAATCGACAACATCCAAAACCAAAGCTGACGGTCCAAAAAAAGAAAATACATATCCGGAAACTGAAGCGATGCAAGAAACAATAAAAAAACACGGAAAACGAAAAAATGCTGCGCCGGAAAGTGGCGGTGCGTGACGAGCTCCGTTTTTCCGTGAGTGACGAGACATTCCGGGACTTATCTGGGGCCCGATACGTCCGATACACGTTAAACACATATAAAGTAACTGGCGAATCAAACGGTATACGTACGGTCCCATGATGTTTTCACTGGCCCCGCTCGCCGGGAGAGCCGGTCCCAAGGAGCCGTATGTTCCGAGCTCAACATCGCGAGAATGCGGCGCTCTTGGGCCCCCGGCTAAGGATTCCGTTACACGCACTCGCGGGGCCGCTTCCTCGATAAAATTTTCGTCGCTCTTCGAGCATTTATCGAAGCGTTATTGAAAAATTTCGCGTGAACGTACGTATACTACTTCTTTTCGGCTTATTTTCAAAGGCATATTCAGGTTCTCTGATTACGCCGTGGGACCGTTAAATATTCTCATTTTAACGAAACCTTTCAAAAATGCTGTATTATAGGCCTCTTAATGCTCCATCAAAGGATTTTTTTAGAATTATTTGTTATTTTTTAATTATTGAATAATTCGAATATATATCTTTTCATGTGTCTCAATGCAGGATATTATTAGTCCTTCTTCTTAGGTGAAAAAAGCCATTATCTATATCATTTATTGCAGATTTCGTATTTTTTGTTTAATTCATGAGGCTTTCAAGTTTTCTGATTACGCTGTGGGGACCGTTAAAAATTCTCATTTTAACGAAACCTTTCAAAAATGGTACATTATAGGCCTCTTAATGCTCCATCAAAGGATTTTTTAAGAATTATTTGTTATTTTTGAGTTATTGAATAATTCGAAAATATATTTTTTCATGTGTCTCAATGCAGGATATTATTGGTCCATTTTCTTAGGTGTAAAAAGCCATCATCTATATCATTTATTGCAGATTTCGTATTTGTTTCATGAGGCTTTCAAGTTTTCTGATTATGCTGTGGGGACCGTTAAATATTCTCATTTTAACGAAACCTTTCGAAAATGGAAGATTATAATCCCTTAAATGCTACATCAAAGGATTTTTTTAGAACTATTTGTTATTTTTGTGTCATTAAATAAATAAATATTTATCTTCTCATGTGTCCCAGTTCGGAATAATATATTGGTCCTTTTTACGTAAAAAAGGCATTATTAATATTTTTTTTTATGCAGATTTCATATCCGTTGTCGATTTCATGAAAAATATAATGCAAAAAATTTGTATTTTCTACTAACTAACAGTTTTTGTATTGCCTATCTGCTATCATTTTAGGGACTCGAACGTATGAGATGTTGAGTGGAGTACGAAAAAAAACATTATTTAGAAACATATCTTTCACAATCTACTGACCAAAATGAAAACAAACAGGGCGGCCGAATCGTGATTTTTCCAATGACTTAATTTTTTTCTCGGGGGGGGGGGAGGGGGGGAGGATGGGTTATTATTGTATTTCATTGAAATACGCATAATCGTATTTTTACATTTTCAAATCAAAAACTGAGAAACATGAAAAACATTAAAAAATTTTAAAAATTTCTCTTGAGTTGGACAATTTTTTATGATCACTGAAAATTTTGTATGAGTTTTTTGTAAGTATGTGATTTCAAAAAATCGAACATTTATTTTATTTTTAATGATTGTTAAAAATTCGCAGAATCCGTGAAAGTCCAGAAAATATGTGGATCAATTTTTTTGAATCATGTTTTTTTTTGAATATGCACGATTATGCTTTTTTCGAATTTTAAATAGAAATTCTAAATACTCGAGAAATATACTTATAAATTGAAAAATATCTTTGTAAGCTGGACAGATATTTATAAAATTTGGGAAAATTCAGTAGTACTAACTAACATGGTACTAACCATATTAAAAATTTTGTAAATTTTTAAACTTCAGAACACTTCGGAAATAATAGTAAATGGCAATAAATCTAAAAAATCGAAGTTTTTGTAGAATTTCAGAAAATATTCATAATTTAATAAATTGTATTTCTCATTACCTATATTTATTCAAAACATGCATGATAATATTTCGTATATTTTTAACGAAAACTGGGAATCCTTGAAAAATATTTGGAAATCACGAAAAATTTTTGTAAGTTTGAAAAATTTGATGAAATTTCGATAGTCTTGTGTAATTGGTTTGATTTTGGTAAAAACTTTGAAAATTTTGAAAAATCATAACACATCCGAAATTCCGAAAAAATTTCAAAGACAATTATCTTATAAAAATCGAAATTTTTATAGAATTTCAGAAAACTTCCATCATTTCGAAAATTGTGATCATTTTTATGTATCCAGACAAAATAGGTATGCATGAGAACATTTTTTTCAAATTTCCAATTAAAATTCACAGTTCATAAAAAGCATTTGAGAACTAAGGAAAATCTAAATAAGTTCCAACAATATACTTTCAATTTTGAAAATTTCAAATAGTCCGCAATACGTTCGTAATTTAAACAATTTTTCAAAATCAAAAATATTTTGAAATTCTTAAGATTGCCAATAATTTAAAACAAATCAAGATATTAGTAGAATTTCATGAAATGTTAATGGATTTTGTATATTGTGTTAATCACGATACATATTTATTATTTATTCTTTGTAATATTCGTGATAGTGTTTTTTCAATTTTATAAAAAAAGCCTAAAAAATTTGAAATTTTTTCAAGAAATCACTAGAAATCTTTGAGTTGCACAAATTTATGTAAAATTGTAAAATTTTTGATAGTTGGTATGATGTTGAAAATTTTGAAAATTACGGAAAATCATGACCCACTGGAAATTTAAAAAACTGAATTATTCTAAAAAAATCAAAATTTTCGTAGAGTTTCAGAATGTGCTGTTTAATTTTGTGAAATGGGTTCATAATTTTTTTTTCAAAATATGCGTTACAAAACTTTTTTCATAAAAATTTAGAATACTTGGAAAGTATTCAAAAATAGAGGAAATTTTCGCATGAGTTGGGCAAATTTTTATAAATTTTGAAAAATTGAATAGTCTTTTACGTTTGAAGTTGAAGAATTTTTCTAAAAACAGAAAACATTTTAATCTGCAAAGATTGTCAATGTCTCTGTAAGATCCTCAAAATTTGTAGAATTTTAGAAAATACACGTAAATTTTGTAGATTTTGATATTTTCTAATCTAGTGTAAAACTACAGAAACTGCGTATAATCTTTAAAACTTAAAAAATCAAAAAATCTTTACTGAAAATCTTGAATATTAGACATTTTTTATGAATCTATGAGTTGTAAAGAGTTTAACAAGTTGATAAAACTGTAATCTATGAATTTATGCATTTTTGCATGGGTATTTTTCGATATTTTACCCATACAGAATTTTTCAGGTGGGTAGCGCTACCCACTTTACACACATTTTTAACTGCCTCTGACAACAAGTAAGCATTTGAAAAAAAATTATTTCAGGGAGAATCTAGATTTTATGGCATTGAATATTCTAAAAATGGTTCAAAATCAAAATAAAATATGATTTCCGCGTATATAAATTTACTTCATGACAATCGTTAGAAATGAAAAAAAGACATTTCTAATCAGCAATAAGTTTTGAAACTTGAAATTACATTTTCAAAAAGTAATGAAATGAATATTCCGTGAACAAAAGATCCAGAAACCTAATATAACAAAAAATTCAATTTCAATTTAACCAATCTCCTTCTAAAATGTATCATTTCATTTTCATCGTTTAGATTCAAAGAACAAAAAACCATTTCTCCTTTTCATGATAAAAATCATCAATGCTAATTACCCATCGCCTTTTTTACTCTTAAAAAACTAGGCCACGTCTATTTATGCTAATAATAACGAATATCCAAAAAAACCTTTCTCAATAAAATCATATATATAGGCAACACTTTTTAATCACGTTCCATTTTCAGTCACGCTGATCCTAAAATCGGAGAAATCACTTCCAGAAAAGAGTTCTTGCAAAAATCCTTTCATAGCCAGTGCATTGAAAAGAAACGAATCGTATGAAATTCCAATGCTTCTTTCAATGAAAAGATTTCGCGACGTACATTGTTAACTTTTACAACGTCGTAAAATCATCTTTTTATGTTCAAGTAAGAGAATGGAAATTAACGTACAATAACTCATAAAAGACGCTTTACGAGATACGTATCAAGTATAATGAGAGTTGAGATTATTTCTGCATTTCGTGATCATGAAGACGTAATTTTACACCTGAAAACTGTAGATACTTAACGATAGTTATTACTAACTATAAAATTTGATTTTATTATTAATAAAATTTGCACGATGCATTTACAAATGTTAACGATAATGATTTTGAAACTTTTTTTTTCACTACATTATTATTGAACATTCAAACTTCTGAAATTCATCATTAAAAAAGATAAAGTTCAAAAACTTTTTATAATCATTTCAAGTCAGAATTCAGGGATTATTTATTTTTCTTCCAGCTAGTTTTCGTTGCTAAAATTGTTGCGTGAAAATGCATCAGCCGGGAAACGTGTGTCACTCACGATCGCCACAGCAACAAAATAATAAATTGCAATCAGCTGATTGTTTGGCAGTGACCCCGGGTCATTCTACTTTCTACTTCTCACATTCTGAGAGGATCAGAGGTGAGATGATCAGGCGGGAGATCGTACCTAGCGCGGATGTCAGCGTACTTTCACGGATAAATGTAGATATATAAGTAACGAGCGAGGTTCGTTCGACTTTTTCCAGCTTGGCTTGAAAGTCCCTGAAAATTCATCGACACCAGAGGCATAGTCTGGAAAAATTGTCGGATGAATTGTTCGTGTATTTGAAAGTCAGAGCTCGATGTAGTAGAAGAGAATTTTTATTAGAGACTGAAAACTATGCTGAAAGATACACTTAAAATTTGGAAGTACACTCAAACTTGTTTATCTGGGACATGATTATGATGGACTCGAGTCTATTCTAAATTAGGTCAACATCTGCCGGAATTTCCGCTAAAAAAAGGCCACAAATTTTTTTGACCATTTTTTTCGTGTCAGTTCAATACATAGTCGGCATAGCCCCCGAACAGTCCCGAAAAAGCAGGTTCGAGTGTAACTTATTACTTGAGAACGTTACATTTATAACAGAGTTACGAGTAACGAAATTTTCGTTAATTTTTTTACGTTACTTGTAATACACAATTTTGATATAGAATTTGCTATTTCTGATAAAGTTTATGTTAGATTCGAAAATCTTGAAATAAATTGCAAGTTTCGAAAAAATGCGTAGGTCTGGATGAAATTTTCATGTTTGATGAAAAATTTGCAATGTCGATATGGAATTCGTAATTTTAATATAAATTTTTCAACGTTTTCAATCAAATTCTCAGGTTGATAAAAAATTTGCAGGTCTAAATAAAATATAAAATTAGATCAGCAAGTTTTGATTAAATTTGCGATTTCTTCATGGAGTTTGCAAATTTTTTATACATTTGAAAGTCTTGGAAAAAATTAAATTTCACTCTATGAAATTTGCAATTAAAATAAAATTCCTCATTGTTATAAGATTCTCGATTTCGATAAAAAAAATTGCAACACGTGTGACATCAAATTAGCAAGTTGACGTAAAATTTGTGATTTTTGAAGTAATGCCAAAAAAAAGTTGAAATTCAATTTGAAATTTCGATTGATTGAATTTTCAAATTCGAAAGTTGGTTAAATGTGCGATTCCACTATGAAATCTGCAAATTTTCTATATAATTTAAAGGTCTTGGGAAAAATTGAATTTTATTCGATGAATATAATGTATTTTTTGCGATTTCTGATAGAACTTCATTGAAAAATTCGAAGGTTGATAAATAATGAAATTTTGTTATGAAATTCGCAAAATTTTTAAAAAAATTACAGGTCTTGTGAAAGATTGAATTTTCTTCAATGAATATAATGTATAATTTGCGATTTCTGCAGGAATTTCATAGAAAATTCGAAAGTTGATAGTTTGCAATGTCAGTTAATTACATTGGCCAATTCAAAGGTAAAATAAATTTGCAAATTCAAAGCTTTATTATATTTGCAAATTCAAAGGTTGATAAAATTTGCAAGTTTGAAGGTCAATTAAATCTGCAATTTCATTATGAAATTCGCAAATTTTTTATAAAGTTTGTAAGTCTTGAGAAAAATTGAATTTTATGTGATGAAATTCGCAACCAAAAAAAAATTCTTGATTGTGATAAGATTCTCAATTTCAATAAAAAAATTGAAAAACGTGTGACATCAAATATGGCAAGTTGATATATAATTTGCGAGTTCTGTAGAAATTTTATAAAATATTTGAAGGTTCTGATGCAATTTACAATTTTTTTTATAAAATTGACGAATATTTGATATCATATTTGCTAGTATTGGAAAAACAATAAACTTTTGTAGAAATCGAAAATCTCGATTATATTTAAAACTCAGATAAAAAATTTACAATTTGGATACGAAATTTGCAATTTCAAGTATGATTCGCAAGTATTGATGAAATTTTGGAAAGATTCACATGTCTTGATAAAATTTGTACTTTCGTTATTAACATGCCAAATTTGTACTACAAAATTGCAGATCTTAAAAGAATTTTCCAAGTCTTGATGAAATTCGCAATTTCACTGTAATTCGTGATTACGATGAAATTCGTGATTTCGATGAAATTCGCGATTTTTTTAAATTTGTAATCTTGATATCATATTTTTGAAAGTTTGATATAAAATTTGCATATGAATGTAAAATATGCAAGTCTTGATGAAAACTCATATCAAATTCACAAGTTTTGATAAGATAAGGAATAATGTTTGCAAATTTTTGATAACCAATTTGCAGGTTTCGAGGAAATTTGAAATTCACACGTAGAATTTACAATTTTTGTATAAAATTTGCCAATGTTTGATACAAAATTAATTTGTTGATAGAAAATTGGCTCACCTTGTTAATATTTCATATTAAATTTGCGAGTTTTAGTGAATTTCGGAATTCCGTTATGAAATGTATAAATACACGATAGGATGTTTAAAGAGCTTGAAAAAACTCAAGTGTCTTGATAAAATTATCAAGTCTTGACAAAATTTTCAGTTTTAATATAAGATGTACAAACGTTTGATAAATAAATTGCGACGATTTAGTTGCGAAGTTCACGATTCACTGTCGAACTTGGATTCTTTATTTTTCAATATTCATCATTGTGTAAGCTCCAATGTATGATGATTTTCAGATTTTCTTCCTTTAATTTTATACTTGCAATATCCTAAGGACTAGGTTTTTTTTTATTCTGAAACTCGTTTTTTTGCCAGATTAACAAAGCTTCTCTTGATTTTAGACTAACGAAAACTCATTTACCTCAGACACGGAATGCATTTTATAGTCTCTTCAATTATTTTTCAACTTTCACGATTTTTCACTTAAATTATATGAACAATAACAAAATTTGTACAAAACAACAATTTTTTTCAGATAGATATCTGAAAAACCTTAGAAACAATTTTTCGAGTCACCTTGTTTCGGTCAAATCCCAACCGATATACTTCTGAAATCAATTCTCCAATACTCACGCAAATCAGTAGAAAATGCTCGGACATCCGGGGCGTCATAAATTTGCATGGCACCCATTAATCTAATCGCACGTGTGAAATCCGCGGAATGACCCCGCGGCGTTTTATCATCGGACTCGCGAGGGAAAACAAACGTGAAATTCGCGAAGGAGAGAATACTCGTACTTTCTTCTTTCGGCGTCGTGACGTCGCGAGCCTCCAAATCGAAGCTCTTGAACTTCATCTCTAAAAGTCGCGTCATTGTCGTTTCGAGCGCGATCGCGGAAGGTCGAGAACATTAAGGTATTTCTATCACTTGGGGTTTTCGTTTCAAGCTCATTCAAGCAAGGGATCAAGACACACGTGGAAAAGTTGAAAGAGAAATTATTTTTTGGGTCTTGTTATATTCCAGACTCCTTTCTGGGCGTTACAATATACTGACTACAAAAATACATCATGAAGTCCTTCAGAGTTTTCAAACACAACAATCTTGATCTTGTCAACAATGCCACGAATCGTAACTAGGTCTTCCAAATGAATGAATAACTTGGAAAAATAAAGCAAAATAAAATACACAGTGAAATATGATAACCCAACAATGTGTAGAACTCACCTCTTATAGGAATATAAAATTATATACATACTTTCCCTCTTGATAAACAAAATTACAATCGCACAACAATGGTTTCCTCCCATGATTCGAAGAACTATTACGACGATAACAGCAACCTATTCGCAAAAGCAAAATAGAGTCATTACGATGACTGCATATGCTGATGCCGGAACTCACTGATGTGCAGCGTAATCTGTGAAATTGGTCCATCACAGTTCTATCTGGAAAACAAGTGCATATAAATGTAAATAGACATGATTTTGATATTTTGTTCAGGAACAATGAACGAAAGGGAATAGACAGAGGCGAAGATGAAGAGCTCGACTGACGACTTTGTGACGGTCGTCAGTGTCGGAAGCCGAGCATCGACGACACCCCCGCAGCCTCCGGAAAACTTCGTCACCGTTCTGGCCATCGGTCCTGGTGGGACCGAGGAGAACAAGGAGAACGGGCTGAATGTCGAAGAGGAAGTCGAGGTCTTCCGCTTGCCCGGCGAGCCCTTGGGTTTCGGTCTCAAGTTCGTGGGCGGTAACAAGATCTCCGAGAAAATCAAGAGGCTCTTTGTCCAGAGCTGCGCCCAACAAAGCCCGGCAAGCAGGGCCAAGTGCTCGTGGGGCAAACTCGGCGAGGGCGACGAGGTAAAAAGGATTACTAATAACATGTCACGAGTGTTTCTCAAGTCCAAAGTTTTCAGAAATGAAACAAAAACCGAAAAAAAGCTTCCATTTTACTTCTCATACTTGAATCATATAAAATTATTGGTATTGAAGAAATATTGTTTGAAAATTTTCATATAAACTTATTACACTTATGCTATCTGACATGAGTCATTTATATTTCTGTTATATGTTATAACAAATAACATTTTCATATAGGAAATAGTTTTGCGTTAAGGATTGATTTATTTAACTCGTCCCTGTCATCTGTACGCGGCTTTTCGTCTAGGGACGGCGCTGATTTATAGAGTGGATGTGTTCGATCTCATGTATATTCAATTCATCCTGACAGCTTTTATAGGTTGGGCTTTTTTTTTCAAGCGATTGTTGTTTCATCTACTTTGCGCTCTCATTGTCATTTTTGTGTTTCTTTTTTGTATATATCGGTCATACCCGTGGATTGGTTATAATTAATAAATAAATATAAACTGATTTTATATTTCATCATCTCCATCTATTAGTTTGATCCAGGGGCGTAGGCGACAAAAATTTTGGGAGGGGTTTTCAAAAAAAATCATTTCCTTCGGGATGCTTAAACCATATGGGTTTCAGGATGTAAAAGTTATACAGTTTTGAAGTCCACAGTAGTCATATTTTAATAGGGTTCGATTTTTGTGATTTCCATGCAAGTCACTGAGATCTACATTTTTTTCTATTACTTTTGGTATTTTTCGTACTTGTTTTTGTTTTATCTTCAATATATACTCGGAGGATTTTCAAACATATAATGAATTTTTTTACACCTTTCTAGAGTTCGATAATCTAGAAGTTCTGAAAATTTTGAAGTATATTTTTACGTTTTTGAGAAAGTTATACGTAAAAGATTTTTAGTATTTTATGGACATCCAGATTTTTCGTATCGTATATATTTTTATGAAATTTTGTAATATTTTCTGGAATTTTGAGAGAGTTTTAGTGTTCGATGCTAAAGTATTGAAAGTTGAAAAAAACTTGAATTTCAAATACTTTTTGGATATTTTTCGCATTTTTATTGTATTCAAACTATTTGAAGAATTTTCTATTATGTTTATGGATTTTTTTATAGGTTTCTAGAGTTGTATGCACTAGAACTCAAATTTTAATGAATTTTTCCAAAAATCATATTAACATTAGATACTTTTTGGGTAATCAATAATTTTCAGTATTTCTCGAGTCTTCCTTATTATCTACTAAACCTATACACGATTTTTTTGTATATTTCACGATTTTTAGTGTTTTTGTATATATATATTTTGAATTTGATTTTCTAAAATCCAAATGTAACACAATTTTCACTGACCTTATAAATTTTCGGAAAAACCACATTTATACAGATTGTTTATGTTTTATAGATTTCTGGTATTTTCGTATTGTTTTTACCATGCATAGGCTTTTGTAGCTTTTTGTTGAATTCTAAGAGATTTTGGGTGTTTTTAAGATTTAATGTGTTTTTAAAGACTTCGATATTGTAGAAATAGAATTTTAGCTGATTTTTTGTAATTTTATAGATTGTTGAGTAAGCTACATATATATCGATTTCTTGTACCTACTTTTGTATTTTTATAGTATTTTAATTTATAAGATATTGTACCTTTTCTTTGTATTTTCATAGATAGTATGTATTTTTTCAGATTTTTCAGATGTACCTACACATTCCTAGAAATCAATGTTCTATAATTTAAATTCAAATCGATTTTCAATGGTTGCATAGATTTTTGAAAAAATCACACCTACTT
The DNA here is from genome assembly GCA_028476575.1 of Platygaster robiniae. Taxonomy (NCBI): domain Eukaryota; kingdom Metazoa; phylum Arthropoda; class Insecta; order Hymenoptera; family Platygastridae; genus Platygaster; species Platygaster robiniae. The sequence continues at coordinate 26,878,335 of CM052025.1, read as the reverse complement.
AGATATTTTGGCATTTATATAGATTTTTTATGTTAATATTTTTTTACTACTCATACGATTTTGTAAATTTTTTGTATTTTCATAGATTTCAAGTATTAGTATAGATCGGAAATTAATACATAAGATTTGTTTTAATTTGATGCCTTAGGAATTCAAAGTTAATTATTTCTTTCAGATATTTTAGAAAATTCTTTCACTGCGCATCTACTTTATTTTTAGTATTTCTTCAGAGTTTGCAGGATTTAAAAGATTTTCCGGTATTTTTTTAGATTTCTACTGTAAATTTCTCGAATGTGATGCTTCAGGGTTCGAATTTCCTCAGATTTCTAAGAATTTCCTTAATCTCAATTTTTCTATGGTATTATTTCATTACATTAGAAATATTTTTACAATTTTTGTTTCCTACGATATACTTACCGAAAATTATTCATGATTAGAATTTAGTTTTTGAAAAATTCTCCTAGAAACAAAATAATTGCATTTTTAATGTTAGTATAATTGAGAATCCTGAATATTGTTAGGTTATTTTGAGTTCTTACATAGAACCATTCGTTATTTTCTCAAGATTTCAGTAGGTAGATGTTTGATGATTTCTACTTTTTTCCTGTATTATTCTTTTTTATATGTATTTTCCTCATTCACTTTTATAGTTTTTATTATTTTTACATGAAATAGTAATTTTATCCTAATTTTGGGAGGGGTTTGAACCCCCAATTTGATCATGTATTAATATATGAGAAAATTATCAGATATGAGGCAAATGTGTCAAATTTTTTCCATTATTCATAAATCTCACTTCTAGTTTTTCTTGTGCAACCATCAGTAACGAAAAATTCCTCATTTCTCAATAATTGATGAGTAATCATCAGATTTCTTCGTAAAACATAGCGGTTTTCATAGTCATAATAATCAATAACGTTCATGATCACGCCACGAAACCTATATAGCAAACGTTTTCCTGGATAGCACGAACAATTAAATTTTTTTCACTATAATTACACCTCATTTTCCTGCTCATCAAGAGAAAGTCTTGCATTCTGTAATAAGTAGCTTCATCTGTTATACAACTTATTTACGAATTTTTTTTCGTAAATGAACAAGTATATTAAAAAGAAAGTGAATCAACAGAAGTTATTTTTAAATTTATAATAAACAAATAAATTCTGTTCGATATAATTAATGTTGACGAATGGTAACCTTTTCCTAAACATCAGAAAAATATAAATTTGTTGAATAATTTTCACTCGTACTTTTTCATAATTATGAAAAACAAATTAAGAATTGAAAATCATTGCAAAACAACATAAAAGAATGCCAAAACATAGATTATCTCGTCGGAAAAGTTTTTCCACACAAAAATGCATGTAAAAAGCATCAAATGGAAAGTTTCCCAACTTTTCTGTGTATTTACGGATCCAGTTTGATTTTACCGACAAGTCCAACTTTAATTATGGCCATTTTACGTAATTTTCGCGAAATAAGGAACAGTAATGTCAGACACCATGTTTGAGCCTTTTTCGGAAATTAATTGTTGTCGTTATAAGGTATGAGATTTCAAGACTTCGATAATTGGTGCACTTTCAGTTTTCTCTTGATTAAAATCTTTCGCAAATATGTGCATTAAACAGTTATGAAACTAATGAGTTTATTTTTCAAAATGTGTAATATTCTTTTTATATGTAATAATAACTCTGAATACATAATAATTTGCATGTTACTCTAATAAGATATTGAAAAATCAAAAAAAGATGAAGTAGAAAATGTGGTATATCTCGGTATATTTGTCAGAAAAAAACGATTCTCTGTTCCACTCAATTTGAGAAATTTAATTAAAACGTCAAAGCATTCAGTGACTCTCGTGCAAAAACTTTTTCAGCAGTGTTAATTGACTCCAAACACTTCATTTGTCGCGCTCATTAGGCTTTCAATGACTTAATAAGTCGCTTTTCGAAATGTGGTGATTAGCACTTTGTAGATCGTACAAGATAAAATAAGTTCGTGTTTTGAGATATCGTTTGACAAAGTTTTTGTTAATGCAGTAAATTATGTTTTTATTGTTATTAATATCTTGAAGTATTAAAAAACTCTGCTTGATAGTATTTACTATTTTCTAGTAAATCAGTCACTTTACAATAAGCTTGAAATTGATATATAATATTTGTTTCCTAAAAGATAACTCACATATGGAACTTATTTTCATTATTACGATATTATATGATTTTTATATAACTTATTTCAAGAAAAACGAAGATGATAAGTGATGAACGTCTTATTATTATATATTATTAATCAAATTTTGCAGTGTTTTTTGGTATTTTTATATATAATATTTCTACGGGACGCTGAATAGATTTTTAGAAATTGATGCTTTAGTATTGAAACTTTCCACAATTTTGTGAATTTAAATTGATTTTTCAGACGTCAGTTACTTTTATTAGGTTTGTCAACACTTTTCTTCCATATTTTTTTAAGTATGTTTACTATCAAAAGAATGTAAAATCGTATAAATTGAATAAATTGAATTGGTAGTATTTTTATTGTTTTCTAAATGAATTTCTAGAATAGTTCCTAAAAGTATACATACTTATAGTATTATATTAATAAATATGCTCAAGGTCGGAGAGTTTTAAAAATTTCTAAGAAAAGTATATCAACATAATTTTCATGTATTGAAAGATTTCTAGTAAATTAGTAAGCTAGAAAAAGAGTAAATTAGCAAACAAGTAAGCTAGTAAACTACTAAACTAGTAAACAAAATAGCTAAATTTAGCAAAATACTGAAATTGTAAAATAGTAAAATAGTAAACAAGTGGAAAAGAAAAATAGTAAACTAGCAAACTCGTTCACAAGTAAATTAGTTGATTGTAAAATATGTAAACTTGTCAAATGTGTAATAGTAAACTGGTGAAGTAGTAAGTTAATCGACTAATAAGCTAGTTGAACAAAAAAACTAGTAAGCTTGTAAACTAGTGAACTAGTAAGCTAGTGAACTAGTAAACTAGTAAACTCGTCAACAAGTAAATTAGTAAACTAGTAAACTGATAAGCAAGTAAAATAGTACACTTGTAAACTGGTAAACTATTCATCTACTAAGCTAGTAAAATAGTGAGCTAGTGTACTAGTGAACAAGTAACCTAGTAAACTAGTTAACTAGTAAATTAGTAAACGAGTAAATTATTAAGCTAGTACATAAACTAGTAAGCTAATAAACTAGTAAGCTTGTTAGATAAAAAACTAGTAAGCTAGTAAACTAGTAATCTAGTAAGTTAGTAAACTAGTAAACTAGGAAGCTTGTGAACTAGTAAACTCGTTTACAAGTTAATTAGTAAACTAGTATAGTGGTAATCAAGTAAACTAGTAAACTTTTTAACTAGTAAACAAGTAAGCTAATAAACTAATTAGCTAGTAATTTAGTAAACGAGTAAATTATAAAGCTCGTTAACTAGTAAGCGAGTAAGCAAGTAAATGTTTTTTCTACATTTTTCTAGTATAATATACGAAACTCTGGAGGTCCTGGAGGATTTCTAAGTATTTTTATAAATTACGTATATTTTTGTAGATTGCTACAGAGATTTAAAAAACTCGATGCTTTAAAATGCCAATTTCTTTCTATTCTCTGTAACTCCAAGAATTATTGATAAAATCACATTCATGTAGATTTTTCATGTTTTATATCGTTATTCTTTTTTCGTATTTTTGAAATATTTAAAAGATTTTGTTGCTTTTTTTAGAATTTTTATAGATTTATAGTACATTTAGAATTTGATGCTCTAGAATCCCAAAATTTAAAGATCGTAGAGGAGTTCGTCGAAATTTTCAAGAAAATAGTTTTTTCATTGAATTCAAAGAATTTCATTTTCTTATACAGTTTTTACGGATCGAAAAATTTACAATACTTTTATATGGATTTTATACAAATTTCTAGAACCTAATGACCCAAGATTTAAAGGTTTGTGATTTCTTAGCATCGTCGTGGATTTTTAGTTTTTTTGATTATTCAACTGGTTGTAACAATTTTTCTGATTCATATATTCTACGCAATCCTTCGTTTTGATAATTTTTATTTATTAATAAATATATACTGCTTACGTTTTCATGCATTTTTTTGTAACGTATTTTTTTATTGTTTGTCGATGTAACTTTTTTTTATTCTTACATGAAATACTTATTGGTTTTACCAGAATTTTGGGAGGGGTTTGAAACCCCAAAACCGCCCTCTGCCTACGTGCCTGTATAAGACTATTGTTATTACGATAGGTTGAATGGTCAGCATCTACATTTTTTAAAAATTTCTTATTTACAGTATTTTTTACCCTACAAGTTGTTTATAAAAAAAGATGAGAATGTTTCCTTTGGCAGTAAACACTTCTCAAATAATATTTTCGACAAAAAATCACAGAAATAACTCAAAATTCTTCAGTTACTAAAAAATTATTTTTCTTCATTCGACGAGAAGTTAAAATGACTCTAACTGTGACTATTGAATAAACAACTACATATGAAAAATTCTTCTAGTTCTCACTAACCAAACCTAAATTACTCTGATTTCTGAAGTTCCCCCATGAAAAAATATGTTTCTATCTTTTTCAAAAATTTCCATAACCACACAGATCCTGCTGATCGATGGCGTCCCGGTAAAAGAAATGACCAGATTGGATTGCGTGGACCGTTTGAAAAAATCTCAGCTAGTGATTCATCTCGTGGTGAGATGCAAGGGGTCGTCTTTTCCGGAAGTGGTGAGCACTGAGCGGAAATACGATCGAAAGGCGCCAACGCCAGTGGAACAACCACCCCCGGTTCCACCCCGGAAAATGCGGCATTTGCGCGGTTCCGCCGACGGGGAGGCGAACCCAAGTCCCGCAAAAAAGCTTCGTGACCTTATAAAGCACGCCCCATCCCCAAACGATTCCCCGCAATCGCAATCCAGTGGAGGGGGCAAATCCTCGACCTACGAAAGCTGCAATTCATCCCCTCAAAGTAGAGGGAGTTCCAAATATGGGAGCCCGAAGGGATCGCCGAAATGTCGGTCGGATTTCTCACATTTTCAGAAACAAGTAGGAAATTTATTACCTAGAGCTATTTTTACATCATTTTTCATGATTTGTTCAAGTTTACGTGATTTTTGATGATTTGGTATTATTTTTTGTAATGCTGTTTATATTTATTGACATTTTTATGACTTTTTATGTATAACTTTCTTCGACTATGCATTTTTTACCAAACTTGTTTACCACTCTTCATCATTTACTATCATAAACCAAAGCATCATGATTTTTTATGGTTGGTCACAAACGAGTACGAAAATTTTTATATTAAGCTATTTTTACGTAATTTTTCATGATTTCCCATAGTTTACATGATTTTGAATCATTTTCTATTATTTATCATAATGCTGTCTATATTTATTGATATTTTGATGATTTTTCATGATTTTTCATGTATAACTTTCTTTGATAATACATTTTTTACCAAACTTGTTTACCACTCTTCATTATTTACTATCATAAACTAAAGCATCATGATTTTTTATGGTTGGTTACAAACGAGTACGAAAAGTTTTATATTAAGCTATTGTTACGTAATTTTTAATGATTTCCCATAGTTTACATGATTTTCTATTTTTCTCATAATGCTGTCTATATTTATTGACATTTTCATGATTTTTCATGATTTTTTATGAAAAACTTTCTTTGACTATACATTTTTTACTCTACTTGTTTACCACTATTCATCATTTACTATCATAAACTAAAGCATCATGATTTTTTATGGTTGGTCACAAACAAGTACGAAAATTTTTTATACTAAGCTATTTTTACGTAATTTTTCATGATTTCCCATAGTTTACATGATTTCGAATGATTTTTTATTTTTTTCATAATGCTGTCTGTTTATTAACATTTTCATGATCTTTTATGTATAACTTTCTTTGATAATACATTTTTTACCAAACTTGTTTACCACTCTTCATCATTTACTATAATAAACTAAAGCATCATGATTTTTCATGGTTGGTCACGAACGAGTACGGAAATTTTGCATACTAAGTTATTTTATGTAATTTCTCATGATTTCCCATAGTTTACATGATTTTTAATCATTTTCTATTATTTATCATAATGCTGTCTATACTTATTGATATTTTCATGATTTCCCATAGTTTACATGATTTCGAATGATTTTTTATTTTTTTCATAATGCTGTCTGTTTATTAACATTTTCATGATCTTTTATGTATAACTTTCTTTGATAATACATTTTTTATCAAACTTGTTTACCACTCTTCATCATTTACTATAATAAACTAAAGCACCATGATTTTTCATGGTTGGTCACGAACGAGTACGGAAATTTTGCATACTAAGTTATTTTATGTAATTTCTCATGATTTCCCATAGTTTACATGATTTTTAATCATTTTCTATTATTTATCATAATGCTGTCTATACTTATTGATATTTTCATGATTTTTTATGTAAAACTTTCTTTGATAATACATTTTTTACCAAACTTGTTTACCACTCTTAATCATTTACTATCATAAACCAAAGCATCATGATTTTTTATGGTTGGTCACAAACAAGTACGAAAATTTTTTATACTAAGCTTTTTTTACGTAATTTCTCATGATTTCCCATAGTTTACATGATTTTCTATTTTTCTCATAATGCTGTCTATATTTATTGACATTTTCATGATTTTTCATAATTTTTTATGAAAAACTTTCTTCGACTATACATTTTTTACCATACTTGTTTACCACTCTTTATCATTTACTGTTATACACTAAAGCATCATGATTTTTTATGGTTGGACCTGATTTTTTGAGATTTATCCTGATTCCTATAATTTCTTATATTTTACAATGATTCTTGATAATTCAATACAATTTCATACCATTTACTATAACCTACCGTAAACTCTGATGATTTTCTATTTCTAATATGTAACATTATTCCTCAATATTTATTTTCATTTCTATCGATTCATCATTTTTTACGATGAAGGATGATTTTCAATGTTTTCTATGATTAATTTTTTTTTCCATGATAAAATTGTTACTTATAACTTTTCGTACTTTTCATCATGATTACCATGATTTACGACGATTATATAGTCAGACTCCCTGATAGGGAGTTCCTATCATTTTCTCTATTTTTTCATCATTCACGACGCTTTTGTATCATTTCTCATTAATATTCATTTTTTTCCATGAATTTATTTTCTACAATCTATGACGATTTTCCATGATTTGCGATGATTTTCATTAATAAATATTCATCAATTACTCCTGAAATATTTAGTCACCATGATTCCAAAATATTTATACCCTTTTTTCGTTACATACGATATTTTTGCAAACAGAGTTCTCTTAACTCAATAAAAAATTTATCTATATATCACATTAATTATCTTCATCTCAGTGACCACCTTCAACTCAAATTAACACACAGTTCATAACTTGAAATCGCCAGTGTGCGCATATTCAATGGAGTTGTACGATTTTATTATGCTCTGATGAACACTGAATAAATGAAGTTTGACCAATCAGCACTAACACAGGAATGATATTCAAAAGTTGCTTTATCTTCATGTGAATGACGGTTCTGAAAAATAAATATGCTGCAATTTTCGTAAAGAACAATTTAAAAACTTTTGTTTCCAGAAGTTCGAAAAATTTCATTTCACACACGAATCTTCAGTTTTATGAAAGTGAGAACATTTTTCATTATTCTAAAAAAAATGTTTTCGTGGAATAATTTGAAACAAATCTTGAATTATATATCAGCAAGTTGTGATGAAAATGATAAGAATAACTGAAAATGGATAAAAATAACATCAATAAAAATAATAATACCCTAAATAAGGAATATTATTCAAGATTGACGAATGTTTCTGTGATTTCGTTTGCAATGTTTGATGCGCTCAAGTACGAGTTCTGAATAATTTGTAATTACAAAACAACTTTCTAGAATTTATGGATAAGATAAATGTCTCAGTTGTCAAACAAATCTAGCCATTTTTGCGAAAATTGCAAACTTTTGTGGAAATTCTGCTTCTTTGTAAAATTGTTGATATTGTTCAGTGACTGATGGATCCTAGAATAATTAAAATACATGATCTTCTTACTATTCAATATTTAGCAATAAATTTGATAACTTGGTATTAGTGTCTTAAAGTTGACTATATTGCGTGTTGTGTTATAATAAAAATCTTTCTCTATTAGTGCATTAGATTGTTCGCATGATTATTATTCCTATTTCTATTATTATTATTATAATAATTATTATTATCGTTATGACCATTATTATTGATAGTATAGTTTAATACAAGATAATTTATTCCAATAAGTGTTATTTATCTAGTAAGAAACTCATTTCAAGAAGCAGCTTTTCAGAAAATTGTTTATTCATCGAATTTCGTTATTTAAAGTGTGATGCACATAATTGAAACTGTAACAATGTGACCAATTCTACTTGTATAACAATAAAAAATACACACGAACGTGTAGAATGATATTTCACATAGATATTCATCACATAGATTCTTGAAATCTTGTAAAATTCTTTGTTTCATTGAAAAAAGCCGAAATTTCCATGGTTTTTGGTTTTTTGGCTTCGAACCAACAGATATATGATCAAACCGATTTTCAAAGCGATTTGGGTATCCGTGAAAAATTATAGACTGCCTTCCAGACAAAATCCCATGTTATTTAAATGGGTTAAAAGACGACTCTACCGGCACGGGTTAACGTTGTTTTAAAAATGTGAAAAAATTTGGGGATTGTTTTGAATTATTTGGAAACGTTCTGAGGGGCGCCACCATCAAAATTCCACCTTAATAGGAATTCAACGATCACCCACTGTCTTCATAAAAATTGCAGGACCCACCAGAGGCGATGGTCTACTTGGACGCTCGTTCCCAGGGTGCATCGAGCAACCACGACAGCATGTCAGACGACACAGGCAGCGGCTCCCTGTCCACCGTGGTCGACCGCTTTTCCGACAGATTTTCCACCATCTCGACCATATCCAGTGCCTCGACGACCTCCGAGCAGGCTGGCAACGAGCAGCCTGGGGACGTTTCCCTGGCGCCGCTCGAGAGTCAGCCCGATTACCTTCTCGCGCGTTTCACCAGCCCAGACAGCATGTCGTCCTTCGTCGAGTCCCGGGGCGACTTCGAGAAAATCACGGCCCTCGTCGCCCCGAGCACCGTCCTCATCGAGGAGACCATCACCCTGCAGCCGCCGCTGAATTTCCAGGACGCGCCGCTCAGCTACGGGCACGAGGCCTTGCCCGGGGCCGCATATTACCCTGCTGACCTGGCCCCGGATTCGCAGACCCACTTCAGGCCCATCCAAGATGACGCCTCGACCGTCGAGCGCATCAATGGCCAAAAAACGCCACCGCTTCCGGCGCAAAATCACGCCGAGGCTGCGCAGCGTCAGCAGCAGGAATTTAATGGCAGGTTTTTTAATACAGTATACTGCTAGGAATTTTCGTATCGATTGCTCTAGAATTTGATCGTGATATATTTTCATTATTCCAATTGATTTCTCGAGAAATATAAGGAAATGTTTATTGAGTTTTAAGTTATTACGAGCAGAGAAATACTCTGAACCAGGGGCAGAGGCAGAACAAATTTCCGGGGGGTGTTTTTCAAAGAAGTATTTTTACGTATTTTTAAGTATGATATGATAAAAATTCCAGAATTCTCGTATTATACATACTTGGGGTATAAGATATTTTTATAGAATTCTGTAACATTTTCCGGCATTTTTAATTTTTAAAGATTCTTAGGATTTATTGGTATTGTATAACAAATTACTAAAAACAGTGTCTTTTACTAAGATTTTCAATACTTTTTGGAATTTTTTCATATTTTTTGTTCGAATCAAACCTTTATGAGAAGATTATACTGTGTTTATGAATTTCTTTATAGGTTTCTAATTGTATGGTCTTGAACTCAAAGTTTTATAAATTTTTCAGAAAAATATTTTTACATACTGTTTGAGTGTTGAATGATTTCCGATATCACTTGCGTTTTCAATGTATTGATATTAGTAGCTGGGTATGTAAAGTGAATAATTCTTATCGATTCATCAGTCAAAGTATCATAATTTATTTCATATCTAAAGATTTGTTTCTTGCGTTTTTTTTATTATTCATGGAACCTGGAATATTTTTCAGTATATCTCACGGTTTCTGGTGATTTCGTGTATAAATTTCTTGCATTCCTGTATTTTTTTAGTATTCCTAAAATTTTGTAGCTTTTTCTTTTATTTTCAGAAATTGTATACGTAGATTTCTTGAATTCGATATGTTAGAATTCAAATTTTAGCCGATTTTCAGTAATTCTATAGATGTTTGGGAAAACTACATATATCGATTAAAAGTTTTTATAGATTTTTTATACTTCAGTATTTATTTTAGTATTTCTAAGATTTATAAGCTTTTTCTTGTATTTTCACGAATCATGTGTATTTTTTTAGATTTTTGAAAGTACCTACGTTTTAAAAATTCGAGTTTGTAGAATTCAAATTCAATTGATTTTCAATAATTTCATAGATTTTTGGGGAAATTACACCATAATAGATTTTACGCGAGATTAGGATTTCTTAGATTTTCATTTTGAAAGCGTTTGTATGATTCTATGATTTTTTTGTATTTTTATAGATTTCTAGTATTCATACAGATGGATTGGTATGTAAGTTTTTTAAAAATTTGATGATCTGGAGTTTCAAGTTGATTATTTTTCAGATTTTTTAGAAAATAATACTTTGACAGAATACTTACTTTAATTTTTAGTATTTCTTCAGAGTTTGTAGAATTTGAAAGATATTCTGGTATTTTCCCATATTTCTACTGTAGGTTTCTACAATTCAATACTTCAGGGTTAGAATTTTTCTAGATTTATAAAAATTTCGTGAATTCTAATTCATCTGTATAATTTTAATAGGTTCGAACAATTTTTCAATTTTTTTTTTCTTGCGTCATACTTACCAAACATTCATGATTAGAATATTAACTCTTCATTCAGTCTCCTCCTAATGATGCCTAAGTTATTATTTTTTTTTTTTTCCATTTTTTTCGAGACTCGCATCAGAGGAAATAAAAGTGTACGCATTTCTCAATAACAAACATACAGCAAGTTTCTGTACAACAAATTTTTTCAAAAAATTATTCTGATGTACGGTAGAAAATTATAGAAATATGCAAATACAAGTGATGTATTTATTTTTCATGAGAAACGAATGAATTAGGTTATGAATCGTAACTTCATTTTTTTGGCAGAAAATAATTGAGGCTTCAACAACCAGAAAGAAAAATGCATTCATTATTACATTTTTTGAAATATGCAAGCAATTTTTTTTTATTTTTCGAGAAAAAACTTTAAAATTTGAGAATTTTTAGAAAATTACTAAAAATCTGGTTTAGATATTAACATAACGTTCGAAATTTTAGGATGGAGAATTGAAAAAAATGCAAAATCTCATAGATCGCTAATAAAATACGAAAAAATTTGAGAAATTCAGAAAATGTAAATTATGTTCTGTTGATGAAAATCTATCGATATACGCAAATTTTTTCAACTTTTAGATCAAAATCTGAAAAACTTGAAAAGTATTATAAAATAACAAAAAACTTTTATGAGTTGGACAAGGTTTTAGCAGTTTAGCAAGTTTACTTAAAATTGAATAATCTTTTGGAATTTCGTTTAACTATGCTTCAATCGCCTTGAAAAAAATTAATCATCAATACATTTATAACTTTTTTTTCGTATGAGTACACATATTAACATATATTCATGGCTCAGTAAAGTCATAACAAATCGTTTCAAACTATATAATATAATCGTTCTTCAATTCAGGTCAGAAAATAAATAAAATGTATATATACATAGCATTAAAGCAGAATATAAATGAAACAAGTGAAATAAAAAGAAATGAAATGAATCAATGAAACAAGAAATGACCTTCTTAAAACTACAAATAATAGTATTTGCCTCCCTGTCTCTATTTCAGAAGTCCACTGTGCTCTGAAGGCCCCAAGTCTACCCCCAAAACCAATGCCAAGAAAAGACGTTAAGGACAGAAAAAAACGACCCCCACCACCACCACCACCGCCAACAATGTCCCGTCGCGATATTCCTCCTTTGCCGCCATCTCCAGAAAACCCAAAAATCTCTGATAACTCTGAAAACCTTACCGAAAATGAGACCTCTTCTTTAAAAAATTCAGCCATGGAACAACTCGAAATAAAGAGGACAACAATCAACAACGAACCTCACAATCACTTACAGGATAATCTGATCGAAATAGAAAAAACAACGAGCTTTTCCAATTGCGAGGTGCAAGAATCCATGAGTCAAGATATTGGAATTGCCAAAAAAGATGCTTCGGAAGTTGAACAATTCGAAGATTTGGTAACTGAAAAGACACGTGAAGTAATAAAAAGTAAAAGTTCAGAAGAAGTTTTCGAGGAAGCTCGTATTTTGGAGATCGATGTGACGGAAGAAGAGGAAGAAAATCTGGAAGTTGAAGGGAGGGATGTTGATGATGAAGAATCCACGGACGAAAGTGACGACGAACAATATTATTGGCAGAGCAGTTTGGCTACGATCGGTGAAGAAGAGGAAACTAATTCGTTGGAAGATTTGAGCCCGTAATTACTTTTTTAACTATTTTTACACATGACAGAAATTGACAAAATTAAGGCTGGAGTTTACAAATGTGAAGTACGGGAGTGGTAAATCTCTTAAATTGTAAAAATGAACTTTCTTGTAATGACATTCGATTGATATAACTGGATGTCAAGATATTAACTGAATTTGAAACTTCACATTACAAAATCTACCTACATCTACTTGGATTATGAGCTATCTTTATAATCTTGGGTTGTAAATAATACCCCTAAATGACAGTCATTACTTGAGTGGTTTTACATTCTGCATTGAGTGAATTATTACTTTTAATATTGATTTGATAGTAATGTGATGACAAGCATGAATTAGCAAATAATGCTTCTTATAAAACTAATAGATTTTTTCCGAAACTCTTCAAAAAATAATTATTTTAATTGAACTTCACACAAATTGTAGTCAGACTTTTTTCTTCGAAGAAGAATACATCATAATTCATAAGTATGCAAATACAGCTTGAGTAATTTAAATCAGAGAGCTGAATCAAGCCATTTTTTGGAATTCCCTACGAGCATATCTACTACCTAAATCCTTCAAATTTTTACAATGTGAGCTGATCTTTTTGTTTCGATCTATTCATGATTTGATCTAATCAATATAAGGATCTTATCAATATTAAAACGTGCAATTCAGTTTTCTTGCCATTGTATAGAGCTGCATAACTGTAGGTTCTGGCTCACAATCAGTGAAGAGTCATTATAAAAAAAGTTAAGACCTGACCTCTTTATACTTCTACAAACAACGAAAATTTGCATTCATGATTTCATCCTATCATAGATTCGAGACTACAAGAGCTTATAGAGTATATTTTCTACTTGAGTGATTTTTCCATAAAGTTCTGTCTGATCTCAGTAAAGATTTTATTTAAGTTCAAAATCACGTTCTAAAAGAAGGTATTTTAGGTTAAGCTTATAACGAAATGTCGAATTGCATGCATCTAAAATTATTGTGCCTTAAATTCTTTTACATTTTCAATTATTAAATACTCTATTTGATTAAGTAAATATTATCTAGCAATACTGCCAATATTTACATTCCGTAGTGATCACCAAGGTTTATCAAACATAATTCATTGATAGAATTTGACTTTCTGTGTACGTTATTAAAAAAGTATATACAGAGCATTTCTCTATTATATCTTTACGTCTTCACTACTCAACTTCTTCATTCTTCTATGAACAACGATAATTTGCTTTTTCATTAACTTGTCATAGATTTACTAAACAACAGCTCATAAGGTTAGATTCTGTACTTAAGTGATTTTTTTCACGCTACTCTGTCTTAATATAAAACTTTTTTGAATCTAAAGCTTAATTTTAGGATAAGCTCATCATGAGATCTACACTCAAATATAGCCCAATTATGCAACTGTTGTTTACATTTTGTAGTAGGTGCCAATATATATCAAACATAGCTCATTCATAGCACAATTTTACTTTCTGGGGACATTATAGAAAAAAAACTTATAAAATATTTATCTAGGGTAAGTCGAGGATAGATGGATAACTTTTTTTTCTTCTCTAGAAAGCCAAGATTTTGCAATAAAAAAAGTTTTCAGCACGTATAGGTCTTAGTTTCAACCCTTGTGAAGATAGCTTAACCTATGGAAATAACCTCTCTTCAAAATTTGACAGTTCAGTACAGAAGTTTAGGCGGTTCCCGCGTATTTTCCGGAATGAATCATATTCGGAAAAATTTTTCTGGAATCTAATTGTCGAAATGAAGTTATCTGGAATGACTTATTTTCTGAATAACTGTTGTACTAGTTTAAAATCAAAAAATTTCATTTGATTCTAATGGTCCCTTTGTATCATTGTATTATAATAAAAAGGCAATAAGGTAATTTTTATTCTTGATTTCTGAATGCCTTCTTGATATATGTACTTCATATATCATAAAGATAAAGAAATAAGTTACCCTATACTTGACAATTCTAGTTTATCTTATCTTGGATAATTTCATTCCGGAAATTCGATTCCAAGAACAGAATTCTCGAATCTTGGTAGATCCGGAAAATAGTCTTTCCGGATGAAGGACTCTAGATCATGACTTAGGCTCTTCCAATAATTTCCACAGAAAGCTCTGCCTTCATTAAAAACTCTCTTGAACCTCACTCTCTTCAAAGGCAGATATACTTCATCAAAACCCGAAGTCCCTCACCCTTGTGACATTTGTTTCCAGTGACAGAGACGAGTTGTCCATAGACGACCCTCCGGAAATCCTCGTCGACGAAGATGACCTACCTCCTGAATCATCAGAACCTCCTCAGCCCGGTAAGTCTTGCAAATTACAAACAAAAATCCCAAAAAATCTGACTGTCTCGCCTTCACCCACCCCACGTTCATCCCAAAAAGTCTAAAATCCGTTGCTAATGGGAAAAGAGCTTGGGGCTAATCCATTTTAATGCGGTCCCGTTCGGTCGGGAGTACAAGTTGCGGAGTGTATTCGTTCGGGCTCCAGTGGCTGACCGCTCTCAAGGTCCCATTCCCCCTTAATCGGCTTCCTTTTCGAGATCATTCACTCTGCTCACTTCCAATCGAAGCGACCGCCGCGGTATACGAAGCCTGCACACACAAGCATGCACCCCAATCGAAGAAAACCAGCATTCCATCGCGCCACATATACAACGCCTGCCATATGGATCACGCTCATTCTCCGTATTATAGTGACCTAAAGATGTCTAGTGCGCGCAAAAATGGCGCGAGGACGTTAGGAAATGGCGGTTTTCCCGCCCAAGGGCGACAAGCTTCATCTTTCGTCTCTGGTTTTGAACATGTTGGGGTAGTCGAGTCGGAGTTTGTTGACCTCGAGGAAGAATGATGGTATAACAGTTGGGCAGTGAATGGCCGATAGGATGAGAGAACGGTATGGTTGTGACAGCTATGTGAATGGTGGGGTTTGTGCGAATTGGACTGATTGTTGGTATGGTCTGAATTGTGGTTTTTGATCCTCGATGGATGTAATGAGGAAATTACATGAGGATGTGAATTTTTGAAGAGGTTTTGGTGTAGGGTTGACTGTGACAACCATGAGTATGGTTGGCCTAAAAGTTGTTGATGATATTGTTGTGAATATTATAACGTTTACTCTAAGTAGTGCAAGAATTGAGGAATGGTATGAAAGTTTGTTGATCAGAGTTTTACATGTTGATTTCATAGATTGAAAGAAATGCGGCAATAGGGAATCAGTCAAATTCGACAAACCATCTGTCATTTTTGACTGTTTCAGATGTAGAGAGTCCAATCAATGCTCATAAATACATTTAAGTAACCTTCTACCCCAACAAAAATTTCATTGCAAACTCCCAGCGTAGTGGTCGCATGATTCCACAGACTTTAAAGACCCCAGGTTCAAATCCTGTTTCTGAAAACTCTCATCTTAAACACCACCTAACCTACCTCTCGTCTTCACAAAGTCATTTTCGACGTAGGGTTTCAAATTGACGATTCATGGGGAGGGCAATCGGATTCCACGATGTACGATTCCGTTTTTCATCGAAAAAATAAATAAGTTTCTTGCACCCTGAAAATGATTGCCGAAAAGTGCACCCCATTATATCAGCCTTGTGATGTTTAATTTTATCGACAAATCGTAAAATGTCATCAAAAGAATCCAAAATGACCCCAAACTTTCGAAAGAACAACGAGAAGTGTCATCGTGGCCAAATGCTATTAAAATTCATTCTCTAATCTACAATCAGTTGGGGGCATCGGCATTTTCAGAAATGTTAAAATATGCTTGGTTTGCATCGAAGTTGACCACCGAGAAGAACCTTGACAATGTTGAAAAACAAATGTGATTGTGATCAACCACCATTCATCATTTTTTCTTGGTGCTCGAAAAATGTGTGCTTTCAATGTTTTTTTGATAAATGCCATCTTTCTGACTGTACCGTGAACGTCAGGTGAACGAGTAAGATGAGGCTTTTTGTATACGTGTTTGAAAATAACAGTTTATTTTATATTAGTGCTCATATTATTTATTTTTCGCCACTACTTCTGTACCTGAACAAATTTTTATTTTCCATTTTCTTCATTTTGCATGGTATATTTTTTCTCGGCGACTTTATTGTATTGTGTCATTTTTTTCAGCATCGCCAGGATGTATTGCATTACGTTGAATTTACGTTATTATGACATTAAGTCTACATATATTTAAAAAAATATTAATATGAACATCGGTAAACATATTTGTTTATAGTATTGAAAAAAAAAAAAATGCCTTCTAGAGGATTCGAATCGAGCCGTCCGGATTGCTATGTAAGTAAGCGCATTGCCACAAGCCCACTAAAGTCTGAGAATCTGGGCGCTCTTACATCGATGACTAGAGAATGCCCAAACAGAAAAATTTTTGTAATTGTGACTTGGAATAAGAAAAGGGACTTATGGTTACAGTAGTTTCAAAAATTACCCATCTAATGAGCTACGTCACGAGTTGCTACGATCATTAATGGTAACGAACTCTTCATTTTCTCAATATTCTCGTCTGTAACCATAGGACCCTTTTCTTCCTCCAAGCCACAATTTTTGTACACCTCAACGGAGGCCCACTGGAGAAAATGGCTGCAGAATTTTCATAAACATGTATGTTCCTGAAAGAAAACTCGATTGACATGACAAAAGCTCCCTTTGCAAGAGCTTTTCCTGAACAACCGAAAATTCCCTCCGAAAGAATAAAATCCGATCTCGCGTTCACCGACCCCACGAGAAAATGTTCGATTTTAATTGGCCGAATAATCGCGTCGACCGACGTCGTGTTTAAGCCATTATCGCTCGCCGCCTTTAGCTGTTCTAACGAGGCTGGAAGTCGTGGCTTATACAGGAAGTGCAAAACTGCTAAACGGCCCGCAAAAGCTCCGCGGCCTCTCGGCAATCATAGGATTTTTCCGTTCCACCGCGGCTACGTGACATTGCGGGGATGCCATTTCGTAGTAGAAGTCGACTTCTTTTGCACGGCCGCTCTTTTGAGACGCGATTGTAAAAGGGCCTCGCGGGGTCGGACCGCGATCTTCATGTCTCGTACCTCCTCTCTGCACGCGCCTCTAAATACGTGCATTACTCTTCGTCTCTCAGATATGCCGGCCGGAAAAATGTTTTACGCTCAAGCAAGAATAAAGATTCATTGCCGGACGTCTGGGAACTGGGCTTTCGTGAAAAAATTCGCCGCCGCCGACGGGGGGCAAAAAAAATTACGACGTCTCGGGTAAGTTGAGCGAGACGCTCATACGTTTTCGTGGTCCTTGTTTTTGGGAAGGGGAAGGGAGGTTTGTCGGTTTTAGCCGAGAGGGGTGGTTTTTTTGCTTTGCTTTGGAATCGTGTACTTTGGTTAGGTAAATGAGTCATGGGGTTTATTTTGAGTTTGCGGTGTGCGACAGTGGGGAAGGTTCGTGTTGATCGAGGGCGAAAAGTGATATTTATGGTACGGCGATGAAAGTTTAAAAATGGATGCTGCAGTACAAAAGGAACTGGGAAATCGTTTTTTCAATGACAAAAGTTGCAATCCATTATTATTTTACTGAGATCTTATTTTGACTAATTTTATGAGCCTGAAGTTTCAAATGTGTTTAAGAAATAAACGAAATCAAAATAACAATAATATTTCTATCCTCAGACGAGATTATTATAAGCAAAAGTGGGTAACATTGAATTATATTTTTCCAAGTACACATTAGTATATTATGTAACTAAGACTTTACACAAGTAAATATAAAATTTCTGTCCTACTTACGTACAATATTTTATGTACTGAGAGCTGGAAAATGAGTTTAGAGATTTCGAACTGGACGAGAAACGAGTTTTCTATGCCAGAGGTGCGTAATAGTCATTTTCTATACTATTTCAAATCATAGGAATTTGGTTACTAATAACTAGTTATAAATTACTAATTCAAATAGTCACATCTGCTTCCTGTTTGTAATAGTAAAAAAAGGACAAATGAGTTAGTCGATTTATATTACTGAAATTGTGAAGGATAACTAATTCTTCAGTTATTATTTGACTTATTAAATTGTAAAAAGTTAGCAATCACGAAGTCGATTTCTACTAATTGATTAGTTGGGTGTTACTTACTATATAGTTACTATTGGACTAAAATTTTAATGATTTTACAGGTTTACTCATTACTGGTCATTTTCTACTATTTCAATTAGTATGAATCCGGTTACTGATAAATAGTTATGAATTAAAAATTCAAATAGTCACATCTGCTTCCTATTTGAAATAGTAAAAAAATGACAAATGGGTTAGCAGATTTTCTCTCACCATATTGTGAAGGATAACTAATTCTTTAGTTATTATTTGACTAACTAAATAGTAAAAAGTTACTTATTAATGAGTTGATTCCTACTAAGTGATTAATTTGGATGTTACTGATGATTAAGTTACTATTTGACTAGAGTTTCAGTAGTTTACATATTTTACTCTTTACTAGTCATTTTTAACAATTTCAATTAGTATGAATCCGAGTACTAATAAATAGTTATGAATTACAAATTCAAATAGTCACATCTGCTAACTATTTGAAATAGTAAAAAAATGATAAATGGATAAGTAGGTTTTCTCTGATGATATTGTAAAGGATAACTAATTCTTCAGTTATTATTTGACTAATGAAGTATTAAAAAGTTGCTAAATGAGAAGTTGATTCTAACTAAGTGATTAATTGGATGTTACTAATTATTTAGTTATTATTTGACTAAAATTTTATTAGTTTTACAGATTTTACTCATTAAAAGTAATTTTTGACTATTTCAATTAGTATGAATTAGATTACTGATAAATAGTTATGAATAACAAATTAAAATAGTCACATCTGCTTACTATTTGAATAAGTAAAAAAATGAAAAATAAGTTAGTACATAGATTTCTACTACTGAAATTGTGAAGGATTACTGATTCTCAAGTTATTATTTGACTAACTCAATAGTAAAAAGTTACTTATCAAGAAGTTGATTCCTACTAAGTGATTATTTGGATGTGACTTATTATTTAGTTACTATTTGACTACAGAAATAGTAAGAAATGTGCGTCATGTGCAATTATCACTGAATAATGTAGGATATAAATAAATTCAAAGTACAATTTTTTCTAGTCAATTTCAATTAATCAGAGCAAAAACTGTAACATTATTCGATATCAGATATGACAACTACGTATCTTAAATACAAACAAGAGTTAAATCATCTCAAACAAAAAAAAAACACAAGGCTTCAAAATGTCCAAGGTCAGAGTGTTTTTTTACAGCGGACATTCATGGACGTTTTTTTTTTATTTTGGAAAATCAGTCTTGTGATAGTGATCATATTTTGTATTCAATGAACAAAATAGTTCAAAACGTCGTCTGAATTAGTTAAAAAAATATCACAAATACAATACTAAAATAATATGACTTAGAAATAGTGAAAAACTATGACTATTTGACATTAATTGAAAATCGCAGAAAATGACTATTGCGTAAATTGAAACACGTTTTACTATTTTGAATAGTAATGATTTGACTAATTCAATCTGAGAGAGTGCCTGAGTTATATTACTTAACAGGTACGGATGTGCAAATTTGGCAGCCTAAGACTCGCTTCGCTCGTTCGCAAAATCTTGCACTCGTAAAAACACTCGTTTCTGCCCATTGAATTAAGAAAAATACTATTTTAAGTCTTATTCAATCTTGAAATGTTTAAATTTTTGAAGACTCTCTTGTTTACATTGTTTTTGAAATGATATACATTGAAATAAAAAACCTGAATTCCAGGTAACCTCGAATTTACAGACTGAAAAAATTCCTTAAAATCCATTTATTCCAAAAATCATTGTTACAACTCTAGTTTTTCAATCGAAATTTTCATGTATAAACACATTTTCCTTCATAGTAGAAATATCGGTACAGGCCCTCCTTTAATTTTAAAAATGCATACTGAGGTATGTAAATGTGCGCAAAAACCCGCGATCTTTACTCAAATTACCCGGCTTTCCAATCGGTTTTTTTGCTCTACACCGCATCTGGCACATTAAATTGTCGCGGAACTTTTTCTTGAGTCGACTTTTGAGGCTTTTCTGAAAACGTTTAATCTTTTAACGAGGCTCTCGTTAACCTTGAGGATTCAAACTCGCGCCGTTGAAAAAGCCTTTCCTGCATGACTTGACTTGACGCTACTGGGCTTGATTGACAATTTTCGTAATTTGCTGTACATTTCAGCAGAGATTGTTTTTCGATCAATTAAACGAATTCGTAGAGCACAGTACATGTTTTCATACCTTAAATTATCTAAATTTCATTAATTTTAATCAATGAGTGATGGAACTTACAGAAAATAGATCTCATATTTACAAAAAACAAAAGTGTATATTTTAAATGATGGATAATTTATTATTTTTCATAATATTTAGACGTATGAGTTTGAGTTTGTGACAATAATGAAAACAAATGATGTTGATTGATGACTTTTAATGCGCTAGGTTGAATAAACAGAAATTAATTTTTGACGATGATAGCTTACATTCATGATAAAATTATCATTTCTGCGCAGGAAATTGAAACTGAATGTAATCTAATCAAAACCGCTTGACAGCCACGAATAAAATTCCGAATCCATTCACTAATTTTCATACAAATTAAATGAATAGTCCAATAAACAACAAGTTCTGGTGCCACTATTTCATACGCATTCCTATATAGGAATATTTAATACGTCTTTCATGCGCATAAAATATAATTGCTACTGGTTTGCGACTATGAAATCCAGCAGTATATGACCATTCTGCAAATATTTCGTCAATGAATTTCTGACCTGAAAAAGTTATGAATATTTCGAAATTTGAAATCTATTAAAAAAAACATCATCCAACTCATTATTGCATTCATTATTTTTTATTAAATTCGGCAAATTCTCGTTCTGCCTTTTTTCATTCTTTTTAGTCATGTTATAAAATTGCTTGTCTGGAAAGGTTGGAGGTATTCTGATACAGTAGAAAAGTTTTACAGTTGAAGATTATATCTGATTTTTATTTATTAAGTCGAAATATTTTAGTGGTTAAAAACTGTTACTTCTACAGTTGAAAAGACTTTTTTTTCATAATTATGAAGGAATATAGTTTTTTGTGTTGTAAAAACTTTATTCAGTGATTTCTCTCTAGTCAAAATGGCGCATGTTTTTTTTGTTTTGTTTGAGTTAACTGAAATATTTCTACGTTTCTCTAACAGAAGTTCTCAACAATTTAAATGTAGAAGATAAAAAATTATTTTTATTAAAGTTCGTGTATCTGAGCTCCATTGTATTGTATTCTTTATTTTGAATGTACACAAAATATTTTTATGCATTTTTTATCAATATCTATATTATTGTCCACGAATGTTGGGCAGAAATAAATAAACAAATCAAATATTATAAATCAGGGGCGTAGGCAGAAAAAAATTTCGGGAGGGGTTTTTCTGAAAAATGTTTTTCCTTCTCATAATTTTGAATCTTTGACAATATGTTACAGAAGAGCGATTTTTAAATATTTTACACTTCGGAATTAAAAAGTTATACGACTTTTGGAACCCAGAATTGTACATTTTTCATGTTCGTAGATAATGGAATTTGATTTTGGTGACTGTCAATTAGTAACTGAGGTTTCATTTTTTTTCATTAATACTTTTTGTATTTCTATTACTTTAAGGATTATCTGATATTATGTAATATGGGGTCCTATGAAGCTTTCTGAAATTCGATGCTCTAGGAATCAAACTTCTGGAAAAGTTGTATTTTTAATCGATTTTTGAGAAAAATTTGAGCCACACAGATAAAAAGTACATCATAAATTTATATTATTTCCGTATGTATGGTATATTATTTATCGAATTTTGTAGCATTTTCTAGTATTTTTATATATTTCTAATATTTACATGAATCACTCAATAAATTTGACGAAATTGATTTTATGGTATTAAAACTTTCAATGATTTTGAAGATTCAAATTGTTTTTTCAGACGACAGTTTCTTTCTATGAAGATTTTCAATATAATTATACAATATTTTTTTAGTATTTCTACGATTAAAACTATGTTTGAGTGTATAAATTGATAAATAGCGAACTTGTTAAAAAGTAAATTAGTTCATTAGAAAACTAGTAAATTTTTCAAATATGTAATAGTAACCTAGTTAAAATAACTAGTTAGTTAATAAACTAGCAAATAAGTAATCGAGTAAATTAGTGAACTTATAAACTTGTTATGAAATAAATTAGTAAACTAGTAAACTGGCAGGCAAGTACACGACTAAACCTTTTTTCGCATTTTTTTAGTGTTATACAAATAACATGCGAAACCCTGGAGGGTTTCTAAGTATTATTATGGACTACTTATATTTTTGTAGATTGCTACGGAGATTGAAAAAACTCGATGCTTTAAAATGCGAATTTCGATCTATTCTCAGTAATTTCAACAATTAATGATAAAATCACATCTGTATGTATAGATTTTTCATGTTTTATATCATTATTTTTTTTCGAATTTTTGAAATATTTGAAAGATTTTGTAGTGTTTTCGAGAATTTTTATAGTGCCATAGTAGACTCAGAATTTGATGCTGTAGAATCTCAAAATTTAAAGATCGTAAAGGCATTCGTCGAGATTTTTCAGAAAACAGTAATTTTTTCATAGAATTAAATTAATTTCATTATTCTTCTAGAGTTTGTATACATCGAAAAATTTTCAATGCTTATATATGGATATTATATAGATGTGTAGAATTTGATGATCTAAGATTCAAAGTTTTGTGAATTTTAAGCATCTTTATTTTTCTTGATTATTTACTGGGTTGCGACAATTTTTCTGATTCATTTTTTTTACGTAATCCTACGTTTTGAAAATTTTTACTTTTTTATTAAATATATACTGCTAACGTTTTGATGCATTTTTTTGTAATTTATATTTACATTGTTTATCGATGTAACTTTTTTCATTTTTACATGAAATACTGATTGATTCTATCATAATTTCGGGTGGTGTTTGTACCCCCAAAATCTCCCTCTGCCTACGCGCATTTCAGAAATATTCAGGAATAAATACACTTTTTTTCTGGAAAAATCCATTGATAAATGACCAGGGTTTGGAAGTAACGCGTTACTCTGAAATGTTACATTTTTTATTGTAACGATAATGTAACGCGTTATATTAATTAACAAGTAACGATAACGGGAACGAGTCATTTTTTTCGGTAACGAGTAACGAAAATCCCGTTATTTTACGTTACTTTTATTTGCCCCATTAAGTTTTTAGCACAATTTAGAAGTTGTCAAAAAATTTTCTGAAACTGAGATGTTAGTAATTTTTAACTTCCTCATTTTGAGATATAAAATTCTTTATTAAAAATTTTTAATGAAACTATGTGGGATAATCGTCATTTGTGTAAAAATCTTGAGGAAGAATAAGCTTTTTATTTTTTATTAACAACTATCACGACTCACAGGGTTGAATTTTAGAAATTCACATGAAAAGGTATAATCTAGAGCAGGATTTGTATGATTTAGAGATCCTGCTACAAAATTTTATGGAATATTAATGAAAACAAAATAAAATAAAATATAATACGAAAAATACTAGATTTCATTAAGTTTTAAGCCACTTGATTTAAAAAAAATTTATGTTAATATAAGTCTATAAGAAGATAAGAAAATGTTTATATTATGTAACTTTGTGAAAAATACAAAAAATATTGAGCGCCCCTTAAATATATAAAGAAAATGTTTTCTGCGAAATCGATCGAAATATACTCCGGAAATTTCGTACCTCCAATTTTATTCCATTCTAGAAATATAAAGAGATATATTTGAAAAAACTAAAAATTCCACAGCATTCTTTAACTATCTAAAAACGTCGAAAGAAAATACGTTCGGAAAAATACGTGCAAATATATGAAACATTGGAAGTCTTTCAAATTCCAGAAATTCATACAGCAAGATATAAAAATAATGAACCATCTTTGAAATCATAGAAAAACTGAAGAAATACATAAAGTAGTTGAATAAGTAAAAATATATCGAGACACTGTTTTGTGGAAAATCCTGTAAAACACGTAATGTTTCACTATATTCAAATTCTAGATTTCGAAATTCTTGAAATGTATAGAACAATTATAATTATGAAAATACTAAAATTATGTAAATATACTAGGAAATTCTGCAATATTCTATAATACTGAAAAATAGGAATGGTTTCAAAAATACTAAACAATTTTTTTAATTGCGGAAAAATGAAAAAGGTTTTAAAAAAATCAAATGAAATGAAAATCTTCTCAGAAATTTTTTGCTGAAAAATCCTCTCAAATATCAG
This sequence comes from Platygaster robiniae, assembly GCA_028476575.1. Classification (NCBI taxonomy): domain Eukaryota; kingdom Metazoa; phylum Arthropoda; class Insecta; order Hymenoptera; family Platygastridae; genus Platygaster; species Platygaster robiniae. The sequence goes on along the minus strand of CM052025.1, from coordinate 26,853,328 downwards.
TAATTTATTAAACTTTTGATTCTAGAGTATGAAATTCTTGAATTCCATGTATTATCAATGTACAGAAAAATAGTAGAAATTTGGAAAACTTCTAGAGAATCCTGCTACATTTTATACATACTGAATAGTACAAAAAGATTCAAAAATTCTAGAAATCTGGATAGGTGTTTGAATTCTTTCAAAAATCTATTAAATTTGCAAATGTTTCCTTGTGGCTAACATTGAATCAAACATCATATCCAGAAATTTCGTAAACTTGAAAAAAATATAAAAATTTGAGCAAGCTGATCGATTTTTTCCTCGGGGTGAAAAAGTTCAGATAAGCATTTTTTATTACATCTGAAATAAACAATTTCTATAGAACAAAATCCCAAGTACGTTGGAATTGTATTTTTTAGCCTCAGTTTTTCGATTTTTGTTATTTACATTGAATTTCTTCCAAAAAGTAACGTGAAAGTAACGGAACGTGGCAACGGTAACGAGTTACTATTTCTCTTTAAGTAACGAATTCCTTTTTTCACCTTTGTAAGGGTAACGTAACGCGTTACATTGTTTCAAGTCGATCCAGAAGTGAAATTTATCTTCCATTATTTGTCCCTCCGATCAAACAGATTTTTCGACCCGGACGTTAAAATGAAGATATTTCGCGCAGCATGAATCAGCGGGCGTCGTCCCGGCTCGGTCCGCGCGTTCCCTCTATGAATTTATATTTCAGTGCGCGCTCGTGCGCGTATTCCCGCCGCGGGCGTCACACGAGCCGCGGGCGCGAGGAGCGGTGATATGATATGCAACTGCATTCTAAATGCTCCTTCACGCCTTCGTACGTGCGATCAACTCTTTGGAATCTCGTTAGTCCGGGCCGCGCGGAAGATATGTATCCCACGTTGGCTGATGTAATTGAAGGCGTTGGGCCACGGGAAAAATCGCCGGCGCGCTTCTATCGAAAATTCCGCGCCCGTACGACGCCAAATAAAGTCCCGCGCCGGGGCTCGTTACACGCGTTTTGCGGGGGTATCGCTTTTCATTACGAACTTTATAAATTGACGCGCTTTACGCCCCGAGGACCTTGGCCGTTCCTCGGGCTGAAAACCTAGACTCTTACTTTCTTGGGTGCTTTTTTCTGGTTTTTCGTCTTTTGGCGCACACATTTTTTCGCAGTCGATTGGGTTTTCTATCGCAGGTAATGTACCGAAGGGATATCACTCGTGATCTTGGGAACGAATATTTTTTCTATGCTTTTGGGGGGGGGGGGGGAAATGAAGAATTCGCAAGATGAGTTTGAATTCTCATTCGCTGAGTGTCGTTGTACGGGACAAAGACGCTTTTTCATTGTGATCTTTTTATTGTGATTAAGAGAAATGTTGACCGGGGTTAATTATTACTTGGCACTCCCCTATCGCGTTTTTTTGAGGAAATGAGAAAATTGATTATTGATCTTGATGAGGACCTAATCGGAGTCGAAATGTTGATCAACATGGAATGAATAAATGATTTTTTACAACAATGGCTCTGAGCGATCAGATTTTCCTGTTTTTTGTCTTGAAAACAGAGTTGAAAGATTCTTCTGTTGAAAGGGTTATTTGAAAACACTCGTTTTTCAAAATGTAAAATAAAAGAAGTATAAGAACATGATCGGAAAAATTGAGTTTTCGAGTTTTTGATTGTTTTTTCTTTTGTTATGATTTGTGCGCTTTACATGCGAATTTCGTATAAAAATATTCAAAAATACAGACAAACTCATGACAAGTCAAATGATGTTTATTTTATCAATGTGTCCACTTTGTGCTTTGATGATTGCAACGAAAATTCTTAATAACCTTTCGACAAATTTTTCAGGTTTTTCATTTGCCAGATTGTCTTAAACCACTCTTAGACTGTCGTATAACTATTGCATTAAAACTAATGAAAAAAATTCCATTATTTTGACTAATCATAATCAACTTATGTAATGCAAATGGATGTAAATCATAACAAAATAGTATATTTTCCAGTTCACATAAAAAATTTTGTCATAAATAATGTTGGACACAATAAAAGACAATCGCGAACTAAAAAAACTGATGATGTCCTTATACTTTTGCACAGTAGAGTAATATTTGAATTAATTTGAATAAACTTGTCTTTGTGGTTTTTTACGTAAATGCATGGTAATATCTTTGAACAATGTTCTTCGCATTTTATGAATGTAATGGAATCTTAATAAAAAAAGTGTAAATTGCAATAAAATTGTACAAAGAGTATTAGTATTTAAATAAAATAAAATCTATTTACTAGGCATTTGAATCTGAACAAACTTTTTGTGTATATTTTGCTATAACTTTTTGAATAACAATTCGACAAATTTTTGTAGTTAATCTGACTATACTTTTGCTTTATTACACATATGCATAGTTACACATGTGCACAATGTAACTTTTTTTAGATCTCATGCATTTGAAGGTTTAGTGTTCTAGTTTCACAGTTTCAGTAAGCACTTTGAGGATTTTGATAAGAGTTCATTTAATAGACATGTTTAATATCGTCAGTTTAAAAAACTGGTTTATAATTTTTAACACAACTTCAAAATAAAAATTTTTATTTAAATACTTAACATTTTTAACAGTGTACTTTTTAACGTTGAAACAGGTACATAGTTCATACAATTTTTTAATTTTAATAAATATAAACTTCGATACTTGAGGATTCGAAATACTCATATCTGAATTCAGTAATTTTGATAATCTTTACGAAAAAAAAAACCCGAATTTTCATCCCTAGGTAACTTGAAAAAACAAAGTTTTCCAGTTTTTATATTGTAAATAGCAGGAATAAAATAATCCGAATTCAATATTGCTAGAATCACTCATACATTTAAGGCTGGAAAAATTTTTAACAATAAATGGAAAAATGTATGACAAAATAAGAATTCAGAGAAAAAAGAAAATTGTTTATTCCTGAAAATAATGTATTAGATTCACTCAACGAGACTTATTTCTTTTTCGAAATTCATTCTCACGAAGAACTTGAATATGTCTTATCAATAAAAAAATTATATTTATGATTTTGTGAGTTTTATAACTTAAAGACATTGCTAATCATAGAAAAAAGTGTTCTTTCTATTTTATGATTTGTTGAATAGTTTATGGCATAGTTTTCCAAAAAACACTGTTGAATATTGTTTCCTGAAGAAAACAGAAAATTTATAGTATAAAAAAAGATGATAAAAGGATAAAGAAATGTTAAATGTAGAAATCTTCATTAATTGCATCATTTTAGTAGCTGTCTCAGACTGGTTTCTGACCAATCATTGATTTTGTGATATATGAGTAGAATAATTAGAAAATTCCAAAATCATAGCATTTTTTAATAATTTTACCCGTACTTTGTCCTTTATCAAGTTAGAGTCAACATTATACTCAAATTTACATTTTTTCGTAATGAACACTTATTTTCAGAACTTGCAAACTTGTTTTGTTTTTTTTTTTTTTTTTTTTTTGAGATTCTTTCAATTCATATGAGATTCTAAAATTTTATGTAAGAGCTTATAGAAAATGTATATGTTTCAAAGTTCCCAAATTTGGATGCAAATTCACAAGCCTGTGTTTTCGATTTCTTACTTTCAGATCTTCGATTCAACTTCATAAAAATCCTATCAAAAATGTTATGAGTTTTTATTGTAAAAAATGGGAAAAATCTCTCATAGTAAAATTTCTATTTTCTTCATTACTTTTTCCATTTATTTCCATAAACATTGTTCTATCGATTCGTCAACTAAGTGTTGACACTTCAACCTCACAGTTTTCCAAATCCCGAAAATTGAAAAATGTTAAAAAACAGTAGATTTTCAGAGTATATCCGGAAAATGATGTTCTACTTCACTTGATGAATCAGTTGTTTTTCTATTGATTTTTTGTTTATGGTAAAGTTCAAGCCCCGTTGAATGCAAAAATGAGAAAAAGTAAACCGACAACGCAGTTACAGTTGAGGGGGGCTTGCCGGATTACAATTGTTACTGTAGGTCCGCGCATGATGGAACGGTCTTGGGTTTGGCTATTACTTACAAATTCGTGCCATTTTATGCTTACCGCTACACTCGTCAACATTATTATACAGAGCGCATACGGAATGATACATGACGCAATGTCGAACGTGACGGAAATACCGTGAATCTTCAAAGTGCCTCGTTCATCATTCCCCCAATGTAATGTAAACAAAATTTTAAAAGATTTTGACACGTGTTTTCTCATTTGCATCAATGATCTCGTGAGAATCAATTAATTTTGCATGCACCCTAAACAAGAAGAGTAAATTGTGTTTTTCGGAAGGTTATTGAGATTTTTCATTTTATCTTATTTCAAGTAATGCATGCGATCTAAAATTATCAAGATGGACATTTTCTTTCGAAATAAATTACCGTGCCAAGTTAATAATGCAGAGAATTGAGATTGTGAGTTTGAAAATTCTAGTGATTTGTTGTGAAAGTTCTCTTACTATAAAAAGTTCATGATTTTTTGTTTGAACACACAAAAAATTAGAAAATTCTAATATTCAATATAAAAGTGTAGACATTTCAGATTGACAGAAATTTCATCATTTAAAAATGTTCTCAATATTCTAGGACAGGAAACATACATATTTGAGATGTACTTGAAATTCCAAACTTTGAATAATTGTTATAATTAATTACTGCAATACAATAAATATCATCTAACATTGTCAACCATTTTAAACTTTTTCCTTAGACAGAGGTTTAAAATCCGATATTTCATAGTTTTCGTCAGGGGCGTCGGCAGGACAAATTTTTGAGGGGGGTTTTTCTGAAAATATTTTTCCTTTGGTATTTCATAATTTTTATTCTTTGACAATATGGTTACAAGAAACAGATTTTGAAATATTTCACATTTCGGAATTGAGGAGTTAAACAAGTTTTAGAATCCGGAATTGCATATTTTTCATGTTGGGAAATAATGGCACTCGATTTTTGTGATTTTCAATTAGTGATTAAGGGGCGAATTTTTTTGTTAGTACTTTTTGTATTCATACCACTTTCAGGATTATCTGATACGAGGTAATATGGGTTTCTATAAAGCTTTCTGAAATTCGATGCTCTAGGAATCAAACTTCTAAACAATATGTATATTTGAATTGATTTTTGAGCAAATTCTAACCACACAGATAAATATAATAAATTTATATTATTTATCAAATTTTTCGTAGTGTTTTCTAGTATTTTTATATATTTCTAATGTTTGCATGGTTTGCTCAATATATTTTTTAAATTTCATGCTATAGTATTGTAACTTTCGACGATTTTGAACCTTGAAACTCAAATTGATTTTTTAGTCGACAGTTTCTTTACAAAGATTTACAACACTTTTATTCCATATATTTTAAGTATTTCTACAATTAAAAATATGTTGAATCGTATAAATTGCATATAAATTAAATTGGATGTACTTTTTATTGTTTTCTGTGTGAATTTCTAGAATAATTTCTAAAATTAAATATTATTATACTATTATATAAATGAATTTGCTCCAGGATAGAAAGTTCTATAAATTTCTGAGAAAGTTATATCCACATTGTTTTTATGTATTAAAAGGTTTCTGGTGAACTCGTAAGCTAGTAAACTAGCAAATTAATAAACTGGTAAGCAAGTAAACTGGTAAGTTAGTAAACTCGTAAGCTGGAAGAAGAGTAAATTAGCAAACTATTTTTCTAGTAAACTACTTAAAGAAATAAGTAAACAAGTGAACTAGTAAACTACTGAAATTTTAAAACAGTAAAAAAGTAGACAAGTGAATAAGAAAAATAGTAAACTGTCAAACTTGTTAACGAGTAAATTAGTGAACTAGTAAACTAGTAAACTAATAAATCAGTAAGCTAGTAAACTAGTAAGCTACTGAAATTTTAAAATAGTAAAATAGTAACCTAGTAAATAAGAAAAAAAGTGAACTGTCAAACTTGTTAACAAGAAAATTAGTTACCTAGTAAACTAGTAAACTAATAAATCAGTAAGCTAGTAAACTAGTAAGCTACTGAAATTTTAAAACAGTAAAAAAGTAGACAAGTGAATAAGAAAAATAGTGAACTGTAAAACTTGTTAACGAGTAAATTAGTGAACTTGTAAAGTAGTAAACTAATATATCAGTAAGCTAGTAAACTAGTACACTACTGAAATTTTTAAATAGTAAAATAGTAAACAAGTGAAAAATAAAAATAGTGAACTGTCAAACTTGTTAACAAGAAAACTAGTAAACTACTAAATCAGTAAGCTAGTAAACTAGTGAGCTACTGAAATTTTAAAATAGTGAAATAGTAAACAAGTGAATAAGAAAAATAGTAAACTGTCAAACTTGTTAACGAGTAAATAAGTAAACTAGTAAACTAGTAAACTAATAAATCAGTAAGCTGGTAAACTAGTACACTACTGAAATTTTTAAATAGTAAAATAGTAGCCTAGTAAATAAGAAAAATAGTGAACTGTCAAACTTGTTAACAAGAAAATTAGTTAACTAGCAAAGTAGTAACATTGTCAAATTTGTTATAGTAAACTGCTAAACTAGTAAGCTAGTAAACTAGTGAGCTAGTAAACTAGTAAACAAGTAAGCTTGTGAACTAGTATGCAAGTAAATTAGTGAATGAGTAAATTCTAAGGCTAGTAAACTAGTAAGCTAGTAAATTTGTAAATAAGTAAATTCTAAGGTTGTACACTAGTTAGCTAGTAAGCTAGTAAACTTAATTTTCTAGTATAATATACGAAACTCTGGAGGATTTCTAATTGTAAGTATTTTTATCGATTACTTATATTTTTGTGGATTGCTGGAGAGGTCTAAAAAACTTGACGCTTTATAATACGAATTTCGATATTATATATTCACACTCATTTCATGAATATTATTATTAATAAAATAACATTCATAAAATTGTTTAATGTTTTATATGATAATTTTTTTTTCGTATTCATAAAATATTCAAAAGATTTTGTTGCGTTTTCCAGAATTTTTCTAGATTGATAGTATATTCAGAATTGGATGCTCTAAAATTCCAAAATTTAAAGATCATATAGGCATTTGTCAAGATTTTTTAGTGAAGAGTTTTTTCATAGAATTCAATTAATTTCATTATTCTTTCAGAGTTTGTATGAATCGAAAAATTTGCAATACTTACATAAGGATATTATATAGATTTTTGGAATTTGATGATTTAAGATTCAAAGTTTCGTGAATTTTCAGCATTTTCGTAGATTTTTATTTTTCTTGGTAATTCACTGGGCTGCAACAATGTTTCTGTTTCACATTTTCCACGTAATCTTACGTTTTGATAATTTTACTTTTTCATTTAATACCAACTGCTAACGTTTCCATGCATTTTTCTGTAATTCATACTTTTATTGTTTATCGATGTAACTTTTCCCTTTTTTACATGAAACTGTGATTGATGTTATCAGAATTTCGGGAGGGATTTTAACCCCCAAAAGCACCCTTCTGCCTACCCACTATGTTTTCGTTCATTTCGTTAACGTTCAGAACTTCAGGCACATTATTTTACTAAAAAAAAACTTGTTCAAAATTTTTTCTGCCTGCACTCCTAGCTTCCAAACTAGGCTGTATCCTTGATATTCTTAAATCTTGGATTTCGAGACACATCGCGGCGGAGCGAATTAATTAATAGAGCGGCTCTATTCTGTGGGTATCAAGTGGTGGAACAGAAGTATCAGATTCAACATGCGAAACTGCCAAATAACAAACGGGGAACACCCAAGCGGACGGTGTAGTTTTACAAAGAAGTTTATTTGCCACGTTAATCGGCGCGGTAAAACTTCTCGGGGCACGAATCCGCGCGAAGTGTATATAAGCCTTGCTTAAACACCCCATGGCAATCAAAAATGGAAATGAAGCAAATCCTGCAGATATCGGCTGGGGAGGCTCAGGCTTAATTTTTTAACGCTTGCATTTTATTCAGGAAGCGATGGCGGTGACAATTACCATATATTATCGTGCAATTATGCCTGTAAATAATGTCCACTGGTGTATGAATAACGAAATTTATTGTTATTACATTGTTTTGAATTCAATGATTATAACTTGCATGTATACATTCTACTTCCATAATTAAATAAGTGATTCACTTGTCGATTCATTAATGTGTCTTTTGGAATTTTAGATATAAACTGGTATTTAGAGTTTGCTTATTCTGGACAGAAATTTTGTTATAATTTTTCAGTTTCTCCCTTTCCACACAAGTTCGTCCTACGTGAATTTAATGGAAAAAAAGCGAATGTTGATTTGAGGGGAGTGTTTGTTACATGGAGTCGATGTTTTTCGTAGAAAGGGTTTCGGGGATAATTGACATTCTTGAATTTCAACACACCCGTTACACGATAGTACGTATACCTTCGTCGTGAGCAGGTTACCGCGCAAATACACGTACTCGAACGAGGAAATCTGACCCCTCGATAAGACTGGTTAGTCTTTCTTATTTTTGTTGCTGCTGTTCCTTTTTTTTCGACTCGCCACACGGGGCACCATGCAAAACGTGCCCAGTGATTCTCACTCGAGCGTGAAAACCCGGCAAGACGTGGCTCAATTTTTGCAAAAATATTGTATTAACAATAGATGTTTGTTGCCATTTTTCTCAGCAGTGAGGAAGAGAGGAAAATCACAGAGTCTACTCAGAAGGATTTATAAAAACATGTAATTTTTTATTTTCGATAGGGGAGGCCGAGCAAGAAGTAAAATAGGAAGCAATTTATTTGGGATAAATTTTTAGGAAAAATGAAAAGTAATTTTCTGGACATTTGGTTTTATGATAGTAAAAAAACGTGAATAATTTTTTGATAGTTTTTAAAACTGTTTTGAACGTAGTTTTCCTCAAAATTGGAGAAACAGAACAGAATTTTATAAATTTTGGTAATTTTGAAAAGATTTGAATAATTTTTAGGCGTTATTAGAAATTAATGAAATTAGGTTGGGTCCAAGATTTCTGTAAATTTTAGAGAATTATAAAAAATTTGCAACCACATTTTTTGGGAAATTTTCGTGACTTTTAAATCATAACCCACAATTTTTCGTTGCAGTAAATTGAATATAAAAATACTCGAAACTCTTCTCAAATATATGATTTTCAAAAAATCTTAAGCCTCAAAAAATAATAAAAACAATTAGTAAAATGATGAAAATGATAAAATTTTTTCTACTCGTGTAAAAATTTTCCCAAAAAATTATGAGAATGAAATTTCATGAACGTTTTTATATACTTTCGAAAATTCTTTGTAGGAATTTGACGTTCAACAATACGATAATAAATAAAAAATGTTCATAACTAAGAAAAAGTTGGTAATCTGAGAAAATCGTGGTTCTCGAACTTTCACTTGCATACTGTTTCGCACATATTTTCGAAGAAAATTGTCCGATTCTTAAGAAAGTTTCTAATAAATGTGAGATACCTTCGATGTTCAATACAGATAAATTTCTGTTATTAACCACTATCATCAGAGTTCGATCCCAATAGATTGGATCAATTGTGAGTTATTGTCAACATTTTTTTCATGGAGTCATGCAACGGCATCTTTATCACACTTTCTCACTTTTGATTGGAAAAGCTTTTTCTGTGCACTTGGCAATTATTTTTACTTCTCATTTTATACAGAAATTTCGAAACTTTTTCTTAAACTGATCTGGTTTTGGAATCGATTATTATTGTAGAAATTCACATGAAATCTGCAAAAAATATCTCAGAAATAAATCAACTGATTTATCCTCTAGTGAAAAAAGTTTTCTAAGATTCCAGACATTCTAAAAACAATTTTTTTTGGAACAGCAAAAATTTTGGGAAGTTCTTTCGAGGACAAAAAAAATATTTAAATGTTCCAAGTGCTTTTGGAAATCATATAAAATATAATAAAAAGATAATCTGCATAAAATACACAAAGTGTGAATGTTTTTCATTGTAATATAAATTATTCTCGTCCAAGAGTATACATATGTTCTACAGAAACAACAAAAAGATAAAACACTATTCATCTCTGAGAAAAAAAACCTTCTTGAATGTAATGATTTCTAAATCGTTATTTTCTTTTAAGGTTAAAAAATCTGTCAATGTTGCTAGCAACTTACGCAAATTTTCTAAAAAAAAGCACTTTACGATTATGATGTAAACGAATATTCTAAAAGGTGTTGCAACTATTGCAACGTTCCAACTAGCTAATTGTGAAAATAACGATTGTAAAAATGTACACACTATTACAACCGATTGGGAAATAAATTTTCACGTTCATAAAATCAAAAATGTGACTAGATATCATTTGAAAATATCAAAACGAGTCAATCCGCATACAACAAAAAATTGTAAAATTTGTAAAAAAATGTTCTTCATTTCACAATAAATAATTATAATCGAGGTCTAAAAAAATCTTCACGAAAATTCCACCAAAAAACAAATTCATTCCACAATAATTATGATGTAAACAAGTATCCTAAAAGGTTTCGAAGCCATTGCAACGTTCCAACCAGTTAATTGTGAAAATTATGATTGTAAAAATGTAAATTCCATTAAAAGCGATTGAGAAATAAATTTCCACGTGCATAAAACTGGAAGCGCTACTTGAAATCGTATAAAGAATATTGAAAAGAGATACCCCTCGTTATTAAAATTCCAGTACGAAATCGTCGTCTTTGGAAACGTTCTCCAAAGTTATTTAACGTTTCTCGGGGCATAAAAAGTTCGAGTATAACATTTTTCCCGGCTCGCGCGGTGCAGTATTTTTCACGGAAAAAAATGGCGAAGAGCCCGGAGAGCAAGTTACGGCGGTCGCACTCGCCGCAACGGTGAATGAGCCTCGGTCTTCTAATAAGCATCGAAAACCGCGTAACCCGAGAGGTGTCATAATATTTCTCTCCTTTAATCATCGCCGTCATTATCGAGACAAAGTTGCGTACCCTGCTGCGGGAAAAACTCGTATAAACGAAGCTCCTTTCACACGCTCGGAAAATAGAAGCGAGAGAATTGCCGCTGCAGAACCAAAAACATGTCAAGAGCATTTTTTCCATTTTGAAAGTCATTGGCTGATTTTAACTATGAAAAAAGATAAACATCTAAGCTTAAGGTGATAAAATGTACCATTCACAAAAATTGAGTATTTGATTCATTTAAATTCAGAATGTATGATCCATCAGTGTTTCATTTGAATTCGAAATTATTGATTCATTAATAATTTATTGTGATTCAAAAACGACGATTCATCAATGATTCATTTGAATTCAAAATCCACGATTCATCAATGATTCGATTGAATTCAAAATCAATAATTCATAATCTATTCAATCGAATTAAAAATGAATGATTCATCGATGATTCATTCAAATTTTAAAGTAATGAATCACCAATTGTTCATTTGAGTTCAAAACCTATATACATCAGAGTTTCATTTTGCTCTTAAATAAATAATTCATCGAAAACAAATTCATTTACCTTCAAAATCATTGACTCCTTTATGATTGATTTTAAAACAAAATCCATGATTCAGTAGTGATTATTTTTATTCCAAATCAATGATTCATTGATGATAGTTTTAAATTCAAAATCAATTATTCACAAACATTCAAAATCAATGATTCCTTGATGATAATTTTCAATTCAAAAACCATTATTCATTAATGATTCATTCAAAATAAATGATTCCGTGATAGGTTTTCATTCGAAAGCAATGATTCATTTCAATTTGAAATAAATTATTCATCCATGATTCATTTCAACTCGAAATAAATTATTCATCCATGATTCTTTTCAATTGAAAGTAAATTATTGATCCATGATTCATTTTAATTCATAAACAATGATTCTTCAAAGATCTATTTACATTCAAAATTAATGATTCCTTAAAGATTCATTTTAATTCAAAATCGTTCATTCCTTGATGATAGCTTTTAATTCGAAATCAATGATTCATCAGTGATTCATTTACATTCAAAATCAATGATGCCTTGATGATAGTTTTTATTTCAAAATTAATGATTTACCAGTGATTCATTTACATCTAAAATCAATTATTCCTTGATGATAATTTTTAATTCAAAAACTGATTCATCAATGATGGATTCGAATTCAGAATGAATGATTTATAAATGATTCATTTCAATTCAAAATAAATTATTCATCTATGATTCATTTTCATTCTAAATCAGCGATTCATTTACATTCAAAATCAATTATTCCTTAATGATTCATTTTAATTTAAAATCAATAATTCCTTGATGATTGATTATAATTCATGGTCAATGATTCCTTCATGATTGATTTAAAATCAAAATTATTGATTCATCAATGATTCATTTGAATTCGAAATCAATGATTCAACTATGATTCATTCGCATTCAAAACGAATGATTTATCAATGATTCATTGTAATTCAACACCTACGATTCATTAATAATTCATTTGAATTCAGAATAGATGATTCATCAATGATTCATTCGAATTCAAAAAGAATGACTCATTAATGATTTATTTTTATTTGAAATCAATCATTTATCTATGATACATTTCATTCCAAAATCAATGATTCATCAATGATTCATCTACCTTCAAAATCAATTATTCCTTGATGATTTATTTTTATTCAAAAATTTTTATTTGTGTGTAATCTTTCAATGAAATGTTGAATAATTCGTGATTCTCACTCAAGTTTTTATTTGAAATTTACGAATTTCTAAAAATTTGATGCAAAGATTCTACACAAATAAAAAATTTTTTGAATCAAAATGAATCATTGACGAATCATTGATCTTGAATAATGATAAAACGTTAATAAATAATTGGGTTTGAACTTAAATGAATCTTTGATGAAATATTTATTTTAAATAATAATGAATCATCTATAAATCATTAACTTGAATAAAAATGTATCATTAATGGATCATTGATTTTTAATTTCAACGAGTAATTGATTTTGAATTAATAGGAACCAAATAATATATTTTTGTCTTGATTTTTGTAGTTGCTCGATTTTCTTAACTCAACTCTGAATGTTTGATTGTATGTCAAAAATTTAAAAATCATAGTTCCAAACAAAAAGTTCCATACAGTTTTAATGAAAGTTCAAAGTTTCGATAAGATAAGATTTGAAATTCAGAAATTCCAAATCCTAAAAATAACAAGGATAAAAATTTTATAAATATAAGTGTGCATAAAAAGAGTTTTCGATAGTTTAAGAGAAACATATTTCTCGTGGTAAGAAAAAAACATCTAATTTTTTTCAACATTTTTATTTTTATATCAGTCAAAGAAAAACTTATACAATGAGAAAAAAATTATTATCATCATAAAATTTGCACTTGATAATGGTAGAAAGAAATATTTATTTGCAACAAATAAATGCCACTGATTAATTAGGTCTTGGTTAAATTTTTTAGTATTCTCAATTATTATCAAAACTCCTTTCATTAAAATGAATATTATTTTATTATCAAGAACAGATTTATTTGTGATAAATATACTATTTCCACAGTGCTTTCAATCGATTACTTTTTTGAAAAAAAAGATGAAATTATTGATGATTCAATTGCGTTCGAAGTATAAATGTAAAAATATAAAGCGCTTTGAAGCCTGACCTAATACATGTTTTTCTACTGTAAATCCCGTAAAATAAGTATATGATGGTTTTTATTATAAAAAAACTATATGCTAACTGTTTTTCCTGAAATATGAATGAGAAAAAAGGTTATTTTGTATTGCTGCGATTTATACAAAATAAAGTATGATTACATACAAAACATATAAGCTCGTGGATAATGACACGGAAGAAGCAAAGCACCGTAAAGATGAAGGATATCAAAGCACGAAAAAACCAGTGGTTCGCGAATTTAGTGAGAAGGTGAGAAAATGAGCGACAGAAAAATTGTTGTGAATGCGTGTTTTGAAGATGTACCTACAGGTAGATAGAAAGATAATGATTTACAAATTATACAGTAACACAGAAATACATGAAACCTTTCGTTGAAATGGTAGAATTCTTTTTCATTATTAGATTATTTGTGGTTTAGGATAATCTCGTAAATGAAAAACCCCCAAAAAGTTGATCAAAAGGCTTCCAAGAATTTCCTTTGCAATCATCAAATTGATGAAATAAACCTTATTTGATTTGTTATGGTATTGTCTGTATTTTTAAATATTTGTATACAAAATTTGCATGAAATGGACATAAATCTTAACAAAATATTCTATTATCTAGTTTATTAGTTTAGGTAGTGCAGTTCCTAATGAAAGCTCAAAAAAGAACCCAAAATCTCTGGAAATTTTCATTACGTCTGCTTTTAAAGATCAAAATGATTTGGAAACATGAAAAAAATCTCTTAAAAAAATGAAAATACACTGAAAAAAAAGGATCCTAGCAAAAGATCCACGAAAAACTCTCGAAGAGGAAAAACCCTGAGAAAGAAAGATGCTAGTTTTTTGGTATTCCCGTGGAGGAAGCGGGGTAACTGGTCGAAAGGAAAGCCAGAGATGAACGATTCGCGAGGGAACATTCGCCAGTCTCCTCTTGAGCGTCGGTCGCGAAGGTTCGTTCCGCGGTTCCCAGTTCACCATTTGCAACCGGCTAACACTTTTCATACGCGAGTGATTTACCAACAATATTCAGCAAAAAGTGACTACTTTTCATGATGCCAAATTCCCCATCCATCGAAATCGTAAGCAAAATCATTCCCCAAACAACAAAACCTCTTTTTTACCGCCATTTTGGAGAACGCAAAAAATCGGTTCCTTAAATCCAATGCAGCCTCGAATACATTTGTTTGCAAATTCATTCCCTCAAATAATTCTTCCAACTTCTCTTCCAAAAGACAAAAAAAACTTTTTTACCCCCATTTTGGAGAACCCAAAATAATCGGTTCCTCAAGTGCAAGGCAAACGATTTTCGGGCCCTGAATCAACAAGCCTCGAGTCAACAAACGCAAAGTGGGTCCTTAGGGGCCCAATTAATGGGCATATAAAAAAAAGGAAAAGTCGTAATAAGTCATCGTGGGGGCCTCATTGTGCAGGGAAAAATCGGGACGGAATCGAGAAATAATGAGGCACTGTTAATCACGCAGCTGCGAAAAGACGAAATGAAATTATAAATTTCTCGCTCATTTTATTGGCCATTAATCACGCGGGCGTGACGTTATTTTTTTGCTTTGCCTTTTTTTTTCGGACTCTCATTTATTTCGTCGGGCACCTCGGACGTTTCGAAGGAGAAAGCGGGCTTATTTATTTGTATTATTAAATTACGCGAGTCACGGCCTTGACAATGCGCACATGATACGCGGCGCAAGGCCGCGTACCGTACATTTTGGATTATTATTTTTTATTTCGCGCTCGCTCTTTATTCGCCGCGACGTAAGATCAAGAAAGTTAACGTTCGCATAATGAGTCTCGAACTTCCTACCGAAAGCAGATGACGCCGAAAATAGACGAAAGCCGTCACGGAATTTCCTGTTGAAAAATCGGCCCTGCCAGATGCGGTTCTGGGAGATAAAGTTATATATGGTTGGGCATTATTTCAGGCGTCGACAGATTTTTTTTAATGAAGGCAAATCTGCTACTTGAGGAACTGTCATTAATCAAACAATGTTGCTTGATGTTTGGTTCGAGTGAAAATCTTGGATTAAGATTGAGAAAGTATTCAATCTCAATAGATGGTTTATCACTGATACATTTTAATTCAAAATCAGTGATTCATAAATGATATATTTTAATTCAATATCAATAATTTATCAATGATATATTCTCATTCCAAATCAATTACTTACTAACGATTCGATTTAATTTGATATAGATGGTTCAACAATGATTTGTTTCATTCAAAATCAATGATCTATCAACGATTCATTTTTTTTAATGAGATACTTTTTGCAATGAAGGCAAATCTGCTACTTGAGGAACTGTCATTAATCAAACAATATTGCTTGATGTTTGGTTCGAGTGAAAATCTTGGATTAAGATTGAGAAAGTATTCAATCTCAATAGATGGTTTATCACTGATACATTTTAATTCAAAATCAGTGATTCATAAATGATATATTTTAATTCAATATCAATAATTTATCAATGATATATTCTCATTCCAAATCAATTACTTACTAACGATTCGATTTAATTTGATATAGATGGTTCAACAATGATTTATTTCATTCAAAATCAATGATATATCAACGATATCATTTTTTTTAATGAGATACTTTTTGCAATAAAGGCAAATCTGCTACTTGAGAAGAACTGTCATTAAACAAACAATGTTGGTCGATGTTGAGTGAAAATCTTGGTTTAGGATCGAGAAAATATGTAATAGCAATGAATGATTTATCAATAATTAATTTTCTTTCAAAATCAATGATTCATCAATCATATGTTTTAATTCAAAATGAGTTATTTACTATTGATTTATTTTATTCAAAAAAGATGACTCAATAATGATTTATTTTAATTCAAAATCAATGATTCATCAATGATAGATTTTGATTCAAAATAAATGATTCGTCAACGATTCATATTTTACTGACATATTTTTTTAATGAAGGCAAATCTGCTAATCAAGAAGAACTGCGATTAATCGAACAATGTTGCTTGATGTTTGATTCGAGTGAAAATCTTGGGTAAGGATTGAGAAAGTATTGAATCTCAAATAATGATTTATCAATTATTCACTTTAATTCAAAATTTACGATTAATCAATGATATTTCCTAAAATTAAAAATCAATTATTTATCAATAATCCATTTTCATTTGGAAAAAGATGATTCAACCATAATTTATTTGAATTCAAAGTTATAGATTAATCAATGATAGATTTTAATTCAAAATCAATGATTCATCAACGATTCATTTTTTTTAATGACAAATTTTTTTAATGAAGACAAATCTGCTACCTGAGAAGAACTGTGATTAATCAAATAATGTTGCTTGATGTTTGATTCAAGTGAAAATCTTGGGTGAGGATCGAGAAAGTATTTAATCTCATTTAATGATTTATCAATGATTCACATTAATTCAAAATCTATGATTCATCCATTATGTATTCTAATTCAAAATCAATGATTTATCAATGATTCATTTTTTTAATGTCATATTTTTTTATGAAGGCAAATTTGCTACTTAAGAAAAACTCTCATTAATTACACTATGTTGCTTGATGTTTGGTTCGAGTAAAAATCTTGGATTAGGATCGAGAAAGTATTCAATTTCAATGAATGACTTACTAATAATTCATTTTGATTTGAAATCAATGATTCATCAGTGACTCATTCGGAATAATAATGAACGATCTATCAATGATCGATTTTTTTTCAAAATCAATGATTCATCAATGATTACTTTGATTTCAAATTGAATGATTTATTAACGATTCATTTACATTCAAAATCAATCAATTTTTGATTATTCATTTTATTTAAAAATCAATTATTTATCAGTGATTCATTCAAAATCGTAATTAATGATTTATCAGTGATTCATTTTAATTTAAAATAAATTATTCATTCGATTGCAAAATGAATGATACATCAACGATTTATTTACATACATTCAAAATCAATCATTCCTTGATGATACATTTTATTTCAAAATCAATGATTCATCAGTGATTCATTCGAATAAATGAATTATTCATCAATGATTCATTTTAATTCAAAATCAATCATTCATTAACGATTCGTTTGATCTCACAATAAACGCTTCAAAAGTGGTTCATTCTAATTTATAATCTATGATTAATCAATTATTTTTTAATTTTTAAATCAATTAATTATCAGTGATACATTCGAAATCATAATGAATAATTTGTTAGTGAATGATTTTAATTCAAAATAAATTTTTTATTCGATTGCTAAATGAATGATTCATACACGATTTATTTACATACATTCAAAATCAATCATTCCTTGATGATACATTTTATTTAAAAATCAATGATTTATCAGTGAGTCATTCGAATACATAAATTATTCATCAATGATTCATTTTAATTCAAAATTAATCATTCATCAACGATTCGTTTGATCTCACAATAAACGATTTAAAAGTGATTCATTCTAATTTATAATCTATGATTAATCAATGATTTTTTTTAATATAAAAATCAATTAATTATCAGTGATTTATTCGAAATCATAATGAATAATCTGTCAGTGATTGATTTGATTTCAAAATAAATTATTTATTGGATTGCTAAATGAATGATTCATCCACGATTTATTTACATACATTCAAAATCAATCATTCCTTGATGATACATTTTATTTCAAAATCAATGATTCATCAGTGATTCATTCGAATAAATGAATTATTTATAAATGATTCATTTTCATTAAAAATCAATGATTTATCAATGATTCATTAGATTTTAAAGGAATGCTTCATAAAGTTTATTCTAATCTATAATCAATGATTTATCAATGATTCATTTTGAGTCAAAATAATAGATTCGTACATTGTTCAGTCTTAGGCAGAGTAAAAAGTTGATCTGAATCATATCATGCACCGTTAGAAAAAAATTTAATTCTGTTTAAAGGTCACTGCCTGGATTCCCAAACAGATCTACACCATACGTTCTAAGTCCCGATCAAATCGGGCGGAACTTTTTTCTCCGGTGCTAAATTCTATGGAACAATACTTTTTTAATCGAGCAGGATCGGAATGCCGAAGTAGCGTATAATTTTCAACAGGCCGTCGTTCGCTCCGCGGAATGCCCTCCCCCGATAAACGTGGCGATAACGAGACGCGGCGATGCTTTTTGCGTTCATTAATTATTTCTCGTAATCCAATCCTCGCGGGTGAACCCGAGCTTCCGCCATTTTTAAGGTTTCCCGGCCACTCGATACCCGTTCATCCCTTTGTTTTCAGTGTCAAAGTGCAGCTGCGTTCCGAGCGAAACTTTATTTTCGGCTCTAGCAGCTGCGTAACAAGACGCGGCACCTGCTGCAAAAAATCTCGAGAGCTTTATGAACCTTTGAAAGTTTTCTTGGAATTTTGCTCTCCAGGCAAAAGGAAAGGTGCATGTCGAAGTTGAAGAATTTTGGGATAAGAATCGTTTGATTTTGGGAGTTCAGAGGGACATTCTTTAATTTTTTTTAAATTTTTGACAGGGTTTGCAGTGTTATTCTAGGGTATTGAATTTTTTTTTGGCAGAAGTTGACTCATTATTCAGTTGGGTGTGATTGAATTTCAGGATGATAGAAAAATTGGGGGCTTACAATTTTGGGATAGAGAACAAATTTAGTTGTGCAGAATTTCAGGCATTTTTGAAATCAGAAACTCGAGATGACGAGACTAGAAGGATGTCCAATTTTGTCACAATGTATAAATCATCCATAAAATAAATTGTTTGACGAGAAAAAAATCTTTGCCTGGGCCAACAGTCATGACCATAAATATCGGCAGCTAAATTCACATCTGATGTCAGCACTTGGTGGGAATTTTAAGTGAACTCGTGAATAATTTTATGGGTTGTAAAATTTCCAATTCACTGCCATTTTACAAGATCTCTTATGGGAAAATGTTGAATCGCGATTTATACATAAAACGCGAAAAGCATCTAATAAAATGAGCGACTTTTTTCAGAGATACGTTTTCCGGCTTATTAAGCTTCGGCAGTAAATGCTATTGTTCGGAGATTTACATATTTCGCAACGATCTATAAAATTTGGAATTATTTATGAAAATCGGTGAAACGATCGATTTTATCTTTATTGCATCCTCGATGTTTCAACCGTGAAAGCGTGACAGATCACTGATTTTACATTCAATCACGGGACTTGACTCGATAATCGTGTTTTGAAGGTAATTTCGAATTGATAAAAACAATCTAAAGAAATTATTTATCGTTCACAATCAATGAAAAATAAAGGCTTCAATGATGTGTCTGAAATTTGTATGATTTCTTTACGTGTAATAAATTTCCGTTGATTTTGAATTATTGGTCATAAAAGTCTTGCATTTTCTGATTTCCAGGTAAAAAAATATCCGCAGAAAACATTAATTGGCGTTCTTCAAACTTTTACATTCTATTTTTGATTGTAAATGAATTTCCCACATGACGGTGGGTATTAAATTTATTGACTCTATAAAATTACTGAGAACTGGAATAATACTAAAACTTCTCGGCTGTAATTGTAATAGAAAAATTTTACGATCTGATTTCATACAGTTACATACGGGAAGAAATTCACAATGTAGAAGCGGAAATAACGCGTGATTTGCGGAGAAATTACACGTTTATATGCAAATGCGTTACTACTGCAGTATACTTAAAAACAAGCTGATGAACGTATTTCGTTGTTTGCTCGTTACGAATTTCTCTGCTCAGGAATAAGGAATGTTTTTTTCTTGACTTGATACTTACGAAGTTTAGATTCATTTTTATTACAAGTGTTAGATGTAAATCGATGTTTACCGTTGGAAAGGCCCGTGCGGACGGGGGAGGGGTTTTGGGGGTTAGAACGAGATCTTTCAAATGATTACGATGAAATGCTTCTATTATTAGTTTTTACGTTTTGAAATAAATTTTAATATCCTGCATTGCATAATATTTTTCAGAAAACAGCGACTGAATAGATTTTTATTTCTTTTTGGTATTTTTCGTATATATCTTCTACGATTTGAAGGATTGTTCAGTATTTCTGAAACTATTTGTATTTTTCAAGATCTATGAAAAGTTACAGGATTTTTGAGTATTTTTATATATATTTCTAGCATTTTCATTTAAATTGTTGTAGATTCCGAGAATTTCGAACTGTAAAATTTGGAGTTTATCAAATTTTACGTGTTCAAAGGATTTTTCAGAAAACAGTGTCTCAATAGATATTTATTTCTTCTAGTATTTTTCGTATTTCTTCAGTTTTTCTATGATTTGAAGAATTGTTCAGTATTTCTGAAACTATTTATATTTTTTCGGATGCATAAAATGTGGCAGGATTTCGAGTACAAGAATGTGAAGTTCAATAAATTTTTCATGTTCCAAAAGAATTTTTCAGAAAACAGGGGTCTCAATAGATTCATATTTCTTTCAGTATCTTTCGTATTCCTTCAGTTTTTCTACGATTTGAAGGATTGTTCAGTTTCTCTGAATATTTCTGTAAAAATTTCTGAAATTCGACGCTCTACTTTCGAAAGTTGTATGAATGTTGAATATTCTACAGATATACTTGTATTTTTCTATACATGTATTTTCTTTTTGTATTTCCTAGTATTTATAGAATGTTAGAAAATTTTGAGGTTTTTTCAAAGATGTCTCTTTGAATTTCAAGAATTAGATTTCCTTGAATTGAAAGTTTGACATATTTGCAGCATTTTGATCAATTTTGCAGAAAACAGCTTCTCATATTTTTAGAATGTCCTCAATATTTTTTGAATTTGAGCAGATTTTTGAAATTTGAAAATTTTAGAGTGATTTATAATAACGAGAATACCATCTCGTTTTCTTCGTATTACCTTTTTTTCTGTACTCATAAAATTACGTAAGGTTTTCTAGCATAATCCATAGATTCTATGGATTCTGCTATACATTTTAAAAACTAAGCTTTCCGGTATTTTCATGTATCCATATGCAGATTTCTAAAATTTATAGCTAGAATTGTGAAAATTTGAAAATAAAAAGTGAGAAAGCAACGTACTCTTTTTCAATATTTGTATATAAATTACTAATACATCACTCTGTTTCATCTAAAATTATAAAATTATACAATTTTCATCTGAAAATAAGGAAGTTAAAAATTAATTACATCTAAGTTTCAAAAAACTTTTTAAAAAGTTACAAATCGTTCTAAAAACTTGATGAGGCAGATGTGAAGTGAATAACACGATTTTTGTTACTCGTTACCAAAAAAAAGGAACTCGTTCCTGTTACCGTTACTTGTTAATTAATGTTACGCGTTACGTTATCGTTACACTTAAAAATGTAACATTTTTGGATATTAAATTTTCAGTTGATTTATTGTATTTGCATTGCAGTCACTGCAAGCCTCTTAAAAAAAAAGTTGGGAAAGGGCTTTAACTCCACCATTTGTTGATATATGTTTTATCAAATAACGTTTGTTTATTAAGGGTGACAATATTCTATCACAATAATATAACTTCCATGTAATAAAATTATGTGCTACATACATTCAAAAATAATTTAAAACGTCCTAAAAAAAGGCGTATAACCCTTTAAATCATAAAATATGTGTAAAGCGTAGTAATAAAAAGTGTTTCTTTTTTTATTTATTATGAATTCTTTATACATCCAAATGTGAAAAAGAAATCATGAACGTGTTTTTCACAATTGCGTATCTGTAATTATTGAGTTGCTTGTGTTAAATTTGTTGAAAACATAACAAAGATTCAATATATAAAGTAGAAGTTGTTGAAAACAAATGATGTTTTGATATTGCCTTATATATTTGACTATTTATTGATTAATTAATTTATATTTTTACTTATTAAATCTACATTTATTATCGACACACTATGAATGGTCCGTGCACTGTCAAACCAAATCAATTTTAATTGAATGTTATTCTACAAGTACAACATAAAAGTTGAACCCCAGAAGTACAGGTTTTTCTCCACTGGCATGCCATTGGAGAATATGTTGATGAAAAATTTAATTAAGAAAATTTAAAATTAGGTACTAAGGGAAAATAATTTATACAATTTAGATTTCGGGCAAAATTTGGTTGGCTGAGTAGTGGAATACAATTTGTTTCAGCATTTTTCGAACTTATAGTTTTGAAAGAGATACTCTTCAAATTAATGAAGATAAATTAATTTCACTAAGGAATTTATGTGATGAATTCTATTTTATGAGTTGTCATTCTTTTGCCATAACTTTTATGTATAATAAATTTTTTAATATTATACACATAAAAATGAATGAAAGTTGTCGACATAGCACTGAACTTTGTTTGTATATTTATGATTCAATTTCATTTGAATGGATCCATTACATGAATTTTTGTATGAGTTTTGCTACGCAGAAGGAAGTATTTAGATTTTCGCGTACAAATTGCTCGAAGTCACTGATTTTGCCGCAATTGATGTATTGCTGTTCGATTTGGTCACCTTCATCGGAATTCCAGGATTAGGATTAGGAAAATTGAGAGAGTCCAGCATAGGTTTTTGTCATACGCTGCCTTTAGGGAACTGAGGCACATCAGGATTGTGTACAAGATTCTTGTAGGTTTGATTCATTGCAAAGATTTACGTAGCTGTTTTGTTTCTCACAATATGTCATATGATACGATGCCATCATCTAGATTCGTTGAATTCGCTTCGAAGAATGCATATACATACAATTCTGTAGTGCCTAGGTTATTGAGATCGAGTACCAGGTTTATATCTTCGAATATCGTACCTATGTCATCTACGTCAACTTTTGTCATTACTTTGGGTTATTCATATCATCGACTCCAACGGTTCCATTTTCTAGGGACTTTTGTACTCATAATTGTGTTTGGGCTTATCTGCCTGTTGCAATTTGTCTTCGTCAAAATGAAATTCATCAAAACTCAAAAAATATAGGTTCATGAAATTAAAATCCTTCCGATTCTACTAACAGAACTAGATCATCCGTGGTTGATTTCTTCCACTTGTTGAGGTCTCGATGAATCAATCATCGAAAATCGGTCGTCGCTAATGAGGCTCCTCTCGTGGCCCGTACGTATATGTAGTTGGAGAAAAAAATTTTTTTATATGCAGTTGAGAAATCGTGCCGGGCCATATTACCAAAGTGGACCGCATTAATCCGTTTTCTCCTCGCGTTTCGTGAAGCCGGAGCTCTGTCTGAGTGGCTGGCGCCTGCCGCTAAACTCACTAGCGGGCATTCATACGGACGGAGGAGTGTAATAACACGCGAAGGGGCCGCGTGCATGAATTTATTAACGGCACGCACTGCGAGTTGTGCATGCGCCCCCTCGGATGCGCTCGCACGCGCGGGGATGCACCCGTTGCACCGATGAATGGACTAATTGTGCCTGCCATTTCCTGCCCTAATCCACGGTCTTTTTTTCCTTCCTCTTTCTCCAGTTATAGAGAGAGTATTCTATGTGGATCTCGTTCGAGATTTTTTTGTGTGAGAAGATTATCAAGGAACTGAGGAGTTTCTGAGAGGAACTTGAAGAAGAAATTTTGTAGAAGGTACTAACAGTATATGAGAATTTATAAATTTCTCTTATGTGACTTGGAATCAGGAAATGGGGTTTGAGAGGTAAAGCCGTAAGGCACATTTTTCACTTTTCGATGCCTGCTCTGTCTTACTCACAGCAAAATAGGATAGGTCCCCCTTGAAGGGAAACATGGGTATCAAAGTTTGAAAATTATTCGGATCAGATTTCGGATTACAAATTTTACATTGATAGACCCAGATAAACCTGTTTTCTCCTTTTTTTCTCAAGTAATTCATTTCCTCGACTTTATTTTTTGAACAAGTATAATGGTATGAAAAATAAAATGAAGGTGAATGACTTGAGAAAAGAAAAAAAAAGAAAAAAGTCTGTCAATGTAAGATTTTTCATGCAACGGGTAACTCTATTGTCCCTCGGCCTTTGGGCCGAGTATTTTTTGAAACTTGAATACTCGGGAGACCTTTCCTATTCTACTGTGAGTAAGACAGAGAGGACATCGAAAAGTGAAATGTGCCTTACGGCTTTACCTCTCAAACCCCATTTCCTGATTCCAAGTCACATATACTGGAAGCTAACGTCTTCACGAATTTCTGATAGCTTTGATTAGGAAGTACAATCTTTTTCAAGATTTCAACATTATATTTTCTTTTCCTCTCTTCAGGAAACTGGAATTTTGAAATGTATAGCATCTTCAACATTTCTTCTGAGGAAATTTTCAAAATATATCTTCACATAAACCCGGTATTTCGATCAATTCAAGATATCTGTTTTTGAAAATTGAAAACTTAACTTATACTATTATATAATAGCACTGTGATTGACTAATTTCACAAATGATGCTACACCTTGATTGAACAGAATTTTGTGATCTAGCCAACATTGCAGCATTTATGATGCTGTTTTTATGATGCATTGATTGCTTCATTGTCACAATCATGCATCAAATAGAACAAAGCTTATGTTAGCGCAAATAATGCTTATTCATAACACATTCACATGTTAACTATCGATTGCTTCAGGGGCCTAGGCAGAAAAAATTTCTGGGAGGGGTTTTTATAAAAAGTTATATTTCCTTCGAGATTTCATAATTTTTAATCTTTGGCAAAATAGCTACAAGAGAGCGATTTTGAAATATTTCACATTTCAGAATTTAAAAGTTATATAACTTTTGGAATCCAGAATTTCACATTTTTCATGTTAGGAGAAAATAGAATTTGATTTTTGTGATTTTCAATTAGTAACTAAGGTTTCAATTTTTTTACTAATACTTTTTGTATTTGTACCACTCTTAGGATTATCTGATATACAGTAATATGGGTTTCTAAAAAGCTTTATAAAATTCGATGCTCTAGGAATCAAACTTTTGAAAAATTTATATATTTCAATTGATTTTTGAGCAAATTTTAACCACATAGATAACAGGTACATCATAAATTTATATTATTTTTCTATGGTATATCATTGATCATATTTTGTATTGTTTTCTGGTATTTTTATATATTTTTAATATTACTATGGATCACTCAATAGATTTTTAGAAATCGATGCTGTAGTATTGAAACTTCTAACGATTTTGAGAATTTAAATTGATTTTTTAGATAATAGTTTCTTTTATAAAGATTTTCAATACTTTTATTCCAAATTTTTTTAGTATTTCAACAATTAAAAGTATTTTTATTTGCATAAATTGTAAGATTAAAATGTAATGTATTTTTATTGTTTTCTATATGAGTTTTCTGGAATAATGATAAATTACATTAAAATATAGTATTATATTCTAAGTATGTTCCAAGACGGAACGTTTTATAAATTTCCAAGAAAATTATTTATATCTACGTAATTTTTATGCATTGAAAGACTTCTGTTAAACAAGTAAACTTGTAGGCTAGTAAACTAAAATTAACAAACGATATTTTTTTCGTATGGTATATTATACGTCAAACTTTGTAGTATTTTCTGATATTTTTACATATTTTTAATATTTCTATGGGTCACTCAACAGATTTTTAGAAATCGATGTTATAGTATTGAAAATTGCAATGATTTCGAAAATTTAAATTGATTCTTCAGAAGACAGTTCCTTTCATGAAAATTTTCAGTACTTTTATTCCAATTTTTTTAGCATTTCTACAATCAAAAGTATTTTTATTTGCATAAATTGCAAAAATTGAATGTAATGTATTTTTATCGTTTTCTATATGAGTTTTCTGGATTAATTATAAATTACATTGAAATATAATATCACATTCTAAGTATGTTCCAAGACAGAACGTTCTATAAATTTCCAAAAAATTATTTATATCTACATAATTTTTTTGCATTGAAAGACGTCTGTTAAACTATAAAACTTGTATGCTTGTAAACTAAAATTAAAAAATCGATATTTTTTTCGTATGGTATATTATTCATCAAACTTTGTAGTATTTTCTGGTATTTTTACATATTTTTAATATTACTATGGATCACTCAACAGATTTTTAAAAATCGATACTATAGTATTGAAACTTTTAATGATTTCGAAAATTTAAATTGATTCTTCAGCCGACAGTTCCTTTCATGAAAATTTTCAATACTCTTATTCCAAAATTTTTTTTGTATTTCTACAATTTAAAGTATTTTCATTTGCATAAATTGTAAAAATTGAATGTAATGTATTTTTATTGTTCTCTATATGAGTTTTCTGGAATAATTATAAATTACAATAAAATATAATATCACATTCTAAGTATGTGCCAAAACAGAACGTTCTATAAATTTCTAAGAAAATTATTCATATCTACATAATTTTGATGCATTGAAAGACTTCTGTTAAACTTTTAAACTGGTGGCTAGTAAACTAAAATTAAAAAATCCATATTATTTTCGTAACCGGACTCTTACTCATTAAAATAGTCAAAAACGACTAGTAAGTAGTAAAATTTGGCCAATTCGATTTGAGAAAGTACAATGTGAATACGCAAAGATGTATTAATGATACATTCATCTTGCTGTCGCAAATCGAATGACCGAAATTCGTGCCAATCATTTTCTTCCATGGTAGACAGTCCTGTATTTTAACTAACTAAAAGAACAAAGAGAATATAATAAACTAGTTTTAGGGAAAAAATCAACATCTACCCTTACTCTAATTATATCAGAAATCTAAGAAAAGTTCAAGTCATATTCAGAAATAACTAATGATGCAATACCCTCGTAGTTCTTGTATTTCGTCTATTTTCGTAATGAATACGAGATGAAGGAGTCGAGTCAAAAGTGTATTATGAACCGGAGTTGAAAGCAGGAGCATTTTATCGAAGACAAGACGGAGTGGCTTTAAATACGCGGAAGGCGCACTTCACAATCTCCACATGGGAGAAAACTTCTTCAGTCGAGAGAGTTTCCGTTTTGGCGAAGAAACACAAAAGGCTGTCTTGATAAGATGTTTAATGCACGTTTACCTTAGGAAAAAAATTCTATTGTTTGAGAGGAATGATATATATTTACGTGGCTAACTTTTCTGCGAATTTAAGTTTAAGCAATAATGTCCAAATTTGACATTAAGAATGTTCTGATTTACAAAACAGCGATTTCCAACGATATTTCAAGTTTTTAAAATTGGCAGTCATCAGAATTCATTTTTTTCTCTTGCCTGGCCATTTTTTCATCGCGCTCAATACACTGTTAATAACAATTACTGAATTTTCATAATGTCACGCATCAAAACACAAACGTGTGAAATTAAACAGTTACTTCAAACTGTATGTTTTCATACTCAATATTAATACTCATGAAGAACGTATTGTACTTTGCCCATTCTATGATAAACTCACGACTAGAAGTACCGAATAAGGATAAAAAATGTTACAAAAAAGCAGATGAAAGATTGCAGGGAGTTATAAAAATATTGTTCTCATTATTTATACCTCTATCAATTCATCTAAGTGATGAATAATTCAGCATGAATTTTATTCGAGCATACATTAGTTTAATGGAAAGTGAAATCAATTAATTCGAGAGATTGTGATCGAGCAATATAATTTTATGGCATGCGCTTTAATGATGCTCGCGCCATGAAAAATTCATCCACAGGAGATGAATTCTCGATTCATCACAAAAAAAATCTTTTTCGAATTAAAACGAAAATCGATTAATGTAAATTCAAAATCTTCCTTAACACATGATTTTGCAAATGAACCACTTTTCCCAGAGTTCTTAAGCAATCATTCACTTTCCCCTCGTTCAGAGCCACAAAATACTAGAAAAACTCAGTTTTGTTCAACTTTTATAGATTTGCATAAATTTCTTTTTGACAGTACAACTTTCCCATTTTACGCAATCAACTCGGAATCACTTTCGGTCAATATTAAAAGTCAAAAATTGACAACCACTTTTTTATCCTGGTGCTCCGAAAAAACGCAAGTACGCAATTCCAAATCGATTTCCATAATCTCTATGAGCGCAAGACCCAAAGTTGCAACACGAGTACTTCGAGATATTGAAAGAGTAACTCTTAAAGCCAAGTAATTGAGCGATCCGAATGGCTCGTAATTAGAAAATGAAAAAGCCGAGGTAATCGGCGAACTTTCCTTGGCGTTTCTCGCGCGGGCGAAATGCAAATGCGGCCTTATAACTAATTAAGTCCGGCAGTACGTACGCCGAGATATTTTTCGAACCGAAGGTGGGCCTTCGAAAAAGGTTACTCGAACTCATTGTTACGAGATAATTGTCGATGCACAATTCGACCGAATGATTGTAAAATATTTATTGCACAGGAACTGGGAGTCGTGTATATTTTTTGACTCCCATACTCTGTAAATACGAATTTGTTAAAACCTTCTAACATTACTCTCTTAATTCCTTAGAGTGAATTTTCACTCTCCATCGAGTCAAAATACTGCCACTCTGACATGGAGTGAAAAGTCACTCCAAAAGAGTGAATCCTCACTCTAAGAGAAGTTGAATTTCACTCTAAGAGGAGTGAAATTTCACTACTTACGAGTGACTTTCCACTCTAAAAAAGTGAAACATCACAAATCAAAGTTTGAGTGGCAGTATTTTGACTCGATACACAGTGAAAATTCACTCTAATAAATTAAGAGAGTATTCATTGAATAATTTTAACTGATGAATGAGTGATTTGGAAGAATTTTAAGAGTTGAATTAGTTAAATTTAACAGAATGTTAAAGACAAATCTATGAATATTCTGGAAAATGCAGCAAAATTTGTTATATATTTTAAAAATGCAAAAAAAGAATAACAATATAAGAGATGAAAAATATATATGAATGTGATTTTATCGATTTTATTATTAATTCTTGAAATTACTGATGATAGATTGAAATTCGCATTTTAAAGCGTCGAGTTTTTTAAATCTTTGTAGCAATCTACAAAAAAATGAGTAATCTTGAAAAATACTGAACAATCCTACAGTGTTTCGAATATTATATCTGAAAAATGTAAAAAATAAGTTTTCTACGTAACAAGCTTGATAATTTACTCGTTTACTAATTTACTAGCTGACTTGTTTAATAGTTTACTAGAAATTTTTCAATAGATAAAAGTTATGTAGAAATAATTTTCTTCAAAATATATACAACTTTCTGTCCGAGAGCATATTTATTATTATAATGCTATACTTATACATAATTTTAAATATTATTTTAGAAATTCATATAGGGAACAGTAAAAAAAATTCCAATCCAATTGATACAATTTATATAATTGAACATACTTTTAATTGTAGAAATGCTAAAAAATATAGGATGAAAGTATTGGAAATCTTAAATGAAAATGAAAGGAACTGTCGTCAGAGAAACCAATTTAAATTTACAAAATCATTGTAGGTTTCAATACTGTAGCATCAATTTCTGAAAATCTGGTGAGTTATCCATAGAAATATTAAAAATATATAAAAATAATAGAAAATACTACAAAGTTTGATGAATAATCAACCAGTTACTGATTAATAGTAATTAATTACTATTTCAAATATTCACACCTGCTTACTATTTGAAATAGTAAAATAATGACAAATGAGCCAGTAGATTTTTACTTATAATAATATTGTGAAAATAACTGATTCCTAGGTTATTATTTTACTAACTAAATACAAAAAGTTACTTATTAGGTAATTAATTCCTAGTAAGTGTTAAGTTGGGTGTTACTAATATTTAGTTAGGATTTCACTACAGTTTCAGTAGTTTTACGGATTTTGCTAACTACTAGTTATTTTTGGATACTTCTATTAGTTGGACTTCGGTCACTGATAAATAGTTATAAATCACCAATTCAAATATTCACATCTTCTTACTATTTGAAATAGTAAAAAAATGACAAATGAGCTAGTAGATTTTTACTTATAATAATATTGTAAAAGGTGACTGATTCTTAAGTTATTATTTGACTAACTAAATAGTAAAAAGTTACTTATTGAGTAACTGATTCCTACTGAGTGATAAGTTGGGTGTGACTAATTATTGAGTTACTATTTGACTACAGTTTCAGTAGTTTTACAGATTTTACTAACTATTAGTTATTCTTTAATACTTTAATTAGAAGGGATCCGGTTACTAATAAAAAATTATAAATTATTTATTCACAGAGTCACATTTTATTACTATTTAAAATAGTAAAAAAATTGACAAATGCGTTAGTAGATTTCTACTACTGAGTGAAGGAAAACTGATTCTTAAGTTATTATTTGACTAGCTAAATAGTAAAAAGTTTCTTATCGAGAAGTTGATTCCTTTTAATTCATTAGTTAGATGTTACTTATTACAAACTATTTAGTTACTATTTGACTACAGAAATCGTAAGAAATTTCCGACCCGTACAATCATCACTGAATAATGTAGGAAATAAATGAATTCAAAATACAATTTCTTCTTCATCATTTTCATTAATCCAAGCAAACACTTCAACATAATTCCGATATCAGATATTATAACGACGTATCTTTGATACAAACACTAGCTTTTTTTGTACACTGTGAAATAAAACATTCTGTCGCCTACAATAGCTTATGGAATGTTGAAATGAACTAGGTTTCAAAAATAGAAAAAAAGTCCGCAGTTTCGGGCATTTAAATATTTGCAAGTCAAAATACTGTGAATCAGAACATATAAAATAAAAAAAAAACACACAGGGCGTCAAAATATCCGGGGTCAGAGTGTATTTATATATAGCTGGCATTCATAGACGTAATTTATTTTATTTTGGACGAACACTCTTATGATGGTGATCCCATTTTGTGTTCAATTGCACGAAGTTAAAACGCACAAATTTACTTGTTGAGAGAAAATGAAATTGTCACATACATGACTGCGCGAGCTGCGCAATGCGCAGTGCGCATTAGTTTATCAAACATCTGACTAAGAAAATAGTCAAAAACGACTTCTTAACTAGTTTCAAAAAATGTGACCAGTACAATAGTAAAATAATATGACTTGGCATGAGTAAAAATACTATTGAGTTGGAAATTTAACTATTTCATTGTTAAATGACTATTGCGTGAGTATAGACACGTTTTCCTATTTCAAATAGTAAAAATTTGACTAATTCAATGCGAATAATCTGACCACGGGTGGAGACTCAAGAGAAAGCAACCTCGACTGTATAAATCACCGCGAAAAATACCCCTCCCTGCAATGGAACCCAGCGCTCGCCCCTGGAACAATCGCGCTTTCTACGGGCAATTAAAGAGTCGTTAATCCCAGAAAACGATTTTGCAATAATAAAAAGCGGATCGCCGCTCTTTGCCATTACGCGGCGGGAAAACGGCTTAATTGCGGTAATTAAATTATGGCGAGGAATGCGCGCGCGAGCTCGCATGTGCCAAAAGAAACGGCTCGCGCGCGCCCGCGTGCTTTTCGTTTTTGAAAATGGCCGATTCAATTAACCTTAATAACCGCCCGTATCGGAAAACTATTTACCGCGGCCGCGTCGAGATAAAGCGCCTATTTGCGCAAGGGGAAGACGTAAGTGCCGCATGCAAATACGACTTATCAGGCACGCTCGAGCCGAGGCAAATTGAAATGAAAGCATCTCCGTTGTTACGTCATAAATTTCACCCCGGCGCGATCGAGTTATTGGCACGAGTCGAAAGTCCCCCATATCGAGACGCAATGAACGTCGACGCGCGGCTTCATATCTTACGCGGCGGCGATAATGAACGTTCGTCTTTTACCTCGCGGTACCGGCTCTATCCGCGCGTATCTTGATAAGAGCGCATCAATGCCTTTTCTGGATGGATGGACATTGCTACGCCGGGCTTGTTTCAAGCTACGACTTTTGTGTTACGGTCTCGGGCGAGGAAATGTCGATCACCGGGGACTTTCGTTTCGGGATTTTTGCTTGAGAGGGAAAGGAGGACATTTTTGTGGGAAGAACTGGTTTATTCTAAGTGTCTTTTGGAAACTTAGGTTCTAGGACATTGATAAGATAGCCCGAGTCGAAATATACGTCCTCCTTTCGTCCTCGTTTGATTCTCCCAGGAGGAGAATTCGAGCATGAATGGAGAAAAAGGAGGATTTTAGGAGGACGAATGGAGAAAAATCTCCAAAAACCTCAATCACCAGTCTCAGAAAATCCTCAAATTAACTACACTGTAATGAAAATTAGAAATTTTCTCATAAATATAGATGGAAGATTTCCCATAATCTCTATTCTTCCATACATGTTCGGAAATTTACTATGAGCCATAGTACTTTTACAACTTGCAATCATAAAATTAGTACACTATAATGGGAAATTAAGTCGATGGTGATTTTTCCATAGTAATCCATATTTTTCCCATTAAGGGGGGAATACCAATTAAATGAAAAAAAAGTCACTTGACTTTGGGCGTGGATAGAGAAAAAACTGTTATTACGCGTAATGTAAAATTTTGTACGTAGGTTGTGTGTTATATTAACCTAACAATATAGAAAAAAATTTTCGCGAAATTCGCATTTACTTTCTAGTTAGCGTCGCGAAAAAAAGAGTACCCCAAATTTGCGGTGTGACAAATTGCAAATCTACGGTTAAACTAATTTGCATAATTTTTTTCGCCAATTACAGAGGAAACAAATATGCTGCCCTTGACGAATGATTTTTTTGCAAAAAGTGCTTTGTTTTTCCATAAAAGTTCGCAAATCAAAAACAAAACAATTAGTAAAATGATTATTTATGTTTATTAACGAAAAAAATTTTTTTTTGCAAAATCTGAAAACGTCAAGGGCAAGTATATGTCATAACAAAACTCTTTTATTCACACTTTTTTGCTATAAATAAAAATTTCCTGAGGCCCTATCTGTCACACCGCAAATTTGCAGACTCTTTTTTTGCGCGCTTGTAACTACAGGCTAGATGCGAATTTTGAAACAACATTTTTTTTATATTGTTGTAAACATAACATACTGCATACGTAAACAATTTAAAGATTACTAGCATTGATAGTTTTTTTTGCTATCCTCGCTCGAAGCCAAGTGACCGTTTTTTCTATCTAATTGGTATTCCCCCCTTAATGTTGGTCAATTTTCTAGATAAGTTCATTTTTTATAATTATATATTATAGGGAATTTTTTTATACTTTCCATTTTCCCATAGATTGTCAGGAACTTATGCTTTGTTATGATTTTTCTCCAGTTACAATAATAAATTTTTAGAAAAGTCAGCAAATGGAAATTTTCACATATAAGACGTGCAATTTTCTTTATACATATTTTCGAATTTGCTACGTAAGTATATGGGAACTATTTTACTTACAATTATTGAAACTGCCACTTAGTGACAGAATGTGTCGTCTATTTCAATCTGCGGCAAATTAGGCAAAAATGAAGAGAATAACTTTTCATCCGAAAACCTTGAAAAATTTACCATTCTATTCATCTTTCAATACAATGTCATAAGTTTCCCTTTGGCAATGGTTTCCCTTTCATTTTAAAAAATGAGTTTGTAGAAAAGTCAAGGGAATGAGAAATTTCTTATAAAAGATGCTATTTTCTCAATATATATTCGCAAATTTGCTGGATGAGTATGTGAGAAATATTCTATTCATGCATTGAAATTCTCATCCATATATATCACGATCTGCGGAACATAGGAAAAAAATAATTTTTTTCTTATCGAAAGCTACAGAAATTTCACCATAGATATTTTTCATTCCTCTATAAATTGTCAGAAATTATTGATAAATGAGAGTATTTTTCTCATCAACTTCATTCAAATTATACTAATGTAAGGGAAATATGTTTTCGCGCATAATAGAAGCATTTTCATTTACCGTATTGTATTTTCTCGTGAATTGCTTTGAAAATTATTACTTATCAAAGAAATACGTTTAAATGTAAAGTCCCATGAAATCTTGTGCTGCACCATACTGCTATCGAATAAGAATGTTCATCATTAACTCCCTAATATACATAAAATGATAACTACATGAACATATTTAACATGATAGTACAGTATCGTATCGAATAGTGAATAGTAAATTTTTTATTTACAAAAATGTGATGTATCCGATAAAAAAAAATGGGAAAATTTCCATTACGAATGGTAATTTTCATGTCCATATAGAAAGAAAAAGTTTGACTGCCTGTACTCAAATTTCGATGTATGGAAAAAATTTGCTACATCGATGAATGTTAAATTTTTCAATAAAAAATAGGTTAATTACGTCGAATTAAAAAATGGGAAAATTTCCTTTGCGAATAGTAATTTCCACTTTCATATAGAAGGAAAAAGTGTGGATGCGTGTTACAAATTTTCGATGTATGAGAAGAAAATTTACTAAATCGATGAATGGTAAATTTTTTAATAAAAAATGGGTTAATTTCGTCCAATTCAAAAATGGGAAAATTACTATTTTTTTTAGAGTGTACATGGAGACAAAATGAGGTTCAAAGGAGAAAAAGGAGAATTCGAGGACCTGTAATTTTTCTCCAAAAACCCTCAAAAGTTCTCCAATGAGAGTATTTGAGGTCAATGGGAGAAAATTGAAGATTGTTCTCGTAAAATCCTCAAAACGTCTCCAGCGAGAATATTGGAGGTTCAAAGGAGAAAATTAAATATTTTGTTTAAGCCACCTACGTTATGTCCTTTTACTTGGAAAGTTTTTTTATAATGCCCACATTTTTTTATGATGCCCGCATGGTTGAACTCGAATTACACAAAACAGTTGTGTTTATAAATATATATTATTGATTTCACGATCGTGAATACAGAAGTAGGATTTTTAGCAGAAATGACATGTCTTGCATCAATTTCACTCGAACCCTTCTAGAGTTATACATAGTAAAAATGGTGCTATTGATGTGAGAATCAATGGCACATTTGAATACTCTCATCAAATGGACATCTTAAATTAAGTTGATCAAGTAATATAAAGTTTTTAAAACTACTGCATTCAACTTATGACGTAATTTTGATATTTGATATAAAACGAAATTTTATATTTACTTTATTATTAAATTTATTCAGTAAAAGTAGATATCAATTAAAATATTGGAGACAAAATGAGGATTTTGGGAGAACGATGAGAATTTATGGAGACTAAAGGAGGACGAAAGGAGCAAAAAGGAGGAATTCAGGAGAACAATTCAGTGAGGATTTTGGGAGACAATCCTCAAAAAATGGATTTTGGGTCATAAGTGCACTTTTGGAGGATTATTGGAGAACTTTTTGTCTCCGAAAATCCTTAAATCTCTTTAATCATTTTCGAATAATATTTCATACGAAAACGTTCTCCCAAAATCCTCCAAATGTGAGACTAAAGGAGGACGGATTTTTCAACTCGAGAGACGTAGAATTCTTAAACAACTTATGCTGTTCAAGAATGCTACGTAAACTAGATAGTATTATATTCTTATTACGTTAACAATATTTACAAAAATTTCCCAGTTGTGATAATTTTTAAGCATTCTCACGCAATGTCATTGTATGAAAAAAAAATAAATACTCTTAGCTTTGTATTACTAGAAATCTTGCCTAACATCCCAGATAAAAATATCTTAGGTTAATCAAATGAAGTTCTCATTCAAACTTATTTTGAGAAAATTATTCTTTTATAAAAGATAAGTTTTTAAATTCTCTTATGTTACTTGAATAAGTTGAATTCAATGACTCGTAAGTTATCAAAAAATTGTGATAAATTCTAGAATAAAAAATTATTTATCATAGTTATATAAGAATTGAAGATCTCAATCAATGAAAGAAAAAAAAGCTATGAAAATCATGTGTTCATACAGTTTCCAATTTTGATGTCTTTAGAGGACTGATCATTAAATGATCGTTAAAGCTAAAAATGCAACTTTTTAGAGTAACGCGTTAATTCAGAACTCTTGTAATTTACGTAGTCTGACTTTGTGAGGATAAATGGACTTTTTTCTCAGATAGGAAGAAAAAGTTCGCGGAATACAATCAGCATGAAAATTTCCTTCAAGGAAGTCTATCGAGTGGGACTGTACGATCGGAAATTCCTCCAGCCGTGCGCGCGCTGATGAAAATTCCAGCTCGCGGGCGATTAAAAATCACGCCTTCCGCGGGGAATGACCGCAAGCCGCAGCCATTTAGGCGCGTGAAATGCGCCGTGATCATTGTGTTCACCCTTCTCGTTCATTATGCCCCGGCCCGTTTTGCGGTTACTGCAAAATTGGTTCATCGGGCCCTGAAAAAATACCGAGTTTTACGTCTCGACTCTCAGACGCATAAGTCCACCTTCAAGTGCAGTTTTAAAGTAAAATATATTATCATAAATCACACCTTTTCCAGAGATTTTGAAGCATTAGAAATGAAAAGTTTTGTACAGTGTAGTTAATCAAGGACTTAAAATTTTGAATAATTTATCTATTGTTCATTATCCCCAGTATTACTCATTGATACAAATTGTAGCATACAAAATATATTACTCACACAAGCGAGTTATTAAAGATAAAATCATAAAAACACGGTTATTAGTTAGAAAATAAATGACCAAAAAAAAAACTAATACAGGTATCAAGGGGTTGTATACCTTTTTGGGCGGACGAATTGAGGAAAATTCTTTGTTTCCTTGAAAAAAGCCGAAATTTCCCTGATTTTTGGTTTTTCGGCTTCGAACCAACAGACATATGGTTGTTTTAGACAGCTGCCAATTTTTTGCAGTTTGTTATAACTATCGACAATAAGTAAATCTGAAAAAATTTGGGGATTTTTTTGAATCATTTGGAAACGTTCCGGGGGGCGCCACCATCAAAATTCCATAAAACCCATTTTAACGACCACCCTAATATTCCTACCATAGAAGTGTCCAGGAGGAAGAGAGGGGAGTGGGGGTCATACGATACAAGAAAAGGACAGCCGCGGAGCGAAGGTGAAACGCGAAGGTAAAACGAGGTTCAAGGAGCAAAGAGAAGAATGAGAAGAAGTTAAGATGGTCCAACGCGGACAGCCTCGCTTCGCTCGCTCGCTGCAGCAGCCACAGAAGAGGCTGTGACCTGCTCAAGGCCACCATCTCTCTCCCTCTTTTTCCATCCGACTCTTCCTCTCGCTTCATCTTGG
Source organism: Platygaster robiniae (assembly GCA_028476575.1). NCBI lineage: Eukaryota > Metazoa > Arthropoda > Insecta > Hymenoptera > Platygastridae > Platygaster > Platygaster robiniae. The sequence continues at coordinate 26,815,720 of CM052025.1, read as the reverse complement.
TCCCGGCGAAGGGTAACTCTTGTTATTTTTCTTGCCCCCTCGCGCTCTTTCCCTTTCTCCTTCGTCCTTTTTATCCCTTTCCTCATCTCGACTCTCGGCTCGCCGAACCCCTTTTGCCAGCTCTCTAGTACTATGTTGGTACCTTTCATTCCGACTTGTTCCGACAGATTCCGACTTCCCGCTATTCTATCTTTGCACTTTCGCGTTTTGAAGCGCGCCCTCGTTACGACCCGAACCTCCTTTGATTGCGAATCACCGGCGGCGTGACTTTCGGACGAAACAAAAAATGAAAACAAAAAAAACATGACCCTCTTCGGAAGCGCTTTCCGTAATTACGATCATTAGGGGAGGGACGTAATAAGGCCTTTTCAGGATGACGCAGGAGAAATTGAATTCGGGTGTTGCAATTGGAACTGTATAGTTGGGCTGGGTGTCATTCGAGAAAGAGTTTTTTTTTGCATGGAGAATTTTCATGCAGTGCAGTGTGTCTTCATGTATGCAAAAATAGATGATCATTCATCTAGTATGTGAACTTGGGGGGAAAAATACATGTTGTAAAATCAGAATTTGAAGATATTGTTTTTTGCATAGCCTTAACTTGGTTGGACATTTTTTGGAAAAAAAATTTATGTACCGATAGGAAAGTCATTGGCTATTTTAGTTTATTTATACTACTATTCCATATTTTAATGAAATGAAAAAGAATAGTAAATTTGCAGTTCCATGGTATAGGAAATTTTTGTATGTTTTTTTGTAGTGTGGTAAAACTAATTTCAGTTGATTTATGAAGTAGTTGACTTTTTTCACAGTCTATTCGAATAAGTAAGATGGTTTACAATCATGAAAAATAAACTAGACAGTTTTATTGACTGTTTGAGAATCTATTTGGCAGTAAAATTTATGGTATTGTAAAGTAATTACATTTCGTCATTATGACACTGTTTGAATTTATTCATCTAAGATTTATTAAAAACGATTCTTTGGAACTATTTTCATGGAGACAATAATAACTTCAATAAATCAAACTTTAAGCTTTTAATCTTTACAGAAGCGTTCATCAAAACCACATAAATATAACTTTGTCCATTATTCCATCAACTTTTTAATCAGTTAGAGGAAATATGTTGATTGCCACAAAAATTCCATTGAGAAAAAAATTTTAGCACTTCCTGACAGATGTATAGCAAAGAAGTTCGAGAATATTGCAGGTTTCACAATAATATTGCAAGTTTCACAATATTATTGCAGGTTTTACTGTATCACTGCAAATTTTTACATTTTTATTGTACTGATTACAATATTGGACAGTAAAAATTGTTACATTGTTCAAATTACAATTATGTCAATTTAAACTATATAATTTCGAAAAATTTAAAATCCACAGAATTCAAATTGTATTAGAATATATAAATTGTCATTGTTACTATACTACTAGTACACAGAATTTATTGTTCATGTATAGTGAAACATCAAATAAAATATCTTACCTTTTATCATTTATTCTTAATGTAGTATAATATGATATTTCATGTACTGAGAGAAAATATTGTACACTGTCAAAGAAATTTTGAGATTTAAAACATCTTCATAGACTTTCCATTGGGATCGTGTTTGAAATTTCATGAACATGTATATGAAAAAGATTTCAAAGAATTGTACATTAAATTTATTGTTATTATATGAGATATATTTATTTTAATCATTTTAATGATTATTAAATGAATTATATGAGACTTTCTTTATATTTGTCTATTAAATTCAGTGTATAATAGTAGCATTGAAATTCTCCTAAATTTAGAAAATTTTTCATCTACATTTTCTTACATCTGAATACTGGCAAATCTGTATGGCATTTTCTGAAATCTTCATTATCAGGAATAACATGATATTGCAAAAAGTACATGAAAATTATGGTTGAAAACAAAAGAAGAATAGGGTTTTTATAACAAGATATACCAACTACTACAATATCATTGGATAACATTTTCTATATATTATGAAAATAATTGCTATAAATATCTTGCAAACAGTAAAATATTTCAGTCTGCATTCCACAGTACAAAACAATAATGTAATTATTACTATTTTTTTTCTTAGTGTAGATGATAAATAAATTAAAATATTCACTTGAATATATCATTCTTCTTTGAACAATTTACCTTTCGACCATATTTGTTTTTTGATTCCCTTCAGGAATCATCATTCATAATAAATCATATGGATGAAAAAATTATTTATTCTCTTTATTGTATCAATATAAGTCTATACAAATGACGAAAGAAAATTTTTTTAAGCAGAAGAAAAGAAATCAACTATTTGAAGCAAATATTTATTGAATGCAAAATGACAAGAAAAAGTAAAAAAAAAAAACGTTTTGATGACTTATATCGACTTAGTACATTGGTACGAGAGGGAGAAAATGATTTTTATATTCATCTGATTAATCGTGCACGATTTCTTGAGAAGAATAAAAATCAAATATACTCAAAAATTGAAATATTGTAAGGAAAAAGATATATTCCAGAGAATAGTTTCAATTCATTTATTATTCTACAAGATGTTTAACAGTTGTATTAGTAGGATCTCACTTTAAATGCAATTTATTAAACAATATTTTTCAACCATTCTATCAAACTGTAAACTTCAGCAAACATTACATTCTGATAATCGACAAACCAAATTGCAAAAATTAGTTTTTCACCAAATTATTCCACAAAATTCTTGTAATAACCCAATACATTTGATCTTCTTCATCTGAAAGTGTTTAAAATTTGCAATTATCATTCCTCAAAGATCATTATCAATTATTCTACAAAGCAACTATTTCTCAGTTCCTTATCTTTCCCTCGTCAAAAGAAAATGCACTTCCCACATATTTCAAATCGTGCAGAATTAATGTGTTTCGATTCTGACATTTAGGTTTACAACGTTTTCGAACTTTACTGTATGAGTAAAATCGAACATATTCCGATCTAACAATCATTTTCAAGAATGTACGTAGTCATATATCCTGAGAATTATCTTTATTCTTATGTTTATAGAACTTTGTTCGATAAACAAGACAAGTTTATAGAATTTTCGTAATTGTACGTGACATTTTCAGTCTGGCCATTTTTCTGGAATTTTTCTAAAGTCTTCTACAGTTCTGTCAACAATGATTTTCATAAACACAGATTAATACATATTTTGTTGCAGAAATAAATAATTATGAGAAATCAGCTATTCTACTGTGTTTTTCTAAATAAAATTCATCAATTCCACTGGTTTCTTCGAAACATACTTAGATCTATGTATAAATTTGCATACTCTCACAAAAATTGTAATTTTACATTCTCAAGTAACGAAACAAAAAAAATTCCTCAATGATCAAGTCATCGAACACAAGCCCAAGCAAAATATTACACCCAAAGGCCCCCAAAGAAAAAAAAAATCCTTAGGGTCAAACAGAGTCAATCGATCCTATTGTTTCTGCCAGTTCCCAATTTTTTTTCAAATAGGAACAAAACGAATCCTCCCCCGCAACAACGGATTAATTTATGCTCTCTGCGTCAATTTCGCGAAATAATCCAAGGCCCCTTTGCATTCCCCGACGACAAAAGCGGCCGTGAAATTTCCGGCGACGTTTCGGGCGCGAAGAAAAACGGCGATTTTCAATAAACCGCGGCCACGATGAGTAATAACCGCGGCTAATGGCACCTCTCCCGCGACCCCCGGTTTACGTAATTTTAATGCTGATTTATAAACGCGCGCAATTTACTCTGTTGCAGCGGAGCAAGATGAGACGAACTGCGTGAGGATCGCAAGGGACTCGGGGACTGTGGATAAGAAACCGGATAAAAGTGAGTCCACTTTTTGTCCTTACTCCGGTGCCCCCTTCCTCCGAAATTCTTTTTATTTGCGCGGTTTTCACGGGAGTATATTTCATCCATTAATGCGCCCCACTCGTAAGAGCTTTTACGTAGGAGGTTAATGGCACCGCGAGTGATGCCACCCGAAGAAGAATCAAAAACGTACATCCAAAGAAAGATTGGGGTACGAATTTTCCATTCCACGAGCTCCAAAGGCGATTCTTTTTAATTCTGAATTTTCTAATCTAGAGCATTTCCAATCCAAATCTTCCAGTATTCAGTAATATCAAACCTGAATTTTTGAATACCTTATAATACAAACTCAAATTTTCTAATACACAATATTACCAAGGCAGAGGGGGGTTTTGGGGCTTAAACCCCTGCGAAAATTCTGGTGAATCAATTAGTATTTCATGTACAAATGAAAAAAGTTACATCGATAAACAATGAAAACAAAAGTTACGAAAAAGCGCATGAAAACGTTAGCAGTATATACTTAATTAAAGAGTAAAAATTATCAAAATGTAGGATTACGTTGAAAATATAAATCAGAAAAATTGTTGCAACCTAGTAAAAATCGAAAAAAATGAAAATCTACGAAAATGCTACAAATTTACGAAACTTTGAATCTTAGATTTCTAGAAATCTATATATTATTCATATAAAAGTATTGTAAATTTTTCGATTCATACAAACTCTAACAGAACAATGAAATTTATTGAATTCTATAAAAAAATGTTTTCTGAAAAATCTAGACAAATGCCTTTACGATCTATAAATTCTAGGATTCTAGAGCATAAAATTCTAAATGGACTACTGATTAATATTTTTAAGTGAGCAATGAAAATACTTAGAAATCTTCCAGGTTTTCGTATATTGTACTAGAAAAATGTTAAAAAAAAATGTACTAGCTTATTAGCTTATTATTTTACCAAATTAATAATTTATTCGTTTACTATTTTATTAGCTTACGGGTTTACTAGTTTACTAGCTTACTAAGTTACTAGTTTAACATACTAGCTTACCAGTTTACAAGTTTACTGGTTTACTAATTTACTTGTTAATGAATTAATTAGTTTACTAGTTCACTAGCTTACTAGATTACTAATTAATAAGCCTAATAATTTACTCGTTTATTAATTTATTAGCTAACTAGTTTACTAGCTTATCAGTTTACTCGCTTACCAGTTTACTAGTTTACTAATTTACTTGTTAAAGAGTTTACTAGTTTACTATTTCACGATTTCAGTAGTTAACTAGTTTACTAGCATACTTATTTACTAGTTTAGTAGTTAAATAGCTTATTACTTTGCTAATGTACTTGTCAAAAAGTTTACTAGTTTACTATTTTACAATTTCAGTAGCTTACTAGCTTACTTGTTTACTATTTTAGCAGTTTACTAGCTTATTAATTTCCTAATTTACTCTTTTTCTAGCTTGCTAGTTTACTAGCTTACCAGTTTACTTGCTAATCAGTTAACTCGTTGACTAGTTTACTAACTCACTAGTTTACTGGAAATCTTTCAATACATAAAAATTATGTAGATATCATTTTTTCCAAAATCCATAAAACTTCCTGTCCTGGAGCATATTTATTGATATTGTACTATAATTATAGATAATTTTAGAAATTATTCTAGAAATCCATATAGAAAACGAAGAAACACATCAATTTCAATTCATACAATTTATACGATTTAACATACTTTTTATTGTAGAAATACTACAAAAATATGGAATACAAGTGTTAAAAATCTTCATGGGAGAAACTGTCATCTGAAAAATTAATCTAAATTCTCAGAATCGTTGACAGTTCCAATACTGTAATATCGATTTCTAAAAATTTATTGAGCGATTTATATAAATATTAGAAATATATAAAAATACTAGGAAACACTACAAAAATTGACGATTAATATACTATTCGAAAGAAATATAAATTATGATGTACCTTTTATTTGTGCTGTTACAATTTGCTCGAAAATCAATTCAACTATATACATTGTTTAGAAGTTCCATTCCTAGAGTATCGTATTTTAGAAAGCTCTATAGAAACCCATATTGTTATAACCTTATATCAGATGATCCTTAGAGTCGTATTCATACAAAAAGTAGTTGTAAAAAAAAAAATTGAAATTTCAGTTACTAATTGATAATCACAAATATCGAATTGCATTATTGACGAACATGAAAAATGTGCAACTCTGGATTCCAAAAGTGTAACCATACTGTCAAAGATTAAAAATTATGAAATACCAATAGAAAAAAAAATATTTTGAGACAAACTCATCCCGAAAACTTTTATTCCCTACACCGGACACATGTAAGAAATTAGATATTGCGATTCTATACAGATAGTGATATATTTAAAAAAATAAAAACTTGAGTTTGCAAATCTATTCCGAAAATTTATTGACTTGTAACAAATATATATCTATACACTGAAATGAACATAATATCAACCCTCTTCATACTTTAATTTCCCCCTCCATATTACATTTCCTTACTTCCTGACCTACCTTTATCATCAAACCGACTTTTTTTTATCTACATTAGGCTGATTAGACCAACAATTTTCTTTTTTCTATATTATATTCAAGACCCACAAATTTCTTCGAACACAAGCCCCATTTTTCAAAAGTCCCTCGACTCGCTCGCTCCAGCTCACGCCTACCACACATCTTCCTTGCAGTTGAAAAAATCCTCTATTTCTGAAATTAATCGCCTAGATTGTTAGCCCAGTTAAAGCATCGGTGCGCCCACGCTCGCCGAAGGACAGAAAAAAGGATCGCGTATGTACCTTTTGCGCGGCAATTACCCGGGTCCGCAATCGCGGCGTCGATCGGGGAGGCTCCCCGTTTTTTGCCCCCGCCGGGACTCGAAAATACCCGATAAGGAGGCGAACAATGCCCGCCAAGGTAACTGATAAGCCTGGCTCTAAATCGGAGCGCTCAGTACGATTCACGCGTTGCATCACGCGCGGCCTCTCCGGCCTTACACTTTTACCTGCGCCGGAGGTTTCGGCTTTTTATTTTCCAAACTCGTAAATGGGAGGACAACTCCCGATGAGTGAGAGCAAAGCCAACGCGCTAACAACCCCGCCGCAACTTGGCTTGCATTATACTCATTACCGTTAACGCGGCTGTTTTTAGAGGCTTCTTTATCGTGCACTTTTTTATTACTTCGTGTTTTTTTTTTTAAGAAACAGGACGTAAAATTTGTGCCGGAGATGGAGGAAATAGGATTTATGGAAGAACAAGGTACAAGTGACAGTGGGTTAATGAAGGATTCATATACTGGGAAATTTTGAATGGTTTGAGCAAAGCGAGGGGGGTTGAATACACTGTAAAAAACATTTATGGTATTTTTCCCATACCGGTACTGGAAGCAATCAACCCATTCCAGGGATAGTGATCTTCCTATACCAGTGTATAGTAGCTTTACTGTATGCAAATAGTAAAAACATTTATGGTATTTTTCCCATACCGGTACTGGAAGCAATTAACCCATTCCAGGAATAGTGATTTTCCCATACCAGTGTATAGTAGCTTTACTGTATGCAAATAGTATTCACCTTACTTCAGTATAGTATTTTTATCTCATTCGAGTATGGGATTTTGAAATGTAGGAAATTGAGATGAAGCAAAAATATTTTTGCCTCCCCCCCCCCTCTCCCTATCCCTTTCCTTGTTGTACGGTCATTAGTTACTTGGGGTATTTCTATTAAATTTTGCCCTGAGAGTCATCCTAAGTAAGAATTTTTTTTCCTTGAAACGCGGAGTCAGCGTTATTCCTCGTCACAGCTGCGGCCCCAGTTCCTGGCGCTTGACTTTTTTAAACTAATCGGCGGTCGCGATGCAACAACTCCACGAGGTCCTTTAAAGAACTTGAGAGTTTTGGTGCTACTTAAAATTTTTTTCCGTAGAATAAAATTAATATAATCATTTTTACTATACGAGACATTGAAAAAATGCATGGGCAAAATATAGTGAATAAGCAATGGTCATAGAAAAGTGTCGAATGAAGTATGAAAAAATGCAGATTTTTGGAAATTTACTATAGCGGGCATTGGAAAATTTACTTGCTTTTTTACCATATGGTTAAAAAAATTTATGAAAATTTTTTCATGCTTTGGTAAGATATTTTTAGTACAGCGAAAAGGAAAAAATAATATTGTTCCATAGTAAAATTACTATATTTATCTTTAACATACCAGACATAGAAAGAATTCATAAAAAGAGTAGTAAAAGTCCTATGGTCGAGAAAAATTCTATTGCGGTATAGTAAATTTCGAGGTATAGGAAATTTACTACACTACGTTATGGGAAATTTACAATTTTTTTTACAGTGTATGGAAATTTTGAGCCTTTTTGGAAAAAAGTTTACGACAGGGGGTTCTTTTAAAATACTAGTTTTTTTTTTCTTGGTGTGTTTTGAATGTTGGCACAGTTGAAGTTTTAGAAATGAATTCGTATCTTAATAATTCTAATCTAATCTAATTCATAATTATTATAATTCATCATTCTTATGAAAAATTAGTTCATATCTTTGTTTTTTTCAATCATACGAATTTAAAATTTAAGGCTTTTTCATTACAAAATTTTGAGGTTTAACATGTTGAAATTCAAAACTTTGTCGAGAGAATATTCCAATTTAAGATAATTATTTCGTCATTTGAAATTCTCGAGTTTTTCATGGATAAAAATAAAAAAACACCGATTTTTTTATTGTTATTAGAATCTACATCAAATCCCAAGAATTTTAAAGTTCAATGTACTCTTTTCTGAGGACTGCGAGTTTCAAGGGGTAGTTTTTTCCAAAAATAAAGGAAAAAGAAAGCTCGACATTTTGAGGGTTAAGAAAATTTTTTGGCGAATACTACTTTTTAATAATACAATAATTGCTTGCAACAAAATCTCTATCTTCGTTTTCTTCATTCATAAAAATTTCAAATTTGAGGTTTTTAGATTTTAATTTTTAAAGTTTCACATGTTGAATTTCGGAATTTTGTCGATGGAATATTTTCACTCAATATTTTCAGATAAGTATCTGGCAGTTTTGAAATTCTTTATCATTTCATAGGTTAGTATTAAAAATTATGAATTTTTTTTCGTAATAGAATCTACATCAAATCATTAGAATTTTGATACTCAATGTATTCTTTTCTGAGGACTGTGAATTTCAAGTAGTTTTTTCAAAAAATAAAGGGGAAAGAAAGCTTCATTTTTTGTGTGTTAAAAAAATTGTTTAGCGAATACTGCTTTTAAATATCACAATAACTTCTTGCAACAAAATTTTCTCTTTGTTTCTTCGTTCATAAGAATTTCAAATTAGAAGGTTATTGATTTTTAAATTTGAGATTTTATAAGTCGAATTTCGAAATTTTGTCGATGCAATATCTAGACTCAAGATGAGTATTTCGTGGTTTTAAAATTCTTTATTTGTTCATGGGTTAAAATAAAAACTCATCGATTTTTTTGTTATTCGAATCTACATAGAATCACTTGAATTTTAAAGTTCAATATATTCTTTTCTGAGGACTGTGAATTTCAAGTAGTTTTTTCGAAAAATAAAGGAAAAAGAAAGCTTAATTTTTTGAAGGTTAAAAAATTGTGTAACGAATACTACTTTTTTAATAATGAATTAGTTTATTGCAACAAACTTTCTATCTTTGTTTTCTTCATTCATACGAATTTACAGCATAGAATCCTATCCTGTAAGTAATATATTTCCAAGAAATCTTGATTTATACAAGTACGCGATAAAAATTTCTGAAATATATATGAATTCGAACGATTTTTTCTGAATTTCGAAAATTTCTAGGGTCTTAGATAAATTCCTAGAATTTTGAAGTATTCTTTCAGTTATTAAACTTTATCTTTTCAGGGAACGCGATCGAAATTTTCGAAATGTATGAAAATTCAGAGATTTCTTTCTGAAATATAGAAATATCTAGAATGTCACATAAAATTCTTGGAATATTTTCTGAATAATTAAGCTTTTTGAATTGAATTGAAATTCTCTATATTGATTGCAAAGTGAATAAAAAAATAATGAAGAAAAATTCTCAGAGTTCAAGATTACTAGAATTATGTAGAATTCTGAAAATTCTTCCTGACTTGAAATATCCTACATACTCTTTTTTCAGCGATTGAAAAAATCCTTTAAATTTCTTTGAATTGCCAAAAATTCCGTAGTATGAAAATTCAGAGATTCTTCCTAAATTCTGAAATTTTTAAATCTTGGGTAACATATTTTAAAATTTTGAAGTATTCGAGTTATTAAACCTAATTTTTTTTCAGGGAACGCGATCGAAATTTTTGAAATTTATGAAAATTCATATCTTATTTTCTGAAATATAGAAATATCTAGAATGTCCGATAACATTCTTGCAACTTTCAAATATTTTATAAATAATTAGGATTTTAAATGGAATTGAAATTCTCTATGTTAAATGCAAAATACATAGTGAAAAAATGAAGAAAAAGTTTCAGAATGAAAGATTACTAGAATTATTCTGAATTCTGAAAATTCTTCCAGACTTAAAATTTCCTACTAATTCTTTTTTCAGCAATTAAAATAATCCTTTCAAGTTCTTTGAATCGTCGAAAATTCCGTAGCATGAAAATTCAGAAATTTTTTCTAAATTCTGAAATTTTTAAAATCTCGGTAACGATTCTTCGAATTTTTGAATATTCTTTAAGGTATCGAAAGTCATACATGAGGTTATTCCAATCATCGATATAAATTGTGAAAGAGTAAAAAAATTTAGAAAAAACTAAGAATAAAAGATTTCTAGAAATATTCAGAATTCTTAGAATTCTTTCTGGGCCAAAATTTACTACCTATTTGGAAAATGTTGATAAATTTTGTGAATTACGAAAATCTCTGACGATTTCCCAAAACTACATTGAAAATTGATGCATTCTCGCTTTTTTATTTTTATGTATTTTACGTATCCAAAATATCCTTGCTGAGTAGTGCTTTCTACCATCCTCATATTTCAGCCATCACTCCTAAATAATTCATCAATCCTTCTACCACCAAAAACAATTTTTCTAAATTTTATCACAGCATCATTCATATCTACTCAATATTCATATTATGAACACCTTATTCATTATTCATCACATTCACTAATACGAACTCCATTAAATAACAATCCTCTCGACTTTCTAACCCAACAACGGTAATAAACCGAACGGTAATATTTCGCAAACCAGTTTTCCAAAATATATTCCCTGCCTTTGCCCTCATGACTCAAGAAATCCCGTCCAAGCTTCGCAACATTTCGCTAATACACAGTTATTTCTTACAAAGTACGGATAATCATACCAAACATATTCATCTCCTGGGTGTTCTCTGTCTTTCTTTTTTCAATGAAATATTTCGCGCGATAAGGGAAGCGCGATATCCCCAAAATTCGCGATAAATAATCCGGTTCCTTCCTTCTGTCTGTTCTTCAAGAAAAAAAGAAAGAAAAAAATAGCATGGCGCCAAAAAACCCGAGACGAGAGAATTATGGGCAATGTTTCTGAGCGGGTGCTGATAATAATGCAACGTCGCTTGGAATGCTAATGAATAGTCGATTACATAAATTTCAGTGATAATAATACATGGAAGGGGGGCTAGCGATTAAACGTGGTGACGATCAGATACAAATCGGGGCCCGATCGGAAATGTTTTTGGGCGATCGAAAGTATCGGCGAGATCAATCCGCGATTTCGCAACGTTTTGCCCGTTTATCATACATTATAACCCACGCTCCGGTGCTTTGCCTGATTTTAATATTTCAATGTTTTTTCAAGTGAACTAACGTAAGGTGATTAAATAATCGCATTTTTTTCAGCGAACCACATTATTTTTGAATATTTGTATTATTTTCTCTTAATATGGCTGCAAAAGAGCGATTTTGAAATATTTTACACTTCGGACTTTCAAAGTTATACAACTTTCAGAATCGAGAGTTGCATATTTTTCATGTTCGTGAACAGTGGGATTCGATTTTTATGATTTTCAATTAGTAACTGAGGTTTCAATTTTTTTTCTGATACTTTTTGTGTTCATACCACTTTGAGGATTATCTGATATTAATTAATGAGGTTTCTATAAAGCTTTCTAAAGTTTGATGCTCTAGGAATCAAACTTCTGAAAAATGTATATATTTGAAATGATTTTGGGCAAATTTTAACCACACAGATGAAAGGTATATCAAAAATTTATATTATTTTCGTATGGTATATTATTCATCAAATTTTGAAGTCTTTTATGGTATTTTTATATATTTATAATATTTGTATAGATCGCTCAACAGGTTTTGAGAAATCGATGCTATAGTATTGAAAATTTCAACGATTTTGAGAATTTCAATTGATTTTTCAGACGACAGTTTCTTTTATATAAACTTTCAACACTTTGATTCCATATTTTTTGAGGTATTTCTACAATGAAAAGTATGTTTAATCGTAGAAATTGTAGAAATTTAATTGGATGTACTATTATTGTTTTTTATATGAATTTGTAGAATAATTTCTGAAATTTTATATGACTGTAGTATTATTTTCATAAATGTGATCCAAGACAGAGAGCTTCAAAAATGTCTTAAAAAATTATATCTACATAATTTTTATACAGTAAACGTTTTTTAGTGAACTAGTGAGCTACAAAAAAAGTGAATTAGCAAAAACTAGTAAGCTAGTGAACTACTATACTAGTAAACAAGTAAGCTAGTGAACTAGTAAACTACTGAAATTGTAAAATAGTAAAATAGTAAACAAGTAAAAAAGAAAAATAGTAAACTAGTAAACTAGTTAGCAAGTAAACTAGTAAACTTGTAAGCTAGTAAACTAGTAGGCCAGTTAACTAGTATACTAGTAAACAGGTAAGCTAGTAAATTAGTTAGCTAGTAAATTAGTGAATAAGTAAATTATTAGGCTAGTAAACTAGTAAACTTGTAAGCTACACTGAAAAAAAAAACCTCTTAGTAATCCCGAAATTTTTTCTTAAAAAGAGCTATACTACTCTTGCTCCGGAAACACGAGATGAATATCTATTAGAAAATGATAGTTGGTATAGCAAAATCTGATGTAGGCAGTACATGTATTTGAATTACGTTATAGTGTTGTACTTGTTCATAGACTATGGTGCAATGAAAAGTAGTATAAGCTATACTGAAAAATTAAGTACTACTGTCATAAAAAAAGTAATTCACATATTATTATAAAATATTAAATTTAGATTGCATAAATTATGCATCTGTGAAGGTGAATATATTATCACCGATTATCAAAGACTAATGACCAATGACCAAAAGCTTAAAACAAAATCAACAAAATATGATCACAACAACAAAAAAAAAAAAACATAATTAACAAAACATGATCAAAACAAATCAATATCGTTTCCCAAATTCGGTGAACACGATCCTTTAAAAATGCACCCACAAAGCACGAAACTGATAAAAAAATAGGAAAAAGAAACGAAGGACTGTATTTCCATGCAGTAAATTCCTACTATTGGACACACTGCTTAACACAATTTAGACGTAAATAGACGCTTCGATCCGCCCGATTTCAGCCATATTGTTGCATCGAGGAAGAAGCTCGTCACGTGACACATCTGTGCATGCGCAGAGGAAGTTTTGTCTGAAAGTGCTATACCATATATGAATTCATACAAAGTAGAATAGCAGTTTGTCGTTTATGAGATCGGATAAGTTTATCTTTCAAATAGCTTGATGTAGAATCAAAATTGTAGATTTTCGTTGATGATGCACTAAAATATATTGAACACATATTACACAATTTGAAATTTTGCATAAAGTATAATTCCATTGTCTTGACTTGTGCTATACCAACATTTCACATTTTGTGTAAGTGATCTACTCAAAACAGCTGCTTCATATGATACTTTTTACGAAAAGTATGTTAAAAACAACTGTAAATTCGTTTCGTTTTCACGTCGCGATGAAAGTATAGCAGATACTGAATGCAATTATCGTACTGTTTAAGAGGTTTTTTTTTTCAGTGTAGTTAACTTGTTTTTCACATTTTTCTAGTATAATGTACGAAACTCTGAAGTATTTCCAAACATTTTTATGAAATACTTATATTTTTGTAGATTGCTACAGAAATCGAAAAGACTGGACGTTTTATAATGCAAATTTCGATATATACCCAGTAATTTCAAGAATTAATGATAAAATCACATTAATATAGATTTTTCATGTTTTATATCGTTATTCTTTTTTCGTATTTTTAAAATGATCCAAGGATTTTGTTGCCTTTTTTATAGTATATTTAGAATTTGATGCTCTAGAATCCCAAAATTTATAGATCGTAGAGGCATTTGACGAGATTTTTCAGAAACCAGTTTTATTATAAAATTCAACAAATTTCATTATTCTTAGAGTTAGTATGAATCGAAGCATTTTTCATTCTTTTATATGGATTCCATATCGATTTCTACAATTTGATGATCTAAGATTCAAAGTTTTGTAAATTTTCAGCGTTTTCGTAATTTTTAATTTTCTATTCAGTTGCAACAATTTTTTTGATATATATTTTCTACATAATCCTATGTTTTGATAGTTTTTACTTTCCCATTTAATATATACTGCTAACGTTTCCATGCGCTTTTCTGAAACTCAGATTTTCATCGTTTATCGATGTAACTTTTTCATTTTTACATAAAATATTGATTTCATCAAAATTTCGGGTCAGGTGTTTGTACACCCAAAATCACCCTCTGCCTACGCTCCTGGTTATGCATATAAATGAACGGATTCTTTGAATTTTACATTGATTTCAAGAATTCAATAGACCAGTCTGAAAAAACAAGAAAAAAGAGAATCAGGATTCTTGAAATATTCCTATGAGTAATCGAAAATTTCAAACAAATCATTGAATATCACGAATCATTGTAAGTCATTGTCGAGATAAATTTTTAAACGAGACTTGATTATATTTGCAAATTTAGAAGCCATATTTTATCCTCGCGTCGTCATATGGCATTGAGAGGCGGGCTTGTGTTTAACAATTCAACCGGATATTGCCGAATATGTAGCATTGGTCACGATGAACGTGACACTCAGATAATGCGTTCCTTAGAAAATACGTGTATATGAAACAAACTTTATTACATTAATGAAAGTTGCGAAAATGTATTGCTGTTTGTAGAAAATTAAAAACCAAAAAAGAAAAAAAAGACAACATAAATGAAAAAATTTTTAATGTGAATCGACAACTTTTTTTTAATATTGGAATTATCAGAGAATTCCCTTGGAATTTCGACAATTTTTAAATACCAGAAACTTAGAAAGTTTGAATAATAATTGATGATTTTGTCATAATATGAAAAATTTGTGGAATTTCGAAAAATATCAATCACTTTCTTAGATAGTTTTCATTTTCATATTTCTTCAAAGTTTATCAGTAGAATCAATCAATAATCAGTCCGCCATTGATGCATTTTCAATAGACCGTGTAATCCTAAAATTTTATTTGAAATTCAAAAAAAATGTATTTAAATAGAAGAAAAGTCTTGATTAGAAACCTGGTAACAATATTTCAAAAATTCTGGGATGCAAAAGATGGAAAACCACTCCAGAACATTTTCCCTGTCTGCGCATCATCAAGTGTACCAATTGCACAGGTTACAAAACGATCCCACATAGCTCAAATCACGATCTGAAGTCTGATGAAAATTGACTCGATAATTTAGAAATTACTGAAATCACCGATACACAACTTTGTAAATTTTCCTCGCGCGGTGAATTATCATGCCCCCGGCGACCCACTTGGGGTCCACGAATAAAAGGAACCGTTTTTCTCTCGATTTGGCCCGCAATGCTTGCGCAAACGTAATGATCCCTCGCGAGCGTATAAGGCGTGGTTGCTATTGCGTTTTCAATAAAGGCATTTTTACATTGTTTTTTTTACCTCCATTTTTACAATATCCCCTCGGCGCGGTTTTGAGCTCAAGTCGCAATTGTGGGCAGGTTTAAGGTACACGTCTGCTAAGGACGATAAAATGTCGAGGCAAAAGAAGAAGCTTATAAATTTTTCATTTTTTTCCCAGCTTTTTCGAACAATAATGATCAATCGAATGTCATGAATTGCAACACGTTTTCCATTTGAGATTGTCCCAAGGTTTTTCAATGGGAAATTTTGCATGAGTGAATAAAATCAATGTTCGATAATCCTCGTGAATTTATTTCTTTTTAAAAACCTGAGGGAAATATTTTTTTATTTACTTTTCTTGTAAGAAAAATGTGTTGAAAATAGTTTTTGATACTGGATTTTTTGTTTATTTATGTGGAACAGCGTTGTTTGAGAGACTCTGAAAAATGCTGGCCAAGACATTTTTTGCTTAATATTGTGTCACAATAAGATTAACAATCGTGAAATTTTTGCTGAATTCTCTGAGTAAGCAATTCGTTGCATTTTATGTACTGAAGAAGTCGATGGTATTATAATTTTTCAATGCAATTTCACGAATACAGATTAAAACTACATTGTTATATTGAAATATTTTGAGTTATTTTAGCTTGGAATTGATCATCTCGAATTTTAACTGGCACCTCAAAACTCTAGAAATAAAAATTTTTCGTAACTAAAAAAGTCAGAGACACGAATTCTATAGAAGAATAAGAAATAAAGTATTTTGGAAATCGAGGAACTTTAATTTATTTCGTTATATTTTTCTTATTTTAGTCTTCTACTTTTGAAGTCAAAATGTTTGTAGTCCCAAAATAATTTCGATTATAATTCGAATCGAAAAAAATTTGAGTCCACCCACTACGAATTCCAGTTTTTACATAAAAATTTTTTCAAATGGGTGGAAAATATACATTCGATTCCACTTTTAGGCTGCATGTTTTGATAATTTTTAAAAGTTAATATCTTGAGTAAAAAGTATGCATTGATTTTGGATTTTCATTTTAAAACATGGAAAAAAAAAAGAAACAGGACGTAAAAGTTAAAAACATTAGATTTTCTATGTTCAAGAATTGTCCCCTCAATTATATTACACGTTATAATTGAATTAATTGAATTTGTTTTGAATTATTGTATATTACCAAGTTGTAGAAGTGTATATTATTATAGGTCTTAATTATTAAATGAATTATTATATAATTACACTATTTGATGAAATTCATTAAAATAATAATAAATAAATCAATGATAATAAATCAATCAAACCTTTAAATTATGATAACGAGCAATATATTGGTTAACAAAATACATATTTCCGAAAGTGATATGAAATATTGTTAATTTGAAAGAAATAATTTTTTTTTGATAGTTTATTGTTTCTAAAACAGGGACACAATGAAAATGTATTTTTAACAAATTAACATTTTGTATTAGGTAAATATTAAGAATAATAAAGCTAAACATACGTAAATGAATAATAAAAAGGTTACAATATTTTACTCTCCAAAAGTTATTGAGTATAGTTGACGTATAATTTTTAAAGTGAAAATATCCGCCCCCCAAAAAAACCCATAGTTCAATAAATATGAGGATTCAAAAAGGAAAAATCAACCTACTAAAGGGACAGTAATATGTATTACTTTTCAATTGTAATAAATCATCGTAAATTTTGAAAACTGGAATTTCAACAGAAAAAAGTTGCATGGAATCATAGCTGTCAAAAATGGTATTTGTCAAACAGTTTTTCGAACCTCAAGATAAAAAGGTTTTGTTTTTCCTTATTTATTGACAATATTATTGTACTTTTTACAATAATATTACAATTTTTACAATATCATTGTAGTTTTTACAATCATATTGTAAAATCTGCAATATTAATTTTACTTATTACAATATTATACAGTGAAACCGCTATTAATCTACAAACTTTAAACTACAATAAGTATGCCAGTTTTTACTGTATAATTTCGGAAAATTTTAAATCTTAAAATGCAAAGTTCACTATACAAACTGTAATTTTTACCATACATGGCGAAAAAAATAAACTACATTCCTTTTGTCCAGCTTTTTCGAAAACTGTATCATATTACAATATGATGCATTAGAAACCTAAAAAGTATACAAAAATATTGCGAAAAAAACCTATACAGATCTGCATACTGAAAAAGCTGTATGGAATTTTCATTAATCTGGATTATTAGGAATTACAATATGATATTGCAAAAAGTACAAGAAGTATGGTAGATAATGGAAGATGTACAGGAGTTTTTGCAACAAAATATATCTATAAATACAATATCATTTGATAATATTCACAATATGTTATTTCGAAAATTGATATATTATCTAGCAAAAAGTACAATATTATTGTACTTTTTACAATAATATTGCAATTTTTACAATATCATTGTAGTTTTTACAATCATATTGTAAAATCTGCAATATTAATTTTACTTATTACAATATTATACAGTGAAACCGCTATTAATGTACAAACCTAAAACTAAAATATGTATGTCAGTTTTTACCGTATAATTTCGGAAAATTTTAAATCTCAAAATGCAAAGTTCACTATACAAACTGTAATTTTTACCATACATGGCGAAAAAAATGAACTACATTACTTTTGTCCAGCTTTTTCGAAAACTGTAGCATATTAAAATATGATGCACTAGAAACTTAGAGAATATACAAAAATATTGCAAAAAAAAATCTATACAGATCTGCATACTGAAAAAGCTGTATGGAATTTTCAATAATCTGGATTATCAGGAATTACAATATGATATTGCAGAAAGTACATGAAGTATAGTAGAAAACGGAAGATGTATAGGAGTTTTTACAACAAAATATATTTATGAATACAATATCATTTGACAATATTCACAATATGTTGTTTCAAAAATTGATGTATTATCTAGGGAAAAGTACAATATGTCAGAGTTATTCCCGTTTACTATATAGTATTGTAATAACTACTATATTTTTTTCTCAGTGTTGAAGATGCTGGAAAGGCCAAACTCCACAAGGAAATGCTCCATCATTTTGTTAAACAGTGAAAATTTATTTATAAACTGTCACTTACAAGCTTGTCTGAGCTTATTAAAATTGTCGAAAATTTTCCACAACATTCGTCAAGTATCGGTATACTAGCTGTTACTATACAGAACAGTTGCATCGAATATAGACAGTTTATTTGCTATTATTTTTGAATTTGAAGCTAAAATTCATTTCTTACGCCATTCAAGTTCAACACATATTTGATCTTAATGCACGTGTAGTTGCTTCAAGTAACTTCAGTCAAATACATGGTATATTTGTCGCAAACATTGCAGAATCCAAAGAAATTGGTATGAAACACACGCTATCTTTATAACTAAAATATATATAAATAGCTGATAAATATTTTAGAATGTGGCGCAACTATACGCGTATATTTGTATTGAACTTACTGTTTTTTCAGTGAAATAAGTCAATATAGTCAAGAAATAACTAAAGAATACAGTTTCCTCAACTTAACTTGTTTAGGTATGTGTAAAATAAATATTGTCCATCCAACTGAACATGTTTATTACATACAACGTTAGCGTTTTGTAACAATGACTGTATTTCGTTACTGACCCAAAAAAATGTTTTTTAGGTCAAATACATATTATAAAATTTCATATACATTCAATACATGATAATATATATTTAAATATATCATGAAAGTTTTTCATAAACCTTCAACCAACAACACCTCCTCTGCAAACCTCGAAAAAAGCGTAGGGCCCAATTTCATGTATTCCCTGTGTCGCGTTTTTCTTGTTTTCTGTCCCAAATGAAATTGGCGCACATTATGCATACACCTTAATCGGGGCCGTTACGACAATGTTTGCGGGCGTATTTCGCGTTCCGCTCGCACTTTCTTCCCTCATCTCTTGAGCCGGACAAGGTCGGTCGATTTCGAAATCCGCGACTCGAATCCTATATCGTTGCGGCGACTCCTCCAAGAGACAATTCATTATTATCTCCATCTCGGTCGCGACGTCTTTTTTCTTTTTCCTCGCGTTCTTCGTCCCTTTTTCGTCTCTTTCATCCGCGCACGATGGAAAAATAGATTTACCCGCGGCGAGATTGAAAGCCGCCGCTGGTATGAATAATTAGCCTCGCGGGCGTTATCGGATGCAGATTAGGCACCGCGCTCGTGCATAGCGCCGAGGAATTTTGAAACCTGCACGTTTTATCGCGCTTGTCGCGATCGGAAACGATTTCATTTTTTTCATATTAACGTCATTTTTACCGGAGTTGGTGGCATTGATCTTTGCAATGTGAAGTGGAATTTTATAGGAATAATGCGAATGCATGAATGGTTGAGGATTGTGAAATGTCGTTGAGTACTTGGGCACCTGTTGAGTAGGTGTCGAGGGGTCAAGAGAGGTTAGAGAAATTGAAAAAAAGGGGTCTTTCAGAATTTTTTTCCATAATTTTTAATTTTCTAGGTACGAAAATTCAAAATACGAAGTTTCTCTGCTCATATTTGAGGCAGACTGTCGAAATGAATTTTTAATTTCTAACATCTTTCATTGACTTTCTCTTAAAATCGTGTTTGAAATTTCATGGACATGTACATGAAATGGATTTCAAAGAATTATATGTAAAATTTATTGTTTTCATATTGTATAAACTAATTTTATTATTTTTTATGAGTATTATATAAATTTCGAGGAACTTGATTGGAAAAATTGTCTATTGAATTTGATAAATTTTATATTGATATCCACTTCAATTGATTAAAGGTGGATTACTTATACATATTCATTGATTTTATTTCATAGACAGAGCCTATTTTTTTCATAGATGCGTCCATAACTTAAATAAACAATTAATTAGACGGCATGGCAAAACTGCTTCCAAGACAATCTCTTAAATATATATATTGAGGGTTATATACCTTTTTGTGCAGAAAAATTGAGTAGCAATAATGCTATGTCACAAAATTTTTAGCTTTTTAATAGTGTATTGTTCACTTGACAAAACGAGTATTTGTTTATGAAAAAATATCAACAATTGGCGGAGTTATAGCCCTTTCCCCGAAACAAATTTTTTTTTGAAGAGGCTTGCAGTCAGCTGAACTCAAGTTGAGTCAGAAGATTCAAAAAATTTCATTATTCTAGGAATATATCTAGTTCTTGAACGATCGCTTTTTTATATAAAAGTTTTTATTTTGCAGATAAGAATTTTTTAAAGAAATTTTCAGAGCCAAAAAAATCTAAATCTCAAGGAAAACATTCTTGCATACAGAAAAAAACGTGATATTCATTTTTTCAATCGCTCAAGAACTAGATACATTGCTAACCTAATGAAATTTTTTGGATTTTCTGATTTAACTTGACTTGTTCGACTTGTATCGTGGTCATCGCAAGACTCTTCAAAAAAAAAAAGTTGTTTCGGGGAAAGGGCCATAACTCCGCCAATTGTTGATATTTTTTCATGAACAAATACTTGTTTTTTCAAGTGGAAAATACGCTATGAAAAAACAATAACTTTGGTGTAATAACATTATTGCTACATACTTTAGAAAATACTTCAAACCATCCTCAATTCGTCTGCACAAAAAGGTACATAACCCCTTAATCGAAAAATTTCTGACAGTGTGATCGAGAATATTCACTACGAGAAAGATGCAGTATTTTCTGATATATAAATAATAAATGGTAAAAAGTACTGAAATATTGTAAGTTTTGCAATAATATTGCAAGTTTTACAATATTATTGCAAGCTTTACGATACTTTTGCAAATTTTGTCATTTTAATTTCACTTATTACAATATTGTATAGTAAAACTTGTTATATTGTACAAATTAAAATAAGAACAAGATATCACTCTATTACTGCACTGACAGAAAAAATAGTAAATATTACAATACTGCATTGTACTGTGTAGTCAGTCTGAAATATACTTTTTGCTATATATTTATAGCAGCTTTTGTCATAATGTATAGTAAATATTGTCAAATAATATTGTAGTAGTCAATATATTTTGTTATAATAACTCCTCAATATTTCGTTTTCTACTTTACTTTTTTTGTATTTTTTGCACTATCATATTGTTATTCCTAGTTATCCACATTTCAAAAAATGGCATTAAGTTCTGCTAGAATTCAAATCGGTACACAGATTTCAATGATGAAAAATTTAAAAAAATTACTACCGTCATTTTTATTCATTTCTTTGCCATTCAAAACAAAAAAATGGGAAAAACGGAAAAACAAGTATCAACAAATTACGAAAAATTTTTAATAGTTTGTAAAGTTTGTATTACGTTGGAGATTTTTGAAATATCGAAAAACGAAATACATACATCAAATATTGAAAATGCACCTTAAAATTAAAAAAAAAAAATTGTGGTTAAATCCTAAAAGTTAAAAAAAACCATCTAGAAAATCACGGAAATTCTTGTTAGGCTGGAGAAATTTGTATGCAAAATTGAAAAAAACATTGAAAATCTAAAAGATTGCCAAATATTCTATGAAATTAGAGATATTGGTACAATTTCAGAAAAACTTCATTAATTTTTTACATCATGTTGAAAATGGTTCATGATAATGTTTTTTTGTTTGTTTTAAAGAATCTGCATGAAAAGTAATTGAAAATTACGAAAAATACTGATTAGTTGGACTAACTTGTGGAAAATTTGGAAAGTTCTCGCTAGTTTATAATATGTTGGAAATTTTAAAAGATCAAAATATGTATATTGAAAATTGCGAAGATTCTTAGTAATTCTGGAAAATTTGAAAAAAGAGTTATGTTTCAGACTATGTTCATAATTCCGTAGATTAAACTTTTTATCAATTTTCACTCTAAATATGCATCATGTTTTTTTTTTTTTTTTTCATTTTTTAATCAAAATCTAGAAAAACTTGAGAAGTATGCGAAAATCCAAAATATCTTAAGAAGTTGAACAAATTATCTTAAAATTTGGAATTTCGGAAGTGGTTAGCGTTACGTTCAAAATTTTGGATATCTCAAAAATAAAAAAAAAAGTGAAAAATTTTTAAGAAAGGAAATTTCGAGAGATATGTAGAATTCAGGGAATTTTCATACATATATTATTTTTTCTCTTTTTCTTAATATATTGAAAAACTTGAAACATTAAAAAAATTGGCTAGAATTTCACCATGAAAAAGCGCTAGAAAATCTCTTTTGCTCGTTTATACCTATAAGTAACTAATAATTTTTCTACCAATGTGCAGTTGCACATAACCATTGTCTTGATTTATAAGGTACAACTATCTTCCAAGTTTACGTAATTTTTATGATAATCATCAAGATAAAAAACTCGTTCTTGAATTTATCACATGTTTCAGGAAATTCCTATCAAACCAATCATTTCTTTATCATTATCGTATTCGAAGATTGTTCCTGGAAACTGGTAACTTACGATCACTCAAATTCATTCTGATGAAATTGCGAAATTCGTTACACGATAAAGCTTCATTCATGATCCCTCCCAAAAATACATGAACGATATTCTACTACGGAAGAAAAATTTCTGAAATTCGTTTTCAAACAGTTTTGATGATATTTTTGTAAGTTCCCTTATTTTTGTAAATTTTGTATATCCTATTATTTTTATGGTTGCAACAACGAAATAATTTTCTTTCTGTGTGATGGTCGATTCATCCTTCAATAAAGAATTTAAAAAATCGTTTTTCTGAATTTGTCATCAGAATGCCAAGTTCCACGTGATCAAAACTCGTGCGAATGAAAGCTTCAACGCTTGATATGAAAATTCAACAGAATACAGAATCATAACTCGATAACGATCTGGCACCGAGCGTTGGTTGGAACGGCAACAATATAATGTCACGGGACTTATTGATTCGTAGTATAACAAACCGCTGTGTGATAAGAAAGTGATATGTGAATGCGTGGCCGGGTATGGGATAGTTCGGCGCGTTTTATGTTGCCGGTACTGAAAATTCACGGAGCAAAAAAGCGTGCCCGATCCGATCGGTAATCGACGTTCGTAATCTCGCTCGGGGCGTTTCTTTTGTCAGCGAATAATATGACTCAGTAATTGTCGAAGAATAGATCATTGCGTAACGAGACAGTCGCGATGCACGATTCGTTTCGCTTTGCGTTACTCGATGATAATAGTCTTGGGATCAAACTGAGGAAATCGCTTCGCATTTCGATATGCAGACCGGGAGAAACCTTAATTTTCCATCTGGAATTCGATCGTACACTGAGAGAAACAAGTCTAGTACTTTCTGACATAGATATGGTGAAATCACTAATGTATTGTACGTTTTACAGTAATATTGCCAATTTTGTCGTTTTATTTTACTTGCTACCATACTGTATGGTAAAGTTTGTTATGTTGCACCAATCACAATATGTATTTTCTACTAGATAATTTCATAAAATTTTTAATTTGCAGAACGTATATTCTTCTATTTGAATTGTAATACTTAGAATACTAGTACACATGATTTAATATCTATGTATGGTGAAACATAAAGAAAATGTTTTACCTTGTATCATTTTTCGTTCTTCAAATCGTATGATATATTTTATGTACCAAGAGAAAATATTGTACATCCAAGTATATGCATTGCAAAAATTCATAGTATTATATTGTAAAATCTGTAATATATTTCAACTTTTTACAATATTGTATCAATCATAATGTAATATTCTAGATAGTATACACAAATATAGTAAAAAAAACTCAATAGATCTCAACACTGACAAAACTGTATGGCATTTCCTGAAATAATCTGGATTGGGAAGATTTACATTATGATATTGCAAAAATTACAAAAGTAGTAGTGAACTGGATATTTTTCAACAAAATATATCTACTACTACAGTATCATTTTACAATACTTACTATGTATTATGACAAAAATGATAAAAATATCTAGCAAAAAGTGGAAGATTTCGCACTGATTCTACAATACAATACAGTATTCTAATAATTGCTACATTTTTTTTCAGTATCTTTTCAGATATTTTGAAATGGCGTCATTTTATCTTGAATAATTCAGGTGATTCATCAGGTTGGGTCTTTTTTATAGCATCTCTATCACAACCAATTGATAATGCACCTCAACTTTTAAGGCGCATTTTTAATATTCAATGTATGTATTTTATTTTTCGATATTTTAAAAATCTCAAATGTAATACAAACTATTCTAAATTTTTGAAATTTCATAAAAATTTGCCAAGTTTCTAAAAATTTTTCGTAATTTATTGGTACTTGTTAGGTTTTTTCCGATTTTTCATTAGACAAATCTGTAAACGGGTTTGAATACTGACAGAACTTTGTGCCATTTTTGGAAATCTGGATTAGTAAGAATATCAATATAATATTGCAAAGAATACAAAAAAAGTATAGTAGAAAACGAAATATGCATAGGAGTTTATACAACAAAATATTTCTACTACGACAATATCATTTGACAATATTTACTATGTATTATGACAAAGGCTGCTATAAATATACCTATAGCAAAAATTAGAATATTTCATACTGATTCCTGAGTACAATACAGTATTGTAATATTTACTATATTTTTCTCTCGGTGCAGTAATGGAGTAATATCTTGTTCAAATTTTATGTTGTACTTGGTTATATAAATATAGTGAAAACGTGATTTTTCAGTCAAACTATATTTATTTCAAAATCGTCGTCGTTTCGTGTACCTGAAGTTCCAAACGTTTAACATTAAACGAAAAGGAAAATTGAATGATTTTTTAATTTTTCGTCACAGGGAGAGTTGTATTATATATTATTTTGGTAATAGTAAAGTTTGTTGTTTCACTCGAAAAGTCGTTCAATGCAACAGGAAAATTTTTTTTTGAATACTCGTCTTTTTTCGATTAATTTCAAACGTTTCGAACTTCATGTACATGTCTTTTGAGCCCTTTAAAACATCTATATTAATGATACAAAACAATAGTATCTACATAGCAACCCAATTTAATAAATAATTACATTACAAATTTTTTTCAAAAAGTATTAACACTCAAGTCTTGCAGATATTCAAATCAGACATATTGTCAATAAATAGACATATTATCGAATATCTTTTGTAAAATTTTTCTCAAATTTAGGTATTTTCAAAACAGTACACGTCTGTTTGAATTCACCTTCGATATTGAAACTTTCGGATTCAATGTATTATTTATCAATATTATTGGTACAGAGAACACAAAAACTAAGAATTAAGTGATGAATCAAGTGTTCTTAAGGGGTTATGTACCTTTTTATGCAGACAAATTGAGGATGGTTTGGAGTATCATTTAAAGTATGTAGCAATAATGTTATTACACCAAAGTTATTGTTTTTTTCATAGTGTATTGTCCACTTGAAAAAACAAGTACTTGTTGATGAAAAAATATCAACAATTGGCGGAGTTATAGCCCTTTCCCCGAAACAACTTTTTTTTTAAGAGGCCTGCGGAGACCACGATGCAAGTCGAACAGGTCAAGTTAAATTAGAAAATCCAAAAAATTTCATTTGTGATGAGCGGACTCGTACAGAGAGGACCTTAGGAAAGAATCACCTTTCCCAGACCCTCGAACCTTCGATGATTTGTAGAGCTCGAAGAAAAGATAGGCTTTTCAGAATAAAACACTTTTATGAATACAATATTTATGATTAAAATATCTACTACTTTATATCTAATTAACTGGTAACTAACTAACTAACTTCTAACTAATAAACTAATTAACTACTCTCAACCGCTCGAATCGCGATCTTATATAATTGCTTAAAATTTAGGTCACTATGTTAGTGGAAGACAGGATGATGAAACAATTTGAAGATCACGAAAGGCGAATTATGAAAAGAGTTTATTCTTTTATTGTTGGTTTCTTTGTTTTACATTGGCAACGTTTAAAAATTGAGTTCGAACGATAAATGTTAAGAATCATGAAAAGATTATTATTCTTTCGAAAGAGATGCGCGAAACGCTGAATTGCATTTCGTCATCTATTATTTCATCATTTTATTTGACTGTTATGGAAGAGCAACCTCGCTCTTCACACATTAGTCTAGGAAACTATCTATATCTTGAACGATTGAAAAAATGAATATCACGTTTTTTCTGTATGCAAGAACGTTTTCCTTGAGGTTTCGATTTTTTGAGCTCTGAAAATTATATTCAAAATTTTCATCTGCAAAACAAAAGTTTTTTTTATAAAAAGCGATCGTTTACGAACTAGATATATTCCTAGACTAATGAAATCTTTTGGATTTTCAGATCTAACTTGGCTTGTTCGACTTGCATCGTGGTCACCTTAAGCCTCTTCAAAAAAAAAGTTGTTTCGGGGAAAGGGCCATAACCCCGCCAATTGTTGATATTTTTTCATCAACAAGTACTTGTTTTTTCAAGTGGACATTACTAATAAAGAATAATAACTTTGGTGTCGTGACATTATTGCTACATACTTTAGAAGATACTCAGAAGATAGTAAAATTTAATGAAAAAGTAAAATTTCCAAAAAAGTTCCTCGCAAAGAAAAACCTTTTTCATAAAAAACCTCCCTTGAACCTTCATGAAACTCCACTAAAAAATTCTCAATAGCCAAGCTCAGTTTTATCTGGATGTACCGAACACTGAAGACCGCTCTCGCACAGCACTTTTCCCAAGCCTCGATAACCGGGAGAAAACGCGCGCGTCAAAGAAAGCTATCGCGCTTTGCATATTGGGAATTTCGCAGAATCGAAATTATATCGGCGTTGCATAAAAGGGGGCGAAATTTATGACCACGCGGCTGTCAACGTGCTTGGTAGCCGTTCTCGCGGTCGCAACGTCGAGCCTTAAATAGTCATGTCGAACAGATTGCGAATAAACGCGCGAGCGGTCTTATCGCCCGCGAATTGGCTTTACATGATCGCGTAATTTGCACTCGGACGTAATAATTATCGAATTTAACACGGAAAGTCGATTTAGCCCGCGGCCGAAAGAGCACGTAATTGCCGGCGTCTTTTTTTCTTTTACTTTTCTCGGCGCCCCGTCAAAATGTCACGCGCGGATGTTTTCGATAAGCTCTCCGGATTGATCGATCAAGGATTTAATGACAGCGCGTAATCGAAGCGCATCTCGCGTCGGAGGTAATCCGTTTTGGCATTCTGAGAGCCATGTCACGGCTCAATCTCGGATTGCGCGGTGTTGAAACCGACTTCGGCAGCTTGGGATTGATGGAGATTTAGAATCGCTCGGAAATTTCACACTGGGAGAAAAATAGCGATGTCGTTTTGGACGGGAATAAGTCGATTTCAGAAGCTATAAAGACAGTCTCTTAATATGAATCAGTGAAAATCCGTTCACTGGTGAACTAACCAGATAGCACTGTGATAGGCTAGCTTCACAAATAATGCTGCAGATTGACCAGAATGCTGAATGATTTGTCGAAGATGGGGCAGTAGAATCTTATGTTCTTGAATACGTCACAAATGTGCTTCGTGATTTGGCCAACATTGTAGCATTAATGCAACATCATCGACAACAAGAATATTCATGATGATGCATTGATTGCGACATAGTGTTTAGGATTAAACTTTTGTTTTCGATGTCACGATCATGCATCAAACAGAACAAAACGCTTCTGTAAGCTCAAAGAATGCTCATTCGTGACACACTCACTATGAAACGAAATTGACGCAGTATTTTCCAAACCTAATTTTTTCATGAGCTGCAATGAAGCTGAAATTATATAGCCACATTGTTTCTTCGACATTATAATTTTTTCAAAAAAAAAAAAATACATTTCCAATGAAAATGACGATAATGCTTTTGAATGAATGATTCCTCGTTTACACCAGTAATTCAGACGTCAAAGTTGGCTATAAATTACAAAATCATGGTCATTGAATCGAGATTGTAAAGATGACACGTAAATACCCAAGAAATTCGAAGTTAATGTCTTAATTAAGAATCGTCCAAATTTACTCATCCTTACAAACTCAGCATTTCGCATGAAAATCTGTGACGTGAGAAAATCTTCATTAATCACTTTTGATTGCATACGAGCAAACTAAATTTATTTCTGAGTACGATGTCTATTTACTTTTTCGCCAGTTCCACAAGTTCTTTCAGTTCTTTGCTACCGAATATATCAGGTTTTTGTGTGCCCAACAGATTCTTTGCGTACGTTGAACGATCGAAAAAAAAAAAGATTTTAATTTTAGTGCTTTGTATAGCTTTGCTTCTGGAATAAATAACGGTATTTAACTGACTTGTCGATTGAATGTGAATTCCTGTGTGATAATACGCAAATTTTTTTTAATAAGGAGGTAAAAAATCATTTCACGAGAAAATTATTTCTCTTAACTTTTAAACATTCACGTTAGGTTTACATAAACTATACTAAAAATATTTTTTTAACGAAATCCCCTACATGTGAAACAATACAACAGCAAAACAAAAATTCTATTTTTTTCATGAATCTGAAAAAATTACCTTCTGGGAAATTTGCATTACTTTTTTTATTTTTTCGAAAGTATGCAGTTCATGTTATTGTTATTTATGTTATTTATAAATTTTCGCAACTCCCACAGTTTCAAAAGAAATTCCTATTCATGCTCAATTTGAATCTTTCTTTATTATCAAATTTGGTTTTACTCTTTTATGTTTATTCTTTTCAGTCCATTTAAATAATTACTTCACCGTCAAAACAGAATAATTTTGGAGAATAAAACTTACTCGTGAAAAATTTCTTCCTCCGAACGTAAAAAAACGTATTAACTTGACCTTATTTAGGAAAACAAACAACTTGTTTAATCAGCTGAATAAATCAATCGAAGCGCGCGGATGAAACTATGGCACATAATTGGAATCGGTTTGTTAATAACAAACAGATTTTTTAACCGAAAAAACCTTGAAAGTGCGGATTTAATGCAAAAACTTCAGAGTTTTACAATAATTGTAGTCTAATACTTTTACAGTGTGGACATTTAAAGACAATTTTGATTCATTTCGAAATTGATTATTTTGAAAGATACGTGGTGTTATACTTTTCGAAGCGATGTATTTTCGTCAATTTTCGAAATATGACAATAAGAAGAAACGATATTTGTTTATATATAAATATTTTGTTATGCACAAACAATATCGGCAATAAAATTAATTGATGCAAGTTCCCTAATTATATATGATTAATGAGCGTACGTCAGGCGAGTAGGCAGAGGGCGATTTTGGGGGTTAAAACCCCTCCCGAAATTCTGATAAAATCAATCAATATTTCATGTAGAAATAAAAAAAGTTACACCGACAAACAATGAAAAAATAAGTTTTAATATATTAATAATTAATAATAGCATATTTAGTAGAAAAGTAAAAATTATTAAAATGTAGGATCACGTTAAAGATATTAATTAGAGACATTGTTGCAACCCATTGAATAATCAAGAATAATAAAAATCTACGACCATGCTAAGAAATCACAAACCTTTAAATCTAAGATTTTCAAATTCTAGAAATCTATATAATATCCATATAAAATTACTGAATATTTTTCGAATCATACAAACCCTAAAGGAATAATGAAATTGATTGAATTCTTCAAAAAAACTCTCTTCTGAAAAATCTGGACAAATTCCTCTACGATCTATAAATTTTGGCATCCTTGAGCATCAAATTAATAAAAAGTAAACTATACAAAGTATACTATGAATCTAGAAAAATTCTAGAAAATGCAAAAAAATCTTTTCAATATTTCAAAAATGCGAAAAAAGAATAACGGTATGAAACATGAAAAATCTATATAAATGTGATTTAATCATTGATTCTCAAAATTACTGAGAATATATTGAAATTTGCATTTTGAAGCATCAAGTTTTTCAAATCTCTGTAGTAATATACAAAAATAGATGTAATCTATAAAAATACTTAGGAATCCTCCATAGTTTGGTATATTGTACTTTACAAATGTGAAAAATAAGTTTACTAGCTTACTAGCTTACTAGTTTAGTAGCCTAATAATTTACTCATTTACTTATTTACTAGCTAACTAGTTTACTAGCTTACTTGTTTACTAGTTTACTAACTTACCAATTTAAAAGTTTACAAGTTAACTTGTTAACCAGTTTACTAGTTTACTAATCTACTTGCTAACGAGCTTACTAGCTTACTAGTTTACTAAATTACTAGTTTATTAGCTTACTAGTTCACCAGTTTACTATTACAAATTTGACAAGTTTACTAGTTTCCTAAATAACTCATTTCTTTGTTAGCGAGTTTGCTAAACTACTATTTTACTTCTTCATTTGTCTACTATTTTACTATTTTACAATTTAAGTAGTTTACTAGTTTCCTAGCTTACTTGTTTACTAGTTTAGTAGTTCACTAGCACACTAGTTTGCTAATTTACTCTTTTTCTAGCTTACTACTTTACTAGCTTACCAGTTTATTAGCTTACTAGTTCACCAGTTTACTATTACAAATTTGACAAGTTTACTAGTTTCCTAGCTTACTTGTTTACTAGTTTAGTAGTCCACTAGTTGACTAGTTTGATAATTTACTCTTTTTCCAAATTACTACTTTACTAGATTACTAGCTCACTAGTTTACTAGAAATCTTTCAATGCATAAAAATTATGTAGATATAATTTTTGAAAATTTATAAAACTTCCTGTCTTGGTGCATATGTATTTATATAATACTATAATTATATATAATTTTATATATTATTTCTGAAAATTCATATGAAAACAAAAAAATACATTCAATTCAATGTATACAATTTATTTGATTAAACATACTTTTCATTGTAGAAATACTTGAAAAATATAGAATAAAAGTATTGAAAATTTTTATAAAGGAAACTCGTCTGAAAAATCAATTCAAATTCTCAAAATCGTTGAAAGTTTCAATACTGTAACATCAAATTCTTAAAATTTATTGAGCGATTCATAGAAATATTATAAATATGTTAAAATACAAGGGAATAGTAGAAAATTTTATGAATAATATATCATACGAAAATATTACAAATTTATGATGTACCTTTTATCTGTGTGGTTAAAATTTACTCAAAAATCAAATCAAAAATATAAATTTTTAAGAAGTTTAATTCTCAGAGCATAGTATTTCAGAAAACTCTATAGAAACCCATATTGTAATAACCTTATATCAGATAATTTTCAGAGTGGTATGAATACAAAAAGTATTAGTAAAAAGAATTAAAACCCTAGTTACTACTTGAAAACCACAAAAATCGAATTTCATTATTTACGAACATGTAATATGTGCGACTCTGGATTTCAAAAGTTACATAACTTTTAAATTCTAAAATCTAAAATATTTATAAATCGCTTTCTTGTAACTATATTGTCAAAGATTAAAAATCGTAAAATCCCAAAAAAAAAAAATTTTCAGAAAACCCCTCCTAAAAACTTTTTCTGCTCACGCCCCTGTCAAAATTGATTATTTTCAAAGATACGTGGAGTTATACTTTTCGAAGCGATGTATTTCCGAAATATGACAATATAAAGAAACACAGGTATAATATTATGTGATTAACTAACAATATCAGCGATAAAAAAAATTGTTGCAAGTTCCTTAATTATCTAAGATCCAAGAGTGTACATGAATAGAATACGCTCTAAAACCTGGTGGATCGCTATGATAATTAATCGACCTTTTTTTGCTGATTCCAGATTTGGTAAATGAAAGAATGGACAATTGCGGCGGGGGCCAGCGCCTACCTCCGGACGGGGACGAATTCCCGGCGTCGTACCAAGAGTTCAAGAGCCCGACATCGCATTTGTGTCCGTTTTCTGGGCCCAAAAGTCCCCCCGAGGCCATGGTGCCAAAAAACAAGCTCGAGGTCAACGACTACTGCCCCAAAGAGTCGGAACCCAAAGAGCCCCCGCCCCTGCCCTTGAGCCGACCTCCAAGGCTTGACTCCTCGTGGAAGATTTGCGCCAACGGCGACTCCAGGCGCCAGGATGACAAATCTGAGTGCTCGGTTAGAGACAAAATCGCCATGTTTTCAAGCCAGGTTAGTCATTCAACAAATGATCGAATTAAGAAGTTCAATAATGTTTAAATCTCAACTCTAGAATATAATTTAAACACACCAAAAGAAATTTTATGCCTATCATTATTCCAAAATTCGCATTCTATTCAGTAATTTATCAGCGATCATAAGATTTGTTTATTTTTATATTTGAGGGGTGGCGGTTCTATATGTGGTGACTGACATTTTAGGAATTTTCCAGGAGGAGGAAAAAACGTCATCATTTCGGAAATTTGAAAAATAAAAGTCCGACAAAATTATAATAAGTTGCTTACACAGATTCTAATAAACTATGAAAGTTTGAAAAACCTATGATTAAAAAAATGAGACTTTGCTACCACTTAAAGTAAGAACAGTGGTAACTGCAGGGATAGTGTTCGTTCTATAAGTGGTAAGTGACTTAGAATCCAGGTACAAAAATTTTAGCTGCATTCAAGTCAAAAATTTTTTATTTTATTTAACTTACGATTTCTTGCAAATAAGAACGTCGTTCTAAGTGATGATTTTTTGAAGGTCTTTCTTTTTTTCGACACTCAGATCCTTTTTTGTGGCAAGTAAGATTTCTAGGTCTTTCAGGTTTTTCATCGATTTTCCTGTCGAAAAAAAAATTATTTCACTTGTAATGTGGATGAGGTTGTACAAAAAATGGAAATATTAGGAATTTTTGACAAGCTACTTGTACTACAGTATATGAATTTCAAATAATGCTGTTTAAACAATTAGTTTCAACTTATTATTGCAGGTTCTTGTTTTTACAAAAGATATGTGCTTTTCATAGTTTTTGGGGATTTTAAACAAAAATTCAACATTATTTTCGCAAAATTACTAAGTTTGAACAATTTTTTTCAACAAATTATTGCAATATTTTGTTAAAAAAACATGTATATGCTTTCCATGAATTTGTTAGTCGTTGATCAAAAACTTAACATGAATTCTGAAAAATTAATTCACATTTAAATAATTTGTATGAACAAATTATTACAGAATTTAGTGTCTACAAAATATGTGTTTCTCATAGTTTTCTGGGTTCCTAAACGTGAATTTGACATTTTTTTGCGAAACAAATTTTTTTTAACAATTCGTTCGAACAAACTTATATCACACTGCCTTTAACTTAGCCCTCTTGAAGATATTACAGGGTGCGCCATTTCTTATGTCGGCATGTAAACATTGAATAACTTGAAAAAAAAACAACCGATTTCTGTAAATGAGGTATTTTTATTTAGTTTGGTCCTTTACAATTTATTTAGACTAGTTTTTGAACACAACATCAATCAAGTGGCCGCCCTTATTGTTCACAGCAAAATATGCCCTTTTTGCGGCGTTTTCCATTACCTTTTCGAGCATCTCGGGTGGTATAGCAATGATTTCGGCACGAATATTTTCCTTAAGCTCTTCAATGGTCTGCGGCTTGCTGGCGTACACTTTACTTTTCAAATAACCCCACAAAAAGAAGTCTGGAGGGGTCAAATCTGGAGATCTGGGTGGCCATTCAATGTCGCCTCTTTTTGACATCAGACGTCCAGGGAATTTTCGTTGCAGAAACTGGATTGTTTGATTCGCAGTGTGGCAGGTCGCACCATCTTGTTGAAACCAGTAATCTTCAAGACCTTTTTCACGCATTTGTGGGCAGACATAGTGAGCCAACATCCACCGATATCGGTTTCCATCGATCGTTTGGTTCTCTTTGAAAAAATAAGGACCAATGATGGTTTTGGCGCAAACGCCGGCCCAAACAGTAACTTTTTGGTCATGCAATGGCGTTTCATGGATCTCGTGTGGATTCTGCGTTCCCCAAATGCGGCAATTTTGCTTATTAACGCCTCCAGAAAGTTTGAAATGTGCCTCGTCGGTCATTAAAATTCGCTTCCAAAAATCAGGTTCAGTATCAACTATTCGAGCGATTGTTTGTCCATATTCCAAGCGACGTGGATGATCTGTAGGCAATATTCTTTGTGTTAATTGCATTTTGTACGGGAACAAATGCAAATCATCTTTCAAAATGCGCCGTAGAGTGGTTCCACTGATGCCGAGATGCTGAGCGCGGTGACGATATGAAACTTTTGGGTTTTGGGCAACGCTCTCTCTGACAGCTTCAATCAGTTCATTTGAACGTCTTGGTCGTTGATGAACGGGTTGTTCGCGATCTTTCACTGTCCCGTGGTCACAAAAATTCGACACCAAACGACGAATAGTGTTGTCAGATGGTGCCTGTTTGCCAAGATATTTTCGACGATATGCTCGTTGAGTTAACACAACTGAACGACTATTTTCAATGTACAAAGTAACTATTTCAGCGCGTTCTTTTGGTGTGAAGCGATACATGGTTGAAATTGTACTGAATTGACGTTTCCAAAACAAGTGAAGTCAAGTAAATCGGTTGTCAAATGTTTAAGTTATTCAATGTTACAATACCGACATAAGAAATGGCGCACCCTGTATAACACTCGAAAGAAACATCAGTGAAAGATCTCCCTGATTTCGTTGCGTAGCTCGAGTCGCTCCGGCGATGCTCCGAACGCTTCTCTTTTTCCCTCAGCATATCTATTACAATATTTTCGTTGAATGGAAAATTCTTGCAGTTTTGCACTTGTTACATATACAGAGATGAAAAACTGGGTGCCCCTTTTTTTGTTATCACAATAATTCTTACCTAAAAACGACGATAATCCTCAGAGAACACCTCGGGATCTTAACATACTTTCACTTTGTAGACGAACTGGAAATGACGCAAGGAAAATTTTTTCACAGTCACGTTTTCACGACCAATGATGACTCATTTGAGCTTACAGATGGCAGTTTTCAGAACAAACAAACGTAGGAACCGACCGGTTATAGAAAAAAGCACGATCCTCACAAGTATCCAAATGTACAGTTCCTACATTTAGAACGATCAAGGGGCATGCAATTACCTCATTTCGATTTTCAAAAATCAAAATTAAGATAAAAAACCAAATTTTATAAAAATTTTCATGACATTGTGTGCTCCTGGGCCTAATTCTTCAACAAATGCAAAAAACGATTTTGCGAAAAAATGTCAGTTACCACATGTAGAACCGCCACCCCTCATTTATTCTACTTCCACCCAACATTATTTGACTAACTGTAACTTGACAAAAAAATTGTTACAGGTATCTTCCCCAGCTCCCTTATTCCCCACACCAAAGCCTAAAATTTCGAAGCACAAATCTTCCGAGGACGTCTTCCAGGGAGAAAAAATCTCAGAACCCAAGATTCGAGACTGCTATTCGACAACTACGAATGGCTGGAGCTCTCAGGAATCGACTCTAGGAAAGAGTCAATCCATAGCAACGCTTTATCGAGCAACGAGCTTTTCCATCGGGAGGACCCCCGAGGTCGAGAAAACCTGTCCCGAAGTTTTCGAAAATTCGTCCGTTTCGAGGGCGAATTCTCTGGCTTCGAGTTTCGGTCGGAGGCAAAGTGAAACCGCGAGGAGGAACAGCTTGAACGAGCTGATCGAGCAGAGACGTAAAAGTATTTCCAAGTTGCGTGGGCTCGTCATACCCGAGAAAGACGCGGTTCCTGTTGATCAGCCGATCATCGATCTGCCGGAAATCAAGTCTCGGGATTCTATTCTAAATACGGTAATTTTTGAGAAAATATAAACAATGTAACTTCCTTTAAAGATAGAACAAAAGGAACTAAGCTGACAAAAAAGAGATAAATGTTGGAATATTATGAGTATGAAAAGTTTATACATAAAAAAAAGAAACTAGAAATGATAAAGTGATAAATTTGAAACTAACAGAAGTTGGTAAATTTGGAAGAACAGAAGTCTTACTTACATAATTTAAGGGGATACAAATTAACTCTTTAAAGAATATTCTTCCCTAAATTCAAAATAGACCCTGCTTCGTGTTACTGGGGGGATTCACAAAAATTTTCTAAGCGTGTAGAGACTCTTGCAAAAGTATCTAAAAAGCAACCTAATAAAATAATAAAAATCTATAGATACATAAGAAAATTTAATGAAAATGATAAAATTTCATGAAAACTAATAAATGTAGTCCATCAAATAGAAAATCCTATGCAGACATAAATTTTCCAAACATTCGAGAAAATTCTCACAAAACATGAAAACATCCCTGAACATCGAATGCCATGGATATTAACAGTAAATTATTATAATATGGAAAAATTCACTGTATCAATAGCGAATACTAAAAAACTATGAAAAATACCATAAATCTCTAAAGTTATCGTTTTCTGAAGAATCTATGAAAATACTTAGAATCTAACATAACTTCGAATTTGAGAAAATCAAAGTCTAGAAATCTACATTGGTATTCATTAAAAAAAAAACTTAAGATCTATTAAAATACTAAAAAATTTTACAGAATGTCGTAGGCACTAAAAATTACGAGAAACACTTAATATATCAACAAATAATAAAATTGTCTGCAGACACAATTTTTTAAAATATTAATAAAAATATGGAAAAAAAACATTAAAATTTTTAACTCTTGAACATCGAATTACATATCTTGATTTTCATGATTGACTCGTATTTTTTCGGATTTCTATTAAATATTATGAAGTTCTAGAATACAATACTGTAGGATATAAAATTTTCTAAATTTCAAGTATTTTTATAAACCTTTTTTTCTAAAAATTGTATACACACATTAAAAAATAATGTAATAGATGCTTTTATGGATATTCATGTACATTTCTGGAATCGAAGTTACAAAAGTAAAATTATATGGATTGTTGATATTTTACGCAATTTTTAATAAACAGTCATTTGAGACAACTTGCCATTCATAGTTATCTAGTACTTTGGTATTTTCTGATATTTTTCTTGTATTCACTTACATAATTCAATGGATTTTGTGGTATTTTTAGGTAATATTAAATAGTTTTCTGAAATCGGTGTTTCTGTGTTCAAAGATTTACGGATTATCATTAATTTTATAAATTTTTAAAAAAATCATATCTACATAGATTTGGAGATACATTTAGTTTTCGAATTTTAAGTGTTTTTGTATATTTTGAAATTTTTTGTATTTAGCAGATTCTGTAGCAAGTTCTAGTAATTTTATTACGCTCCCAGAATTATTATGGTTTTCGATATAAATTACTGAATTCGGTGCTCTAGAATTCGAAGTTTTGTAGATTCTTTTTAATTCCATAAAATAAATAAATAAATATATAAACTTTAACAGATTTATAGTAAGATTCTAAAAATTTCCGATACCTAACCTTTATGATTTTTCGTACTGTCCAATACTCAAACAATTTTAAGGATCTCAAAGTATTTTTATGGATTTATCTACAAATTCCGAATTCGATGCTAAAGTGTCATTGATTTTTCGTCATATAATAGATTTAATTGAAAATATCAACATTCAGTATGTTCAGTATGTGCGTTGTTTTATTTTATGTTTTTCTCGGATTTTTAAGGACAGATATTTATGGAATTTCGTAAAATTTTCTTGCATTTCTATAGATTCTGATTTCCTCACGAATAGGTAACTATTCCTAACATTAATTTTCTAAATTTCGAAGTATGTTGGATGCGACGTATTTTTATTAAATTTTCAGAAAACGGTATGTTTACAGATTCATCGTATTTCATTGCTTCTTAGTTTTTTTAGTATTTTTTTTTGTTTTGTCAGTATTTATACACGATTTAAGATTTTTACTTATTACAATAGATTCCCATATAGATCATTTGTAAAGTTCTATGTCTAAGCTTTATAATCGTTTTTGTACCTATTATAAATATTTGAAAAAATTGTGTCTGCATAGGGTTTCAGTATTTGATGGACTGCATCAGTATTTTTATTATTTCTATGTTTTCATGAAATTCTGTAATTTTCATAAAATCTTCTAATATTTGTATTCGCAATATTTATTTTCGTTTGTATATCCCTTCATGTCAGACTATGCCAGAACTGTCATAGGTCATAGCTGCTCTACTCACAACCCTGCGACTTTTTTTCCCCAGATTCCAAAGCCAAATATCCAAGACAAATGGGGTTCGCAAAACTCGATAGTCAGCAACTCGAGCATCGCGAAATCCACGACGTCATTCAAAATGCCAGCTCCCCAAATCATGTCCAAATATTCTCCAGCCTTCAAGAGGAAAACCCTAGCGGTATACAGTAACGTGACCACGATCGCGAACGAAAGCACGAGCCCCAAACCCAGCCAATTCCAGACTAGCACCCCCAGCAAAATAATGAACGACGCCCCAAAAAGTCTGGAGAGCATCTGTAGCCCCACGAGAAGTGACTACAGCTTCGACTTCGTTTCCTCTTCGTCCCCAGATACGGCAAAATCGCGGCCCAGAATGGGCCAAAGACGTAACCGAGCCGATTACGATGATTCGGACAATGACTCGGCGGTGAGCAGTTCCCAGAGCAGCATTTCCCGAGGATTCAGTCCTCCCATGTCACCAGCTCCTTCGGAAAGATCAACGATGTCTTCGGAACGGTCTTACGTATCACTAGAAACTAGTTTTCAACGCAGGAACCAAACGGTAAGGGAGATTCAAAATTGATTGTTCATAACAAATTACTTGTAACATTCAACCAAAGGGAAGTGAAAATCCTTACTCCAGAAAAACAATCCATGAAAGACCATTGTTCAAAGGTACAATTATTTTAGAGCTGGTCTTTCTTTGCAGCAGGAAACCGTTCTCTCCGACAAACTCCCAAGTCGCCCAAGAAAAACCACGCCATCCAATCCAAAATCCCCGCTTATCACCAGAGACCTGAAACGTTCCAACAGCAGTGACACCAACTCCAGCAACTCTTCGACTTTGACTTCGAGCTCCCAAGGAGAATCGCTGTCTTGGCGAGTGCTGAAGCCCCA
This sequence comes from Platygaster robiniae, assembly GCA_028476575.1. Classification (NCBI taxonomy): domain Eukaryota; kingdom Metazoa; phylum Arthropoda; class Insecta; order Hymenoptera; family Platygastridae; genus Platygaster; species Platygaster robiniae. The sequence continues at coordinate 26,776,081 of CM052025.1, read as the reverse complement.
AAGTGTCGAGGCGATCAACCGGAAGAACATTTTGGCCAGCGCCAAGTGCCGCAGTGGCAAAGATCTTCATGGATCGCCATTGATCCAGAGAAAGTTCTCCGATGACGAAGAAGTCTCGGATTCCAGTGTAAATTTAGCTCATGAAAATGGCGAGTACCCGGAGCAGATGGTGAATATTTCTCAAGAGATAATGAAGAAGGACATCAAAGTTGCGTACATCGAAGTCGTCGATGACTTCTCTGGGATCAGCAAGACCAATGATCATAAAGGAAGCCCGAAAAAGGCTGAAAACCATATTTTAGAAGCTTCCAATGATATGAAAATGTGGGTCAGAGCAGAGGTGAAGACTTTGGCAGCGAATTATGAGAATGCGGCTGCGACGAAGGGTTCACAGACGAAGATGGAAGATAAGAGTAAGGGAATGGTGGATTCGAAGGTGGGGAAGAACTTCGAGGAGGAAAACGATTTGTTGACTGTGCTGTCGACCAAAAGCAGATCGAGGTGAGAATGGGAATTCATGATGATTCTGAATTGAGATTGTTTAAGTGTGCATTATGTTGAAAGACTATAACATATGATTGCAGACCATTGTATTGTTTATTGTATAGAGCCAAAAAAAGCTTTCATCATTTCAATAGACTTCATTATTGCATTAAACCATAGATGTGAGAAAAGTTTGGAAAAAATTCTAGAGCGGGTTTTAATTACTCGTCTGGGGAAAACTTGAGATGAATAAAATGTTCATAAATGTCCATACGAAAATACGTCAATTTACAGATTGTATGATAGTTTTATTGCATTGTGAAAGGTCTTATAATTATCAAAATTTATAAACTTTTTGGAAAATTTTAGATTGTTATTACATTTCTTAAAATTTTTGTGATGTACTTCTGATAAAACATACATCGATTTTTTGAAAATTTTATGAATTTAAGTCAGTTTTTGTAAATTTAGAGCATATTTTCGAAATATTTTAGTATTTACAAAATGTAATAACATTTTATTTAACGTTAAAAATTTTCCGAATTTTATAGTACTATTAACTATCTTCAAAATTTTTGGTTTTATTCAATTTTCAAAAATTTTTGAAAGTTCGGAAGCTTCCTCTGAAATTTAGAAAATTATTGACGATCTCCAGAAAAACCTTTCTTAACTCTGAAACATTTAAGGAATATTACACCGTTTTCGAAGTTTCACAAAAAGTTTGTACAATTTTTTACAAAATTTGTCGTTTTTTTTTTATTCCTACAAATTTTCCATTTTTTTTAGAATAGTCAACAATCTTTAAAATTAACGAAGTTCTTGATTTTTCTAACATTTTTAGAATTTCTAAATTATTATTGAATTTTCTGAGTTATCGACAATCTACGTAAGATGAAACATTTTTTGATTTTTAGAAATTCCAAGAATGTAAAATAGTTTTAGCAGTTTTACAGCATGTTGATAATATTCTAAATTTACGAAATATGTTCATCAACATTTTACGAAATTCCACAAATTTTCCTAATTTTCAGGTGTAATTGACGATCGACTTCGGAACTTTTAATGAATTATTAAAATTTTTTTTATTCATAAAACTATCGACGATTTCTGAACGTTTAAAGATTTTTTTATTCTTGAAAAATTATAAGAATATCAAATAGTTTCTGCAGTTTTACGGAATTTCCAAAATTTCTCACATTTTGCCAACTTTATTTTTTTGAAATACTACGAATTTTTCAAATTTTTTGGAATAATTGACTATCTTTACAATCATAAATTTCTTGATTACATGAAATTTCTAAAATTTTCGACAATTTCTTTACGATTAAATATTTTTTAATTTTCAAAAATTTCAAGAACTTGACATAATTTCTGTAATTTTGCAATATCTTCCACAACCTGCAAAATTTATCAACAGTTTCTGAAGTTCTACAAATTTTTAGAATTGCTTAAAATCCTAGAAAATTTTGAATGTTTTCAGATAATATAACAGAGTTTCTGTAATTTTATCTGGAACTCTGAGAATCCCACAATCAACAAAATTTATCAACATTTCTCGAAATACCACAAATGTTAACAATTTTTTAGATCTATTTTTCTAAGACTACACGAACTTCCCAAAACTATCCTAATTTCATATAATTTTTGCCAATTTATTACGATTTTTCGTAATTTTTGGGATACTTTTCATGTTTTTTATATTTCCAATCGAAAGAAATAGAATAATGTATTCCTCCCCTTTATTTAAATTTCAATAGTATCCTACCCAAAAAATTCACGTATTCACTGCCTCTGGATACAAAATATATCATTCATAAAATTATCCCTTCATAATTATAGAAATTCACATTGTTGCGCAAATCTTATTGGAGGCAAAAAATTCTCAACCATTTCAAGCTTAAGAAATTGATGAAAAATACATCATACAGCTAAAGATCTCGAAACAGTAGGACCTAGACCGTTGAAAACCAATGATCATAACCTCGTCTAGGAATTTCTGTCATTAAAATCCTCCAAAAACCTGCGATTTTCTCCAAATTTGTCTTGCATCTCTGATTTTAACCATCAAAATATCATCCAAATCTCCTATTACCCCCACAGATCCGCCATCCACGTAGACGACCGAACCTACGGCCGATCCAAAAGCCAAATAAGCCTAGAAGACATCCTCGCAGCCAAGATAGACTCCAAATCTGACCGAATCGTGGACCGAAAACTCGAAAAGAGCAACTCCCTCGCAGCCATGCCAAGCTACCTGAAATCCTTGGACCCGAAAACCTTCCACCGAAAACCCGATCACACCTTCCCCACAAAAATCCCGTCACCCAGCAAAACGCGAGCAGAAAACACCCACAACAACCCCGAAATCCCGGTAAAAGTTCCTATGGCGTCGAAGATCCCGACATCTCGGAACCTGGGAAGACGAAGTGCGAGCGTGACAGACATGAAGAAGGCCTTGGAGAAGCCTGAAATAGCGTTGTTCAGCCCAAGTTCTGCCAACCACAACCGATACCCGAGTCTTGACAGCAGTGTGGAGGAAAATCCAAGGACCATGAGTGAGGACAAATATTGCGGTGAGCAGTTTGGAAGCATCAGCTCTTTGGCGAGCAGCACAAGCCTCATCTCGCAACAAGAGCTCGCCCAGCTCGTGGAGGAAGCGAGTTTGGAGGAGGCTCGGGGTGCCCATGACGTCGTCGTCGTGCTTCTGCACAAGGAAAACCCAGCTGGTGGAGTGGGCATCACTCTTGCGGGTGGGGTCGACTGCGAGGTCAAGGAAATCACAGTTCACAGGGTTCTCTCGCATTCTATAGCGGAAAGGGATGGTAGATTGCAACGTGGTGACAGGATACTGAGTATTAATGGGAGGAGTACTCGAGGATTGACTCATCGTGAGAGTCTTACAGTTCTTAAGCAACCGCGACCGGAAGTTGTCCTCGTAGTGTCTAGGCCTCGGTACGAGGATGGCTGCAGGTTGAGGTCAAGGTCTGATAGTGTGGAGACGATCATTGAAGGTTGGTGCATTACAAACTTAGATTATCTTGCAGGTTCCTTCATGGAGAATAATTGATACAAATTTTGGGCATTCATGTTTGCGACAGCAAGATGTATCAATTGTTTATATACACCTTTGTGTATTCCCATTGTAGGGATTTTATTGTCTGACATATGATGTGACATTCGTTGTACAATCAAAGTCGAATTGTGTGTTGGCTAGAGAATCAGAAAATAACGTAGGTTTATGCTGATGCATCTTTGAGTGATGTTGAAGCAATCGCCGGTTAACTTGTGAGTGTGTTATGGATGAGCATTCTTTGAGCTTACAGAAGCTTGATCCTAAACACCATGTCGCAATCAATGCATCATGAAAGCTTCATCATGAATGTTCTTGTTGTCGATGATGTTGCATTAATGCTGCAATGTTGGCCACATCACAAAGCACATTTGTGATACATTCAAGAACATAGGTTTCTAATGACGCATCTTTGATGAATCATCCAACAGTTGTTGAAGCAATCATTGGTTAATTTGTGAGTGTGTCACGAATGAGCATTCTTTGAGCTTACATAAGCGTTTTGTTCTCTCTGGTGCATGATCGTGACATCAAAGCAACATCAACAACAAAAGCTTGATCCTAAACACTATGTCGCAATCAATGCATGATGAATGTTCTTGTTGTCGATGATGTTGCATTAATGCTATAATTTTGGCGACATCATGGAACACATTTGTGATGTGTGCAAGAACATACAATCTACAAAAATGACGTACATTTTCTAAGATAATTCTAATAATTTGTCGAATTGTGCAGAATAACTGACATTTTTTAAAATTTCATATATTTTGTAATTTCAATAAATTCCCAAACTTTTGAACGTAATAGACTATTACATTTTTCAGAATTTATGAAAATGTTTCTGACACATATGGAAGATTTTTCTTAATTTTAGAATACGTTTCAATTCTTTCAAATTTTCGTTACAAAATGAAATACAGATATTATTATTCATATTATGAAGAATTATGTTGAACGCAATTTACAAAACTAATGAACATATTGTGAAATCCTACAAAACTATTGATTTTTCATAAATATTGACAATTATCAAAATTTCTGACGTGTTCTGATTTTTAGAATTTTTTATAACTATTTATGTCCGAAGTTCTGATCGTTTAAAATTGAACTAAAAAAATTCATCAGTTAATATAGGAGAAAAAATTTTCTAGCTGCTTTTGAACACTTTTTAATTGTAACGTCAAACTTCATCCTCCCAAAAAAAGATTCGTCACATTTCCTATCATGATAAAAAATCGAAAAATTCATATATTTTTTATTTACGATTAACTTTAAACGTTTGGAACGTCAGATACATTGATTGTTTGAAATTATAACAACTTACAAAAACTTAAGAAATGTTCTAAAAATTTGTCCAACTCACGAAGATATCTTGTGACTTTTTACACTTTTCAAATTTTTTAGATTTTCCTTAAACAATTAAAAAAACATAATCTTGCATATTTCAAAAGAATTTAAATATGATAATGAACAAAATATAAAAAATTTATTAACATTTCCTAAAATTCTCCCGATTTCTCGAATTTTTCAAAATTATTAGCAATCTTCAAAATTTCGAGTGTTTTCTGATTTTTGAGGATTTTCAAAAATTGAAAGGTAATGCAGACTTTTCAAAATTTTCGTAAATTAATGGAAATATGTCTAACTTATAATGATTTTTCTACATTTTACAATACTTTTCAAGTATTGCAACTTTTCAAGCAGGAATTTAGAAAAAATTATTTACGTGTATATTTTGAAGAAACATAATAATAAACACAAGTAGCGAAACTAGTGAAAATTCTGAAATTCAACACGAATTTTGAATTCTTTTTACTTATAGATCGACAGTTTTTGAAATTTTTAATATGTCATGATTTTCTGAAATCTTAAAATTTTCTAATGTCAAACCAACTACTCTGAACTTTCAAAATTTCATAAAAATATCTTGTGATTTGTAAATACTTTTCAAGTATTTCAAATTTTTGTTACAAATACAAAAAATATTAGTATGCATATTTTGAAGAAATATAATAATGAATACAATTGATGAAATAATGGAAATTTTCGGGAATCGATTTTTTTTAAATCATTGACATTTTTTTACATTACCTGTGTTCCGATTTTTCAAAATTTGCAAAATTTTGAACACTATGCTAACTACTCCAATTTCAAAAATTTACCAAATTCATCGAGCTAATACATATTTCTTTTGATTTATGAATACTTTTGAAGTATTCGAAAATTTTTTTTTAATTTGAAAAAAAAAAAAAAACATCATCGTGCCTATTTGTAAAAAACATGTTTCTGAGCAAAATATACAAAACATTTTCTGAAATTTCACAAATTTTTTAGAATTATTAACAGCTCAAACATTTTTGATGTTTTTCGATTTGTGAAACGTACGAAAAACTAGTAAAAAAGTTTCTATAAATTATAAAGATTTTTTTTCAAGTTTCTCATTTTTTTATCTAAAAATCCAAAATATTGTCACTTACTACCACCCAAAAAAATCGCGTTTTATCATTCCTGGTGCTATTTGTTTTTTTGCTCTCGGAAACTCTTGCTGATCTGTGTAATTTACAGGCCTAGTTTTGAACTAGAAACAATTTGGACAAATGAAAGATTCATAAATATTCGTAGTTGTTAGGAATACTAAAAGTAATTTTCATCTTCCTACAACTCGCTTTTTATCAAACGACAATTTTTGGATAATCATAAGTACCTTGTCTCTTTTCAGGACTAGAAACCAACGGGGGACTAGAAAGCACTGTTTGGGGTCCACCTGCGTCAGTAGTAGTCTACAAGGATGGAGCTGGACTCGGATTCAGTCTCGAGGGAGGCAGAGATAGCCCATTGGGAGACAGGCCACTTATCATAAAAAAGATTTTCACTGGTAACCAAATTTTTCCTAGCCTTTTTCAAGATCCACAACTATTCCCATGCAAATCACTTCAAATACAGTCAACTTCCACTTATGTTGACTCTAAGGGGGGCGCCACGAATCCCCGCCATCAAGGATAATTTCCCCTCTCTGCAGCTTTCTCTCTCTCTATCTGATCCGTCTCACAGTGTATGTTGTAGGGGACTGTTACTCAACTTATGTGAACGTTCCTAGTCAACTTATCTGAAAGTTTACTGTACATAATATGACATTTCTCTACTCAAGCAACTAAAAATAAAATGGATCATCCATACCTCGTTTCATTGTTCAACATGACTAAAAAATTGTCAAATGCAGGAGGTGCCGCGGAGAAAACTGGTGCTCTGCAAGCTGGGGACCAACTTCTGGAAGTCAATGGAAGCGACGTCACTCGAATGTCGCGAATAGAAGCCTGGTCGTTGATGAAAAAGCTGCACAATGGAGATGTAACCCTCCTAGTCAGGCACCCTGCCACACAGTCATCGTGAATAGTAGTCAATGTATAAATTAGGCGATACTGACGTCCCATTTTCCGTCTAACGTAGAACCAACGAACCATGTATTTTTTTTTCTCAATCCTATGAAATTTCGGAGAGCATGTTACTGTAAATATAAATTATACAAGGGGATTTAACGGCGACTGTGTGCGTGTGATACATATACGACGAAGCATAGATTGCAATGGAAATTCGCAAGATACAAAGATGTTATTTAAGATGATAATATAAATGTAGGCGTGGAAAATTATGGGAGTATTTAAATTCTATGTGATTTTCGCTTCGGGTCTGCCTTTGTTGAAATCATGCTGTGATATGTATGTCGAGTGACGTGTGAGCTCTTGTAATTTTTCGTAGTAGTTTGGCTTGTTTGTGCTAACAATCGCGTTTCGTATGTTTTACATGCCGTTGGTCTCTGAAAAAGAAACTTTTTTATGTAATCACTAACATGCTACGCGTAAAGTTCTAACAATAAATAATCTAATCGACGTAGCATCTGAATAAAGAAAAAAAACATTTTTATCATAATTTGTGTTTTGAATACCTTCTGGAGTTTAAAAAAAATTATTGCAACTTTCTGCTCTTTACAAGAGATTTATTAATAAAATATTACACGTTTTATTATTTTCGCGAAAGCACGGCCCTTCAAATTACTGCTTGCGCCTATTTGAACTCAAATCTTTCGGAAACAACAACGAAAATAACAAACAAAAAAAGTTATTTCGAATCGTAGCTCGTAACGTATAAAAATATATCAGGAACTTGGAACTTTGCTGGAAGGAACACACATGAATGCTTGTCCTGAAAATTTCAGTTTTTTACCAAACTGTCTAAATGTTTTAACAAAAATTAGAAACTAGTTTTTTATAAAACTATTTAGTCGTATTATGGAAGAAACATTCCAGAAAAAACGAAACCAAAAACAAATTAAATTGATCTTTTTATCATATTCTAAGCCATTTTTCACTCATTTTTCAAACCTTCAAAACGTGATTGAAAATGACCTTATAAGCCGTATATTTTCTTTACTGAACTACTCGCAATATACATATATTGCACTCAATTTTCTATGCTACATAAAATTAAATTTGTTGATGATGGTTCCATGAACAAAATAACATCTTCAAAAACTTCAACTTAATTCATAGAAAAAAACTGGAAATTTTCAGATCAGGATTCATAACTTTAAAGCTGCAAATTCATCCATGTTCCAGATTGCCTTGAATTTTATTTTTCCGAAACTCGAATAATTGGCAAACAGATCCAGTCTCTCTTTTCCTTAAAGAATTATCTAAGAACACAGAATTCAGCATGGTGGAACTAACGCGATTATTTTACAAAAGTGGGGGATACGAGGGCAGTGGAGAAATTCTCAGTATCAAGTGAGCTCTGTGTAGCTCGTGAATCCGTGGTTCGGAGCACCCAGGAGTAAAATTCCAACTTTTCCATCTGATGAAGCTGTAACGATATCTGAAATTGAAAAGAAAAATCTCACTACCTATGAACTCGATTAAATAAAAACGATAATATGAAATATCAATAAGAGAACAATAATTACATTCATCGTAGGAAGAAATGTCAAAATCCAGGATGCTCAGTTTATGTCGATACACCTCACCAATAGGTTCATGATAATAAGGGTACCTCCGGTGACGCCTCAAAACACCGTCTTCACCGGCAGAATAAAGTGTTCCACCATTCGTTGCATATTTCAATTTCGTAATTGGACGTGTACTCGAGTCTTTCCACGATTCCTGGATCCCAAAATCTGGGACGTAGGCAGACAAAGAGTCACCGCCACACATTATCAGACCTGAAAAATACGATGATTCTCATCAAATCTGTGAGAAATATTTAAAAAAAATAATTGGTAGTACAGAATAACAAAAACGTACTATGAAAGTCATCTTCGGAGTTTTCTTTGGTGTATTTGCAAAAAGGTTCAGGGGTGAGACAAACGGTGTTGCAATTATGGCCAATTTTGAAACTGTGAAGATGTTCTTGGCCTTCTAAGGATATTATTTTACAAGTACCATCTGCAGATGTGGCCAATATCGAGTTTTGCCATGGCCATGAAGAGTTTGTAAAACAAACGTCTCTGATAACGCAGTCGTGTACCTGTCAGGAGCAGTTATACATACATAATTAGTAAGTTAGCATAAGATTTTTCAAAAATTGCGCTTTTTTCTTATCATTTGGCAAAAAATCACTGAGTGTCTTGAATTTACAATAAATAATTTTCAGTCAGTTGAGAATTTGAGTAATGATATATGAGATATTAAAAAATCTAGTTTCATATTTAACAAATTAGGAAATATGACTTCATGAACAGATTTTGAAAGTTTTAATTCATAATATTCGAGTTGTCAGTTCCGACTTCCTCAAAATTTTGCAACTGCTTACAGGCAATAGAAATTAAAATGTTTTTACGTTTTCCAGAAATAACAATTGATATTTCAAAATTTTTCTTACATCGGTGAAGTAATCTAAAGGAAGCTGCATACGCAAATCGACGAGCGTTAATCCTTTGCCACTTATTGAAGGAAAAACGACAATGTTAGATTTTGCAGGATCAGTCGCCAAAGCTGTTCGATGTCTGCTGTTGTGAACGCAATTTTGGTACGTCACCACGTGAGTTCCTGTTTCAACGTCAATCAGACTCACTTTTTTTGCATTTGTACTGGCCAATATCTATTACCAAAAACATGGAAAATTATTGACAATCATTCGTTACAATTACAACATTTGTGATTGTGTTATCTAGTTAAATCATTTCAAATTTTCAAAATATTTCACTGATTCTGAAGTAAAACTATTAACTTGAAATTTTCAGATGAAATACTGATTCGTGAATCTGCTAATTAATGAAATTTTGAACTGAAAATTTTGTGATCTTGAAATTTGTCAGTCAAATGATTCAGTATCAAAGTAATTATGTTGACATATAATCAAGTTATGAAATTGAAAATATTTGATAATCCAAATCTGACAATTCATGAATTTGGAAGTATGAAAATCAACATCAAAGTAACGAAGGTATTCCTACAGATATGAAATCAAAAATCTGAAAATGTAAGGAAGAAAAACTTCAGACAAAAAAGAATTTTTTTGATATAAACAAATGAATGTGTTTTCCACCATAATCTTATGTTCATCGCTGTTATTACAATGAAGTAATTTTGGAATTTTTTGTCGAATAATCAAAAATCTAGGTTTGAATTTTATTAGAAACAACTCTGAAAATAATTCGAAATTCATATGCCTTTGAGCCATCTCCAGCAAATTTGACTCCAGTGATGTGCAGAGCATGTGGAGAAATTATTGTTTGATAGCAGGTGCACATTTCCGCGTGCAATGCAGAATACAGCACAACTTTTCCATCATTCCCTCCAGAACAGAACAAATATCTATCCTGAAATTATTGGAAAAATGATGATCGAAGCAAAACTATAAATAACAATTACAAAATTATGGTCTGGGAACTAATGTATCAATGATATTTTTAAACTTATTAAATTGAATTCTTTTATTTTGAATGATAAATAAATGAATATAGCAATGATAAACAAAATAAACAATGCATATTAAATGAATAAATAAATGATTAATAAATAATAAATGGTCAGTTAGTATGAATGGAAACAAAAGATGATTTATTTACATCTTTACATGTTTATAAGTGGTATTACTTTTGATAAACCATCAATTTTCTGTGCATAAGTTAAAAACGTTTACAATCAAATTTAAATATATATATATATATATGAATTTTCGATTTTTTTTCATGAGAAGTGTTGTGGTAAATATTTTGCTGTAGTATTAAGTTAACTTTTTTAATTGACAAGTCCTTGAAAGCAGTTGAAAATTTTTTGCTTGAATACTCATTAATTTTCTATTGTCATTATATTTCAAACGTTTGGAACTTCAGCCACATTATTTTCTGAGATTTATAACAATACTACGTATTATGAGTAAATGATGAACTAACTACTGCCTTAGCTGTACATTATATCAAAATAATGGCGCATAATAGAAAATAATTGTATGAAAGTTATAATATACAGTAATAAATATACAAAATATAAGTACTTGTCATGTCAGAATTATTTTGTATAAAAAAATTGTCTCATTTGTTGCCATACAATATATGATGAAGAAGTATCATTAAGTATTTTACAAAATTTGAATGAAAATTCAGTATTACATAAACTAAATATGAGCATGATAAAAAATTTTCTTGAGTTTTTTCTTGTTAATATTTCATTTTCATAGAATAATGATGATAATGTTGGAATCATATATTATTTATTAAATGGTTAATAATTATTTAATATGTATTTATTACAAAATACATTATTATTGTTACATTATTTATTACATTTATTAAGAAAGAAGTATCAAAAAACTATTTTTTTTAATTTTAAGTGTAAAATTGGGCATTAGACAAATTTAAAATAGAATTTTAAAAAGTTTTCCCAAGTAATCTTCCATTCAGATTTTATTTTCATAGCATTACGATGATCTTATCGGAATTGTAGATTATTAATTATAATATTTATATTTATTGTATTATTTAATAATATTTTATTATGAAAAAGTATCAGATAGTAATTTATTTTTCATTTCAGTGAAAAATTAAGCGTCAGATTAATTAAGTACGAGCAAAATAAATGATTTTTTCAAGTTTTTTTTTTGGATTTCATTTACATAAAATAATGATAATAACTTTGGAATCAGATATTATTTATTGCATGATATATAAATATTACACAATATGAAAAAGAACCGTCAAAAAGTATTTTTCAAAATTAACGTGGAAAATTAGGCATTATGTAAATGGAATATAAGTGTAATAAAACAAATTTATCGAATTATTTTGATACATATCATTCATATAATAATGTAAAAAATATATTTTATATATATTAATCAATATATGATATACTATGAATGATATATTTGATGATAATAGAATATAAGAACTATTGATTAATTTTTCTGACTTACTTTTTGTTTATATTTTATTTTTATTAGATTATGATAATTAAATTAGAATAATACATGATGCATAATCTTATACAAAATTAATTTTCAATTATATGATTATACAATATTAACATTGTTAAATTAATTTTTCTGATTTATTTTTGGAGATATTTCTTATTCAGATTCCATTTTCATAATATAACGTTGATTCTGAAAATTTTAAGTACATCATATTCCCAGTATCAACGTTTCAATATGTACACGGAAATACATGGAAAGTACATGGAAAATAAAGAAATACAATGAAATAATTATATGGGCATAAATTTTCACACGGAATAGGTTCTGTGTCCACGGAAACTACATGGAAAAACACGGAAATACCGTTTAGCATTGCCCGAAACCACACTTTTTTTAATTTTTAAATCATTTTAGCGTTGAAAAAAACCAAACTCAACTAAACACTATTTTTTAGTAAGGGAAAAGTAGTGCTAAGTTTATTTAGGTTTTTTTTTAAAAACACGAAAACGGATAAGATTAAGGATTTAAAAGTTTTGGTTATATTTCCATCTACTTCCGTGTATTTCTGGGTTCTTCCATGTAGTTTCCGTGTGCAAATTTATGCTCATCGAATTATTTTCTGGTATTTCCGTGTTTTCTATGTACTTTCGGTGTATTCCTTGTACACGGACACGGACGGTGCAAATACCTGCTGGGTTTCAATATACAAAACCAAAATAAAAATATCAACAAAAACAAAATGTATACCTTTGGATTGAAGGCAATGCTTCTGACGCTGAAGGAATGATGTTGTAGAAATATTGGTTTTCCTTCTTGTTGCATTTTGCCAACAGGAAAAAATCTGCAACTAAAATAACACTGAAAATGAGCTTTTTCAAAACTTGTATTCAAAAATTTAAGAGTACAATTTATTCGTTTATATTTTAATAATTTTTTAGAGGTATCGAATAGAATATAAAATATAAAACTTGATCAAATTTCATACTAATTCCAATAATATTAGTACTAAAACAAAAATATAAAAACCATTTTCAATTTCTCCAAAACAAAAACATTCAATAACCCGTTATAGATTATTGACAACTCGTAAATATTATCACTACAAACACAAAAATTCTGTGACAATGTTCACAGTTTACTTTCGAGTTAACCTTGAAATCGATGCAAAATATGCAAAATAAATGTCGTCAGCCTGCGAGAATTAAATGATTTTCGCGTTAGATTCTCAAGAATTTATTATTCCACTCAGGGAACCCTCGAAATTTTTCGTGTTGAATGTCATTCGACTTACGTTTTTCGTTCTGTTATTGAATCCTTGACATCGCTCTCAAATGCTTGCCTGCTGGCCAACGGCGGTGAACCCACATTAACACATATAACATTTTACAACATTGCCCTGTATTAATTCATTGCACTTCACAGTATGTTTGAATGTTTACAAGTAAAGTTAAATTATCATTGTTTCTCATCTCTGAACTGAATGCAATTTATTTACATATACACACTGCTGTCACAACAATGCAGATAAAGTTGGCAGAACGCAGACGTGTACACTGCTCGATCTCAAAATGAACGAAGAAAAGCTAGAGGTGGGAAAATAACATACCTGTCTTTTTCTAACTCACAGACGCGACCGTTTGGGCGCGAGAGAGATAGGTATGGTATTCCCATCCCTAGAAAAATCCTGAATGAATCCCAAAACGGACGTGACGGAGTGGGGGTTCCGATCTGAAAGTAGGCAGCGCTTGCCGCGCTTGCGCAGTATGAATGTCATGCTTATTGTAAACATAACCTCTTCAGCTGAGAGCCAATCAAATTGCGATTTCTTGCCCGTTCTCAGAAGAAATTTCGTCCGATTTGGGATCCATTTTGGGATGGTCCGTTTTGAGATCGAGCAGTGTGTGCACAAACTTGCACAAACTTCGACAGTGCTGCCAAACTACTTGCCTAGGGCTTTTCCTCTCTGCAGTTGATGATTGTGTGCACTACGCCTGTTTAAATGAAGAGTGCATATCAATTACTATTTTTCAATGTTTGAAATGTTTGAATTATTGAAGTTATGTTCAATTATTATTGTTTCCCATCTCTAGGGTGCACAAACTTGCACAAACTTCGACAGTGCTGTCAACTCGGTCTCCTCGACCCTAGGGTTTTTTGTCGTCTCAAATGACGACTGCAATCACGTAGAGTGTAGAGAGCAGGGGGGCGCAACTTCGGCCTATTTAAATGGGCTAGTTTGTACCAGTTTGTACCGCCCAGACCTATGCGACTCGGTATCTAAAACTTAGGAATCTCGACTCACATGAAGTAAACGGCACTACGAAGGCGCCACCAGTCTAAGCCGCAAATGGCGGTTTTGATCCATGTAGAGACACGAAATACAGTCGCGATTGCTTAGACGTGAAGGTGCGTTAGGCGCGAGCGCGCCCACACACACTAATAAAAGTGTGGTAAAATCGCGGAGAGAGGAACTAAATGAGTTGCACAGGGCTGGCCGGAATATAAAAAAGTCATAGCTTTGCTGTAGCGGGACGCGCGGGAGGAGGAAGTGGGAGGGAGAAAGGAGTTCCCCTCACGCTCGCTCGCCACAGGCCATAGGCGGGAGTGAGGGATTCTCCTTCCCTCAAAATTCACACGCTCATTCGCTTGGTTGCTTGTACAATTTAGCAACGAGTGTATTCCAAAAGGGTCTCTCATAAAAAGCGCACCAATTTTTCTATAATAGAAACACGAATTTACAAGAAATTATCAAAATATTGATTATATCTGAAGAAAATGCGTTTAATGACGTTAGCTATAAAACACAACATTATTGAAATGTCATCTTCAAAATCGCTTGCATGAGTGTATGGGCTTGACCTAATTTCCTAATTTGTCAATCACGGCGCCAAACGTCGTGATTGGCAGATAAGAAAAAGTTGGGAAGCTTAATAATTGTTAAGAATTCGATAAAGAAAAGTTTCTTCTAGGCGCCAGGAAATTGGTATTCCCTGTACATTTTTATTATCAGTTCAATTTCTTCGTTTTACTGGAAATATATTCTTTTTGCAAAAAAAAATTATTGCAATTTGGAAACTTTAATACATTTCTTATTATTGCTTTTACATTAACTAATGTTTCCTTGAAATTTGAAAAATGATAACATGTTTTGCAGGCTCGCAATTGGACCACATTTTTTTCAAAAAAACCGGAGAAATTGGAGGAATTGAAAAAAAACTTAAAAAACCAATTAAACGTGTCCACATTAGACACAGAGAGTGTGAGGAAAATAAAGCAGGATGACGCAGAAGAATGTTTTAAGAAAATGTATGGTCGATACTGGAGAAAGGACGACTACAAGAAGTTTTAATTTTCAGAGTTATAAATATTTTGTATCTAAAAATCAAATTGACTGCAATTTTATACATTTGTGTTGATAAATAATGAAAATATCTCTTAACATTATTTTTGAATGCTCGGAATTCATAAAATTTTTCTCATTAAAATTATTATACTGTAAAGTGAAGGGTTTTAAAAACAGAGAAATAGATACACTCGATGCCAACGAAGTCGAACAGCTCGGGACCGAGAAACTTTGATCGAACGAGCATGCCAAATTTATTATTTTTAGCACAACTGTGCGAAAAAAATTTTTATTGAGTAAATTGATGATTTTCAGATGAGTCCAAGACTACCGAAACTGAAGACTCCGGTCCAACCACAAGCGACCTCGCAGCCTGCAGAAGCATCTGCCACATTGACAGAGGCTGCTGCAAAATCATCTCCAACAGGAGCTAACCAAGAACCAAAAGCCCCTGTGAGGCTTCAAATGATCCGCTGAAAAACATCATCAACTGTATCTAGGAAACCTGAAGTTCCAAAGGTAGCTACCAACAGGCCAATTGCTGAAACAGCCGAAGCTGAAAACCAAGTAAAAAAATCAAAAGTTGAAGCATCATCAGGTCGGCTGAATAGTGCAAAAGAGTAGTGTGTCGTGATTTTACTTCCTCGAGACCCAATCTAAGCAATACTGAGAGTAAATTTTTTAACATATATATATATATTGTAATAGATATTTATATACAATATAAGATAATGTAATAAAATATGGCAATTTCCAGATCAGAAAAATGTGTTATTTGACTTTTTTTATGGGATGGCAGACGGCTTCCACGACTTGGAGCCATAATAAGAATATTTCACTGCTCATGACAGCTCAAGGTAAAAATGATATAATCTTTTATAGTAATGAATATATGTATAATAGTACATTTTCTATGATAAAAAGTAAGATAATTTTTCCTGCACTTTTGTGCCTAACTTTGGCAAATTATGAGCCAGTGCATTGCCTTTGCGCATTGTACAAGCTTGTCTCTGTAGGTAATGGGCAAGATATATCGCCACTTCCGGAGTGTGAAATTCACATAAGCTCGGCAATTCTTTAATCATCTCCTGGCGGGAAAAATTTTTATGAATGAATGAAAACCATTTAAAACAGACTACGGTTTTCACTGTTCTTTATTGGTTGAATACTAAGTTTGATTAATGCTTTTTCGTCCTTTACTTTTTAGGTTTTCACCTGTAGGTGGTAGTGAACTTCAGTTTTGACCTCATCTTGATCATGATGAAAAAACTGCAAGCTTTTATTTCGTGATTTTTGTTATTGAATACATGTTTACATGTATTCGAACTTCACCATCAAAAACATTTTGATGACAGAAATCATGGATGAATGAACGCTTTAGATTTGTTTTCTGTAATAATTAAATTAATCACAAAATTAAGTTTATTATCGTGTAATGGTTTAAATGAAAGCCAAAAGAATAAATTTTTAATTTTAAAAAGAAAAAATTCAAGTTTTGTTCGACCGACAAAAATAAAACATGTAAATTCAAGACAAATTTATGAAAATTACCTTGTCATATTCTAATAATTCGTCACTATCAAAATAATTACACCCCAAATAATTTCAACTACCCAAACTTAACTATTTTTACCAACCACTCTGGAAACCGGAGCTTTTGTTTTGTAAGGACCAATAGCTATGCAATTTCTCAATTTTTTCAATCCCCACTTTCCTTTCACACCAAAGGTCACGAAATAAGCAAACACCAGTTACCCTAAATATGGTAAAGAATATATTTGCCAATAATCGTATATAAATATATTCAAAACAAACATTCCAGTCCCTGGATTATCTCTGTATAGATCCTTTAATTCCATAAAAAATCAGGTACAACCGGCGACTCGTTGAAGGTTGCATCGGATTTTCAAAAAGCTCTCCACAGTTGATTTTAACTACCATGCTTCAAAAATTTGCACTCTTTCTAAAAAGTCACTTTCATCTCTTCCCATTGTTTTCCAGGATCCAACAGAAGGCGATATCTTTCTTCTTCTTATGAATATAATTTATTTTCTTTTCTCTCCAACAAAGTTCATCCTTGGAGAGCTCGAAAGTAGTCATACTCCAGGGACAGACTAATCTATACAACATCAAATGACGAAAAAAAAAAAAAAAAAAAAAACAGATTTTTCGGTAAATAATCACGGAATCGATGACTCAAAAAACTGATTTTAAACAAATTGAAAAAGTTGATGACCCAAATCGCGATAAATTGCCCTCATAAAAAGAAATGGTCTTTTTATATACATAACCAGTAAATGGTCGACGAGTTTTCCTCGTGTAACTATGTACAATTCAAATTTCATGTAGGACGTATGTACAAAAAGATGGCACAACTGATTTAAAAAAATCGAAAGCAGAGCAACACTAACAGTACAAAATATCGATGATTTTGTATGAATGCTTAACTGGTTACACGGGAAATTTTATCGTTATTTCCGTGGACGTAATAGTTCGTACGAACACGGATTGGGGAAATTTGTGAAAAAATTCAAGGGGAGGGGAATCATTGAAGGGATATTGTTTTTTGAGTGAATCGATGCGACAATCTCTACCAAGCGCCTATAGAACCGCTACTCGTCTTGCAGTCGATTTCCTGATGATCGTCATCGGCATAAACCAAACCCAAATCGGTGACAAATTCATAAAACTTGTCCACCGTTTCAAATGCCAACTCCTTAACGACGAAACTGACCGCCAACTTTGGCCGATAACTAAACAGCAGAAGAAATAATTGGATTAGATTAAGTCAACAAAATTACACACAATTTGGTCATAAGAATAGAAGAGATAATAAAATTTTTAAAGCCCTGCAACAGAAAATTATTATTAGAGCTCAGGGAATCTTGCATATTGTTTGCTCTCATCAGCTCTGAAAAATCAATTGACCGACTTTTCGAAATTTTTTTAAACCACTCGTGTAAAAATTGTGACAAGTCGTGCTGACAGTGATAACAGTGTTTGCAACGAAAACTAGTCAAGTCACATGATACATATTACATATATAACCTGGAAAGAAGTTCGACTTTCATACTGACAAAAAGAAAAAGATGCCCTCTATCTCGATTTAACTCTAGTATTAGAGAGTCGATTTTATTTTTCAACAAAACTGAAATACCTTGCTTCTTGATTGAAGTAATATGACTCGCATTTTTTTTGGCATTTCCAGATTTTGTTTTAAGCATGAAAATTGATAATTTTTGTTTACGATAAGACCTTTTCTTTAAATGCACATAATTTTGAACAAAATCAATAGATTTTGATTATTCTATACATATGAAATGTCTGGTATAATTCACACTTCTCAATTACTGTATTGACAACTGTCAAATTGTCATAAACAAATATTCATTATCCTTAACAATAAGTACAACAAAATTTTATAATGATTTGAATAGTATATTTTTACTTCATTTTAACTTGTTTGTGCATCAAGAAAATTGTTGATACTAATTCTGTAAAATTTTAAATTGACTGAATGTTTTCTTTAGAAGTCATTATTTTTCTGAAAGCAAAAGTAATTTGCTTAACGTCAAATATTATAATGATTGCTTTTTTCGCATTGTTAGAATTTTTTGTCTGAAAATAATAATAAAAATCAAAATATCAATTATATTTTGTAATTTATCTTTCGGTCCAATTGTTACATGTATTTATATCATACAGTTTAATTCAACTTTTGGAAACAGTATTATTTTGTTTCTCATGATTTATTTTTTATAACTAGTAATAACAAACAAAAAAAACTGAAATTGCCGACTGAACAGCTACCCTACTAATTGTAAAGAAATAAATTTTTTTTTTATACAAACAAAAAACGTTTGTCGAGAGGAATTTCACAGAATAAAAAAACTCATCATTTTTTTTTCTTTGCAATAAATTTACAAAGAAATAAAAATACATTCTCAGAATTATTTGAAAAAAAAAAAAAAAAAAAAAATTTTTTTTTGTTTTTTTCTTATAAATTTTTGAAAATGTTTTTATTGCAATCGAACAGTTGTCAATCAAATAAATTCAACAGTGTTCATTATACCAGACATTTTAAATATATAACTGTCAAAGTCCATCAATTTCTGACAAAGTTATATGCATTTCACAAAAAAGTTGGCACCGTGGATAGAAAAAATTAATTTTTGTCGTCTAAATCAAATCTCTTGAAAATCATTCTTTTTTCGGCCAAAAGAAAAAAATGTTTATTTTATTACTTCGACTAAAAAGCAACATACTTGTTCAATCAGAAAATAAAACCATATCCTAACTATATCAATTAGATCGAAATATAATGCATGAAAGAAGAATGAAATGGAGAAAAAAAAAAAAAAAAAAAAAAAAAAACAATGCATATCAAATGCTTCTTTTTTTTGGTGATACATACGACTTGACCATGTGTTTGAGAGCAATTTTGCGCTCTCGTGAAATGAACCAGTCCATGAGATTGCCTGCCATCATCGGTGCAACTTGGTACAGCTTAAACAAACTGTGATAATTACCAAGCCACCAAGCTGAGCGTACCTTGAGAGCGTGCTTTATACACTGATCATTTTTTTCTTCGTTTGACAAAGCTGCAATAATGGTGGTTAAATCTGAAACAAAAAGTACATCCCTTAATTATATGTACACTTTTGAAGACAATATTATAAATTTAAAAAACAAGCTGAATCATCAGAAATTGCAGTTCAAGTTTTTGAAAAGTTTTCTTAGAATCCTTTTATGAGGAAAAAAATTGAATAAAAAAAAACTCTTACAATTTTTTCGCTCAAATAATTACATACAAATTTTTCCCTTCAGATAATTACCTAATGTGTTTTTGGTGAAAATATAGTAAAGAATGCGGTAAGCAATGAACTCGCTACGGTTTTCACCGCCGAGATCTTGATACAGCATCTTTAGCTGCGTCTGACATTGGTTGAACTCTTCGTGGTCTCCACGCTCCAGTGCTACTCTAGCGTGCGTTTCATAAACGTGCACAGTGAATGCATCTCTGATGCCTTGAACTGTTAGATCCTGCCTTATTGATTTGAGCTGATCGCAAGCATAGCGATAGTCTTGTTCAGCAATCCAGCGTTGTTTCACATGGGCCAGCGATGTTTTGAGTACACTTACCGATCGCACTGCTGATGGAGCTGGAGCCTATGCACACAAACAATAAATAAGTATTAGTCATATTTGATCATTTACATAAACATAGAATACTTTTCATCTTGTGCATTTGAGACATGAATCTATTCTTTTAATAAAACTCGATTATGTCGCTTTATTACAATATTGCTTTAACAATAAAAAATGTTTTTTGTCTTCCAGAAGAATTTATCCGAATGCACCCGACTGATATTTTTTACCCACAAATTGCTTACCGTGGTCAGACGCAGGTAAGGTTTCTCTAAATCCGTGCAAGTTCCAACAATATGTAACCCTGTAAAATCAATTTCAAAGAGGCTGTCATCCTTGGACCTGCAAACCGACGGGCTTTCGTGAAAACGCGCCGCTCTCTGCTGCAACTTGATGCTTGACCCAAGACTCTCAGGACTGGCAATCGAACTTAAACCAAACTCAGAATAGAAATGCGATTCATTTTGCTTAGGAGCCCTTTTTTGTTTCTTGTTATTATACTGCCTATTGCGATTTTTTTTCCCCTTGCTCTTCGATGGCCTGTGATCGTAGTCCCGCTCACTATCGTCCGACGAGGACGAAGTAGTACGACGGTACCTGCGCTGGTTCGGCGATCGTGAACGCGACTTGGACCGTGACTTTGATCGGGCTCTCAAGCGTGCATGGTTGCCGAAAGATCGAGCCCCCAAACGGGCACCTAACGAGGTCGACAAGCCACCTCTCCCACGAATGCTCATGAGCGACTGAACTGGCGTCACATTCTGTGGCGATGAAGCCATCGTCGTGCCTAGAGCCGACGGGGCCAACGGCGGGTTCTGAGGCTTGATCGTCATGGTCATACGCTCACTGTGGATGCTTGGCAACGGTTCCAAGTTCCAATCCTTGCACCAGAGCGAACCGTCGTTAGCCGCCCTCGTGATCTTGCCCTTGAGAACTATTTCTACCTGGTCTTTGTCCACAGGCGTCTTACATTTCTCGTAGCAACGATTGACATACCTCTGAAGATCTGCGGGCCATTCGGCGATCACGCTGTGACCCGGTGGGGGTGCAGTTTTTTTGGGAATCACAATGCTGGATTCGAGACAAACCGAATCATTGAATTCTGCGACCTTTTGGGGTGCCTGCGATGGTGGAGGCGTTTCCACTTGGACTGGAGGCGAGGGTGGCAGGGGGGGCAATTCATTTTTGGGGGACTGCAGGAGATTGCTGTTGTTCAAGTTGAGATTGCTATTGTTTTGGTTGGGATTGCTTTTGTTCAAATTGGGATTGTTTTTGATCAAATTGGGGTTACCTTTGTTTAAGTTAGGATAGCCCGTGAAGCTATTATTCATATTTCCATTGTTTTTATTTTTCCTTCTCTTTTTTTTGGCTCCGCCGCTGTTCCCCACAGGGTTTTGGTAACCAAGACCTTGTTTTTTGTTGGGGAGATTGAAACGGATTTGACCAAATTCTGCAAAAACAAAAAAGGAAGATATTAATAAACATGTAAGTAGTTGTAAGATGTTGAAAGGTGTTTGAATAATCTAGATCATTTTTGTTCTGCAATATTCCAAGTTCTCACTCCATGTTTTGATTTTTAATAAACTACATGTCAAAGTTTGCAACATTTTACAGTCTAAAATAAATGTAATCATTCCAACTTTAATTTTTGAAACCTGAATTTGAGATATTATTCAGACACCCAAAATTGTGTAGTTAATATATTTACTCGGTTGATTTTGGTTTCCGTTCCATGGCGAAGGGTTTTTTTGGAACATAAATGGGCGTTGCTGCATTTGGGGGGTTTGAGTAGTTGGTTTACTATTCCTCTGAGGAACAGATGGGGGTGGTCCTGGTGGGAGAGGTGGGAGGTCAGAGTTTTCATCGAGTTTCATAGTGGCAATGGGACTAGGGGTTGCCTGGTTTGATTGGTTTTCCTGTGAAATTGAGTTCTGCTGTTGTTGTTGTTGCTGCTGCTGCTGCTGTTGTTGTTGTTGTTGTTGTTGTTGTTGTTGTTGTTGTTGCTGCATGTGAGGATTGAACATTTGATTGTACCCATTGTTCATTCCATTCATCATCCCAGGATAGAAAAACATTTGTTGTTGATTGTATGGTCCATACATTTGTCTAGAAAAAACCAACAAATTTTCAACTTTATTTTTACTGAAATTAGGAAAATGTGTTTTTGATTTAATATTTTATTTTTGACACCTGGACGAACTTGTACGTGAAAATTTTTCAAAAAAAAATTTGTGTATAAACTTTTAGATTCTTTGAATGTAATGTGTTGCAGTTTTCAATTGGGAGAAAAATTTTGAAGCAATTCGTGTAATTTTATTTTAGCATCTTTATGAAATAAAACGTACATTAAGTTTCAAAGGTTTGAAACATGCAATACAACAAAAATTCAGGGAATCAAAGAGTGTGACTTATATACTTTTCAAGACTTCGAAAAAATTAAAATCAAAAACTTAAAATTATGTACATGAAGTTCCAAACGTTGAAAATAAACGAAAAAGAAGAAAAGACAAATATTTAAGAATAAATTTGATGCTTACAAGGATATTTTTGTATAAAAAATGAACTTCATATACACTGGAAAAATATTGAACACAATCCTCCATAGGAAGAGATCAAAAATTCCTAAAATTTTTCTTTCTATTTAGTTTTCAACGTTTGCAACTCCAGGAACATGATTCAGGAAAAAAAGTGTTTCACTAAGTTAGGTTTTCTTTTTTCAACAGAAGAAAATGAGTTAGGGAGAAAATCGTGTTATATCAGCTGATGTTATGATTAGTGTTTTTTTTTTTTTTTGCAAAAGCTCCGTTAAAAAACAAAAAATTATAGAACACGAAGCGAACGAACAGTGCGAATAAGCACTGCCATAAAAATTTATGGTAATACTAGGAAATTGCGACTCCAGCTAGAAATGGCTTAAAAAGATTTTTAAAATTCTTTTTTAGTACTTTTTTGATATTTCAAGTTCTGGAAATGCAGGGCAATACAAAATCAGAAATTTTAATTGTTTTGAATGAAAGAAAAGCAAGAAAATAATTAATTTATTCATAACACTTGACAAGATAAAATTTGTTTCAGAAAATTTGAAAAAAAAAATGTAGTATCATGAAATCTTATGGTTTACAATAAATTCGGTAAATCTTTACAAGAGTGACTTCTGTTAAAAAAGAAAAAAAAATACAAAATTGTGTTACAAAAATAAAGCAGAAATCGGAAGAAACCTATTTTGTGCATTACAAAAAATTTATATATATATATATATTTATACTTCAGAAAAGTCATTTTTTCGCATTACGATGCCACGGCAATTCGAGTATCGCACAAAATGATAAAAAAAAATCGAGCCTATCAAATATTTGTTGTAAAAAAACCAAAAATTCAATAAATAAGAAATTATTCGTGCATGTGCTACGACGCAAATACTATATATTGATCGATTACATGACATCGGCGTATTTTTCGGGCGATCCGCCATTACGCAATCCACCGCGACCGTTGCATAGCAAAATAAAAATTGGTACGTTCGAAAAGAAAGTAATAGTTTTTGTTGAATTAGCAATTTACCCTTGATAAGGCTGATGATACATTTGTAGAGGATACTGCCACGCCGCCATGTTCGCCATCGTTTGCTGCTGTGGAAATTGTTGCTGTTGTGGCCCTTTTTGTTGACTCGTTGAACCTTCACTTTCAGACATAGCGAATAAGTACAGGTACTTTTAGACCTGTTGTTATTCGTTACCTAGTTGCACTCACTAAACGACACTTTGGGGAAGATGTATTCCAAACAAAAAATTTGAAAACTTAGAAATTTATTTACGATCACACGCGAACATCGTACAAGATTGTACTCAATTGTACTTGATTGTACTTCATTTCATTCTAGCAGGTTGTGTCATTATGATTGGTATGCGTGTCCCAAGTGACGTCACGTGACGCCCTTGGTCCGCCATATTGGTTTCTGATAGAAAATGGGGAAAATAGTACCTCAAGTAAATTCCATGCAAATTCTAGTCAATTAAGAATGTACATTTGCATTTTATCACAATTTGCACATCACTCAGGTGCAAAAAGTGAATTTTCACACAGTCACTAGGGTTTTAAATCACTAGTTCACAACAAATCACAATATTGCTCTATTCCTTTCTCTCTTCTACACTGCGGCAAGAGTGAGAGAGAAAAAGCGAAGCGGGAAATTTTCAAATTTTTTATCGGTTTACAAAAATACTTATAACAATTTCGCAAATTATCTATTGGACGAAATTTTTTAAGTTAGGTTTCAGAATATTGACCATTTAATTATCACATTTTTCAGTAATGTAACATCAGAAGTATTTCAGAAAGATTTCAAAGTAGATTTTCAGAACAGCCCTGGTGATGGGGCTCCGAGAGACTTCCGAGAGACTTGCACATGCATTTCATAGTTTTTTAGGTCGCTAATCATGAATCTGAGGTCAAATTTGGAAAACTATTTTGTTTAAACAATTCGTATTAACAAATTATGAAAAAAAAATTTACCAAGATGCATATGCTTTTTATGGTTTTTCAGTTCGCTGATAATGAATCTCAAGTCAAGTTTGAAAAATTATTTTGCTTAAATAATTCGTTTTAACAATTATAAAAAAAATACTTACTAAGATGCATATGCTTTTCATAGTTTTTTAGGTCGCTGATCATGAATCTAAGATCGAAATTGCAAAATAATTTTGTTCAAACAATTTGTATTGACAAAATAATTTTGCAATTTCGACCTCAGATTCATGATCAGCGACCTTAAAAATCATGAAAAGTATAGGCAAGTCTCTCGGAACTATCTTGGACAATTTTTCGAGAGAGTTCCGAGAGTGGACTCTCGGACCCCGTTACTAGGGAGATATTGAAGAACACTTTCCCTAACTGAAATGTTTTTATTATTGTTGTGTAACGTATTTAAAATGTTTCCGAAACGTTACATAAACGTTTTATTTTTAGAAATGTTTCAAAAAGGTTTCTGCATAATTTTCACGTACATTATTGCACTTACCACTCGATAAATTTTCTTTTGGAAAGATTTTCAGAATGATTTCCAACGAAATATTACGTCTTTCTAGTACCTTGCTGGTGACGATAGATTCGAATTAATTGAAATAGATTAAAATATTTAAAATAGATCCATTTTCAATCCAAATCAATCCATTGGTTAGATTCACTAAGAACCCGGAATTTATAAGTTTGCCCTTACAACTGATAATTTTCCAAATTTACGTACAAGTTATAGGAAAACTTTATAAAAGTTTGAGCTAACTTATAAGTGCCCAGTGAACCTGTGAGCTCTCAGCGTGCTCGCGGCGAGCGTGAAAATCAAACTCGCTGCGAGCTCGCAGCGTTTTCATTATTTCCGCCCCTTTTCGAACACGCCGCGAACTCGCCCGCGAGCTCGAATATAATAGTATAGTATAGTATAGAATAGAATATAAAGTATAGTATAAAATATAAAGTAATTCAAATTTTGAAAATTCGCGCGCTCTCCCCAAGCGCTCACCAGATGGCTGCTGGTTTTTTTCTCATGTTTTAAGTTTTGTGTAGAATGCTTAAATCAAGTGTATGTCTCATGTTAAGTAATATGATACTCTTTGGCGTTCAACTCCGCAGCACACAGGATCGATTCCCACCCGGGAGAAATTTTTTTTTTCATTAAATAATCGTTTTACAGCTTCATTTTGATTACTTCTTACTGTTAATAATGAATCATCTTTTTATTTTCCTGGAATATATATTAATAATTATCAACGACTGGAAGTACTCTGTGAGCTTGTGGCGAGTAGTCTGCGAGCTCGCTAGTGACTTGGGTTTTTATAAACTGTTTATAAAACCGTTTATAAAATCTCGGTTTTTATTTATGAAATGCCTTTATGTCATAAAGTGACTTTATAAAAAGAGCAATGCTCTATAAAACTTTTATCAGTTTTTATAAATTCGCTTCATCAAAAAGCAGAATGTCATGAAACAAACGAAGATTATAAAAGGGTTTCATAAAAAGTTGATAAAAAGTTACTAGGATACTTATAAATTTTTTTTGTTTTATAAGGCAAAGCTTATAAGTTATCTTATTGTATAAGGAAAACTTTATAAATAATTTTGTTTCATTAGGCAAATCTTATAATTTTTTTTAGAAAATTATAGAAGTTCTGCCAATCCGTATATAATGGATGAGTTTTTATATCAATGTCTCCTTCAGAATCATAGAAATTGATTTAATTCGTAATTATGCAGATAAACATATTTTCGATGTTAAGTAATGATATTTTTCTAAGTTACTGTTTCGCTATTAATATGTTTTGCGACGCACTAAACATGTACACGATTAAAATACTTGTTAAATCATGAAGCCATGAAAGCCGAGTGGATAAACGCGCAAACTGCAACTCAAGGAGTCTCGGATTCAAATCTTCCCACCAGCAAATTTTTCTGATATTTTTCACAATATTGTTATGTTATATCTCTTCTCATTACCAATTTCTCTCGGCATGACATATTGATATAAATTTTAGTAACAATAAAAAATAACTAAATGTCATATTTATAGAATCTATCGGAGATTTACAAGTGAATTTTACGTAACTCGAATTTTCAAAGGAAGGAAATTATGATCCCTAGTAATTTTGATTATAATAAAAGCATTATGAGAAAATGAAATTACCTATAAGAATTGAATTTCTTGTAGGCTGCACTCTATATAAACCTTATAAGAATTTAATTCCTTATAAGGTGCTGACCTTATGAAAACTTTATAAGAAACTGAAATACTTATTGCTCGCCTTCTTCTAATTATTTATCTTCATCATGATCAATTATTTCACTCATACGCGATCTCCGAAAAATCAAAAACATCGAAAATCGCATTACAAAACGACATGAAACACAGCTCTCGATTCAAGATATCTCCATTTGATCCTGAGATAAAACTCGTGATAAAATAAATTTCTCGGTACACTTTCGATCATCAAAAACACTCATGAAACAAAGATGATGGCATTACTCGCTGTCGACATTGCATTTTAACACTTGTCAACACGCAAATACCCAAGTAATTTCTTTCAACTGAATTGATATTTTTTTTATCGCGAGCATTATTACTTTTATAATAAACAGACCGCGAGCATGCGACGGTTTTCATAATTAATTTCGAATCTCATTTGAGATTGGACTCGTGTATCAAGCACACGCAAACCAGCGTCTCTAATAAATAACGATCCAGTATAAGAACTTGCGTCGGCCGATCAGTCGTCGTTGTTTAATTAATACGTGAACCTTCCGAAGGTTTTTTAAAATGAACCATCCGTTGACATTGATCTCTCGCCAGTGTATGCATCTCACCATTATCTTGATTTTTCTATTGGTGCTATCAGACTTTGCCCAGGTATTTAAAACAAAAACCCTCCCCTGAGCCTCCTTCGAAATTGTACAAATAACAGTGATGATTTTTTTTTTCAGGCAACAAATTATTATGGTGAAAGGAGAGACTTTTTCAAGAAAAACATATCCCAAGATGAAACTACATCTACCCGTAAATTACTGGAAAATTCACTTTCCAGCAAGAACATCAAAGAAAGTTTCACCCTGACCGAAACCACGACACACATGCTGAATTTCGGAGCCTTGCTGCGCATGGAAATCGTGGACATTTTCGGAAAACTCGTTTACGAACATTACGAAGATTTCAACATAGCCCAGGTCAACGCGTTGTTCCGGGTGTATGACGAGACATTGAAGAGGAATTACAACATCTTCAGCATCGTACCAAGTGTTTTGCAAAGTAAGAACATTCGCCCGAGTCTCGTGTGCGAGTACATTCATTACCATGTGCATACCTGTCTCAAGGAAAGCTCCCAATTGTGCATGAAGTTGCGAAGACGCGACGACCTTCATTGGCTGAAGTTCAATCAAGAATTCGTGAATGTGGTAGTGAGTGCTATGGAGAAAAATCATTATTACCCAAGGGGTTTCTCTCTTTCCGCGGTTCTCAGGCACCTGAAGAGAGGATCCATACACTTGTCCCTGCCTTTGGTGTCCGCGTTGCTGCTCCACATCAAGTATAACGATTTCGGGAATAAAGTGCGTATTTCGGAGAGGGAACTTGTGCTGTACTTCACGAAACCTTTTATCTCGGATCGTTACGAGCTATTGTCGAAACAGGAAATTGCGAATTCCAGAAACGTAGGGATCCTCTTGAAGAACATTTTGAAGAAACTCGTGCCCCAATTGCACTCACCCGTCAGGTATCACGCTGAGTACCTGTCCCAATTCACGACCCGTGAAGTTGACGGCATCAGCAAAAACATCGAGCACTTCGGCATCATCTACGAGAACAACACCATCAATCTACCTTATCTGTTCGATCTCATATACCCTGACGATTTGGTAGACGAAGACATCAGGATAGCCAAAGAATACGTTCTGAAGAAGCTGCTTCAGTGGGATTCCGTGAACCAACATCTAATGATCGACAAGTACCTGCAATCGTCACCGGACCAATTAATGCAGGACATTCTCATTCAATTGCTGGACCTTGGATTTGCCGAAGACTTTGTGCACGCCTTGAATACCATAGCTAGGTTCTGGCACAGGAACGAAATGATCCGAGACGTTGAAAGCCTTCTGGAACTAGCCAATGCCTACGAAAATTTGCGGCATTCGCCGAAATTCGGCGGAATCGTGGCAAGTCTGGATAGAATCAGGATGGACTTGAAGGACGTCAAGACCATTGCGATCGAGCTGAATTGCAATAGTGCCAGACCTTGTTTGGTTTGGGGTCTGCAACTTCTTTTAGCTTGCGAGCACGTGAATGCTTCCACGAAGCAAGAAATCCTGAAAGTTTTGCAGCAATTGACACCCAAAGGTGAACTCCCGGGTCAGTGCCTGCCGCAAAAAAACATCTTCAAGCCAGTCGTAGCTACGGGAGGTCTGCCGATGATGACTGTAAGACCTACTGAAGTCCCAAGACACAGACCGCCTATGATACCGGGTTCGATGGGAGACC
Organism: Platygaster robiniae; assembly: GCA_028476575.1. NCBI lineage: Eukaryota > Metazoa > Arthropoda > Insecta > Hymenoptera > Platygastridae > Platygaster > Platygaster robiniae. The sequence continues at coordinate 26,746,615 of CM052025.1, read as the reverse complement.
CAAAAGTGGATTTTGAAGTTCGCAAATTTTCCAATTCGTCAAGAGCCATTATAATAGAAGTGACCACGACTAATGATCAGTTATTGAAAACTTCGAAAAGACAGATGGAGGTGGATACAGTGGCAACTACGCCTCATACGGAAAAACCGATAGTTCTGTCGAACCGTAGGGTTCAACATACCACTACGAAAATGCCTCCTAAAAATTGTTTAGATGTTGAAACGACTACTCCTATGCCTGACGTTGGTGCCGTAGAAAATCTGGACCAAACCAACGACTGTAAGGATTGCGACAAATCCTGTGCTCATATGGATGAAAAATGCACGACTACTGTAGCTCCGACAGATGTGACTGTAAATGATGATAAATGTTTCGGGGATAAATGCATAGAGAGCAACAGGAAACAGTGCTTTGGCGAAAATTGCACAAATCCTCATGGACCTCCAGCAGTGCAGGACATAACGATATTGTGCGACAATCGAGACCCTCATTATCAAAAGAAACTGGAACGTTTGGAGAACGTTCGAAGAATGGGAGTGATGTACCCGGACGAATATTTCGATGAATATCAGGACTACCAAGCCGCCATGAACAACCAAAACAGAAAATCGATGGGTGTGCCAGAAGACCCTAATCTTCAAAAGTTGACCCTGGAGAACGCTAAAAAAATTTATTTGGAAGCTTTAGAGAATCCAGAGTACAATGACCCTAAAGATTTTAATCAGCAAAATATCCCTTACGAACAGGAACGCACAAATTGGAAACCAACCCATTTTGACAATCACGCGAGAAGGCACGGTGATGTCTATTACGACCCCAACGAAGTTAACGACTTTGCATAATTGTTTCTGTGATGAAGATAAGAGGAAAATTTTTTGATCTGAAAATTGTAGAAATTAAGCGTGGAAAGTTTGTTATCGTTACGTTTTGAAAATATGAGAATAAAGTGAATGTTTTTTTAAAACGTGTGCTTTATGATTGGCGATAAAAATTTTTATTTTGTGTACACTTGATTTTAATTCATACGATGATGGTTTATTGTTCGAGATCACCTTGATATAATTATTTTTAGGTAATGAAAAACGATTAGTTTTTCACGGTTCGATTCTGAAGAACGAATCAACTATCGTAAAAACGGAGGAAAGTGGCAATAAAGTTGGAGCCTGTGTATTCAGAATCATGCTCATGTTTTTTGCCGCAACAGTTTATATATACATCGAACGTGCGGAGCAAATTCTCACATCTTTATTGCGTCGGTATTGCAAATTTCGGTTTTGCGGATTACTCATTATTGATACAAGAATACATGCATTATTTAACGATTCAATTCCATGAAATTGTAGTGACGTGACGTTAAATTTTTGTAAACATTTCTTGGACTTAATTTTTTGAAGGATGTGATTATTGCTCTCGATCAAGAATTCTTACGAGACGAACAAGTTTTCATTCATGTGAAAGAGTTACTCAGGTGTGTGGAGTTTGGTGTGTTTGGTTTGTGAATTTTAAAATTATTTATCAAATAATAAGGAAAAAGTAAGTTCAGTTTTCGTAATATTCGGCAGATTTGATGTCTTGGGTATAACAGAAAGTGGTTTTGATTTTTGAATATTTTAAAATTCCAAAAATATCAGTACAACTCGGTAAATTTCCAAAAGTGAAAATTTCTCTCACAAGAGCTGAATTGCGAATACCAGAGGAAAAAAATGATTTTGATTCATTATTCTGAACATCTAAAATTTTAGAAAAATCAATCTTCAACAACGACAAACTTAGTGATTTTGAATATGCACTGCTGCAAACTTATTCATTCTTCGAGTCCAGAGTTCATGAAGCCTTGAAAAGTAGGTTACAGTAATAAACCCATTGTTTATGGCGTCAATTATAGCGATTTATTGCCAAAATTTTAACGGTCTGAGGGAGCAAGCACTTTCACGACCTATCTCATCCACTATAATGGCTAGAAAGGAAGGTCGTTTCGAAACTAGCAAAAAAAAAGAAAGAATAAAAACTTGGCGTCTTCCTTTTCACGACAGAAATAATTTTCAGCACTACATAAACATTCACTTGTCAAGTTTTTTATGTCAACTTACGTGTGCAAAATTTCTGTGAAGAGTTCCTGAAAAGTTAACTTGCATTTGAAAACGTACTGGCGAGTTTAGGAATCATTTTTAGAAACCTCAATTTTCAACTTTTGGTAGTATTATAATTTTTTCTTGTGAAGATACGAAATACCTTCAAAATCGAATTATTAACTGACTCACCAGAAAATTTACTTTTTATCTTCCATTAAACGATTGAAAATGAACAATGAATTGAAATTATGCATGTATTTCACTGTATGAAATTGCATAAGGATTTTGTACTTCATATAATGAATAAAACTTTCATAAATTAATGCTTATCAATGATAATTAAAATATTTTAAGTTGAAAGACATACAAATAATTTTGAATTTCGGTTGAAGATAGAGTCATAAGACCAAATTTCATTTTTATTGGCAAAAATGTCAATTGGTGAATAAGGAATCTAAATATTCTATATGATTACATCATAGATTTTATTCGAAACATTAAAACTTTCCATAGACATTTAAAAAATTCCATAATAAACATAAAAAAAACCATCCATATCTTCGGTGATTTTTATCGCATGTACCATGATATTTATCATGTTTTTTCATGTGTAACAAAGATTATTCTTAATGCTTATCTCAAACTCACTGTAGATGGTAAAAGATAATTTTCCGAAGATTTTTCAAGAATTCTTCTTTTTAAAACTTTTAGCTGAATAAATTTTACAGAAATACATGAAGAAATTCTAAATTATGGTATTCTCATGCCTTTTATTCAACTGTTTCATTGTACGAACATTTTCATTTACCTGAAAACACTCTTAACTTTTTAAAGTTTTTTTCGAAAAAATTCATTTACATACTGTGAAACTTGAAGAATATCAAAAATATTATACATAAAGTTAAAAATTTTTTCTGAATATTTTAAGAATTGAAATTGAAAATCTCCCATATTCATCAAGAGATAAAATAATTAACATACATATTACAAATCGTAAAAACAATTAATTCATAAAAAAAGTTATTATCACTGATTAAAAATTGACAAAATCCACTTTTGTATAATATTTTAGATAAAAAAAAGCCGCATATTGTACGTAAAATTTGAATATTGAAAAAACTTGTTCTTCCTCTGTTTAAAGTAAACTAAAATGTTCTTTCTTTTTTTTTTTTAAGCCTGACGAAATCATCACACGAAAGTGTGCAGCAGGAGAAAAGAAAAAATTTCTTTGATGACGGTAAAAAAGGATAGAAAAAATCCAAATTGACCAGGTAGAGGCGAAAAGTTCCACGTAATAGTGCACATTTGGGAAATATATGCATCCAACAAGATAATATTAGTTCGAAGAGGATAAGGCCAAGACCCTCAATCGTCACACGTGTATTCAATTCGGGTTCGCGGCCCCGAATCATGGGCGCCAACATCAATAAATTATTTGGTGAAGCAACAAATTTCAGAAAAGAATATTTTTTATTTAGATATCTGGTACTTTTTTGTCACGTTTTTAAAGTTTTTCTACAATTTAAAAAATTTTCTACTATTTTTCTGAATTTTTAAATTAGAATAATAAAATTAAATGCCTTGGGATTCAACTTCATACATTTTTGAGAAAATTATGTCTACTTAGGATTTTGTTTTGATTGATTTTTAATATTTCTTGCAATTTTTTAGTCTTCATAAAGTTCTTAAGGATTTTCTAGTGTTTTTATATGTTTCTAATATTTTCGTGCATTTCTATACAGATTTCCGAAATTTGATGGTCTAGAATTGAAACTCGGGATTTCCTAAAGTTTCCGGAATATCCCGAACTTTTCGGGAAATTTCGAATTTTGGGATCCCGTTTCGAAAGATCGAGAAATTGCCCGTCCCGTCCCGACTGAACAAATTTGTCTTCTCGCACACTCCTAATTTTAACAGATTTTGTTTATTTTTAGATTGCTATACATGTTTCTTCATATTTTTTTAAAACTCGATGTTGATTTAGGATCCGAAGTTTCGAAATTCTTAAGTGTTCTTGAATTTTCCAGAGAACAGTAATTTCATGGATTTTTATTACCTTTAGTATTTATTCATGTTTGTATGGTTCGAAAGATTTTCTAGTATTTTATTCGATTTTTTATTGATTGCTTAAATTTATTGCTATAGTATAAAAAATTCAAACGATTTTCAGTGTCGAAATTGATTTTAAAGTAATCAGTAATCAGTATCTTTCAGATTTCCATTATTCTTCTTTTTTTTTTCATTTTTTTTTCTATATGTACCTATACGATTGGAAGAATTTTGAAGTATTTTTATAAATATCTGTACAATTATTATAGATTTCTGGAATTCAATGTACTGAAATTCCAAGTTCGATGATTGTTTGGTTATTCCATAGATTTATTTTTTTTTTTTATAACAACAAAACTCTGTCACGTTTTCTAGTATTTTTCTATATTTCTAATATCAAAATAGATTGCTGCATACGCTTTTTATAATTTTATGTTCCAGAATTCGGAGTAGTATAGATCGTAGGTATTTGTTCAGATTGCTCATAAAACAGCTAGTTCTTCCAAAGAATTTGAATATGTAACAACATATGGATCGATTCCCGACAAATCTTAGACGATGGATAGAATTTTTTCATAGTTTAAATTAATTTGCACCGGACTTTATTCTTAGCAATTTATTTAATCAACTTTTCACTATTAAGTTTTACGCATAAAAAAGACTTGACCGCGAGTAGAGGTAATGCTGACTTTCGGTGTTCTGACGTCGTTGAATGAAGGTAATTTTTGATTCTTCGTAAACATGAAAATGATCTTTCTGCAACACAGTTTGTCGCTGCATAACCTTTAGAATTTCAAATGTTTTCCGATTTTTAAAAAATTTCATAATTCTAAACGTAATGCAGACTATAAAATTTTCGAAATTTATTGGATATTATCAAACATATTAAGATTATTCTAAGTTTTGGATTGCTTTTGAAGTACACACTGCTCAATTGTAATGCGCATGAAAAAATTTAAAATAATATTTTCATGCATGCCTATTTCGTCGAAATACGTATAATAATGAACACAATTTATTAATGATGGATGTTTCCTGAAATTATGGGAAAATTTCGATTTTTTTAGGTTACATAATTGACAATTTTTGGAATTTTGATGTGTTACGATTTACCGAAATTTGTAAAGTTTTAAATTACATCAAACCTACTATTTGAGGTATTACAGAGGTATTATGAGCAGTGAAATACTCTGAATATGGCTACAAGTCGTGAAAGCCGTCGGTCGTCTAATCAAAAATATCAAATTACATATTTTTTCTCCCTGTTTTAAAATATAGATATTCTGTTCTGATTATCGTGAGATTTGCAGGAGATATGATGTTTTATCGTTGGGAAGTAGAAGGGATCTTGGAAAATTGATATTTTTGTTTAAGTTATTGAGGGGATTTATTGATTCTGAGTTTCTGCTGTCATCTTTGCCATTCCTTATACCGCGTAGTACCAATACTCGAATGAGGGATGTATTCTACGTTTCTGATGTGAGACGACCGATGTCTCCATTATTTGATATGTGTTTAAGGTTTAATGAGTTTGCCGTGGCATATGAAGGGGATTTTGACTTATTACTGGGTTCCTTGAGTGATTTTGCGAGAATTGTGAGAGCTTATATCGATAGTTTGTAATGCGGGTATTGATCGATTGCTCTTACATTTTGTTACATGGGTTACGTTTGAGTTTATGACACTATTCTTCTTTTTTTCACTTTTTGAATTTTGCTGTTTGAGTTACTATTCAATTTGAACATTGAATTGCTCATTGAATTATTTTTTGTTGATTGAATTACTCGAATTGAACGGTGTATATGATTTTCATTTTTTGTCTCATTATTATTGTCAAGTTCGCCTACATACGGAATATTGTATCATTTTTGTTGTCTTAAAATTGGGTATTGACCTGTTAGACATAACATTGTGAAAAAATAAAATAAAAATAAAATATTCCATACACAACAGCAACTGCGTACGGCAGTATTCAACATTGATAAATGTCAAATCAAGCAATGACGGTTACCTAAAAATGATGTTTGTAAATGTGTTTTAGAAAAACTAAATACTAGAAATTCGTTTTGTAGATTGAAACTTGATTGTAAACGTCTAATTTCAAGTCTGGAAAAGTTTCGGAAAAATTCCCTTATTCCTTATTAAATTATGCACGAAAATACGATTTGCTCCATAAGAACACGTGGAAATCGACACATATTTCGGATTTTTTTTCTCAAAAACTAAGTAGACGAAAATCTTTTAATTTAGCAGACACATTTTTTTGAATTTAATTGACGAACTATAATTTTTTCAGAAACATTCCCTTATTTTTGTTTACGCGCTCATAATACCTGAACAGTTTCAAAATTTTATAAAATTTGTGAAACTCAAGTTTTTTATGATTTTTGAATATTTATCAAGTATTCCAAATTTTTGTTGAAAATGTAAAAAATATAACAATGCATATTTTGGGGAAAAAAATAAGAAACACAAATATACAAAATAATATACATTTTTTAAAATTGTTTCTTAGATTTCTTTTGACATTTTCTTTCAGTTCCAATATATTCTGATTTTTCAAAATTTTCAAAATTTCTGATGTAGTACTCACTCCTCAAATCTCCAAAAATTTATGAAAATTTGTCCAGCTCACAAAGATTCCTTCCGATTTTGTAGTACTTTTCAAGTTTTTCAAATTTTTGTTAAAAATTCGAAGAAACACTATCGTGAATATTCCGAAAAAAAAACTCTCAAAAATTATTTTATATTAAGAACTAACTTTTTGTCGATTTTACAGTCATTTATTGTTTTTTTCTTCCCAACGTTTTAACCCTTAGTGTAGGGTCCTCTTCAGGGGATGATGTGTCATTATCTTATATGCAGTCACATTCGTGATGCTTCAATTTTCCACAATTTTACATTTTCACATTTAATCACAATCAATTTTCATATCAACGATGCTCTGCGTGTCAATGTTCGAATCACACAAATTATTTCATTTTTTCTGAAATTGTAATAATTTTGCAAATTTTCTCAAGTTATTCACAATTTTAAAAATTTTTGAATTTTTGAAATTTCAAATTATTAAAAAACTACTAAGAAATTTTGAATTATCAAAAAAAATTGTCCAACTTAATAGGAATTTTCGTGATTTTTTACTGTTTTTCAAGTATCACAGTTTTTTATTTGAAAACGTCAAAACATTATCATGCTTATTTCGACAAAATATAATCATAACAACCCTTCCTCAAAAAATGGAGTCATATACAACCTACCCGGAAAAATCGTGTTCTGCCGCTCCTGTGTCTCACTTCTTTTCTATTTTCATCAAACTGAGTTTTTCTTGTTCTTTTCCTACTAATACAATTATGTTCTGAAATATAATCATAATTATATTACATATTGACGTATATTTTCTTACAATCTGTAAAACACATTATTAAAAAAAGTTATTGTTGGAGACTCTTATGAGTCTTCTAAAAATAACACTTAATTTTGAAATAATTTTTTCTACAAGTGACTTCCAAACAACAAGAAAAATTTTTTTATTATAAAAAGTTTTTAAATCACGAAAACTCTTGAAATTATTCTTCGATTGGCCAGGATCCAAAGTGTACTTGTTCTTTGAACTAGACTGCAATGAAGATTTTGTACTTGCTACAAGTTTTGGAAATTTTTTGTGCCGAGTTCTGAGAACTTAAATAATTACTATTCTTTACTCGAAATTCAAAAACAATTTCAAACATATTTATCGTTTTCTAAAATTGTTTGCGAATGCTAAAGACGCAGTTCAAATATTTTTCTAAAAAATCAATTGAAATGCTCAAAATCGTTGAGGTTTTTAATTTTTGTGTTGCATCAAACTCTTAAAAAAATCTACAGAGCAGTTTATAGAAATACACTCAAACTTCGATTTTATTGGAGGCATTTTCTATTGAAATCCATTGAAATCGAGACCAATTAAATCGCGGTTTGAGTGTACTAGAAATCTACACGAATAACAGAAATTACAACGAAATTCGATGAAAAACATATAACACAAAAATTCTAAAAATCATGCGCATGAAGTTCCAAACGTTTGAAATTGAACGAAAATGAAAAAAAGACAAGTATTTAACAGTAAAAATTTTTCTCATTGCTTTCAACTATATTTCGGTTGAAACAACAAACTTTATGCTCACTTACAAAATATTTTACACAATCCAAACCTTGAGAATAATTAAAAATTCATTCAATATCTCTTTTCGTTTAATTTTAAACGTTTGACACTTAAGGTACATTATGAATCTACGAAACAATTCAAATATGTGTAGATATTATTTTTTCAAAAATTTTGAAAAACATTAAAATTGCAAAAAACTTCAATGCCTAGAGCATCTAATTCTAGAAATCTACATAGAAATCTATACTACCAGAAAATCGTCATAATCGTGGAAATACTTAAGAAATATAAAAAATACAAGTATCAAAAAACAAACGAACCTCAGTAAGTTTAAAACCATGAAAATTGAATTCAATTACATTAAATATGTATAAGAAAAAAGTGCAACTTTCAACAAAAATTTGGATTGACTGAAAATTCTGAAATTCTGAAAATTAAAAAATCGTACTCTTGTCATTCAGATCGTCAAAGATGAAAAATTAAAAAATTGCGTCAAAATATAGGTATTTTTGGTAAACACCCCTCCCGGGAATTTTTGCTGCCTACGCTCTTGATCGAATTCTCTGTTACACTTAGTAATAGGTGATGTTAAACTGTGCGAAAAAATGATTTTCAAAAAATACAATTATTCGCAAACATTTGAAAAAGTGCAATCAAGTCATCCAATCATGAAAGAAAAAAAATGACTTTTACCTGGTTCAAAAGTTGACCAATCGATTCCTCGAGGTTCCCAATCGCAGAATTTACTGGGAAAAGTGAAAGAGAATTAATATCCAAAACCACTCGGTTTGCCACTTTTTGCGCGAGTTTTTGTCTTCTAACCCTCCAAAACAAAAACAAATCGCGGAATCGAAAACGTCGACTCCAATAAACAAGGAATCGATACCCGAAGAATCGACGAGTACAAGAATCGGAATCAAGTACTCAGGAGTCGATTTTTGAAGAATCGATCCGGAATCGCCCATCTCTATGCTAAAGCTGCTTTCAGTCTGTTTCAGTCCACGATCGACCAAGCCGGGGAACGGTGTCGTCGCATGCACGACACGAACACTCGGGCGCTGCAGTTTACGTGAATTTAAAGGCAGCTGACCCGTAAACGTGTCCGAATTTTCTCAACTTTTCCCACTTTCATTGCCCCGGAAAATCTTGACGTCTCGAAATTCGCGATCAGAATAGTCTCTTGGGGCCAGCGTCCCGGAAATCGTCAACGCCACTCGGATTCTGACATTTCGCACGCGCCAGAGGCTCTTGACCATTTGCCGTCGCCAAATTTGAACACTTTTTTCTCGCTAATGGTGCAGCTTTCGCATGCATTTTGTGCGCCCGGAAGTGCCTAAGCGTTAGCGGAAGCGGCGCCGCTCGTGGACTCGAGTGTTTCGGTGAGCTGAAGTTTTATTTTTGTATTTTTTCTTCAAGCCGAGTCGCAGAGGTCGTGGTATAATTTCGAGATGAACAATAACGGGAGGAAATGAACGCGATGGGAGTGAATGAAGACGAGAATTTTTTAACGGTTTTCGAAAAACCGGGTAACGGTTTTTGCAGATCGTGAGGAGGTTGAGAGATTTTGGAGAGAATGGAAAAAAAGTGAAATGCGGGATGAATGTGTGTGGAAGTGTCAGTAGATAATTTTGTTGCGAATTATTAATTAATGGGAGAATCGAAGAGCTGTTTTAGTGAATGATGAAAAATGCGTTGGAATAATAATGAAATTAAAGAAGATCATATCGTGAATGTACTTACTGAAATTTAGAAGCCATGAAAAATGGTTTCATGTCAATTCCTAAGGTCGTATTATGAAATTCGAAATTTTCGAATTTTACTGACTCGAAGATGACGATTCTTCGGAAACATTATTCCTGAAACGAAATTATAATGACAAATGTTTGGCTTTGATAACGTAGAAAATACGAATTTGATCAATTGTTTCATCTCAGTGAATTAGAAAGAAAAAAGAAAATGAATGATAATGCTGAAAATTTGAAAAAATTTTCTATCTTGAAGCATCGGATTTTAGAAATTCACATCGAAATTCATAAAAATAATATAAAACTTTTTGTCTGGTGCGAATTCTGAAAGAATACTGACAGCAATAGAAAGAACTGAATGAAAGAACTGCTTTCTAAAAAATCTAAATAAATACCTACGATCTTCGAAACTTCGATTTCTAGAACATGGATGTACTGAAAAACGTATATATTATAGCGAACAATAGAAATACGAGATATCTTTGACAATCATAAAATACGGTGCGAAATCTTATAAAAACTACAAAAATATGAAAATACATAAAATTTATTAACACGAAAATTCTATATCCATATGTTATTTCCACAGTAATCTATGACATTACTGAAAAAAGATCGAAATTTGAGTTCGAGATCATTAGATTCCAGATTTATATAATATGTACAGTGGTTTATAAAATGCTTCAAAATAGAGGTACATATAATTTTCTCGGAAAATTTTTGAAACAATCCTAGAAATTTATATAGAAAAGTATAAAAATACCACAGAACTCATTAAATTTTATAAATTCTATCTAGTTAATACGAAAAAAGTATGAATATTCTGCACCAAAGATAATGTTTTATGAAAAATTTAAAAAAGAATACCAACGATCTATAAAATTTCGAATTTTAGAACATCATTATTCTGTAAACGTATGTCCCAATCCATAGAAATACGAGAAATCTATATAAATACTAGAAAATGCTACGAAACCTTATAGATACTAAGAAAAAAAGAAAACTCGAGAAATCTATGTTACAGAAAAAAATATACTAACATATATTTTCCTCAAAAATCTATAATAAATAAGTGATATTACTGAAAATCGATAGAATATGAAGTTCTAGAGCATCAAATTCCAGATTTTTATATACATAGCAATTTTCAAGAAAAACAAACCTCTACATCCAGGGAGAAAATAAATATAAAACCAATTCACAAAAAACTCATGTATCCTTCATTTTACTAAATACTTAAAATCATTAAATGCTCAAAAATTTTTCAGACATAATCTAGTAAAAAATTCATAAAACTTACAATCTTAGAACATGACAAATTCTAGAAATCTATTAAAATACTAGAAAAAACTTGAAAAAATCTTCTGAATACTAAAAAATACGTTAAAGCGAAAAATCTATTAACACGAAAAATTTGTAACAATGTATTAATTATGCCAGAAATCTGTAAAATTACTTAAAATCGATCGAAATTTGAGTTATCATTGAATTGCAGATTTCTATACAGAAAATTACAAAAATAATAAAAGCCTATTTAAAAACTCAAAAATTATTCAAAGCTTCGTGAAAACTAAAAAAAAAAAAAAAACGAGAAATACTGGAAATCATTCAATACCTAAAAACCACATTATGTGTTTGAAACAAGTTTTTAAAATTCTTCAAACTTTGAATCCCAGACCATATGATACTATAGAAATCCATAAAAAATCCAAGAAATCCATAGAAAATCCAAAAAATCTCATTACTCTAGGAATATATCTAGTTCTTGAACGATCGATTTTTCATAAAAAAGTTTTTATTTTGTAGGTAATAATTTTTTTATAAAACTTACAGAACTCGCAAAATATAAATCTCGGGGGAAACGTTCTTGCATACAGAAAAAACGTAATGTTCATTTTTTCCATCATTCAAGAACTATATACATTCCTAGACTAATTAAATTTCTTGGATTTTATAATTCAACTTGACTTGTTCGACTTGCATAACTCCACCAATTGTTAATATTTTTTTATGAACAAATAATTGGTTTTTCAAGTGGACAATAAGGCACAAAAAGGTATACAACCCCTTCAGATATCAAAGATCTTCAATAGTGTCATAGATTTTTGAGAAAATTATGTCTGCATACATTTGAGTCATTTCATATTCTTGGCTCCCTTTTTAAAGTATTTCATCGAGTACAAATATGTATTTTTAAAATTTTTCGTAGTAACTACAATTTACAAAATTGTTTTGAATTTTCGAGTTTTCAAATATATTTCAAATGTTTTGGATAATCTAGGATTCGTAGTTTATTATACATATTTTCAGCAATTTAAGGAATTTTCCAGGAAAAAGTATTTTCAAAAGAGAACTAGTACTTCGTAAATTTTCAGTACTTCAGTGTTTATCGCATTTTTTCGGTATTTTACAGTTGAGAACGATTTTCAAGCATTTCGATCAATTTTTATGTAGATATATAAAATTCGAAACCTTAGGAATCGTTTTAAAAAAGTAAGTTTCTAGTAATTTTCAAGTAAAATGAGGGAATTATATCTACATAGCTTCTTACAAATTATAGATTTCTAGTATTTTCATTATTTTCCATATTTTAAGTAATATTGATAATCAGTAGGATTTGCTGGGCCCCTCATAGATATCTATAGTTTATTTTTATTTCAATATAGACATATGTAGTACTAGAATTTGATGCTCTAGAATCTCAAGTGTTAGATACTTTCAACAATTTAATAAATTATTCAAGGAACAGAATTTACATTTATTTGAGGTATTCCACAGGTTTATAAAACTAACATTACTTAGAACATTTTGTATTTTTTAAATCATGAATTTTTTAATGTCTAGTAACAAATACTAGAGAATACTACACAATTGGATAAAACACATTAAGTAACGAAATTCCAAAAACCCATGAAAAACTCAGAATCTGCGGAGTTCTAATTTTCTCAAAAATCTATAAAAATAATAATATTGTTCAGAAATTTGATTCTCAGAGCATCAAATTCTAGAAACCTGAATAGAAATCTATTATGATATCAGAAAATACTTCAAATTGTGTGAATATCTTAAAATTTTCAAAAAATACCAAAAGTATTAGAAAAAAAAATCCTTACCTCAGTTACTTCAAAATCATTATAATTATTACGAATGAACATGAAAAATGTACGATGAAATAATAGGTTCCAAAAGTCGTACGACTAAAAAATCCGAAACATGAAAAATTGTATTTACGTAACCAGATCGTCAAAAAAAATAAAACTATAAAATCACGAAGGAAATATAGTTTGTCGAAAAACTCTCGAAGATATGTGCCTGAAGTTCGAAACGTTTAAAATTAAACGAAAAAAATTTATAAGTTAATATAGGAGAAAAACTTTTTCTAGCTACTTTTGAACATTTTTTGATCGTTACAACGAACTTGATGCTCCTCAAAAAAATATTCGTCACATTTCCCATCATGATAAAAAATCAAATTATTCATACATTTCTTATTTTCGTTTAATTTTAAACGTTTGGAACTTCAGGTACATCTCGAAGATTGGTTTTCCTAAAGCCCTAATAATAATTTATTATTATTTTTTACCAACCATAAATGACAATATAAAAATGTCACTCGTTGATTCTACTCCTATCGTGATTTTACATCGTCAACCATTTTTGATGATCATTCATAATCATTCATGATTTTGAAGTTGAATTAATCTAAAACACTCAAAAAAAATCTACTCAAAATATCTGCATAATTTGAATGTCCATATTTTCGTTATAGCGGATTTTTACGACCGTCGCAACGGTTTTTTCGCACCTTTAAACATATCAAAAAAAGAGGCAGGTTCGCAACTCGGAAATATTTTTTACAATTTTTTACGCTTCTTTGTCGCTAAAAAAACATTCGAAGTGAATGTACAGTCAAATAATATTGTTTAAAATATACAAAAGAAAACAAAAAAAACTTAATAAAACATCTAAAAATAACATATGATAATTTTGGCACGTTTCAATTTTTGGGCGAAAAAAATTATGAAAAGACGAATTTGATATTGAAAAATCTAATGTTGGTCCTGAATTTTTTTAGCTTGCATCAAGCCTACAAATAATTAAATGCAGTATTTTTTACTGTCAGTTTATAAATTTGTTTCTATGATTCGATTTATTTTTAATAACTTAATTGAATTAAATACCATTTCAAAAAAAAACCTATTATGAAAAAATAGTGTACTCATTCTGTACTGTTTAACTATCGCATTACAATGGTCAATATTATACAATTCAACACAATAATCTAACAAAAATGAACATGAATTTGTTTTCTGAATAACCAACTTGCACAAGCGACATAAGAAGCTATGAAAACACACATGAATTCCGAACAAAAGTTCCGTTTGTACACAAAATTAGGTATTTAACTGAACAGGTCTTGATGAATATGCGAGAGCAATCAATCACAAGCTCTTGATGTAAACTTATAATTAATCTGGGAATCCCCGGGATCCTTTCCTTGAGAATGTTAAACACTCAGATAACTTGATTCGAGAAATCTTCCATACTTTTTATTTTACGTATTTCAAAATTATAAATAGAGTGAAATAAAATGAATCAGATTTTTTATTACTGCTTTAAATTTTTCTGTTCTAATTATAAAGTTACGCATTTATTTTTGAACTCTACTAACTTATAACAACGTTGTTTAATGTTCATTTTCCTATTGATTGAAGGATTAGATTTTATTCCATTTCTCGATAAAAAAACATAAACATTTGTTATTCCCGTCTGTTGTATGTTATGAATTGTTGTAACCTCTAATAAAATGTTAAATTCCAATTGTGTTGCCTTTGCAAAAGAGGAAAACTGATAAAATTTACAAACATATATGTTTGCCTTGATTCAGCATTTTTTTTCGTATCACGCAGGTTTTACTTGATTGTTGAACAATGTGTTGCATAAATTAGAAATGGAAGTTGAAAATAGTGTATTTTCTTGCAACAAATCAATGCACGAACACATTGATACTATCAATACAGAACTTGATAGATACTATAAGGTCATTATAATTCACGTCAGATGTTAATTGGCTTTTGAGGAAAAATGTTCGATGGCGTGCTTGCTTTTTATAATATTTGAAATAAATAAATATTAATGTTGCTGGCATTTACTACAAGAACTGTAACGAAAAAAAAATTTTCTGCTTATCATTTTTCGAAATGTCTTTGTTGCATCAACTAAGTTTGTAACATCGTGTAACAAAAAAAAACTTTATTGTATGAAAATGTTGACCATCTTTCTCGAATTCTGAACTATCTCTCAAATCTGCAATTTCATGGATAAATTTTTTCCCTTGTATTTCTAACATACTAGCCAAATTCTCTACTCGTATCACTGAAAATGACCCAATATCGCAGTGGTCTGACCAAATACGGGGTTGCACTGTGAGCAC
Source organism: Platygaster robiniae (assembly GCA_028476575.1). Classification (NCBI taxonomy): domain Eukaryota; kingdom Metazoa; phylum Arthropoda; class Insecta; order Hymenoptera; family Platygastridae; genus Platygaster; species Platygaster robiniae. The sequence continues at coordinate 26,731,171 of CM052025.1, read as the reverse complement.
TTTTTCAAATCTTTTGTCCCCGACTTTCCCCGTTTCACGATGTCCTTGTCTTCTCGGGTAAAAACGAGGACGCCGCAAAGTTAATAAATCGAGGCAAAACCCATAAATTACGCCTCTCTAAATGCCATCCCAGTCTTTTCTATAAAATTATTCGATTTCCACCTTTTCCACATTCCCCATTCCACCAAACATCAAAAACAAAAAAAGAAAACTGTGGCAAATGTGCTAGTATTTTTGCCAAATATGTTCAATAATTCCTAAGGGTATTGTTACTCATAGACCTGTAATTTTCATGTGTAATCTTGTAAGAGATTGCAGTCAATGAAAATTTTTTTTGTACCCCCACTTTTTCTTTTCATCGATCGACACACGATTCAAAAAAATATTATCCTAAACAATCTTATGTGTACTGAAAAATACGAAAAATATAACAAATTTATTAGTATACGAAATGAAGATACGGAATATAATATCGATATTCCATTTATTTACCTAAAATCTATAAAAATCTTAATATGTAATCGTAGAGCAACTTTTTCTAAAAAATTTTGTAGAAATGTTTGATCTATGAAAATAACAGGGAATCATTTGAATTCTTTAACACATCATAAATCTACGAAAAAACTTTGTTCTGAACAATGCTGGCATTTGAAATATCAAGAATCTAGAAAAATTTGGAGTTGAAAGCATTATTAAATACTCGAAATTTGAATTGCTTTTTATACAAATTGTAGAAATCTAAAAGAATGATAGAAAGTGGAACGAAATTTCGTAAATACTAATAAATATGGAAAAAAAACTTTGAAAAATCTGAAGAAATTTTTACGGATCGCTCTATTGATTTGTAGAATTTGATAGGAGGCATAGAATTGCAAATTTCAAATATTTGATGTGTATATAAGTTTTTCAGATAACAGAATTTTTTATCAGAAGCTTTTTTCGTATTTTTAGATAGTAAGATTTCAAGAATATTCTAGTATTATTAAAGTTTCTACATGTATAGATTTTCTGAATTATGTATATGCTCTGAAATTCGAAATTTTATACCAAAATGTTTGACAAAATTATGTTTACAAAGTTTTTAAATATTCAATGATTTACAGTAACTGTCACATTTTATTCAGTAGTATTCATGAAACTCTAGAGAATTTTTTTGTTTTTATAGATTTGTAGTATTTTAGTTAATTGCAATGTAAACAAATATAAATTCAGGATTCGACCCTCTAAAAATCCTATTTAGATTGATTTTTAATAATTTTATAGTTTTCTGGACAAATTACACCTACATACATAAATTTATGCCAAAAGTTTTTGCATTTTCGTATTTTTATTGAATTCATAAAATTTTGTACCCTTTTCTAATCAACATTTTTATAAATTCTTAACATTTCTATTGATAACTGCTAACTATACTTTTACGAAAATTTGATGCTATACTATCGAAAATTTCAAAGATTTTAAGTATTACGATCAATTTTTCGGCAAATAGTACTTTGCATAAAAATTTTTAGTACTTTTCTCGTACTTTTCCAGTATTTAAACAATTCAAAGAACTAGGTATTTTTATGAATTTCTAGAGATTTTTCCTTGATTATTTATATCGTCGTCACCGTTAGCCTCTTCAAAAAAAAAGTTGTTTCGGGGAAAGGGCCATAACTCCGCCAATTGTTAATATTTTCTTATAAAGAAATACTAATTTTTTTAAGTGAACAATACACTATTAAAAAACTACAACTTTTGTGACATAGCATTATTGCTACATTCCTTGAAAGTTATTCCAAACCATCCTCATTTTGTCCGCACAAAAAGGTATATAACCCCTTAAATTTTAGCAATTCGATTTTTATTCTAAAATTTAGTCATTCGATATTCTCTGTCTATTGATATTTCGAAAGCAACAACATTTCTTTCATTTGTGTATTAAATTGCAAATGACTACAAATTTTGAATAAAATAACGATTAGATTCTTCAAAAAACTATGAGTATATTAAAAATAATTGTCGGATGATGAGGACATGTGTTTGATGCTACAGGTAGTCATAATGTTGCAATCATAACCCTCACTATTTACATGGTTGTGAGAACCATACCATTTTCTTACTGCCCCCAAAGAACCTTCAAAAGTCTTGCATGAAAAACAATGTTGGCTAACTCTGTTTCTGTCACCAGTTTCGTAAAAATTGATCAATTTCACGATTATGTAAAAAAAGACGAAAAAATCGCCGATACGAAAGTCACTGGCATGAGAAAAAATGACTCCCTCGTTGCATCACGTAATTTACATCGCTATGAGTTAAATTTGGAACAATCGTAATTCTTTCGTTGGGAAAGAGTGGAAAAGGGGGAAGGGGGAGGGGGAGAAGTATGTTTGCTCTTTTTTATCGTAAACGTTTGCTTTATTCAGGGAATAATGACAAAAAAGCGTGACGCCGGGGGAAGAGAATTTTTTTCGTGGTTTATCAGTATAAAAGAAATAAGAACGTCAAGACATCGTTGACATGGAAATGTAGTTCGATCGTCATACGCGTGCAAGTGGGAATTCCGGGTGTCATAAAGGTTTTTTCCAATTTTCTGCAATGAATGTTGATTAGTGTCAGGGAGGTTAAAACGAAATTTCTTGATTTTTTTAGAATCAGTAAATACTAATATTTAAGAAAATGCAAGTTGCCATTCTCGAAATGTGGTCATATTGTCTAACTATAATAAGTCAAGAGTTAGAAGTTTCAATTCTGAAATTTTAAGTTTGAAATTCACTACTACTAACTAAAAAAAAAAAATGCTCTAAATCCCCAACTGTCCTATTCCAAATAACTAAAATTGATTGAGCTTTCAAAAAAATTTTGGCAAAAACCAAAAGCTAGAAATTCGAGAATTTTCGAAACTACCTGCGTTTCTTCGAGATAACACAATGCTACGTATCATAAAGTCCCAAGTTGCTCCCGTGAGAAAAACCGGAAAATGCCATCGCAAGGAAAAGTGGAAAAGAATGACACGCTCGTAAACGCCTCGTAATTCAAGTCCATTCGATCGTGCTCTATAATATGATGATGTGCCATCAATTTTTACGATCCTCATTTTCCCACCAAAGACTTCCCGGTTCCAATAGTTCACTTTCATAGGATAAAGCGAAAATGAGAAAATTCTGCAGAGAAAATTGTGCAACGACCGACTTTACCTTCGAGTTCGGTTTCATCCGAAAACTGGTTATTTCTTGTAAAAAAAAGACGGATAAAAAGCGAGTCACACTTACTATACGCGTAATAGATCATTACTCGGACGAAAAAAAAACGCGTGATACGCCTATTTATTATCCGGATTAAATTGATGGTTCTGATAAAACTTTTCTGAACTGTTTTAAAGCAGCGATGAATTGCTGAATTTGTGCATGATACGATTAATCAATACATCGTGTTGACTCAATGTTTCATTATAATTTGAATGAGTTAGAAATTTTAATTCTGTTGTTACTAATGTTTCAGATTTATTTATACTTTGATATTTTGATTGATGAATTCTAATCTTATACTTTATTTATGTACTATTGATTTATACTTTGCACATTGCTTTGTTAAAATACAATCAAATGTTATGACAATCAAATGTTATACAAAAGTTGCCTTCGAAACATTCTAGATTTGAAGTTCACATTTTGATTTTCATTAGGTTTGGAAGTCTTTTTCAATTGTTTTTTTTGGCTTTGATAATAATCAACGAGTTAAACTTTTTTGGCAGTCAATCCATTTTCAATTTATTCAGATATTTACTTTCATAATTAAGCAAAGGAATAACTTCCATTGAATAATATTTTCCAGAAAAAGGCTTTCCTCATTATTAAATCGAATCGTTCATTAATAATAGTATAAAATTTTTAAGCCACTACAATTATAAATTTATTTACTCTTTTTCAAAAAGTCGCAAACATCGAATCCTAAAATCATGAAAAGTCATTTCATATCTACTTTATAAAAATATATATAACTTACGAATCACAAGAATAGGCTTGATCTTTTACATATTTAATTTCAACTATAATTATTTTTAAAACATAATGATCATGTTATTCAATGGTACTCTTAAAAGTTCTAGTGAAATCTTCGAAATTAGAAAACCCGTAAAGAAGTTGAAGGAAAAGTATATGTAATTATCTTCGCTCTATTACGGCAAAATCACTAGGCATCATATTTTTCTTTTCTGAAACTAAAATTTCTATGTCAATTCATAAAACAAGAAACCACCAGAGAAACGTGTTTCCTGAATTTTTTACAATTATTATCAAAAGTATTTTATTTCGAAAAAAAAACCACACCTAGGAAAAAGAATTTCTATAAATGATGTTGCTATTTTTGTGAGGGGGAGGGGGTCTTGAAAATTTCATTTCACAAATTTTTTTCTATGAAACAATGTTCCAATACAAAAATGTGTGTGTGTGTGTGTTTTTTTTTTTTTTTTCGTAATCAATGCGTTCGAGGTGTAATTAATCAATTCTCAGAATTTCAAAATAATATTTTAATTTATTGATAAAATTAAGCATTATGTAGAAGTTTATTTTTGCTCTCATAAAATTTCACGATGCTGTAGAAGTTACAATCTTCTTAAATCCCACCATTTTAAAATTAATGTATTTATATTTTACTGCATTTTTGCGGAGTTTGATGAGAAAATGGAAAATCTTTATAGAAAATCAGGAAACATTTTTGAATTTCTACAAGTTTTTCGAATTTTTTTGGATTTTCGACAATCATTGAAATTTTAGTTTTTTTCCCCGTTTTTTGCCAATTTTAATGCACTACGAATCAGTTCAAAGTTTAACTATTTAAAAAAAATTTGTCGGACTTGTTCGAAGATTTCGTAAAACTCAGTAAAAAATATAATAACCTTTAAAATTCAAGAATCAAAAAATATTCCACACTGTAAAAAAAGTTTGTGAATTTCTCATAACGTAGTGTAGTAAATTTCCTATACCTCAAAATTTACTATACCATAATAGAATTTTTTCCTCGACCATAGGACTTTTACTATTCTTTTCATGAATTCTTTCTATGTCTGGCGTATGAAAGATAAATATAGTAATTTTACTAAGAAACAACATTGTTTTTACCTTCTCGCTGTACTAAAAATATCTTTCCAAGGACAAAAAATTTTTCTTAAATTTTTTCAACTATATGGTAAAAAAAGTTGGTAAATTTTCCAATGCCGGGTATAGTAAATTTCCGAAAATTTTCCTTTTTTCTATACTTCATTCGACACTTTTCTACGACCATTGCTTATTTATTACATTTTGCTTCAGCATTTTTTCAATGTCTCTTATAGTGAAAATGAATATATTAATTTTACTACAGAACGATGGAAAATTTTAACTATTCCTGAGTACAAGAAAAAAATATACAGCCCTGTTTTATAACCACTATTGGAGATATTTCGTACTCGAATGAGGTAAAACTACTATACTGAAGTATGGTAAATACTATTGATATACAGTAACGCTACTATACACTGGTATAGGAAAATTACTAACCCTGGAATGGGTTACTTGCCTCCAATACCGGTATGGGAAAAATACCATAAATTTTTTTTACAGTGCATCTTACAAAGGTCGTGTATAGTTTTGAGATTTCGAATAAATATCTGAAACCTTAAATTATATAGATGAATTTTGTAAAACGTAAAAAGTTTTGAGAAATTGGTTAAACTATAATTTATGAATTGATGTATTCAAGTCTCTTAATTAAAGATGATTAATATAGTTCATATAGAACACAATTTTTGTCATATATGTTAAAAGAACTAATACTGCACTCAGTCACTATTAGATTATGATTATCAGAAAAAATTGCGTCAATCACCTTTCATAGTTACCTACAGTAATTAATAATTATTGATATTCGAACAAATACTATCTCATGTTACTTATATTTTTTTTCTCTTTTCGTTTATTTCATAAACGTTTGAAATTTCAAGCACATATATCCATTTGGAACCTGAAGTTCCAAACGTTCAAAATTAAACGAAAAAAATTTAATATTAGAGAAAAATATCCTTTAGGTGCTTTTGAATATTTTTGGAACGGAACCACAAACATGATGCTCCCCAAAAAAATATTTGTCACGCTTTCTGTCATGATAAAAAATCAAAAAATTCACACATTTTTTATTCACGTTTAATTTTTGACGTTTGGAACTTGAGGTACATACGATTCAGAATTAAATACGAGATGTATTTTTCGTGAGTCACGTATATTTCGGAGAAGAAGAATATAAAAAATATGCAGACGACAAAATAGTGTCTTTTTGATGCCTCCGCATCCTTTTTTATTCCGCGGCCATGGAATGAAAAAAAGTACTTACTTTGCTTCCCGCATTGTAACAATCGTTCATTCCCCGATGCCGATGCCCCTTTTACAGAGCTACTTAAATCTCAACTTGTCTCAACTTCCCACTTGCACCACAGGCATTGTTTCAAATACAAATGTAAACAAAGAACCGATAAAAAAAAGTTCTGCCATTTATTTGCCGATATACACGAGTGATTCATGGATTTCCGAAAAAAAAGATGCGTTTAAACAAGGAAGCGATGTATATTCGACGATAGCGAAAAGCAGCCTTTTATATTATCTAATCTCTTCCGAGTTCAAGCGCAAGCAATTAAGAACTGCCACGGTTTTTGTCTACGTGATTATCGATTCGCTCGCAACAAAAGAGTCTCGTACAGACTTGGAGATTTTTATTCAAATGTGGCAGATAACGAGATTTTGAAGAGTCGGAAGTTATCGGGAAATTTATCAATGGGAAGAGTTAGGGAAAGAAATTTTTTTGCTGTTATTTTGGATGGATATTGAAAAATGAAAAAAGGCTGAAGGGGATCCATAAAAAATTTGTTTGTTCGTTAATTGAATTACATTTGATTCGATGAATTTACCTTTCTTTTTGTAGAAAATCATGAAAATGCAAATTTTATTAGATAACAATTTTCGAAATTTGATTGATATTTGACTTTCGAACACTTATTATTCTGACCTTAAAAATATGCAAATTCGAAAATCACACATTCAAAAATCCAAATAATGGATATTAATTAATGGTTTCAGAAAGACAAAAAAATTTTAAGTGGCCCTCATTTCTTCGTGACGTGTATTATCATTCAGACATATCAGTAAATACTGAACAAAAAACTCGTAAAAATATTTTCACCTCGTATCACTCACACAAAATTTAATCGAAAATTAATGTGTGAATCCTCCATCATGCATACATAATGAATAAAAAGAAAAATACAAACAAACGATCCTACATTCTACGGTTCAGTGCGATTTGCATAATCCAAGTGAAATGTAATTCGCAATAATTTTTTCCCTACTCATTACAGATTAAGCTTTGTTTATTTACTACCAACCGCATAAATTATTTTTCGAGCAAGTTAAACGAGTGTAACACTCGTACGTTGTGGCCTTGCAGAATTTGAAACGCATTTTTATTACTTTTTTTTACTCTGGATTGGAATTCTCAGAATTTTTGAATGCTTCGTCTTCAATTACATAAAAATGGGAAGTTATACAATTGAAAAATTTAATTTCAATATTGTTACGAAACTTTTCATTTTTTCATAATCATTTTTTGAAAATTGAAAAATTTGAGTCTCATCTATTGAATTTGTAGGTATTACCATTTTCTAAACTCTTTTGAATTTTGAATTTCAACACTCAAAATTTTCAAAAAGCTTCATTCCATGGTCTTATTAAAAAAAATTTCAGAATTTCGCAGATCGATTGTTAAACATTGATTTAATAAGATTTCTATTGCACTTACTTGAAAAACACAATTACAATTATTGCATTACCACAACGAGAATATTTTTAATATTCAATTGATAACCTGTTTTTCCAACGCTTCTGTGAATTAATTATCATGAATTGTTTTTATTGTTCATATATTTGAATTACTTGCACATTAGTAAAACAAAAAACAGCCCGAGAATGCGAAGAATTACACTTGTAAATCCGAAAAAAAAACACAACTACGTAATTTTCTTTCATAATTCGTCAAATACCGCTTCTTGTAAGCATAATCAGCAATTACAAAATTGTCGACATCGATCGCGAGCTACTCGTTTTACAAAGTTAACAAGTTGTGTAACGAAGATGCAATTAAAATTCTTTTTAACGGAACCTTCATTCGAGAAAAATGTGCCTCGATTGTGCCCACGTTTTGGCCTTAATGTCACCAATCTATGTCGAAACAATGGCGTTTTTGCAATAATTTGCCACTCCTACAACAACGGTGACAATAAACAAATGAGGAGAAGAAATCAAAATCCGGATTTTTAGTTTGAACGTTTCAACTACGAAGAATAATTTTTATGTATATCAATTACATTAAGGGGTTATATGACTTTTTGGGCAGACAAATTGAGGATGGTTTGAAGCATCTTCTAAGTATGTAGCAATAACGTTATGTCACAAAAGTTATGTTTTTTTAATAGAGTATTGTTTACTTGAAAAAACAAGTATTTGTTGATAAAAAAATACCAACCATTGGCGGAGTTTGGCCCTTTCCCAGAAACAACTTTTTTTTTGAAGAGGCTTATGATGACCACGATGCAAGTCTAACAAGTCAAGTTAAATCATAAAATCCAAAATATTTCATTACTCTAGAAATATCCTTGTTCTTGAACGATCGTTTTTATATATTAAAGTTTTTATTTTGCAGATAAGAATTTTTCAATAAAATTTCCAGAGCTCAAAAAATCGAAATCTCGGAAAAAACGTTCTTGCATACAGAAAAAACGTAATATTCATTTTTCAAAAAAAAAAGTTGTTTCTGGGAAAAGGCCATAACTTCGCCAATTGTTGATATTTTTTTATAAACAAATACTTGTTTGTTTAAGTGGACAATACACTATTAAAAAACAATAACTTTGGTGTTATAACATTATTGCTACATACCTTAAAAGTGACTCCTAACCATCCTTAATTTGTCCGCACAAAAAGGTACATAACCCCTTAAAAAAAGTTCTGGCAACATTCTCAAGATTGCAAATGGTAAACACCACAATGTGGGACAATATATTGAGATTTTTATAAACTTTTTGAGAAAAATGATGATCAAATGGGTATACATAAATGAATTTCATTGGAATAAAAATAAGTATGTTTTGCTGACGGTGTGTATGCCGAAAAAATTTTCTAAAGGGTTTTTTTTTGAATAAATATACGTTTTTTAGAATTTCAAAATTGTTCATCATTGACGATCAGGTTGCGGGAGTACGATTTTACCAAGTTTGGAATTTTCGGACTTTAAAGTCATAGAAATTTTTTTAATATACGTATTTAATATGATAGGATTCGATTTTTGTAATTTTTGAGTCACTGATGTTCAGGTTTTTTTTCTAATTCCTCCAGTATATTTTATACTTGTTCAGTATTTATATAACTTGGAGAATTTTCTGATATTTTTGTGGATTTCTATAAAGTTTCCTCAAATTCGATGCTCTAGTAATAAAATTTGGAACCATTTCTGATATTTTGATCAATTTTTGAGAGAATATTATCTACACAAATTTTAATTATTTCACAGGTTTCTAGAATTTCATTATTGAATGTTATTTATAAATTTTTTAGTATTTGCCTATTTTTATGTAGATTTTTAGAGGCTTTATTCGCTCTATCAATTTCTAGAATTTTATACTATACTATTCACCATTTCTTTCATTTTAAACAATTTTTTTAAACGAAAAAAATTTTCACAGATTTCTATTACTTTTCGTATTTTTTTAGTGTTTGTATGATTCCAAAGATTTTCTCGTATTTTTGTGCATTTCTAAAAAGTTTCTTCAAATTCGATGCTCTAGAAAAAAAATTGAGCTCTACACAAATTGAAATCTACATAACAATAAAATTTCAATAGGTTTCCAGTTATTTTCTAAAATTCTGGGAAAATAACCTTTACATAGTTTTTAGTATTAATTTCATTGATTTCTTGTATTTTTGTGTTCTTCAGTATTTAAAAAATTCTGAATCATTTCGCAGTATTTTCAAAGATTTACAGTAGTTGAATAGATATAGTAGCTCGCTGAAATTTGAAGCCCTATAAGTTATAGTTCTGTAAATTTCAAGTCTTTGTTTAGATTTTTCAAAAAACAGTACTTTTATAGATTTCTATAACGTTTCGTATTTTTTTTTTAGTGTTAGTATGATTCAAAAGACTTTCTGGTATTTTTATGTGTTCTTACGTAGATTTCTCAAATTCAGTGCTCCAGGATTTTAATGCACCTGAAGTTCCAAACGTTGAAATTTAAACGAAAATAAAAAGCATGTGAACTTTTTGATTTTTTATCATGATAGAAAGTGTGATAAATATTTTCTTGGGGAGCTTTATGTTTGTTGTTACGAAACAAAAAGTGTTCAAAAGTAGCTAGAGAATTTTTTTCTTTTATATTAACTTATAAATTTTTTTCGTTTAATTTTGAACGTTTGTGATTTCAGACACCTAGGATTTTAAGTTTTTTCAGGTTTTTAGAATTTTTGTAAATTCTAATTTTTCTTCATTATTTACTATAGCGAAATAATTTTAGAAATTTTATTTTTCACGACATCTTAGCTAAACATTTACAGTAAAATTCTATTGCATGAAAAAATTCTTGTGAAACTAGGATTGTGTATTTCCAAGTTAGTAAAATTAGGAATTCCGAATTTTGTTTAACATTCAGAAATCACATGAAATCGGTTGTCATGTACTCTAGATTTCAGTAAGTATACTTTCGTAATTTTCATTTATTTTTATTATGTATTTCTTTTTTATAATTTACTTTATTTTCATAATCATTTCAATTCTTATGTTAATTTTTTTTTTAACAATTACCAAAATATGTGCCTGAAGTTCTAAACGTTTAAATAAAATGAAAAAAATTTATAAGTTTATTTTCGAGGAAAAAATTCTCTAGCTGCTTTTGAACACTTTTTGATCGTAACAACAAACATGATGCTCCCCAAAAAAATATTTTTTACACTTCCTATCATGATAAAATATTAAAAAATTCACATATTTTATTTAGTTTCAAGCGTTTGGAACTTCAGGTACACACCAAAATTAAAAAAATCAATATTTGATATTTACACAGAACTTTCTAGCATAATAAGTGATGATATTGAAATACGACTAAAATAGTATAAATTATATTTTGCTGATTGTACATGAGATAATAGAATAAAAAAAAAATGAAAATGCGGGTGTAGTGGCGTACCTCCTGATTTTCAACAAAAAAAATGCATGCAAAAAATTCACCGAATGTAATCACTTTTCAAGTGATACCTCCCACTGATCATTTGAATTTTTTTGTATCCAAGCTAGATGAATTCCAAAAAAGTGCAGTCATTAGCCCCAGTTCACCCTAATTTTCAAAGTAACGATATGAACATAGAATTCCCAAATTTTGAATATTTCAGAAATCCTTCAAAACTTTCATGAAATTCGATCCATGGGCTCGTTTCTTTCTCGAAAAAACTGGCGGTGCCAGGAATATCGTCGAAAATAAAAATGACGAGCTTTATTAGTTGGCGTGTCGTAGATATTCGTCCGACAAAAGTCGGCTGATATTCAACCGGTGAATCATCATTTCATATTATGATGATCCGCGCCGGATTCGAATCCACACTCGAATAATGGGATTCATCTTACGAGCGCGTTGACACTTATGCAACTTTTGTTTGAGTGCTCAATCAGAAGGCCGAAGTCGTTATTTAATGAATGCTTCAATCCGTGGCTCGAGCGGCGTGATTTCCATTTCTTCAAATATATCTCGTCGCGTAACTATCATATTTCGTCGGCGCACTTTCGGCCAGTTTTTCTTTATCGGTCATCGCGACAATAAATGAGACGTGCCGCCGATTGTTTGTCGGGGATTTTATTTGCATTAGATCAAATCCAAGTGGGCATGATTAGATTAACCGGTAAGTGTTTAATCTCGAGAAATCGAGACTTTTTTTGATTGTTTGCAATTTTTTTATCGGACATCGAGAATTTTTTTTCATCCTTATCGATTTTTTTATTCAATGTATGTTGCCAATTCGATTTCATGAAATTAAGTTGCAATTAGGTATTCGTCAGTGATAAGATTTTTCTTGGGAAACTGGCTTTGGTACTTGGAGATGAAGATGGAGCTAAATGAAAACAGGAGAAATGATGACTTGTAGTCATTATGTGTTTAATCAGATTTATTTCATACAGTATTCTTTATCTTCTGATCAACATTTTGAACCATATGGTGTCACCATCAGGATCATTCAAAATGTTTCCCGAATTATATTGTAAGAACAAAAAAGGTCTGATATATCAGAATAAACCATCGTCGGTTTTTTAAACAACTCGATTTCATCGTGAACCGAGTCACAAAAGTCTTTTTTAACTTATAACTACTTACTCGTTACCGAAAAAATGTAACATGTGCATGAAGTTCCAAACGTTTAAAATTAAAACGAAAAATGAAAAAAGACAAGTATTTAATAAAAAAAAGTTATCTTGTTGCTTTCAAAGATATTTCGGTAAAAATAACAAACTTTATAACAAAAAAAAATTCATAACAAATAAGTTTTTCAGCTATTTTTTTATTTGGAGTAGCACTACCCACCTAAAAAATCCTGGATTAAAATATCCAAAAATACCCATAAAAAAATGCAAATATTTATGAATTGTAGTTTTGTCGACTTGTTGAACTTTTGACAATTATCAGAATTCAGAAAAGTTGTGTAGTTTTCAATTTTTAGTGGAAACTTTTTGGTTTTTGAATTTTTAAAGATTACGCTCAGTTTCTGTAGTTTTACATCAATTCCGAAAATGTCTAAGATGATTTACAAAATTTAGGTGCATGCATTTTCTGAAATTCTACAACTTTTTATAATTTTTCAGAATCATTGACAATCTTTTGAATTCCAAATGATTTTTGTTTTACAAAAAATTTTCAAACTTGGAACGGAATAGACTGTTCAATTTTTCGCTACAGCGGAAAATTTTCTTGGCTTGATTTTCTCATATGTTTCAATACTTTCTAATAATAATTTCTAAGAATAATTTTAAACTTGTATTAAAAAAATGTAAAACACAATTCACAAAATTCATAAACATATTCTGAAAATCGCTACAAAAATCTTGATATTTTTCTAGAATTCTTGATAGTTTTTCAAATTTTCAACGTGTTATGATTTTCCGTAATTTTCAAAATTTTTGACATCATATAACAACCACATATCAAAAAATTTCACAACTTTCTCAATATGTTTAAACTTTTCTTGAACAATTCAAAAAATTCTATCTTGCATATTTGGAGGAAATTATGAATATTTATAATAATGAACAAAATAAACAAAAATTCATTTAAATTTTCTGATATTCTGCAGATTTTTAGAATTTTTTTGAATTGTTGTCCTAATCTTCAGAGTTTCAAATGTTTTTCGATTTTTAAAAAATTTCATAATTCTAAACGTAATGCAGACTATAAAATTTTCGAAATTTATTGGATATTATCAAACATATTAAGATTTTTCTTAGTTTTGGATTGCTTTTTGAGTAAGTACCTGCTCAATTGTAATGCGCATGAAAAAATTTGAAAAAATATTTTCATGCATGCCTATTTCGTCGAAATACATATAATAATGAACACAATTTTTAATGAAGGGTGTTTCCTCAAATTATGTAAAAATTTCGATTTTTTTAGGTTGAATAATTGACAATTTTTGGAATTTTGATGTGTTACGATGTATCAAAATTTTTAAAGTTTTGAATAACATCAAACCTACTATTTAACAGTTTCAAAATTTCAAAAATTTGTCAAACTCGCAAGGTTTTTTTCATGATTCTTAGATATTTTCCAAGTATCCTAAATTTTCGTTGAAAATGTAAAAAACATTACAATGCATATTTTGGGGAATTATAATGAGGAACACAAATTTACCAAATAATATACATTTTCTTAAGTTTAGATTTTTTTTAGATTTATTTTGACATTTTCTATCATTTCCAATACATTCTGATTTTTCAAAATTTTCAAAATTTCTAACGTAGTACTCGCTACTAAAATTTACCAAACTTTATGAAAATTTGTCCGGCTCACAAAGATTCCTTTCGATTTTGTGGTACTTTTCAAGTATTTCAAATTTTACTTAAAATTTCGAAAAAACGCAATCGTGAATATGGCCTGCAATCAATAATTATCATTAGTTAAATACTATATTCCAATTTCACCAATTTTTTTTCCATTTTCATTTATTTCTTAAACGTTTGGAACCTTAGGCACTTCTCTGCAATAGTTATTCTCGTTTGTTTGTTCCCGTCTTATTATTACAATTAGCAAGTTTGTTCGATGTACGCAATAGCTGTAAATGACGAGTGATATTGTCGTGAAAAACCCCCCGGACGTATTTGAGAGTAACACCCGCGTCATCGACGTATCTGGATGCTTTATAATCTGTCACTTTAGGTTTGCATAATCAGCTATTGTAGCAGCTGAATCGCATGCATAGGAAAAAAAGAGTATTCTGGAATTTGCCTCTGAAAAACTGCAAAAATACTATTAAAAGTGTCAATTTCGATTTCTCTTATGTACATATCGAAATTTTTTCATTTGATACATCTTTCATAGACTTTATCTTGAAATCATGTTTGAAATGTCATAGACCCGTATTTGAAAAAGATTCCAAAGAAATGCACATTTTATTGATCGTCTTTAAGATGTATTTAAAAATTTTAATATATTTTGATGTATACATAGTAAAATTTTTACCGAAAAAAATATACATACATTTTAAATCAAGTATACTTCATAGGGCTGAGTTAAGGACTGATAAATTCTCGAAATTATTTGTGATTGAAAAGAACAAAATTTTGCAGAATTTAGTGCACACAAAAATGTATCACTGTTTACCGTCTGCTAAGTGCTCTATTTCATCCTAAAACGTCATTGAATGACTAAAAAAATTCAAGATGCGTTTCCATGATGCTGCATGTTTCTTTTTTTTCCTGTGGTTTGGTGAACTCATTACGAAACGCATGCTGTGCACAAATATTGCACAATCTGTAAATCTGATTCTGAGTCAAGGCACATGAACGTAGAAATCCTATGTATGTGATACAATTTGATTTTTAGAGGTAAATAATTATTTTTTGAATACCTTTTTTACTTACTTGAGTTATGGTAATATAACTATGAAAGAAATTGAGATCGGATTTTAGAAATCATGGAATTTATCAAGAAAATAATATCCGATTCATCTAAATTATGATTTTACGTAAAATCAATGTTATGGTATAAATCAGAAATAAAGGTTAAGCAATATGGTAAAATGATTAGAGAATTTTTAAAAATTTTTATAGTTTGTGATGTTCGAACAGTCTATAACTGTTTTGACATTTTTAATTGCTGTCCAAATGATTTTGACACATTTTTGATCGTTCATCAAATTTTCGTAAATTATGTACCCCAAGTTCCAAACGTTTTCAACGATTCCTTTTCATGTGGAGGATTATGTGAAATATTTTATTAGTGGGCATGAAGTTCATTGTTTGTACCAAAAAGTCTTTAAAATCATCAGACACTTTTTTTTTCTTGAATGCCAATCTTTTTTCCTTCTTCGTTTTATTTTAAACGTTTGGAGCTTCATGTACATATAAATTTAGTTTGAGAACTTGTCAAAGGTTTCAATAATTTAGGTAACAAACAACTTTTTCATATTTACAATGTTTTCAACACTTAAGACAGTTTTTAACTGGAGCAGTCAAACTTCAAATATTCTTACAGTTCACAGTTTCCAACAATCACAAAATTTTATCAGTTTATAACAGTTGTGAAATTTTCAAATTTTAGACAGTTATGATAAATTTTGATAGTTTTCAAATTATTATCAATAGTTGCGAAAAATTAGTCGCTATTTATCAGTTTTTACAACTCAACAGTTTAAAAAATTGAATAATTTTGAATATTTTGTATAAAATTATTTTCACCCATAGAACTTTTAAAATAAACTAGTTGAAATTTTCAAAATATTTGCATCCATTCTGCCAGAATTTTATTAAAACTTTAAAATAGCTTGTAAATTTTACACAGTATTTTTTTATTTAAAATTATTTTCAAACACATGAAAAGAAAATAAAACATGAACCGATCCCAAAAATTTCATGGATTTCACAATACATACATATTTCAAGATTTTTCAAAGCTATGTAGAATTTTTATTTCTTTGTGTAACTTTTGTAAAATCATCACAATTTTTAAAAATATTTTGTAAGGTTTAACCAACTTTTTTTAAAATTTCGAGTCAAATAACTTCATAACATTAAGAAATTTAATATCAAAAAATTGAAAAAAGTTCCAGTACTCTAACAATTCATAATTTGTTGCTGCAACTATGTAACGAAAATTCGAAACGTTTGCAGTATTTCAGTAATTAAAGTAAAAAGCAATTTTTTCACTCTAGTTAATTTTTTTCCTAAATTGAAAGCTCCAATCTATCCCTGTATAAAATACACTTTACTTATTATCATTAATTGTAGGATAAAAAAAACGCGAAACCATCAAATTTTTATCAACTGCACTACATAATAGAAAATTTCTAAAAATTTCAATCTCACCATCTTATCCATTTTCCAACCATGACATAAATAACCGAAATTCTCCGTCATCCTAACGAATTTAGAAATGATAAATACGAGCATGAACTTTTTTCTTGCATCAGTCGGACCCAATTCAGAAGATCTCGAAAAAGTCGAACACTTCAGACACAATACCCAAAATTATAACAGTGGAAAATATTTAGACGACGCGTTAAAAATAACGCGATGCCAACAAATCGATAGTGATTTATTCCCAACTCACGATTTGATATCGCAAGTGAAATATTTCCACATATGTAGGTACGGTTGTGTAAAACTATGTGTAAACATATTGGAAAAAATTCATTTCTAAAGCTTCTTTAAGCGTTATTTTAGAAACTTAAGGTTTTCGTACAATTTTTCATTTCTGGGTAATCTTTTGGAGCTTTAGAAACGTCAAATCAATCAAATTTTATTGTATATCAGAAAATATGTTCGTATGCCAAAATTTTTGCACCGCAGTGAACGCGTGAAATGATCAAATGACTCCTCTAACGAACGCAATAAATACTATCTGGCGATCAATTTTTTGTCTCGCTATACGTTTCAATACAATCCCAATGGAGAGATAATCGCATCATGTTGAACGCGTTTTACAACTACTTTGCGATAACGGATTGTTTATATTTCATTGTCTCATCCTCGGAAATCGAAACCGAGTCGAATTGAAACCACCTTGTCGGAAAATAAAATTAGAATGAAAAATGCGCTGCATCAGTTTCCATTTCGAGATTTTGATTGATCGATTGCGGTAATTAACAAACACTTATGAATATTGTGATTGATGTAGTGTGCAATTTGATCGAACTTGGGAAAATTCAATGATTCATTTGACATGAGAGAGGTATTTGGAAGAATCGAAAATTTCATTTTAGTATCATTTGTTCTAGTTAATTTAATTTTTTAAATATTTCAAAACGAAAGTCAAGTTTGACGATAAATTAAAAATAAATTTATGCAGCGTACGATAAAGAAATTATGAAAATTTTTTGTGGAAAGTTTTCGATATTAGTTTCAGTAAAAATTGTTCATTAAACACTAATAGACATAGCTGTAAACAATTTTGCATTTTTTTGTAGATGTGTGTATAAGACTAATCAATATGTAAAAACTTGTAGTTTTTTTTCAACGTGGACGTGGATGCATATAGTAAACATTTGCAATAAAAGTAATTTGTATGCGTACATGGCGGGCTTTCTAATATAGAACTGCAACGACGTGAAGCGAATGCAATTAGTTCGACTTTTTCTTGTCATGCAGTATTTAGCACACCATCGTTTTCATAATTTTAATACACATTCGTGAAAAAATTTTCAACCTTGATTCAATTTTCATAGTAAAAAGTTCATAGATATCATAATATTTGCTGTTATATATTTTGTGCTGAAAGAATTAATACTTTCGAAATTTCTTTTTCTTCCTGGATGAGTTTCTGCCCAAAATACCACTTATTCAGATTACAGTGTAATTTCCAAAGAATTACCTACTATTCTCCAGATCAATTTTAAAAAATGTTTGTCTTGAGCAGGCCTGAAATTTATGTTTCCCTCGTGTTTATCACCGGTGACATCATTTCGCCAGACTTTATTATCACTGCGAAAATTTTCCTTGGGGGAAACGAAGAGGATTGTAAAATTTTAATGACGTTCTGGCTCGTTTTTTCGGCGCATTCGGTTAATGGAGAGTAACTTTCGGAAATGTTCGGGCGGGCGAGTCACTGAATGTAACCCGTTGGTTGAATCATGCGACGAAATTCGATAAAACGCAAAGAGTTTAAAAAAAGGTAGGAATCGTTGACCGAGGTGGTTGGAATGAACTGGGGTGACTGTACAAAAGTGGGTGGAGGTGGCACTTCGTTAAGGTGCCAACTTCGAGGATTTAATGAAGATTTTGTAAAAATTGATATTATTTTGAACCAGGTTGAATCAAAATTTGATGAATTTTCTTGCTTTCTGAATGTTTAGCACAATAAAGTATGAATTATAGATATTTAACTTGGAAGTTTTTAGCTGATTGAAGTTCATCTCATTTATTTATCTTGCTTACGCAATCTTTAAAAATTGTTTGGTTGGGTTTTCCTAACCAAATCCTAATCCGGATTTTGTGAAATTTTCGAATGTAACGAACATAAAATCGTGATTAATTCAGTGGCACGACTTGGGGGAACGATATAGGAACAATATAGTCACTGACCAATTCTCTCCAATTTTTAAATAGTCACGTAAACTAGTTTTCAAACATACGTCTTTCTTATTTTGGGCTTAAAATTGGTTTTTGTCGAGTAATTCAGATTTTAGGCTGTCAAATTCAGAGTAACCTCACTTTTGTAGAAAACTTTTTTTTAAATCCTTATTTCTCATCAGAAAATCTGTGGATTTCAATAATCTTTGTATAAAAACGTTCGGAATAGTACCAAATCATTGAATAATGTATTGAAAATATTTCTTAAAGCGTTGTTGCATTGTTATCAGCGGAAATGAAAAAAGTATAAAAAATGTTTGAGTAATTAGTTTTCAAATTGCATCATTTTTTTTCTTCCTGTTTCTCTTTTCATTGATTGGTAAAGGTATGAACTACATTCTACACAAAACGTTTCGTTCGTAAGTGAGAATTTTTTTCCGATTTTCCAGCCTATTAACAAGTGACTACGAAATTTCGCTATATTTTCACTTTTCTTGATCTCAAGACACTGTCGAATTTCCTATTCGATAATAAAGTATTTTTTTAATGAAAATTTCCTAACTTAATTTTTTTATCACTCGGGATATAACATGACATCAATTTTTCGTGCGTGTCTATTGAGAATAACTTTCATATTTATATTTACTTGCGTGGACGTGGTTTGTTTGTAATATTTCTTTGCAAATTGTTTATAGATGATGATGACTAAATTAAGCTTATATATGGAAATTCATAAAATGCATTTTAAACGCGAAGATATTCAAGAAACTGATTAATGGTTACACATCAGATATTATACTTTATGATTCCACCTGTTAAAAAATACAAAAATTCAAGAAATTCCCGAAATAAGATTGCAAACCTTGAAATCTTTTATTTTTCTATAAAGTAATTCGATGTATCCATATTCAAACAAAATAGTATAATGACGAAAAGCATCTTTGTTTAACGAAAAAACATTGAAACATTAGCACGTTGAACATGTTAAATAATTTATTTAGTTTGGAATAAAATGAACGTTTCTCAAACATGAAATATCGTTTTTATATGTATTTATTTTGCTTCAAAATGTAAGGAAGTTTTTTAGAAAATTTAAAATATTGGACGAAAAAATTGATGACATTATCGCATAATTCCACAGTTGAACATTTTTTCGATAGACAATAGACCTACCTTCAGAATTCTGCATAAACATAAAAATGTTTCAGAGAAATGAAAACGAAAGTATTCTTATCAAATTATGTCTGATTTTATAAGTATTTTAGCAATCTAGTGATCCGAGTGAAAGCTTGATTTCAGGTTGTATTCCGAACTGTTGAACATCTATTGAGGAATTTTTTGTTTATTATTTTCATTTAGAACATATATCATCATTAAATGGAATATATTACAGTGTCTTAAGATCAAGAAAAGTGATAATATATTAAAATGTCATAACCACTTGTTAATGACAGGCTGGAAAATCGGAAACAAATTCTCGCATGGAAATGAAAATAATGCAATACGAAAACTATTTACTCAAAAATTATTGAAATCCATAAATTTTCTGATGAGGAAATAGGAACACCAGGGAACACGACAAATGAATATAATCAAGGTAAATTGCGTTGTTTACATCCGTGAAAATACATTATTATTACCAACTGTGACGGTAAATTTAATAAAAACCACTGATTTACCGTTAATTTGGCATATCTACATCGATTCGTAATTTTTTTCCGCTGAAAATGACGTATCACACATTTGTCAATACATGCTGTAATTTTTGGATTGTGCCAGTATGATTTCCGAATTCTCGGATACCAAACTTTTTAAACATTCTTATTTCTAACTTCATGGTATCCAACATTTTAAAATTTCTTACATCCAAGTTCTTTCATTTTCTGATTTCTCAACTTTCCAGTTTTTAATTTTCTTCAAATTCCACCCTATGCTGACATTGTAATAACACGTGTCCAAATAAGTCGCTCGTATCTACAAAATCAAAGATAATTTTCTGATCGGATGACGTAAGAAGTGTCACTCGATGTTACAAAGTGTCGAGATCATTATTTTTAAAAATCCAAAACTTTTTTTACGATCAGATTGATATGACGCCGCTGGTGGAAAACATTTAAAACATTAACTTTTGTATATGAAAGTTAGATCATAATGTTGAACGTAATATAACATGGTCACTGGCTTATTTATAGTTCATTTATCAGGCAAAAATAGAATAAAACTTTGTACTCGCTATTAATTTAGAGTCGACACGATGTTCCCGCTGACGGAGTCACAAGTCAAATAATGCGCACATGGACAGTTTCATGTAGTCCGGAAAAACGAGAAAAATTTTTCCTCTGCGAAGAATATTCGAGTAGTTTACGTGGAATGTCCGAAAAATTATAAAATAATTGAAAAATGAATTTCAATACTATTTTCAGTACGAAAGTTAGAAGGTTCGAATTTTTTAATTTCATATCTCATTAACTTGAAAATAATACGTTTGTCAACATATTCCAAAAATTTTTAATATTGAAAGAAAATGAAGTTTTATTTTTGAGTTGATTTATTGCACTTTTAAAATTCAATGATTTTCTTCGCTTTTTGACCGTAAAAATGAATTCTAACAAATACCCACCATAAAAAATAAAAATAAACAATCTCAACGTACTAGAGAATTCGCGAATCAAAGTGAAATAAATTTTAAATTGCTCAAAAAGTTACTAATCGCTCAAAAAAAAAAACTTCGTAGAACGTCAAACTCCTATACTTATAATCCACCGATCGATGCAAAGGAAGACATTACATTTCCTTCTGATTTCAAAAAATGTTCAGCACTCATAACATCAACATGACATTCACTTAAACATTTTCTTCTTTTTCTGGTGAATAGATTCAAGTATATAAATCTATAAAAGATGGAAAATTTTTGCTCTGAAGAACAAATCGTGCCCTGTTGACGAAAACAGTTTCGCGAAACGCGTATCGTCACGGTCCCGTTAAATCAATGCGCGTGTCCACCGTGAACAAAAAAATAAGTTTGTTATTTTGAAAATATTGGCCCGGCGTTTGCATTTGAAAATACCGAGTAAAAACAACATTCGCCTCTAAAAACTGCAGAAATGACAGATTTCGACTGGTCGACGACAACGCTTCGGTTTGCTTTCGACGCATGAATGACGTCCTTAAAAAAGCACAGAGCTTTTTTTCCATCTTTCCACGTTTTACCATTTTCCATTGTTGAAAATTCAGGAAAAAATTAATTCTCGTTTTGAGTGGTGAAGTGTGTATTGTATATAAACAATTGTAATAATTTATTTATCGTAAGTAGGAAAATATTTTACTTGAATGGACAATAATTATTTTTTCAAGTATTTTCTACGCAATGATGATTTTTGTACTGCTTTTCTTAAAGACGATTATTTTGTTTGAAAAATATTCAATAATGAATGCATTGTATGGAAAAAAATAATCATATTTCTGATTTTTCTAGTTTCATCGACGATTACACAGCTAAATAATTTGAAATTTCGAACATATTTTGCAGACTTTCTCTTAAAATCGTGTTTGAAATTTCATGGACACGTATATGAAAGAGATTTCAAAGGAATTATATTGATTTTGTTGTTTTCATAATGGATGTAAAATTTGATTTTTTTATTATTCATAAATGAATTTAAAGACTTCGTTTTAAAATTTGCTCATTAAATCTAAGGCAATCTCTTAAATAAAAAGAAAAATTTCTGACAGTGCGAAAACAGTTTTTTTGTGCAGATGCATATAAAAGATAGTTTTTTTGGTGACAAATCTTACACTATTTATAATTACTATGTTTCAACTATTATCATGTTTGTCTCATCTCATATTTTTACTTTTTATAATATTTGCACAATTTTACTATTCATTATTTTGTTTATTTCTTAGATATCTTGAATTTGTAATCTCGTTTAGTTATTATAAAATTTCGTAGAATATTCTAAACTTCATACAGATTCGTGGAATTTTCATGGGTTTTTATGGGTTTCTAGAATTCGATGCTTCAGGAGGTCTGTATGTTAATGGTAATTCAGAAGAAGAAAGTATCTTTAGAAATAGATTTCTAGTATTTGATTCAAAGAAGAATAATTTCACGCTTAGATTATGCAGTGATAAAAAATTTTATATTCTTTCAAGCTTTCAGTTGAGACGTGATCTTTTTCAGGGATATACATAGTATTCTTTTAAGTCTTATATCCCGATTTCGTAAAATTTCCAAAAATTACTAATTTTCTTAACAACCTGTTGAAAAATATCGAGTGATTGAGAATGAAGAATTCTAAGAATTTTTTTTTTTTTTTTTTTTTTTTAATATAAAGTCTACGTTGTGAAATATACCCTGGTAATTTTAATCCTCATGGAAACCTTAAAAGAAAATGAAATTTCTAATAAGAATTCCATTTCTTATTGGGTGCACCTTATAAAAACATGATAAAAATAAAATTTCTTTAAAGGCGGCTTAAAACCCCTATGAGAAACTGAAATTTCTTGTAAGAATGTATTTGATGAAATCTTATAAGAAAAAAACCTTATAAAATTTTCTCGATGAATGCTCCACAAGAAATTTCAATTTCTTATAAGGTACACATAAGAAATTGAATCTTCATAAGATATTTTATATTCTTACAAGGTTTTTATAAGGATCAAGATTACTGGGCACTGAAATGACTCAAATTTGTTTTTTTATTCTTTCCATGTATTATTTCCGTTTGTATTTTAAGTTAATTCCGATGACAGAATAAAAATCAGGAAACAAATTGGATTTGGAGTGAGGGCATCTTTTGGGTTAAGGGTTATATACCTTTTTGTGCGGACGAATTGAGGATGGTTTGAAGTGTCTTCCAAAGTATATAGCAATAATGCTATGACACCAAAATTATTTTTTTTTAATAGTGCATTGTACACTTGAAAAAACTAGTATTTGTTCATAAAAAAATAACAACAATTAGCGTAGTTATGGCCCTTTCCTCGAAACAACTTTTTTTTCAAGAGGCTTGCAGTGACCACGATGCAAGTCGAACAAGTCAAGTTTAATCAGAAAAAACAAAAAATTTCATTTGTCTAGGAATATATCTAGTTCTTGAAGGATTAAAAAAATAAATATTACTTTTTTTCTGTATGCAAGAACGTTTTCCCCGATATTTCGATTTTTCAAGCTCTGAAAATTTTATTAGAAAATTCTTATCTGCAAAATAAAAACTTTGCAATAAAAAATCGATCGTTCACGAACTAGATATATTCCTAGACTAATGAAATTTGTTGGATTTTCTGATTTAACTTGACTTCTTCGACTTGCATCGTGGTCACCGCAAGCCTCTTTAAAAAAAAAGTTGTCTCAGGGAAAGGGCCACAACTCCACCAATCGTGGATATTTTTTTAAGAACAAATACTCGTTTTTTCAAGTAAAAAATATGCTAGCATCAGTGCTATCCACGCTTACTGTGTGAAAATTTGATGACCTTCAAATTATCAAAATTTCTCCGTGTTGCCCAGTTTAAATGATATACTTTATTTTTCTTCGACGATTTATGAAATTATCTCCGAATTTCTGTTTTTGAAATACAACGTCAATATTTATCTTTTCCAGTTCAGAAGTCGCATAAAAATTTCACTGCTCGTGAACAATCGCACGAAAAATTGAAGTCTCCAAGTTTTTCATCCCTCTATTGAATTCTATTGTTTTTTTTTCAATTCATTCAATGAAATGAACTTTTTTTGAAGCTTTTCAATACAATGGATCTCTATCATCCCAAAAAAAAGAAAACGAAAATACTTTTTTTCAAAATTAAAATTATATCTTTTGAGAGCTTTTTGCAACAAATTTTGTAAAAAGCTCAATTTTTTACATCTAGTTTTACCGAATTCGGGGTTGATTTCATGATAAATTGTACTTTGAATGGATTACTGCCTCACGCTTTGTGCGTGTCCCTGGCATGATCATATTTGATCATTGTGACACGGCTGATTGACAGGCATAAAAAAATAAAGAAACCGGGAATTAAACTTGGCAACAATGGTAACCACGCGAGCGTGACTTTTAGTGTTACTCAAATATCAAAGTCCAGGAATGCTAAACAGATGCACTAAAAAATGCGGTTCATTGGTGTGAAAAAAACTGCCCTCGTTGAAAATAAACTTTAGCAGCATTGAAAAATGACGGAATGTCTCGATGTTTATTGAGCATCTCAGAAATTACGAGCTTGAAATTTCCTAGTTCATTCATAGCAGAGAATCATTCATGAATAAACAAAATTCTTTTATGTGAATCATTAGTTGGAGGAAACTCAATTTTGAAAATGTTGATGGATCGATTAATTGAAATTTTACCTATGAAGATGTAACCTAAAAATTCATTTTCATAAATTTTTTCGAATTCCTTAGCGATAAAATTACACCAACTTTTGTTCACTTTATTACAGGCCCAGAAATTGAAGTCAGCGACGCGGAAAAGTCATGGCTTCAATCCCCATAAACTTACAAAAAACCATCTTCGATTTCCATTGAGGAAAATCTACTTTTGAAGGTAAATACCTGAATTCTCTTCCCCAAAATAAATCACCGTGAAATTTTCCGAATTCCAACTTCCTGTTGTTTTGCGTGAAATTCCAAGTTCAAGCGTAAACTTTCTCTCATTCCATCTCTTTCGGCGAGTCATTATCAATTACGACACTGTCATAACAAAATAATTGTCCGCGGAATCAAGCCCGCGTTATTTCACATCTGATGATAAAAACACGTTTACAGTTTTTCGTTAAAAATGTGCCAAACGAAACACAGACTTTCCCGGAAATCGCGGGAAAATACATTCATAAATTTTTATCATTTTTCGAGTGATCCATCATCCCAGTCGATAAAAAAAACTTTGATTTACACGTTCGGTACCGAGTTTCAAGGAAAATTGACGCTCCGGATGCAAAAATTTTTTTTTTTAAAGAAGGCTGATTATGTGAAAAAAGGTATAGACGTGATTTGTGAACACGTAATCGATACAATGACGATGAAATCTAATGATTTCAGATTCTTTTTTCTCTAGTTTTTGTTTCAGCGTCCGATCAAAAGTCCATAGAGTACATTACCACTTGATACATTGATGAATAATCATCGCGTTACGAAAGATCACCTCGTTTCTGGAATTTATGAAAAACTTTTTTTTTTCTTGTTCGGTGGAAAAGATGAATAATGTGTTTTACAATAATTTTCACAGCACTGCGAAAATTCAGTTTCTGTTATCGTTTGATAAAACGCGAGACATGCGAATTTTTGCGTGTCATTGGAATTTATCTTATCGAGGAATTTCATTCTTGGTAAAAATTTGCGAAATAGCGTTTTTGTTTCTGATCTGGTGTAGGGTTTTTGAGGAAAAATTTTTTCTTTTGAAGTAGAGAAATCAGAACTTGAAATTGTGCGTATTTTTCATTTTTTTGTTGAATTTTAGGAGGATTCTAAGAAGGGGGGATTTTTGAAAATCTAGTTTTTCAAGTTGGTGGGTCATTCAAATTTTTTTTGTTTTCATTTGTTCATTCCAAAATTAGAGAGTCCTTGATGAAATTTCAGAATTTTTTGTTTCTCGAAATTCCAACTTTTGCATTTTTTCAAGTTTTGGATATTTTGTCTTTCATGTTTCAAATCTTCTACAACTTTAATCATAGCATTTATTTTATTTTTTTATTACTTGGTTTTTATTTTCTCTATCAAAATTTTTTTATCAGAATACAAAACATTTTAATAAATTTCTCTCTATTTTAAGCTTCTTACGAGAAGTTTCTGATTCTTAGAATTCAAATTTTCGCATGTTTTCAAGTTTTCAGCTTAAGTTGTTGAGAGTCAAGTTTCAAGCCTTTAGAAACATTTAAATGTTTATAATTATGTATAATAATTTTTATATTTTACAAGTTCGTAGGTCATTGGAAATTTTTTCCTTTCTATTTGTCCATTTCAAACTTCCACATTTTCTGTTATTGGAAAGTCATTGATAAGTCTTCAGAAAATTTTGTTTCTCGCAATTCGAACTTTTACATTTTTCCAAGTCTACAACATTATTCATAACATATATTTTTGATTTTTTTATTATTTTCATTTTATTCTCTCAATAAAAATTTTTTGATATACCAAAACACAACATCTTTTCTAGTTAGGTGTTTAAGTTGTAAGCTTCTTTTCAGAAATTTTTTATTCTCAAAATTTGAATTTATGCATTTTTCAAGTTTTCAGTTTGAGTTTCAAGCTTTTAGAGACATTGAAATGTTTATATCAATATATTAAGATAATTTTCATATTTTACAAGTTGAACTTTTTTTCTTTTTTATTCGTCAATTTTGAACTTCGACATTTTCCTTTGGAAAGTCGTTGATAAATTTTCAGAAAATTTTATTTCTGGAAATGCGAACTACCGTATTTTCAAGTATTAAGTTTTTCATGTTTGGAATTTTTTGAAATTTGAATGGTTATTTAAGTTGTATTTTTTTGCCATACAAATATCGTATCAATTAAAAACTCTTATACAAACACAAATTTTTATTATTTCAAATAGCCTAAATTTTAAGCTTGTTTTAAGAAATTTTTTATTCTCGAAATTCAAATTTCTGTATTTTTTAAAGTTTTGAACATTAGTTTTTAAATTTAACAATTTCGTTTATTTCAAACTTCCACCTTTTTCTTATTATGAAATCATATGAATTTACGAAAATTTTTATTTGTTAAAATTTGAACTCTTGCATTTTTTCATGTTTTAAATTATTCGATATTTAAATATAGTTAGTAAATTTTCTTTTTTTACTATTTTCTTTTCATTTTATCGATTTAAAAACTTTGTATTAGATAACGAGTTCGTTATTTAAATTCATGTGCCCAAATTTCAGGCTTTTTCAGAAATTTTCGTTTTTCGAAATTCAAATTACTAAATTTTTTTCAAGTTAGGAATATAAGTTTTTGGAAGTAAAGTTTTGAGCATTCAAGAACATTGAGATATGTGTAAAGATCTCGTGTATAGTATTTTTATATTCTACAAGTCAAAAGATTAGTGAACTTTTTTATTTTTATTCGTTAATTTTGTACCAATATATTTTTCTTTACTGTGAAGTCATTGATAAATTATCAGAAATTTTTATTTCTTGTTAACTTTTTTTCCAAGTTTCGAATATTCAGTCTTGTATGTTTGGAATTTTTTGGAATTCTTAGCATCATTCAAATTTCATATTTCGCTATTTTATTTTAATTTAACAATTATAAATTTTTTTTATCGAAATATGAATTCAGTGCTTTAATTAAAAGTGTCTTAATTTCTAGCAAGCTTCTTTTAAGATATTTTCGTTCTTTGAAATTCAAATTTCTGCATTTTTTCAAGTTTTGAATATAGGTTTTTGGAAGTAAAGTTTTAAGCTTAGAGACATTGAAATATATGTAAAAACCCCATGTACAATATTTTCATATACTGTTAAAATCTACCAGCAAATCAAATTGGACATGTTTAAATATCTGAAGAAGAGTGCATCGTCACAAAATATGCAAGGACTGAGTCGAGAGTAAAAATAATGCGTGTTTGACCGGACCATGATTTGGGAAAAATTATGAAGTGCTCAAGTAAACATGAGAGACGCCAAAATGTTTGCAAAATTTCGGGCAACGAACAGTATTGGCCCTCGTTTTGAGCGATGACAAGGAAGTCTTTTAATATCGCGCATTCTCGCTATTCAAGCTTGACTTGTCCATGAAAAATCGCAACTTAACAACGAGTTTGCTTGTCTCGACCTTCATCATCACTGTTCCAAATATATCGTTTTAATAAGTGCACCGACGTATAGTTCAAGCTTCCAAACAAAAAATAGTTTTCAGCTTTCATTTTCCTTCGTGCTTTTCGAGCTTCACTGGTACATGAATAGAGTTAGGTTTGTTGGAGAAAACGTTAAAATAAGTTGAAAACTCGAAAGCTTAAAAAATGATTTTAATACGAGACGAAAAAAGATAATTTATTTTAAATTTGAAATGATGGGATCCGAATACTTTTGAATTTAAAGATATTGTTTAAGCTCTCAAGAAACTCAAAATTCAAAATTTCACCGAAGGGATATTTATCTTGTACAATAATTCATTATTTTACACATTCACATTGTAAAACTCATTTTCCAGAATGTGATTCATTTTGAAATTCTATACAAGTTCAAGGAATTTTCATGATTTTTTTTCCTTTAGCTTACAACTGAAATTTTTTGCCATTATTCAGAATGAATCGGCCAGAATTCATTCATATCAATTTTTCTGAAACGTATCTTGAATTTTTCGTTGGGAGGAACGTTTGATAAAATAAGCTGTTTGACGCATGAACAATCGAATGTTCTATTTTATTTGAGATATGATGATCAAAATCTAGCTACGAAAATAAGATAGTATCGTGACAAAAACTGATTCTTGCTTATCATATACCATTTTTTAGATATAAATTGAAACTCTTTCTCCTGAATGATAATTATCATATGTCGGAAAAGATTATATTTTTAACGATTTTAAAGTGAATTTATTATAAATATGTGTCTATGTTGCATATTTTATGTTATTTAATATGGATATTGCAAATTACATACTCATTTTGTAAAAGTATCATTATAAATATTATGTGCCTGAAGTTCCAAACGTTTAAAATTAAACGAAAAAAATTGATAATTCAATACAGGAGAAAAAATTTTCTAGCTGCTTTTGAACATTTTTTGATCGCTACAACAAACATGATGCTCCCCAAAAAAATATTTGTCACACTCCCATTATGATAATCAATCAAAAAATTCATATATTTTTCATTTTCGTTTAATTTTAAACGTTCGGAACTTCAGGTACATTAAATATTAAAAAAAATGTTTACAATAAGTTAAATATAGAAAGCTTCACAATTTCGAATTTGATGAAAAATACAAAGTTTTACAAAATCTTAGAAATGACAAGAAAATGTTATCGTTCAGAAAATTGTATGTATTTTTCAATGATTATAAGTAACTCGTATGATGAATGAAAATTTGTAATTAGTTATACCTATGAAGCTTTGGCAAATTTTGTAAGGATTCAAATAATTTTTAAACATTTTCTAAAATATCTCAAAATGTCTGCAAAATTGTTACTTTTAATGTTTTCAAGCATTTACACAAAATTTCCAAGAATGCTTTGAAAATGAAATGAATTCGAAACCTCAACAAATTTTCAATATATATAAGTTTGCTATGCATAATTATTTTAAATTTCATGAGATGTTTATCATAAAACGTAAGAAACCGATGAATAATTTATTAGAATGTATTTATAATAAAATGAATTCATGTAAGAATACATGTTTTTTTGCAAAACATACTTGTTCTGAAATGTATCATCTATAGCGATATTTTGTTCTGCTTCCTGAATTCGAATAAATCTCATGAAAAAATGCAGAGTATAAATTTTATCTATTTCGTATCACACTAATTTTTAAAGAATATACATAAAAAAAAAATTCAATCAAAAACAGTAGGTATTGTTACACCAACTTCGAATTTCGTATCAACTTCAATGCTTTAGAGTTCTCATCTACATGAAAGTTTGGCTCCTCGTATATTGTCGATGCCAAAAAAAGCGTTTGTTCTACCCCTTTTGGCAAAGCAAACGACGCGGCCAATTAAGGAGCCAATTTTACCTGGAAATCGTCTGGGCTAAATTGAAAAGTCAACTGATGCTTATTTTTGGAATTCAGACTTTATTATCAATGATCTATATACAGAATTAAGAATCTGCATTTTTTCATTCTGGAATACTGATAGGTGTATTATAATTTTTGAATAAATAAAATATCTTTGAAATGCAACGTGGATTTCAGCATTCATTATCTTCAAAATTATTCTTTCAAACACAAAAGTAGTACATTTTCAAAGAACCATAAAAATGAATTGATACTCGAATGTTCCTACAATGAAGGTGAAATTGTTTTTTTTTAGAAGAGTTTCACGTATTTAAAAAATCACTTAATTGCATTTTGAACTCTAAAATTCAAAGTTTGCAGGAAAGGCAAAAATGGGAAAAAAATGAATAAAGATTAGCAGATTTAGTAAATTTAGTATGTACTTCCTTCAATATTATCCATTTAATTAGTGTTATACACTTGATTATGGGAAAAGTGTTTTAATAAGATAAAAAATATTCAGGTGACATTGTTGTATAATATTGATCGTAAAATTACAAGCTTCCATGTGAACTATAAAAAAACGAAGAAAAAGAAAAAAAGAGAAAAAGTGTGTGAACTGGCATGACGTCGGCACCGTTGTGTAATATAATACATTCTAGAAAGATAAAAGTTGTGTAAGAATTGTAAATAAAGTAAATACCAAGGAGGAGGCGGCAAAGTTGATACGAAAATGCGAACCTACGCATCCGGTATACCCACGACGTGCGCAGCCTATGAAAGCTCGAGATTTTCCCTGGCTTTCGAGCAGCGTCGAGCTGTCTCGTATCTCGGCTTGTTTGTCTACTCTCGACTTACAAGGAAACTCCTTATACTTTGCTGTCTTCAATACTGCGAAGAAAAACTAACGATCCAACTAACTAACAAAATTTTCTACTCATAATTGCTCTAATTTTTCTTATAATGATAATAATAATCACTCGTGTGATTATAAACCTCAGCTTCGCCTCAGCTTACAAACTTTACACTTGTAAATACGAAATTTAGGTAATATACTATTTTAAGACTATTTTGAAGTTGTTAAGTACAAAAATGACTGTCATTTATTTTTCCAAAGAAGCTTTTTTAGAATATTAGTAAAAAACACGCTTTTTAGCTTTTTTTCAGTTCTTTCTAGAAATATCAAGATGATTCGATTTTGTTAACATGAAATTTCTATTATTCAAAAGGTACACTTTTTAACTTTACAATGATACGCTGTTTTTGTCAATGTTTTTGTCAAAAACAGTTGTTTACGAGTTATAAGTGCTGAAAGTCGAAAAAAGTGCAACATGAGTAGTTTTCAAAGAAACTCAGAAAATGCATTGTTCTTCAATTTTGAAAGATCGTAACTTGAAAACTACTATCTCGATTGGCAAAAACAGTATATCGTCGTAAAGCTAACAAGAATTATTTTAAAGTAATATAAATTTCATGTTAATGAAATCGATTGTTCTTGATGCTTTTGACAATAACTAAGCAAAAGTCCGAAACCACGTTTTTTACTAATATTTCGAAAACGCTTCTTTGAAAAAGTAGAGTTCCAATTACTTTTCTTTTCAGCGACTCAAAATAAGTCTAAATAACTCTTATCACTGGGTGAATTTTTCATGTTAACCAGTGAAATTAACAGGGATGATGATAGTACACAAAATTTTCCATGCCTAATAAAATGTTATGAATACTAAAAAAAATACGAAAATACAAGCCATCTTGTACCTTTGAAAATTTAATATAATTTTCAATCCAAACTAAAAAAAAACATGATTCTAGGTATAAAAATTAGGAAAAAACTTGTTGAAAAATAAAAACTATAGATTTCAGTCACTTTAAAAAAAATCGCAAATTTCAAACTTCTTTTATAGACTTTCTCTTGAAATCGTGCTTGAAATTTCATGGACAAATGTATGAAAAGGATTTCAAAGGAATCAATATCAAATTTATTGTTTTTATATTAGATATTTTTATTTAAATATTTTTTATTATTATCAATTTTATTTTAAAGCACTAAATGTGTGAATATTTTAAAATATCTTTTGCATATTATCAAATATACAATATGATTTTTGTTATACAATTTACATTCGATACAATATAAATTTTTTGTTTCAATTAAATAGCTGTTATTAAACTAGTGAAAATCTGCTCAAAAAAAATTTATCATGTCAAAATCCACTTGAATTTAAAAAAGTTTGAGTGCACATTTTCAATGACGAATCATTTGAAGGTAAAATGATTTTAATGTCTGCTTTATATTACATAAACACTTCGATTTCATAGGTTTATAATTTTCATTGACAGTGTCTATTTTTTTCATAGTTGCGTCCATAACTTTAATAGAAAATTTAATAGACAGTATGGGAAATTTGCTTCAAATAGAGAAATTTCTCAGAATGTGATATTACATTTTTTAAGGGTATTACTAGGAGAG
This sequence comes from Platygaster robiniae, assembly GCA_028476575.1. Lineage (NCBI taxonomy): Eukaryota > Metazoa > Arthropoda > Insecta > Hymenoptera > Platygastridae > Platygaster > Platygaster robiniae. Next base: position 26,698,238 of record CM052025.1, on the reverse strand, counting down.
TAGTGAGGGGTTCGCATTAAAATTATAGTTGGTAGTTGATAAATGATTTTTCCAAACTTTCATCGAAGAGACGAGTGAACTAACAGGTTCTTTCATTTTCTTAAAAAGTGAGTGACGAAATTCATAGTGAAATTTCATCAGAATTATGTAACTTCATGCCTAGCTGTGAAAAACTATGTTTTTTTAATTGAAGGAAAAAATTTTAAGTCCTTAGCAAATTAGAAAAACGAAGATTTATTGAATTTTCTCTCATTTTCTTATGATTTCAAAAAATTACAATTGGGTGCAGAAAAAATACCATTGTGCAACTTCAAACACTTTCCTGTAAATAAAGATCTTGACTAGATTAAGGAAAATTTCTTCTTCATCTTCATGTAATAGTATTAAAATTTCCTTAAGAATTTCGAAATATTTTTGAAAGCAGTACAAAAAATTACCAAAAATCACAAGAATAAAAAAAAAAAACAAAAAAAAAACAGACGAACGACACAAGACTAAAAAAACTAATTTCATGCATATTAGTGTACCAATATGCATGAAAATCATGTACATTACCAATTTTTCGTTTCAAGAAATTCAAGATTCCCGAAAGAATATTCCAACTTGTATCTTTGGGTTTTTAAATCTTCTTTCTAGATCCTCTAAATTTTCAGCTGGCGTAACCTATTATATCATACCTGCATGTATGAAGTTCATAATACATAAAATTTTAGATTCCATCACACTTGTGTTGCATAATTTCAAAGTTCAGATTGGATACACTTCGTGTGATTGCAAAAACCAAACACGAGAATTTCGAAATGACCATTCGAAAATTTGTAAATTATGTAACACACATTCAAAACGCAAAAACCGTGTGACATCTTGTTTCTCAAACTTTTGATAGGGCATTGAACATGTAATTCTCTTGTTATTTGAATTTTCAAATTAAAAAAATACAATTGAGAAATACAGGAAAAATATCAATTTTCGATTTATATGACAGTTTTATTGAATTTCAATCTTTTTTTGAAAAAAGGAAGAGAATTCGAACGTGTGAAAATGAAATGAAATGAAAAATTTTGAGATCTGATATATTACTTAGTTCAGTTCAAAAAACTGAAATGTCAAAGTATGAATTTTTCAAAAAAGTTTAAAATCTATTTCATTCTCTAAAAATTAGAAAACAATAGTTTATATTAATAGATAAAGTAACTGACTCTAAAAAAAGGTTCCTTCAAATGTACCATACATTTTTTGCATAAGTAATGAAATTTTCTCGAAGGTTATCAGAACAGCCGACACGATAAGGCAGCGAATAATGTCAAGAGACCCCCCGATTTATTCGAAAAACGATATCTTTCGTACCAGTTTGTATACACCCAAGATTAAAATGGACTTCCACCCTTCTCACAAAACTTGATGTAAATCTCGAAACTCTAATGACCTAGAATATACTTCCCCAACGATTTGAATAAATACTATAAAAAGTGACCTACAAATTTTTTCTTTCATATATTGTAAAAGTTCTGTTTTCAAATTGAATTACCTTTCAACTGAAAATCCATTTTGATGTTCAAATAATTTATACTTCTGTTCAATCCTAGATATTTAGCATTTTCAATGAAGCATAGTAATATATTCGTAATTTGTGTACAAATATGGACCAAAAATATGGTTTCTCCCTTTTTATTAGAAACCTTCCCAATTTCAAGCAATAAATTTTAGAAATTATTGAATTTATGAAAATACATAAAAATACCTAAAATCTACAGCAGGATCTCTCAACCCTGAAGATTATGCTAGAAAACTTAACGTATTTTAATGAAAACAAAAAAAAATGGAAAATACTAAAAATACTTAAAAATTTTATTGCGCAAAAAATGACATATTACACATTAAAATATGATTTTTATGGATTGTGCGATATGTATACCTATGCGTAAATTGCACCAAAATACTGGATTCTAATTAATTCCTCATAAATGCTATAAGATTCTTCAAAAATTTATGTAGTTCCAAAAATTAAGAAACTTCAATTCCTCGAGCATTGAATTTTAAAAATAGTTGTATAAAGAAGTCCATAAATATACTAGAAAATTTTTCAAATCTTAAACGTCTGTGAAAAATTTTAAAAATATACGTATCAGAAGTTCCAAACGTTGGAAATTAAACAAAATTGAAAAACATATGAATTTTTTGATTTTTCATCATTATAGGAAGTGTGACGAATATTTTTTTGGGGAGCATAATATTTGATGTTATGATCAAGAATTATAGAATAATTTTTTCTTCTATATTAACTGATAAATTTTTTTCGTTTGATTTTAAACGTTTGGAACTTCAAGCACATAAAAATATTCGGACACGTTAATCTAAAAAGAAATTGTTTTCTGCAAAATCGATCGAAATACTTGAAATATTTCAAATTTTTAACTCTAGGAAATATCATTCCGAAAATTTAAAAAAAAATTAAAAAAAAAACTGAAAAATTATAGAACATTCTATGTACAGCAGAAAATTCAATAAAATACGAGTAAATCTAATAAACATTTAAAATCTTAAAACTTTAATAACGAGAGTATCGAATTGCATAAATTTATATAGCAGTATGAAAAAATACTGAACGATTATCCGAATCGTAAAAATAAGAGAAAATACGAAAAATACAAAAAAAAAAAAAATGAATATCTATTGAGGCACTGTTTTCTGAAAAATCCTTTGAAACAATAAAATTTTTCAAGCTATAAGTTTAAGAGCTTGAAATTATCGAAATCTAGGTGTATAAAAATGTATAGAAAAATGCTAGAAAAATATAAAAATATTAAAAAACCCTGCAACGTATAATACATCCTGAAAAATACGAATGAATTCAGAAATACTAAAAAATCCTTCAAATTGTAGAAAAACTGAAAAAGTACCATAAAAACTAAAAGAAACAAAAATCCGCATAGACACTTTTTTCTGAAAATACAAAAAATTTAATTAACTTTGAATTCTAGAACCAAGCATTATCGAAATCTATTATATTTGAATTTAAAGAAAAATAAGTAGTACGAATTTTTAAAAATATACTACATAATTCAGAAGTTATGTAATTTTTTTTGGTTGCATAAATCTTAGGCTGTGAATGTGAAGTTCCAAACGTTTAAAATTAAACGAAAAAAATTTATCAGTTAATATCAGAGAAAAAAATCCTCTGGCTGCTTTATAACACTTTTTGATTGTAACAACAAACATGATGCTCCCCAAAAAAACATTCATCACTCTTCCTATCATAATAGAAAATAAAAAAATTCTCATACTTTTCATTTTCGTTTAATTTTAAACGTTTGGAACTTCAGGTACATAGGTTGTGATAACTATGCCTTTTATGTGTACTAGACAAATAGTTATACATCCAAATTGTTTTAACACAAAGATATGACATGCCGAACATCCTCTGCCATTCGATGCAAGGTCGCTGCCTGCGGAAGTTAGGATGGAATTTACAATTACAATTTTTTTAGTGTTCGAGATTTGGATCTTAAACATTAAACGGCGGAGTCTTCAAAACGCGATGAGAGCAAATTCGGACAAGGTTACGAAAATAAATCGTCCAAGTATAGCGAAGGGTCACACGCGAGATAGTGCAGCGATGCATATGGTTTCAGTAAACGCGGTCAGGTCATTGTTCACACGAACGAGTTCATCGCGATTTGCATTGCAATTGCCAGCGTCTTATTAGCGTTGTTTCGGAATATTGATATTCGAACAATTCAAGATTTTTGGGAGTTTGCGGTACAAAATATCTTACATTGAGTTCTGGGTTACATAATAATAGGACGACCAGATTCTTAAGTGTGGAAACTGTGACACGATTTTTCTTTCCCTGAATCCTATGGCTGTCAAAAATTTTTTGTTCATGTTCAAAAAATTTGAGAAGACTCATCTTTCTTAGATGTCTCTGATTTTCTGACAATTTCGAATAATGAGTTTTTTTTATTATAACTTTTTGAAGCAAAAAACGAAAGAACAAAGATACACTTTCTGAAAGATTCCACAAAAAAGGCATATTTTTTGCTGATATATTGGAAACCCTTCTTTGAAAAATTAGTCCAATAAAAAATATATTTTCCCAAGGTAGTCGCAATTATCAAAAAATTGTTTTTCTTTCGGAATTTCATAATTTTTAATCTTCGACGATATGGTTACAAGAGAGCGATTTTTAAAAATTTACATTCCGGGATTTTAAAGTCACACAACTTTTGGAATCAAGAGTTGCAAATTTTTCATGTTCGTGAATAATAGTATTCAATTTTTATGACTTTAAATTAGTAACTGAGCTTTCAATTCTTTTTACGATGTGATAATTTTTGTATTTATACCACTTTAAGGATTATCTGATATTAAGTACATTGTATGGGTTTCTATAAACCTTTCTAAAATTCTCTGCTCTGAGAAACAACTTCTAAGAAATTTATATTTTTTTCGTATGGTATATTATTCATCCAATTTCATAGTATTTTCTGGTATTTTTATGTATTTCTAATATTTATATGGATCGCTCAGTAGATTTTTAGAAACCGATGCCATAGCATTGAAACTTCCAACGATTTTGAGAGTTTTAATCGATTTTTCAGACAACAGTTTCTTTCATGAAGTTTTCAATACTTTTATTCTGTATTTTTTTAGTATTTCTACAATTTAAAGTATGTTTAATTGTGTAAATTGTATCAATTCAATTTGATGTATTTTTATTGTTTTCTATATGAATTTCCAGAATAATTTTTAACATTATACATAATTATAGTATGATATTAATAATTAACGCTCTAGGACAGAAAGTTTTATAAATTTATTCGAAAATTATATCTACATAGTTTTTATGTATTAAAATATTTCTAGTAAACTAGTAAGTTAGGGAATGAGTAAATTAGCAAACTAGTAAGCTAGTGAACTAGGAAACTATTGAAATTGTAAAATAGTAAAATTGTAAACAAGTAAAAAAGAAAAGTAGTAAACTAGCAAACTCGTGAACAAGTAAATAAGTTACACATTTAGTCAACTAGTAAACTTGTCAAATTGGTAACTACTAAGTGGCGAACTAGTAAGATAGTTAAATAAAAACTAGTAGGCTTTACACTAGTAAGCTAGTAAACTAGTAAACCAGTAAACAAATCAGAAAACTAGTTAGCTAGTGAATTAGTAGATGAGTAAATTATTAGGCTAATAAACTAGTAAGCTAGTAAACTTTTTTTTCACATTTTTCTAGTATAATATACGAAACCCTGGAGTATTTCGAAGTATTTTTATAGATTAATTATATTTTTGCAGATTGCTACAGAGATTTAAAAAACTGAATGCTTAAAAATGTGAATTTCGATCTCTTATCAGTGATTAAAAGAATCAATTATAAAATCACATTTATATAGATTTTTCATGTTTTGTATCGTTATTCCCTAGTGATTTTGAACCTGATAAAAACCTTATAAGAAAAAGTAATTTTTTATAAGAATTCATTTTCTTATAAGGTACACCTTATCAAAACCTTATAAGAAATAAATTTCTTACAAGATGACCTCATAAAAACCTTATAAAAACTTAAATTTCTTATAAAGAATGGGTCGAAAAAATTTTGTTTTTTCTTTTTTTATAAAATTTCATCACATACATTCTTATAAGAAATTTCAGTTTCTTATAAGGTTTTTATAAGGTGCACCTTATAAGAATTTGAATTCTTATGAAAAAAAATTTTTTTTACAAGGTTTTTATAAGGTTTAAAAACACTAGGGTTCTTTTTTCGTATTTTTAAAATATTCAAAAGATTTTATTGGATTTTCTAAAATTTTTATAATTTTATCATATACTTAGATTTTGATGCTCTAGAATCCCAAAATTTATAGATCGTAGAGGCATTTTTCAGAAAACAGTTTTTTTTATAGAATTCAATTAATTTCATTATTCTTTTAGAGTTTGTATGAATCGAGAGATTTTCAATACTTCTATTATGGATTTTACATTGATTTCTAGAATTTGATGATCCAAGATTCAGAGTTTTGTAAATTTTGAGCATTATCGTAGATTTTGATTATTCTTGATTATTTACTGGGTTGCCAAAATTTTTCTGATTCAAATTTCTACGCAATTCTACGTTCAGATAATTTTTACTTTTTTACTAAATAAACATACTGCTAACGTTTTTATGCATTTCTTTTGTACCTTTTTTTTTTATTGTTTATCGATGTAACTTTTTTCATTTTTACATGAAATATTGATTGATTTTATGAGAATTTCGTGAGGGTTTTGAACCCCCAAAATCCCCTTTGCCTGCGCGCCTGTAAACAAGTGTTATCTAAAAAATATTTCCTGAACGAAAAGCAGCCCAAATAAATTCCGATAAATACGGCAAAGCGTGAAATCGTTTTGTTTGAGAAACATCGTGGATGAAGTTGTATGGAAAAATTTGTTGAAGCCGCGACGGCGGGCAATTAAAGCGCGCAGATAAGCCACGGAATAAAACTCGAGACTTTGCTTGTATAATGACCGCGCCCCGGTGAAATTCCAGAAGCGTGTGGAAGCATTTATGAATGGATGGAGGGTTGACGGCGAATGAAGCGCGAGGCTCTCCCGACACGAGCCCGGGGGATTTCAAACGAGGATGGAGGGTCAATACGCAAATCGCAACCTGGTGCATCGTCCTCTTCGGGGCCTTTCTGCTCAACGCCATTCTCCTTTTCGCTTACCTGCGAAAAGCTGGCTTGCGCACCATCTCCAACAGGTACGTCCTCATATATACCTAGTGTTAGAAAAAAACTTTTTCCCATTCCCACCCCCGTCTTAAGGGGTTATATACCTTTTTGTGCGGACAAATTTAGGATGGTTTGGAGTAACTTTTGTCAGTATGCAGCAATAATGTTATGACACCAAAGTTATAGTTTTTTAATAGTGTATTATCCACTTGAAAAAACAAGTATTTGTTCATAAAAAAACATCAACAATTGGCGGAGTTATGGCCCTTTCCCTGAGACAACTTTTTTTTGAAGAGGCTTGCGGTGACCACGATGCAAGTCGAACAAGTCAAATTAAATCAGAAAATCCAAAAAATTTCATTCATCTAGCAATATATCCAGTTCATGAAAGATCGCTTTTTTATTGTAAAGTTTTTATTTTGCAGATAAGAATTCTTTAACAAAATTCTCAGAGCTCGAAAAATCGAAATTCTGGGAAAACGTTCCTGCATATAGAAAAACGTAATATTTATTTTTTCAATCGTTTAAGACCTAGATACATTCCTACCCAGTGAACCTGTGAGCTCGCAGCGATTTCATTATTTCCGCCCTTTTCGAACACGCCGCGAACTACTCGCCACGAGCTCAGAGTACTTCCAGTCGTTGATAATTATTAAAATATATTTTAGGAAAACTAAAAAGATGATTAATTATCCACAGTTAAAGATAATCACAATGAAGCTGTAAAAACGAATGTTTATTAAAATAAAAAAAATTCTCCCGGGTAGGAATCGGTCCCGTGTTCCGCGGAATTGAACGCCAAAAAGTATGATATTCTTAAAATGGGACATGCACTTGATTTAACCATTCTACACAAAACTTGAAACATGAGAAAAAAAAACCAGCAGCCATCTGGTGAGCGCTTGGGTAGAGCGCGCGAATTTTCAAAATTTGGATTACTTCATATTCGAATTGTGAAAATTCGCGCGCTTTGTTGATCCTTTTTATGAACAACTATTTTAAACTAAAATATTGATTATTGAATAATTATTTTAATAATTTTAACCCTAGATGGTCGCACTTCAGTAAAATCACATAAAAGTCACATTGGGATATACCTCAAGTTCCAAACGTTAAAAATTGAACGAAAATAAAAAGTATGCGAATTTTTTGATATTTTATCATGATAGGAAGTGTGACAAATATTTTTTTGGAGAGCATCATGTTTGTTGTTATGATCAAAAAGTGTTCAAAAGCAACTGGAGGATTTTTTCCTCTTATATTAACTTATAAATTTTTTTCGTTTCATCTTAAACGTTTGGAACTTCAGGCACATACATTGGGTGAAATTTACCGAAGCTTAAAAAATGTGTAAACAGTGAGTTATAATAATTAAAAAAAATTTCATGCTATCATAAAGGGATTTGAAGAAAAAGGTTATTATGTTTTCTTCACATAAATCAATTGTTCAAATATTGTAAAACGCTGACAAAGCGATAAGAACAAAAAAATCACTTTTTGAAATAAAAAAGTGTTCGACGAAGAAGAATCCAAGAATGAAAACTGTTGAAATTATCCCCAAAACATCCTATTTACATAAAAAATTGTAAAAATGTAAAAATAAAAATGTTAAAAAGTAAGTTTGTAAAGTCAAAAAGTTAACACGTAGAAGCACCAAAAAATGAAATAATGTTAATTGCAAAAATTAGCCTTGTGGCTTATTTTTATGATTAACAATCTGATCAAGATATCTATGATGAAAATTTTGAAAGCTGATGTTTATATAACAACATACTTTACGAGAAACTTAAAATCTTGTGGGTGAATTTTACCCAGTTTAACTATCTAGGATATATAAATAATTCATTTTATTTATTTAAAAATAATTCAACGATTAATATTCAGAGCTAAAATTTCAAAAAAAATTCAATTTTATTGTTTATTTTTATTGTTAACTGCAATAATAGTTTACTTTAACTGCTCATATCGTATTGACAAAATGTTTAAGTCAATATCTCAATGTTCTCAATTTCAGACTTGCAAGTAAAAATTTTGCACGCAGCATTTACTTTCAGGTGATTTGTCACCAAATGCACAAGGGTAGTATTTTTTCCCAGGAAATACCCAAGAAGTTCATTAAAACGTTTCCACCTCAAGTATTAACGTGATTTTCCGCCGGGTAAAATAAAGGGAATGTTTACACCACGCAAAAGCCAACGCAAACAGAAGGCTCGCGCCAATGACAAATGTTTGTACACTGTTAAAATGATTATTTACGCGAGATCGTCGCGTGGGAATATTTTTACGGGGTTTAACAAGCCCTCCACAAGCAATATCCCGACTTTTCCAGGTTTCACATGTCTGATTGGAAATTACCGTTCTTTTTTCAACAAATGTTTTTTCGTGATTTTTCATGTAATAACTAAATTTTTTATGAAAAAAGTGTCTCTTCTTCAAGCTTTCCTTTTTTTTATCAAGATTTATAATGAAAGTTTGGTTTTTATTAACGATTTCAATTTCTAAAATACTTTTGGGTATTCGGTGAAAATCGTAGAAAACTATCATAAATCGAAATTGATATGTTGGCCTCGATACTGTAAAAATAGTTCTTGCAGAAAGTGTAGAGTTGCCAAATTTCTCATCTGGGGAATCGTGAAAAATCTAAAAATAATTGCATGTGCCCAACCTGACATTACACAATTAATTGAGCATCAAAGTTTTCGGTGCTCGCGTTTTCAAACTTTCGCATTCTCGAATTTGGAAATGCATTTTTTTTGGCAAAATTCTAAATTTCGAAAATTTCTGAACACATTGCAAAAATACGTATCATTGTTGGAAAATGTGAATTAATGAAATTTTTGCATGGATTCTGTTCATAACAAAAACTACATATCTTTGTGAGATGTAATGAATTGATTACATCAATGAAACATGAATTGTTGAAACGATGGATGGGAATTGGAAAAAAAACTCAATTTCGATGGATAGAATGCTACATTTTATATTCAATGCCGAAAGTACTATGCATGCATAATCTCATATTTCTAAATTTAAAAAGCAAATGCAATTACGTATGAAAATGGAGTGTTACCTTCGATACTTCAATTATACCACTGTTCATGATAAAAAAATCGAATATCCTTGAATTCCATAGTTATATCTAGGAATGTAACTGCATTTTTTTCCGTGTCATGGAACCTCGTGTTGAATATCGATTTTTTTTCGTCCGTTTCCCATCATTTGCAACATTTCGTAAACATGTTTTCTTTCCATATATGTTTGGTTTACATGTATTGTCATTGCTCTTATTTGATTGTGTTACGTAACTTAAAGAATAGTAGGGAGCAAGAGAAATTTAATTCTTTGAAAATCAATTAATGTTTTATGGGACAGTAAAAAAAGTTACACCAATTAATGGTAAAAATACAAGTAACCAAAAATAAACCCACAAGAACGTTAGTAATATAATATATATATTCTTTTTTAAAAAAAGTGAAAATCATAAAAACGTAGGATTACGAAGAAAATATAAATTTGAAAAATTGTTGCAACCCAGTGAATACATAATCGAAAAATTTCGAATCTACGAAAATGCTAAAAATTAAAAAAAAATTTGAATCTTAGTTCATCAAATTCTAGAAATCTGTATGGAACTGAAATTAGAGGATTAGAAATTTAAAAAATCATTCTACATGTAAACTCTGGAAAAACACTTAGAGTAATAGAATTCTATGAAAAACCTGTTGTCTGGAAAATCTCGACAAATGCCTCTACGATCTATAAATTTTGGAAGTCCAGAGCATCAAATTCTAAACATACTATAACTTCATAAAAATTTTAGAAAACGTGACAAAATCTTTTGAATATTTCAGAAACGCAAAAAAACCAGAACCCAACAAAGCATGAAAAATTTACATGAATATGATTTTCTCATTAATTTATGACATTACTGAGAATAGATCGAAATCTGCATTTTAGGCCATCGAGTTTTTTTGAATCACTGTAGCGATCTAAAAAAATTTAAGAAATCTAGAAAACGAACTGAGAAATTCTCTAATGTTTCGTAGATTATACTAGAAAAATAAGAAAATAACTTCTAGAAATCTTCTAATACATAAAAACTACGTAGATATAATTTTCTTCAAAATTTTTAAAAGTTTTAATCTTAGAGAATATTTATTAATATAGTTATATATATAATTGCATAATAATATAATTCTAGAAATTATGATAGAAATATATCTAGTATATAATAAAAATACATCCAATTCAATTTATACAATTTACACAATTAAACGTACTTTTAGTTGTAAAAATACCAATAAATATGAAGTGCAAACAGTAAAAATCTATTTAATAGAAACTCTTTTATGATAAATTAACTTAAATATTCAAAATCGTTCAAAGTTTTGATACCACATCATCAATTTTTCAAAATCTATTTAGCGATCCATAGAAATACTAGAAATCTATAAAAATACTAGAAACTACTACCAAATTTGATAAATAGCATACTATACGAAAATTCTATAAATTCATGAACTACTTTAAATCCATGTGGTCATAATTTCCTCGAAAATCTATCAAAATATTCAAATTTTTCAGAAATTTGAATCCTGGAGCATCAAATTCAAGAAAGCTCTATAAAAATCCATATTATTATCAGAATATCCTTTAAAGTGTATAAATATCAAAAGTATGAGTAAAAAAAATTTAAACCTGAGTGACTAATTGAAAATAACAAAAATCGAATTTGATTATTTAGGAACATGAAAAATGTGCGACTGTGGACTCCAAAAGTTGTATAACTTTTAAATTCTATAATGTAAAATATTGTAAAATAGCTCTCTTGTAACTATACTGTCAAAGATTAAAAACTATGAACTCTCGGATGAAATACATATTTTTTAGAAAATTCTTCTGCCTATCTCCTTGAAGAAAAAGAAAAAAATATATTTTGTCTATTAATTGAAGAGTCACTCCAAGAGAACTTTTTTTGTTAATAGTAAAGAAAACTGCAGAGTCATTAATATACTATATTGATCAGACATTTGTTCTACTATATGTCTTCAATTGACAATTGTTGGAAAGAATAAAGCTTACAATGGTATTCCCAAGGAAGAACGGATGATATTTTGAAACATCAGAACTGGATTGGGAACCAGGCTCGTCTTTTTACTGAAACAGTGGTTTAAGATTATGGAGTCAATAGCTATTGTGAAAAACCAGGTTACATTAATCATCTAACCTGTTTTTGATTTTGATAAACCCTTTGTTAGATTATTCCTGAAGAGGACCACGAATTTCGGTTGAAAGCTTGAATAAATAAAGAATCTTGAAAATAGTTTCCTTTTGTCCATTAGTTGAAGAGTCACTCCGATACAGTAGACTCTGCGACACTTCACGCTCCCACACTTCCCGATCTCGCACTTCTCCTCCTTTCGCCCGCCCCCACTCCTGCCGCGCAGCGAGTGCGTATCGACCGGTATCGACCACATGTTGCGTGGGCGAGTTATGACGAGTGGGTGCAATCTCACACTTCCCGTTTGCTTCCCCTACAGCCCCGTAAACGGGAAGTGTCGCAGAGTCTACTGTAGAACTTTTTCGTTAATTGTTATCAGTAACAAGATGTTAAGTTCACTGGCAAGGCGTTGTAAAGTGCAGTTGGAGGCAGAAAAGTCCCCGGTTCAGTCAGTCAATAGATTAAATGTTCTTAATTCATCCAACGTTTTGGTGATTATGTGTATCACCAATCACCATCATCAGAGAAAGTATTTACAATTGTTATTCATTCTCCTCATATTCGATAGCCCAGTCAAATATTTATTTCTTTCTCTCTACACACTGTCGACGCGTTTCGGATCCTTTTTCGGATCCCTTTTCAAGACCTACATAATAAAACAAATAACATCTCTGAATTTCACAATATTCCAATCAACTAATCAAACTTTCAGGAACTCACGTCATAACAACAGTTGTAAAATATCATGTCAAACAATCGAAAAACTTCATCCTCTTCCAAACTATTGAATCTCAACACAATGTTAACATTATAAACTATCGTGACAAATCCACATGTTGAATGGATAGTACACTTCTTCCACGGTTGATGGAATTACGATTTCAGATGTTAACAGTCGGAAGGTCTGTCTGATACTATTTCAAATCAATATCACGAATTTCAGTGCACCACGTTACCTTGATTTATCGTCATTTCGTCCATATCAGCAACAATGAAAACATGATAAAAACTAGAAACCGTGAAGAAAAGCAAAAAACGATAAATTCATCTAAAGTACCTAATAAAGCCATCATAAGTGTCATTTCAATTTTCTAAATCTTTCTGTTTATTTAAACTCACTCCATAATACTTCCTAATGTATGACATTTCAGCGAATAATCTCTTACTGCATCTTTGCTCTCTGTGCAAAATCTCCAAATTTTCCCAGTCAAATTCATGATTAAACTTTAATCTATGCTCACTTATAGCCTAAACTTCCGGTCCCATGCTTTCAATGTCCTTCTTATGTTCATTTATCCTTTTCCCGACATATCTCTTAGCCTGACCGATATAGGTCCTTTCACAATCTTCACAATTAATTTTATGTATTAAATTCGACTGTTCATCTCATTTTATTTTATCTCTACCCAACTTAAAAAAACTATAACAATTATCTCTATGTATCCTGTTAACAATCTTCAACCCACTATTTTTGAACCTCTTAGAAATCTTCTCTGAGAAACCTTGAACATAAAGTAAAGTAATAACTTCTGAATTCGATTGTGTCTATACTTATTTACAATTGTGTCTATGAGGCAAAACTCACACTCAGAAAAGGTTCACTTCAATTAATCACGAAACATAAACCAATGAATTCCAGACATACTGTACTTACAGTTAGAAACAATGGAATAATAAACTCTCTTTCAATGGTTTTTTGGAATTTTTTGTTTATTAAAAGCAAAAATATGACCATCCTATGTTCCAGATTCGTGATGAACCTGGTGGTATCGAACCTGATGACCTCTACAATCCTGAACGCATTGCTGATAGTTGACGCGAGTAGAGGCTCCGGATACAGCTGGAGCCTCTGTATGGTGTCCGAGGGCTTGACCGGCCTGGTGACCACGTCCTCGGTGCTCTCGGTCTTGCTTATCGCGGTCGACCAGTACTTCGCCGTGGTCGATCCTCTTCGGTACCGCAGCCGCATCGACAAAATCAAGTGCGGCCTTCTCATCCTCTGCGTCTGGTTCCTCTCCGGGCTCTTCGGGCTCCTCGCCGCCGTCAATCCCAATCCCCGCAGCGCCTGGGAAATCTGCGCCACCGACCTCCCGAGCCCCGAGAACAAATACCTCACTTACGGATTTTTCTACGCTCTCGCGTACACGCTCCTCGGATATCTCATACCCTTCACCGGGGTGTGCTGGATCTACGTGAGCATCTACACGGCGGCGAGGGAAAATTCCGAGCGCACGCGGAGAACCGGCTCCAGGCCGATACTCTCGACGGGGAGCTTCTGCGAGGACTACTATTATCCTGTGAAGCAGGAGGCCCTGGACGAGTGTAAGAGGATACCCAAGATCTCTAGCCTCTCCTCGATCGACGAGGACGCGGAAACGTCCCGGCGGAACCGCGATAACGACCTCGGGAACGAGGTGTACGAGGGCCTGCGGAATGTAATTTTCACCCTCGGCGCGCCGTCGTTGCATCATGCCAAAGACGATGATCCCAAAGTTCCTACCATTAGGCCCGAGTTCCTCGAGAAGCCCGAGTACCCGGGCCGGAGGAAGTCGTCCTACGATCTCATTCGCAACGACGTTATGCTCAGGTAGGTTATACACTCAACCAAGAAACAAACGTCCATAAAAATCAAATATCATGAATTCTCTGTTCTCCACTCCAGGACCAACTTGGACCAACTCCGAGAAAGCAGCGAAGAAAGCGACTGCAACGACGAGGCCAGCGACTGCGAAAACGAATTTCCTGTTCCAGCCCCTTCCCAACCTAACCTCATCATCGAAGAATTCAAAAATTTGGAAGAAACCATCCCCGCGTGTTCAGAGGCTGAAATTCCCGAAATTCCGGAACAAGTCCTGTCTTCCTCGGTGTCTCAGATGACGCCGTCGCAGACGTATTTGAAGCCACCGAAGGAGATACTGCACCGGGCGCTGAGCGCGAGAAACACTTCTTCCTACATAAATCATTTGAGGCACCGCATCAGCAACGCGTCCATGTTCAAGTACCGGGAGGAAACGCGAGCCGGTCGGATCAGCGCCCTCGTCATCGTCATGGGCCTCATCTGCTGGACGCCCCACGCCGTCATCCTCGTCCTCCAGAATCTCTCGGAGCAGGTTGACGCCCAGCGCTACAACGTCATCGCTCTCTGCTTCCTCGCGCTCTCGACTTACGTCAGTCCCCTTCTCTTCGGATACAGGTAAGGCCCACACAGTAAAAAGTTTTTTCGTAAAATTACTACATTCAATGCACTGAGAAGCGGAAATCGTCACGATGACAATACGTTTTCAATTTCTATTCAACACCTGACATAAGAATACATCTGCCTGTTACAAAGATATGTATTCGTATCGGAACGAAATCATATTGTCTTAATAGGTATCTGATATCGTTCCTTGCAGTATCTGTCCAGATTTCTAGGGCAAGTAAAAGTGTTGTCCCTTGCAGTATCTTATCGTCACTATGACAATTTCAACCTTCAGTGTGTGAATAATTTTGGGACCTACACTTAGACCATATAATACATGGACTGCTACTGCTTATTGTTCCCGGCAGGAAAAAACGGTCAGACATGTCGGACGACAGTGACGTCACAGGGCCAACCAAGCCCGTATCTAGACACAAAACGCCCAGGGGGCCTACTAGCCTTGTACTTATTATTTTCGCCTCATGCTTATAAATCTTTTCGAGCTGTTAGAAAATTACTTGAAAACTGCAGCAAAAATATAATGTTTCTGCAACATCACCTGAAAAACGCGGGGAAGTAAAAGAAGCGGTTGAATAAGTGAAACTTAACCTTCCTGCTAACCAGGCAAAAATGTGACTTTTTTTCAGTTATTTAATCACATTATTACATCAATTTTTTTCCTTCTATTGATTCACCTCAAATCACATACACCTTAATTCACATCTTCACTTTAAAAAATAAAAAAACAACTCTTCACGTGTAAGTTTTAAAAGTAAACATAAACACAGGTGACGTTTCCATGACGTTTCAGCGGCCGGCCATTGGTCCTGTGATGTCACTTTCGCCTATCATGTTCCGGCGGTTTCTTTCTCGCGAGTAGCAGTTCATGTATTATATAGTCTATGGACCTACATTGAATGTAGCGAAATTACTGGTGGAATACAGTAAAATATTACAGTAAACCTGGCATTTTTACAAGTCAAATGCAAAATTATCTGCGCGTGGAAAATTACCACATAGAATTATTCAGATTGAGTGTAGTAATTTTCACAGGAGGACGACGAAATTTACTAGCATGAGATAAAATTCCTAGAAGGGTCATGTGAAATAGAGGAGTTGCCTCAAAATTAAACTGCCGATTTTTTTTTTCAAATTAAAGATTAGGCTTTATAAATAACTTCTGCGTTGAAAAAATATGATTTCTATTGTCCAATTTTTTATAAATAATTTTCAAGAATCGCTGAAATGAGGTCCCGCTAAAACGCTACGTGATTGGTCGGGGCATCTGTGACGTCACTAATGTTTGTTATTTTGATCTCCCTATGCTACAACACGGGCCGCGCGCGAATTTTACGGGGAAATTCAAATAATCGGGAAAATGAGCCGAAACCCGGAAAATGGGTTTGTTCGAAATACCTCAGATAATCTCCCGAACGTGGATTTAGCAACGATTTTCGCATACTTTGCGAAAAAAGAGTGTTTTAATGTCCCTGAATCCAGAGCTGTCAAAGCGCAAAGGTAAATAAATGTTGTATTGTACATGGTTTGTACATTTTTCCGTTGTTATAGATGTGAAAAAAAATTAAATAGGCAAATAAAATGAAAAACAGCTTGAACTTCGTTTTTCTCTTAAAAAAAAAAAACAAACAATGCATTTTATTGCGCTTTTCTCACGCATGTGTATCTATATTTCTATATTATTAAGATACACATACGTGAGAAAAGCGCAATGAAATGCATTGTTTTTTTTTTTTTGAGAAAAAAACGAAACTCAAACTGTTTATCATTGTATTTGTCTATTTAATTTTTTTTCACATCTATTACAACGGGACAATGTAAAAACCATGTACAATATAACATTTATTTACCTTTGCGCTTTGACAGCTCTGGATTCAGGGACGTTAAAACACTCTTTTTTCGCAAAGTATGCGGAAATCGTTGCTAAATCCACGTTCGGGAGATTATCTGAGGTATTTCGAACAAGCCCATTTTCCGGGTTTCGGCTCATTTTCCCGTAAAATTCGTGCGCGGCCCGTGTTGTAGCATAGGGAGATCAAAATAAACAAACATTAGTGACATCACAGATGCGCCGACCAATCACGTAGCGTTTTATCGGGACCTCATTTTAGTGACTCTTAAAAATTATTGATGAAAAATTGGACAATAGAAATCATATTTTTTCAACGCAGAAGTTATTTATAAAGCCTAATCTTTAATTTGACAAAAAAAATCGGCATTTTAATTTTGAGGCAACTCCTCTATTCCGGATGCGGGTATTCTTCCCGAAAATATTCTTGCCGAAACAAAGATGGCGGGTTCCTAGGCTGGCAGTAGACGCGCCAAATTTAAACTGTCTCTAATTCTGCACATATGTTAGATCTAATAATCTCGAAACTGTTAAAATAGTAAAAACTAGAAACATGTGCAGACAGTATCATAACACTATCATAAACTATGACAAAAAAAAGCTTCATTTTTGAGTCATGTTTGTAAATGTAAAAACTGTATAAGTTGTATAGTAATTTCAAAACTATCGGAATAGTGAAAACTCAAAACAAAGAAGATAGTCTAATTATTAGTCTGATTTCTGGAAACTCTCAAAACTGTCATATACTATTTCGAAAGTATTTTGTTCAATTTTTGAGTTTTCGTTGCAACTGTAAAAATATTAATAAAAACTAATGAAAATAATCTGAATTCAAGGAAATTCATAGTAAAAATGTCCGAATTCTAGAAGCCATCAAGACTTTCAAACTATTTTCAGAGTTTGGTTCCGTCTTGAATTCTGTTGAGACTGTAAAAACTGTCCAGAAATCTCGAAACTATCAAAATTTTGAAATTCAAAAACTGGTGAAAGTATCGAAAAATGTTTTATCAGAAATCTCGTATAATATTTCCTATTCAATTGGAATTCTATAAATTTCTGACACAGGTCAAAACGAGTGAAGCGCGAGCTTCAGCGTTTCTTCTGCTTCCGTCGCGAACTTTCCTACAAGAACAATCGAAGTCTTATGGCGAAAAAAGTTCTGAAGCGTCGTTCTAGTGGACAATCAGAACCCGAACATCGCAACAACATCTTCAACTGCGTCTATGGCAAAAACCGCTGGCCCAAGGAGAAGGTCCACTTCGTGCAAGTCCCAGAAAACGCTCTGGCTGTTGAAACCTGCAGAAGCAGCTTCTCCAGTGGCGCCAGTACCCAAATTTCCACCACTTCCACCGACGATTCTTGACCTATTGACGGTTCTTCTTTTCCATGACAGTCTTCATGATGTTTTCGTTGTGAAGGTATTGGGGTGACTACTTTTTTGTCGAATTTTCTCGTTCATTCACGAATGAGTGGATACATTGTAATTTTGAAAATGATGGAATTTATGATTCCTGTTTTATAAACTTTTGTATTCAAGTAATTTGGTGATAAGTGCATCACAATTTTTGTACAGCCCATGAATTTTTGGTTTGGAAAAAACTTTTTGCAAAGTTGATGAATTTTCGAGGTAATGGTCGTAAATAAAATTATTATCAATAAATCTTTGTAATTATTTTCAATATTGTTGAAAATGATTTATGCAAGTTTTTTTACCTTGTGAAACTTTCTTTAAATTTTCACTGGATTTTAACATTGTTTGAAAAAGCTGGAAAATTCGACTGGATCGTTAAGCCCATTTTGCAATGGCTCGTTGACTGCATTTGTATTGATTGTCATTCGCAATAATTTATTTATCGCCGGCGCGTGTGATTTTTTATCCGGCTTCGGGGAATCGCCGACTTGTAAATAATGAGCTGGCATGCTAATTGCTGAGCACAAGTGAGTCTACGGGAAAAATCGTATCACGTGAATATCATGCGTTTTTTTTTCCTTTTTTTTCTCAAGAGTGTGATAAACGTATCATGAAGTTTTTGAGTATAAATGATGGAATATTTTTTGCTAGAAGAAACAATTTTCAACACAAATATTTTCCTTATAGAAAATTTAAGAGTTATTGGATTTCAGTAATTTCAAGTCGAGAATTTTAATGTTTCAATTTTTGCAATGAAGTTTCGTATCTCTTAATTCGAATAAAATTAAATTATTAACTGAAATTCAACCTTTCAAATTTAAAAATTTTCAAGTATCACATATAAAAGTAGTTAAAATACTAGCTGCAAGTATTTCGATACTTTTCCAAGCACATACTTGTTCATGTTTCACCGCAACGTTGTGTACTTGTAAAATATATTAGTATCAAGGGGCGGAAACGAGTGTTTTTACAAGTGCAAAATTTTGCGAACGAGCGAAGCGAGTAACACTTATTTCTGCCCTTGATACAAAAAACACTATTTAAATGTGTAAAAAAAACCGAGTAAATTTCACTTATTCGAGAATCGTGTCGACCATTCTACAGGCGAAAAAAAGTCAACCGTAAATTTCGTCTGGAAGTGGAAACATGTGCTTGAAAACGCGAAAAGTGCATTTCATACTCCTATGTTTTAGTATTTTTAAAAGCCACAAATACGCTTATTTTCCTTCGTACTGGAAAACTTTAAGACCTTTCAACCAATTTCTCAACACGAAGAAAACGAAAGTATTAAGCGTTGCGAATTTTTTCAAACAATCGATGAAAAAGCAGTCCTCTTAGATAATTTCCTCAAAGCGCAACGAACGTGAAAGTTTATACTTAATTACCTCTCGAACTCCTTGTGGACAAGTTCATGCAAACTTGATGCAAATATTTTGCAAGAAAATTCTCTCACATTTCATTGTTTGCATTAAGTTTGCAGAAAGTTTATGTAAATATGTCGACAAGAGATTCGTAATTTTTTTCGATTCGTGCAATGTATAAGTTGTATATTTTTACTCGAACGAAAAAGCGACGTTTCACCGAATCCACTGAAGCTATTCGTCCTCGTTAAACGTACCTTTTTTTACGTGTAATTGTAAAATACTAAAATCGTAGTCACCGTTATTTATACCACGAAATATATATTTGTATTGTCGATGACCAATTAATTATAACGTCTGCCTCTGCACTCTGCGAATCAAATGCGAGAATGGATATATACGTACTTTAGTTGAGATTTCAAAGCGAAAATTATACCGTTCAAGTTTCGATGTGTCATTTTCTCAGCCATGCCAATTTGTACAAATGAACGACAAGTGTTTTTATTAATAAATTAATGAATTGCGAAAGACGAGTTTTGGTGGATGTCTTATTATGACTGGAACCTTTCATTTCTTTAAGATAAGACATTTTGCGTAATGTTTGTGAAATATTTGCGCAACGAAAGTCCATGGCATGAAACCAAGTTGACGACAAGGTGCGTCCTCATTTGTCTATACTTCCGTCGACAACAGTTTGACCAACGCAATATCGCAAAAGTATCAGCAACATCGCCCAAACAGGTGGTTCAGCCATAACAGATCGTATATGAATCTAATGTGCCCAAAATAATAGCAACATATATCGCAAACTGTTTGTGAAATCTGATTTCATTATTATTAACAAATATTTCACCGTTCCAATATTTTTGAATATATTGAAAAAATTAATGAATTATAACTATTTCAATAATTTTTTGCATCAAGCAAGTTACTTTGAAAGAAATTAATAACTAGTTGAATGTATGAAAAGGAAAGAGAGGAAAATGAGAGGGAAAGAAATTGTCAACATAAATGAATAATACAAATGGCATGGCAGACTTTTTCATCTTTTTTTATTTTTAATAAGTATTTTTGAAAAATTCATTTATTTGAACATGTGACAATACATTATGGCACGAAATCCGCCAGATCGTTTGAAAAATGCAATTTTAAGATTAGAGTAGTATAATTATTTATTTGCATTGGAAAATAAAAAATTTTCGACTATCACATGCATGTTCTAATAAAGTTTCAAGAGATTTTTCATTTTCAGAAGCAAAATTTTCAAATTTAAACAAACTAGCATGCGCAGATAACCTATATATTACCGAGACACCTTAGAGCTAATAATGACATTGATAGATACAGAAATGGAACTTTCAGGCATTCTTCAATCAGCATTTATTTGACACGTACTATTTTTAGTTTATAGCGATAATACATACCTTAGGAATCCCCGATTTTGTCGGATTTTGTTGGGAAATTGTGCAACGTATACGCCAGTAGCGCTTCTGCACACTCTCGCACATGATTCTCGCAGTAAAAGAAAAGGAGTCATTATCTCTTTTCTACTTAATTTTTTATTTTCTCTCACAAATTTTAACTCATTAGTGATATATGACATACCATGACTGTATGCCTGTGAGGTGTATTCAAAAACACAATCCTAAAAATTTGAAAAGCCTTCAACTTTTTTAAATTTTATATCAGAAATACAATTCCAAGAATGAGAAAATTTGTTCGTTCATATATATTTGTTATTATAGTGCAATTGTGGCACAAACATCTAGTATGTTTGAAATTTCACAAAAGTTCGCATAACAACTGCAGACACTGGTTGTAACTTTTTTGAAGCAACGACTAGCGAAAGAAGGTGCATTCATATTTGAGGTAAGGTGCGTCCTCATTTTCCTAAGTTTTTTATGCAAACAAATGCAGACGACAATAGCGCATTTGTTGCGCAACGATGACGGCAACATAAGCGTGATCCAATGTTGTCACCTCTCGCATTCGCAAACATTGTACAAAACTTACAGCAACAGATGGAGCAAACTCCGTTGCAAGTATTTGTAACTGCACGAATGTCTTTCTGGGTTGGATTGTAGCCCAGATAGCAAAATGCAGGCCATATTGGAGCAATAAACGCTGCATTACTTGCAGAAGAATAATCTCATAAAAGATTCAAGCTGCAACGGTAAAAAAGTATGTTACTTGATGCATGACAAACGTATCATCGATGCATTATGACTCAATAGAATGGAAGTGTTGAATAACGCGTCATTCGACTGCATATTCGGTTCATTTTCCATGCATGAAATTCGATACTCTTTCTGCATATGATGATTCCATAATAACATTGTACCACACCGAATATGCACGAAATTCAACTTACGTCATATTCGATACATTTTTACATCATTTTATTGAGTTGAATACGAACAGGGATCTGTGGCACTTGTATCAAATACATACTTTAATAATAAAGGTTTTTTTTTATACATCAAAAATAACAAGTTTATTGTTGTAAGAATTAATATGGACGTGGGCGTGAGTAGTATTGGATTTTAACTTGCCAGTTTAGTGGAACTTTTGACGTTTATTATTTTATATTTACAACAAAAATATACAGTTATTTGTAAACTATTGATAAAAAATTACTCTTCTTCCTCTTTAGGAATGTTGCAAACTTCTATTTTGTCTTGTGCTGGGATGAAGTACATGAAGGTGAAGTCACTGTTACTGAATGAACCTGGGTTGATGACTTGGCAATCATTGATGTGTGTGGTGTAATTTTGGAAATCATCGGCTACAACGATGAGGTCCGGGGTTGGGTAAAGTTGAAGTGTGTGATCGTATGTCCAGTAAATCGGTACAACAGGAAGCATGAAAGGCGTCAGGTGTGATTGGGAAATGATGGTTCGAGCAAACTGCAAAAGAAAATTTTTAGACGTCATAATGAGAATTCATAATCAGGGTGTCTACTGTACAGAGAAAGTGGTAATAGTACAGGAATTTTTTCAGCCAATTTAGAAGAAACCCTATCAACATTTCATCTAACAACAATTCTTTTGATTCTGAAATTTCTTTCAACTTTCCCAAACTCACATGCTCGTAAGCTTTCCCATGCTCGGGAAGATGAAGCGTATTTCTACACAACTTGGAAAGAATGTTTTCCCTCATGACCACGATCTCCTTGGTGCAGTACTGTATCCTGCATGGGTTCGGGGCCAAAATCGTCCCAGGAACAGTCTCAGAAAAGCTTTTCATGACGCTTTTCGGCAACGGCGCCCTGGGCAGGATTTTCGGGGCCCCAACGTCTTCTGTTCCAGGAACGAAAACGAACTTGGAATCAATCAGAATGTTGGGACACGTGCTGATGATATCTGCGAGCTGGCGAAGTCCTTCCTTGAGTTTTCCCACGCTGAAGACGTCGATGGGATTGCTAAGGAAATTTCCACAGAGGACGAAAGCTACGGGAGGATAATCGTTGTACTCTTGAATCATGGCTTTGAACCTCTTCAAGGTTTCGGCGTTGTCCACGTAGAAGTTGGAGATGAAGACAATGGCAGCTTCCCTGTTTGAGTTCTCATGGGTCTTCAGAAAGTTAGAGGACCTCAAGGAAATCGTGCTGGATCCCCCGAAAGTGTTGGCGTTGCCGAACGTGGCGAGAGAGTCTTTTTTCTCTTGTAATGGTGGTAGGCAAATCTCAGAGACGTACAACGTTCCATCATCGTAAAAACCGTTGGCCACGATTATCGTGCCTTCTACTATCAGACCGGCTTCGAATTTTTGTGGCATTGGTTGAGGAGAGAATTTGGAGTTTTTTTTTTATCATGGTAATATAATAAATTATTATAAGGGTCAGAACTTCTCAAGCGGATCACTTTAAAAAGTGAAAATTTTGATTTTCACCAAATACTCATTTTTCGATTGTGTTTGTCGAAAACATCAATCGTGCGAAAGAAAAAAAAAATCGGATTGGATAACTTTTTTTTCAATAATTTTTATCTCAGCAACTACTTGTCCGATTCGTAAGATTTTTGTACCAATTTCTTCGACTTTCAATGAAATTTTTCGTGATGTTTTTTCTAATCAAGTTAAGCTTACAATTTATAAGTTAACAACAATTGGTGCTTAAAAATCAATAAAAAAAATGTGATCTCTATGTCATTTTCGGAAGTTTATGATCGCGTTCGATTCTTCATTGGAATAAAAGAAAAATAGCGTTTAGAAAAAAATTGAAACTCATAAATTGACGAAAGGATGAAATAAATAATATGAATGTGTCTGAATATTGAACAATTTTTCGATTTTTATCAAAGTTTCAAGATTATTGCTGATTTCCTCACGACAAGAAAATTTTGACTTTTGAAAGAGTTTTAAAGAGTTTCTGTGATTTTATGTAATTTTCATAATTTTCTAAAATTGACCAAATTAATCGACATTTTCGTTTTAAATTCTTGAATTTCCCGAATGACTTTATAAAATTAATGACAATAATTAAAATTCTTTTCAAAATGTTCGATATTTTGGAGGTTTCATTTTAATTTTCAAATTTCTCAACGTAAGACTAAGCTTTTATTTTATTTTGGAAACATTGGAGAGTATAAAAAGTGTCTGTCGTTTTAGGGAATATTGCAAAAGTGTACAAAATACACAAAATTCATCAAAAGCTGGTAAAATGCTACACATTTTTTCAACAGTTCTTTCACATTTCTGACGTTTTTCAATTTCTCAAAATGAATAATTGTATAATTATTGAAACTTCCAAAATTATAAGAGTGTCATCCTTAAACGCAACTTTTCCCAATATTTTTAAAATTTTCATAACTTTACACAGTAGCTGTACTTTAATGAAATGTTACACATTTTGGCACAATCTAGAAAATTTATTAACAATTACTGAAATTCTCTATATTTTTAAAATTTGTCAAGTCCCTTAATACTATGAAACTTTCAAAATTTCACATTTTTATTGAAATTTTAAAATAATCGACGATCCTCATACGACGAGACATATTTTAATTTTTTGAAACTTTCTGAATTTTACACAGTACTTTTAGTTTTACAGAATTTTTTAAATTGTTTACGTTAATGTATCTTTTCTATAAATTCTTTCTTCAAAAATATTCAATATTCCCCAGAATTATTCAAATTTTCGTTTCAATTCGCCAGAATTATCTGAGGTCTATTATATTTTCAATGTTTTTCAATTTTTCAAAATTTCTAGACTTTCAAATTGTTAATGAAACTTTTACAATAATTGATAATCGCCGTATGATTAAACATTTTTTGATTCAATAATGTTGAAAATATTCAACAGTTTTCATAATTTTACGGAATTATCAAAGTTTTCCACTATACCTAAAAATTTGTCAACGATTCAGGAAATTCGAAAATTTATTCGAATGATTAAGACGTATTCATCATCTTCAACATTTAAAGTGTCATTTACTTTTTTCAATTTGTCAAAGTTAATAGATTGTCATTAAAATTGATCTATATATCGGCAATTTTTGTCCGACATATTTTTTTTTCAAAAATATAAAGACTTTTACTATATGTCTCTACCTGTTTAGAAAATTCATTAAACTCTCCAAAATCTTTAATATTTATCCTTTTCTTTGGAAATCCTACAAATCACTAGAATTTGTACAAATGTTAATGATCTTTAAAATGTAAAATGTTTTCAACTATTCATAAATACAAATTAAACAAATTCTAGAATCTCGTTGTTTTCAAAATGATCGACAATCTTTGTACGAGATGAAACTTTCCTTTTTTTTCTACAAATTTGATCAGTATTTAACAATTTTATTCATGTTTATTAACACTCCCTGAAATTATACAATTTTTTCAGATTTTCTAGAAAAATCAACTATTCTTTACTTGTCTGTTTTTCGTTTTTTCATAATTTTTTAATCTTCTCGATTTCTCTTTTAATAAATATTGCAGCTTACATAATTGACCAATATTTTTATCAAATTACAAAATTCATCAATTTTTGTAAAATAAATTCTAGCAAAATGACAATGACAATATTTCAAGAAAAAACTGAAATTAATTTTTGTAATTGACTTTAGGTTACAAAATGTAGAAAACAATCAATTCTACAAAAAGAAATCTTATTAGATTTATAAATGGATAAATAATTGTATTTGTGACAGTCTTTTTTGTGGAAAATTTCCATATTTGGAATTTTTTTTTCTTTTTTTTTTTTTTGGATGAACTGTAATTTTTCTAGTTAGTTTTCCAATTAAGAATTTTCAGCAGGGGTCTTTGAAGCATAATATACATACATAATGAAACCATGAAAAAACTACAATACTATAAATAAAGTTCATATGAAAAGGATATTGTCTTCTTCAAATCCAGCTGAACATATCCCGTTGGGTCCTCAAGATAAAACTTGCCCTCCTTCAATTGTGCCAAAAGACCCAAAACACTAACTTGGCCTGTGATCGATTCACTATTCAAATATTCGACTTGAAATAGTTTTCTTTTTCCAACATTTGATTCTCCGAATTTCGGTGCTGAAAATACTTCGTGCTGAGCAGTTCTGTACCACAGCAAGTCGTAACGGTTTTTGTAAAGCAACGGTTTGTGCTTGGCTTCTGACAACAAATCCTCTTCGTTTTTTACTACTGTGAATCTTTGTTTCTGCAAGTCATATAATATTTTTGGAATTTCTGTCGTTTGGAGAACATTGAAGATGGTTTCTGTATCTTGGGATGATGAGAGTGAACGATGATATTTGCAGATTGCGGTTTTGAGAGTTTGGGCATCGATATTTGGATTTTGCAGGTTTTGACTGAGAATCTGCTCGATGATATCAGTCAGGACAGAGTCTTGTTTGTGATGTTCGATGCTTTCGAGGTATTTAGCAACAGATGATGAGAGGTTTCTGAGATAAACATTTCAGAAGTTTCAAAATGTAGGAATTTTGACCTTGAACATTATGTATATGTAATTTTCACTTGTACACATATTTACGATTGGGATATCTTTTTATAGAATGAGAACATCTGCAATGTGATT
The DNA here is from genome assembly GCA_028476575.1 of Platygaster robiniae. NCBI lineage: Eukaryota > Metazoa > Arthropoda > Insecta > Hymenoptera > Platygastridae > Platygaster > Platygaster robiniae. Next base: position 26,671,470 of record CM052025.1, on the reverse strand, counting down.
TGGTATAAAATCAGCGTATCTTTTAATACCTACTGTATTATATTTTTTCAGAATAAAAAAAAAGTTTTTTGTTTATTTAACACTGTGTAAATCAATACTTGAAACATTTTTTTTTATTCAGGAATCAGCTAACATTTTCTAGAAATATCAATTATTTTGGAAAACAATCTTGTCTAAAAGTCTTCCGCATTACAAATCTAATAATTAGGACGAATGTTCACTTAATATTATTGTTTACACAATCCTATTCTTATTATTACAATAATTTATGAAAATCACAAGAATAATACATCAATGTTATTATTGTGAAGTCAAATGTTCGTTTGATATTCATGTATTAATCATTAGATAAATTTAATAGTAATTATTCTGGTTTTTCAAAAATTTCATAAACTGAATTCGAATCCAGAATTTCATATCGAGGTTTGAAAAACACAAAATTTTGTACAACTTTTGAAACGATGTCAATAGTCTATTTGTTCAAAATAAATAAAATTATGCATTTATTATTATTCAATTTCATTATCAAATAATTGATGTACAACGAAATTGAAAACCATAAATTTGTATATTTTGGAAAACAAATATTGAAATGAAAAATTAATACAGTACCTTTACAAACTTAAGTATTTGGTTATTATTATTAATTTCATTATTAATTCATTCGTGTTTACAAATATTGTGAAAAAACATGAATATTCTACATTTTACGAAAAAAAAGTTATTTCTTCATAAAGATTGTATATTTTACAAGACAAATATTGTAAAAATAAATAAATATCGTACATAATAGAAAAAAAACATTTTTCAATAAATATTGTATATTTTACATACTAAGAAAAATTAAAACAAAACATAAATATTGTACATTTACAGGCTTCATGTTTTTCATTATTGTTCAATATAATGACTGATTTATTTACGTCAATCATAAATATTTATTTATTATATTTATATTCCAATTATATAATAATAATAAAATATAGTATAATAATATATATATTTATATTATTTATTCGTCTTCATAAATATTGTATATTTAACAAGATTTTTCTAAGTAAATACTGTACGTACCTTGTTATTGTAAACCCATACATCGAAAATGTTTTTTGCACATTTTTCATTAATTGATCGTTCATTTTATCACAGCTTTTACAAACGTTACCTGAGATAGTCTGTCACTATTTTCTTTGAATTAATTTATTTGTAATGATTTATATAATTAATGACAATCCAAGTCTACGCTTTGACAAGTTTTGGCTTTGTTTACATTTGTTTGGCTTTTCGCGGGTTTTTAGTCCATTTCGGGGTCGACCACTACATGAAAAATGCTTAATTAAAAAAGCGGGTTACGGGGGGGAGGGAACAGTTAAAATCATCGGGACGTAGTAGCCAAGAAAATCAGAAGATGGCAAGATTGTGTCAATTTTCGGTTTGAAAAATTTTTGTAACCTTGTATGTCTTGAATTAAAGCATTAGGGAACCTGAATTAGAACTTCGGATGTTACTCATGTTCCATAAATTGATAATTTAAGTTAAAACTGAATTTTCAATACCACATACTAGAATTGTCAATACAATACAGACGTAAAAAAATTATATATAAATTTGTAAGTGATAATATTTCATTAATTTATACTGCATTGGCGAAAAGTGTATGATAGGTTAAATATATTCTGTTCTAATGGAAAATAAAAAAAAGAACTGTGTGTAATTTTAGGTAAAAAAATTGAATAAAAATAATACTCGCTACAAAAACAGAATATGAAAATCAACGTAAAAGTGGGGTATAAAAGTGTAATAAATGATATATATCTATTCTGGTGACTATTAGTTATTTGACCTAACGACAAATAACAGTTGATATAAAAGTAACCACACTTACGAGAAAAAATTAATGATTTGCGCATTCAAAGATTTGAAGATGCGATATCGTGTGTTACTGAGATTTCAATTATTTTTCGCCAACGAAAAAAAAAAAAACAGATTCCTATATCTTCTAGTTCTGTTGTATCGACTTGCGAAAGAGAGAAACATGACCTATTTCATCTCCACTTTTTTGCCAAGAATAAGTTTCAGACCATTTCAGACCTGTTCAGACCTCTGTGTACCCTGTGTATGAGTCCTGATTTCGATTGACAGAATTATATAGAATTTTTGAAATACATGTATTTAAAGGTAAGTAAAAAATAATAGAAAGCGGAAATTTGTGAATTGTATGTAATTTCAATATCAAACCAAGGACTGAAAAAATTTTTATTGCGAGATTGTGGGCAGTCGTGTCAGTGTGTGTTGGCGCGTGTGATCCAGTGTGATCGTCTATCTCCCACGGCCGCCGCCGCCGGTGGTGGCGCCACTTCCCGGCCGCTCACTGGAACAACAATGGACCTGAATGAAACTGAATGGAACCGAATAGAACATGACAACAATTATAAAAAGCGATTTCAAGCGATTTTTAGTCAAAATGATGTTCAATTCTTTGTCTGACATAAATTGCAACTTAAGAATAATGACAACAATTCATCAAAATTGAGATACTGACTTCTCCAGACTTATGTTGGGCTTAACATAATTTTGAAGCTCAAGGATTACTAATTTTATGTTTTCTGAGTTTAAAATGGTATTAGATAATAATAATTTCAAACCGCAAGTCGGCCGTTCGTGAATTTCAGGTCTCACTGTGTTGGAAACTTGAAAAGCAACGACAACAATTCGTAAGAATCAAATTTCCTACTTTTTGGTCTTTTCTTTGGCCCATTATAATTCTGCGGCACTAAATAAATTAATTTTACGTTTTCTTCTTGTTTAATTCCATGAAATACATATAATTTCCGACTGCTGGTCGGCCGTTTGCAAATTCCTTGTCTGACATAAATTGCTACTTAAGAATTAATGACAACAATTTATCAAAATTGAGTTGCTGTCTTTTCCAGACTTGCGTTGCGCTTTAAATAATTCTGCAGCTTAAGTATTACTAATTTTTTGTTTTCTGAGTTTAAAATAGTATCAGATAATAATAATTTCAGACCGCAAGTCGGCCGTTCGTGAATTTCAGGTCTCACTGTGTTGGAAACTTGAAAAGCAACGACAACAATTCATAAGAATCAAATTTCCTACTTTTTCAGTATTTTCTTTGGCCCATAATAAATCCGCTGCACTAAATAAATTAATATTACATTTTCTGCTCGTTAAATTCCATGAGATACATATAATTTCCGACTGCTGGTCGGCAGTTTGCGAATTCCTTGTCTGACTTCAAATCAGTTTTTCGAGCCATCGATTCCGTGATGATTTACCGAAAAATCTGTTTTTTTTTTTTTTTTTTTTTTTTCGTCATTTAATGTTGTATAGATTAGTCTGTCCCTGGAGTATGACGACTTTCGAGCTCTCCAAGGATGAACTTTGTTGGAGAGAAAAGAAAATAAATTATATTCATAAGAAGAAGAAAGATATCGCCTTCTGTTGGATTCTGGAAAACAACGGGAAGAGATGAAAGTGACTTTCTAGAAAGAGTGCAAATTTTTGAAGCATAGTAGTTAAAATCAACTGTGAAGAGCTTCTTAAAAATCCGTTGCATCCTTCAACGAGTCGCCGGTTGTACTCGATTTTTTATGGAATTAAAGGATCTATACAGAGATAATCCAGGGACTGGAATGTTTGTTTTGAATATATTTATATACGATTATTGGCAAATATATTCTTTACCATATTTAGGGTAACTGGTGTTTGCTTATTTCGTGACCTTTGGTGTGAAAGGAAAGTGGGGATTGAAAAAATTGAGAAATTGCATAGCTATTGGTCCTTACAAAACAAAAGCTCCGGTTTCCAGAGTGGTTGGTAAAAATAGTTAAGTTTGGGTAGTTGAAATTATTTGGGGTGTAATTATTTTGATAGTGACGAATTATTAGAATATGACAAGGTAATTTTCATAAATGTGTCTTAAATTTACATGTTTTTTTATTGGAGAACATGATTATAATTGGTATAATTTTAGTTTAGAATTGCTGAATAAAAAAACATTTAGTCTACACTGGAATGCAAATGTAAGGTAAGTTTATTTACAGTTAATTGCATGTCACTGATTTTCAATTCCCATTGCATCAATTTTTCATAGGAAATCATGAGAATTGAAATTCTACAGTGAATGATTTAAAATTATCCACTTACAGACTACTGACTGATAATTCAAAATTTTATAGCATGGGGTCACGGAATTTTAGATCGTACTATGTAAAAGTCTATGATTCTAGTATTTAGAATCATTAATTTTGTAACATAGAATTTACCCTAGAACATTAATTTAGAGGATTTTTGTTTCTACTATAATTGAAGTGTTCCAAGACAAAAAACATTTGTAGAATTTTGAGCTATAAAAGATAGTATACTAAAAAGTAGGGAGATGGTATTTTGAAAATGTAAATGATAGAATATAGGTGTCTGTGATATTGAAATTTTATGGATATTAAATTTTTGAATTTGACTATTACAGTCAGGGGGAATTTGATCTCCCACTATCTACGCCACTGCAATTCGAAAAAGTCAACAAATCATCTTGTCACGTACGATATATTTGAATTAAAATTCGAATTTTCAAATATACGCGTCGTACTGTATAGGACAAATCTGATTGGTTGACGTCACGATTTCTCGAGTTCCGATTCGTCCAGATTTTTCTCTCAAGGTCACTGCGCAATACTACTACGCGTTACATTAGAAAAAACCAACGGTCGCGAACGGTATTGAATTTCGTGAACGCGAGCCAGATTTTTCGGTGTACAGTGTACACAACCCCGCGCGAATTTTTATTTACTCAACCAAAATACCGGTATTAAGGCCCTAAAAAAATGTCAATAGTTTTTGTCGAGTTGCAAAAAGGCATCGGAAATTACGTGGCTACGGTTTCGCGTTGGAATGTTAAGAGTTTTTCGGGTTTTTCGTGTACTTGTTCGAAATTTCGGGAATTCGACGTGGCCAGGATGCAGAAAGTGCCGTTTAAAGGTATTTGTTAATTAATCATCCTAAAAATTTCGGAACATTTGACGCTTCCAACACTGCTGTTCAATTTCGCAATGTATATATATAAATATATATGTCGATTTGCGTTGGTCAAGATCGAAAATTGTATATTCTTTTGAGAGACATTGTTATTTGTGGATAACGAGAAACATGTTTATCTGGAGCCTGGAAAGAAAAAACACACAAATTTGGAATGGTGAAACGAAAAAGTTTAAGAATTGAGTTTATCAGTGACGTTGAACTATATTTTTAAGGGATGCGTGCATGGGTTGCATACTTCCAGGGGCAGCGTGTGTTCTAAGCGGCAGTATAACTATATAGTTACGCCTTCCATCTCTTTATTGAATTTCACTGATAAAAAAATTAAGTTCTTTCTGCCTTATGTATTGTAAAAAATACGATTGTATTGTGAGTTTACAGTAACTATTGTAAGATTTGAAATATTAAGAAAATTTTTGTCATTTTTATATGACCCATGACAAAATTGTAGTGTGAAATCGTTTTTTTTAACACTTCCCAGGCTTGGTAGAATGATATGGGGATATACCATCACTTATCATCCCATATCACCGCGTTGCTCGAAATTTTATCTATGTGTACTTAATAATATCAACTAAATTATAGTTTTGTTACACTGTGAATTTTTTTTTGAAAAACAGATACTTCAAAATTGTTATTTTATTCAAGATTCACAAATAGTTTTTCAAAATTTAATCTCAAATTCGAGGTCTCTGAATCGTTTCTCGAGCCACTTATGTTTTATAGAGACTAGCAACCGAAAAATTGTCTATTTCAGTAATTGTAATTGATTTGAAAATTCTAGCCTGACAAAATTACGAAATAGTAAGTTTTCAAAGACGGTCTAAAGAATAGAAAAATACTTAATTTCTATGTTTTACTAGTATAGTAGGGACTTATATTCTATTTTATATTATATATATTATATACTTTGATTATGGAGCAAATTTTATATAAAGTTAAAGATTTAAAGTCGACTTTGTTGAAATCAAGTTGAATCGTTCCATTTTCGATAGTATGCCCCTCAGTTTAGGAATTTATTTTGTTAAGCAGTGCTTAGTTCACTAGTATAGTAGCTAACGTGTTCACTATTTTACTAGCTTACTAGTTGACCAGCTTACGTTCAAATTCGTCAAGTTTACCAGTTTTCTAATTAACTAATTAATTTGTAAAAGAGTTTACCGGTTGAATATTTAACCTCTCCACTTGTTTACTAGTATGTAAAACACTCTACTATTTCACAATTTCAGTAGTGTACTAGTTTATTAGTTGACTAGTTTACTAGCTTACTATTTCACTAGTTTACTAGCTCACTCACACAAGTTTACTAGGTTACTAGTTACCAGTCTACTTGTTTACTAGTTTCCCATTCACTTGTTTATTAATTAACCATTATTAGTTTGCCATTTACTAGTTTACTAGTTTATTATTTACTTGTTTACTAACTTACTTCTTTACTAGTCTACTATCCACTTGTTTACTCATTTACCAATACTAGTTTACCACCACTCGTTTACCATTTACTTGTTTACTAGTTAACCACTACTAGTTTACCATTTAATAGTCTAAAATTTATTAGTTTACTAGTTTACCATTTACTTATTCACTAGTTTACCATTTACAATAGTGTAATAGTTAACTGTTTACTTGTTTTCTAGTTTATTATTTACTTGTTGACTATTTAACAAGTTGAAATTTGACAAGTTCACCAGTCAATTAATTAACTAGTTCACTAATGAACGAGTTGATCAGTTTACTATTTCAATCCTGCACTTGTTTACTAGTTTCCCACTTTACCATTTCACAATTACAGTTGTTTACTGATTAAGCAGCTTACTAGTTCACTAGTTTACTAAATCATCAGTTTACTAGCTCTCGTTTTCATCAGTGTACTGGCTTACTAATTGACCAGCTTAGTTGTTTACCAGTTTACGATTTACTCGTTTACTAGTTAATGATTTAATTAGTTCCAATTTGACGAGTTTGCCGGTTTACTAATTAACTAATCTAGTTGTAAAAGAGTTAACCGGCTTACTATTCCACTTTTTCACTTGTATATTATTTTACTACTTAACTCTTTCACAATTGAAGTAGTTCAGCAGTTTACTAGCTTACTAGCTCACTATTTTACCAGCTTATCAGCTTGCTAGCTCACGTTTTCACTCGTTTACCATTTACTCCCGGGAAAATAAAAAACTTGCATGATTCATGCATGTAACATGTATGTAAGCGGCTTGCGTGTTTCTTACATGTTGCATGCATTTGTGCTTGCACGAAACATGCATGTAACATCCAAGTTTTTAAATACCTGATACTTGCTTTTTTCTTGTCAGAAAATCATGCAAGAAAAATTCATGCGTCTTGCAAGTTGATCTTGCATGCTGCATGCATGTAACACGCATGCAGCGTGTATTTCGAAAAAGCGTTTTTTATCCGCTCGCATGCATGCACCATGCAAGTTTTGCATACATGTCGCATGCAAGCAGCATGAATGTCAAAATAAGAGATTATTTTTTTTTTTAATTTTGCATTGTATGTTTTTTGCATTGCATTAATTTTGCATTACCTATTTTTTGGAATTAAAAACTGTATGATAAATTTTTATTAATAAAGAAAATGGAAATTTTTCAAGAAAGTTTGCAAGTGATTGCATTACCACGCCTTTGTAGCGCGAGTAATGATATATCTGCTTAATCTGCTGGAGACATGGGCCCAAGAAGTATAATATTAAGTTTTCCTTAGACATGCACTTGCTTTGAGCATTCTACGCAAAACTTGAAATATAATTTAAAAAATCCAGTAAAAAAATCTAGACAATCTAAGGAATAGAAAGAATACAATTGTTCTGTCTTAACAGGGTAGAAAAGGTTCTGAAAATTTTATCACACAATACAATCTATTCGGAATTGAGTTGATATCAATCAAATTACTTATCAAAAATAAGACTCGGTCTGAGCAGCATTTACACTGTAAGAAAAATTCTTGGAGAAATTACTATAAACTTTAAAACGGTTGTAACACTAAGCCGATTCTATCAATAATTACTATAAACTGTTGGAGTTGCAAATTATAGGATAATTTCATATGACTTTTTAATAACTCTGAAAATTGTAGCAGAAAGCTACAATTTTCATACATGTAATGAATTATTATTGGAATAATGAGATAAATAATGACCTTATTTGTAGGTTTGCCCGACCGGATTGAAGGTGAGTACGAATGGACGTCCACCCGTTCCCACCCGTTTCTACCTTTTCTCGTTCGTTTTCACCCGTTCTCGCACCGTTCATACCGTTCTCACCCGTTTCAAATTCAGTAAATTTCTGAACTTATAATGAAATAGATAATGATAAAATTCGTATGTTCACCCTAACGGGTGGAACGGGTGAGTACGAATAGACGTCCACCCGTTTCTATCTTTTCTTGTCCGTTTTTACCCGTTCTCGCCCCGTTCATAACATTCTCACATGTTTAAATTTGGTGAATTTCCAAAATAATAATAAGATAAATTATAATAAAATTCGTATGTTCGCCCGAATGGGTGGAAAGGGAGAGTACAAATAGACGTCTACCCGTTCCCACCCGTTTCTACCTTTTCTCGTTCGTTTTCACCCGCTCTCGCCTCGTCCATACCGTCCTATTTGTTTTATACTTGGAAAACTTCTTACATAATAATAAAATAAATAATGACAAGATTGGCAGGTTTTCCCGAACGGGTGGAAAGGGCAGTTTTGCGCTATAGGGTGAATCGGGTGAGTACAAATAGACGTCCACCTGTTCCCACCCGTTTCTATCTTTTCTTGTTCGTTTTTACCCGTTTTCGCCCCGTTCATACCGTTCTCACCCGTTTCAAATTTGGTAGATTTCGAAAATGATAACAAAATAAAAAATATCAAAAATTCTTAGGTTTGCCTGAACGGGTGGAAAGGGTGAGTACAAATAGACTTCCACCCTTTTTCACCCGTTCCTGCTTTTTCTCTTCCGTTTCCACGCGTTCTAGCCTCGTTCTTTCCGTTCACACACGTTTCAAATTTGGTAAATTTCTAGAATGATAATAAAATGAATAATGATCAAATACGTAGTTTTGTCCTAACGAGTGGAACGGATGAGTACGAATAGACGTCGTCCACCCGTTCCCACCCGTTTTTTTTTTTTTTTTTATCTACGTTTCGACCCGTTCTCAGCCAGTTTATTCCGTTCTCACCTGTTTTAAATTTGTAAATTTCTGAAATGATATTAATATGAAGAATAATAAATATTCGTAGGTTTGCCCGAATGGGTGGAATGGGTGAGAACGAAGAGACGTCTACCCGTTTCCACTCTTTCCTACCTTTTCTCGTTCGATTTCGACCGTTCTCGCACTTTTCAAACCGCATTTACACGTTTTATACTTGATAAACTTCTTAAAGAATAATAAAATAAATAATGATGAATTTAGTAGATTTGCCCGAACGAGTAAAACGGGTAAGGACGTACAGACGTCCACCGTTCCTGCCCTTTCTCGTCCATTCTTACCAGTTCTAGGACGTTTTCGCTCAACTACAACTTGTTCGCACACTTTTTACTCGTTCTCGCCTCGTTTGTACCGTTCTTAACCATTTTAAATTCCGTTAAATTCTAAAATGATGATAAATAATAATAAAATACGTAGGTTAGCCCGAACGGGTTAAACGGGTGAGTACCAATAGACGTTCACCCGTTTCTACCTTTTCTCGTCCGTTTTCACCTGTTCTCGCCTCATTCATACCATCCTTACACGTTGTATTCATTTTAAACTTGTTGAATGATAATAAAAAAAATAATGATCTTATTTGTGGGTTTGCCCGAACGGGTGAAACCGGTAAGTACGAAGAGACGTCCACCCGTTCTGACAAGTTCCTACATTTTCTCGTTTGTTTTCACCCGTTATCGCCTCGTTTATACCGCCCTACACGTGTTATACTTGGTAATCTTTTCAAATAATAATAAACTATCTAATGATCAGATTAGTAAATTTGCCCTAACAGGTGGAACAGGTAAGTACGAATAGACGTCTACTCGTTCCCACCTGTTACTATCTTCTCTTGTTCGTTTATACCCGTTCTCGCCCCGTTCATACAGTTCTCACCCGTTTCTAATTTGGTATATGTCTAAAATGATTATACAATAAACGATAATAAAATTTGTTGGTTTTCCCGAACGGGTGGAACAGGTAAGTACGATTGGACGTCCACCAATTTCCACTCGTTTCTACATTTTCTCGTTTGTTTTCGTCCGTTACAGCTAGTTATTGCCCAATGAAAACCCGTCCCTACCGTACTTACCTCGTTCAAACTGTTTACACTCCTTTTTAATTTGGTTAATTTCGAGAATGATAAAAAAATAAAAAATGATTCAATTCTTAGGTGTGTTCGAACAGGTGGAACAGGAGAGTACGAATAGACGTCCACCCGTTTCTACTCGTTTCTGCCCTTTTTTGTCCGTTCTTACCCGTTTCAGCCCGTTTTCGCCCAACAACAACCCGTTTCCACTGTTTTCACTATTTCCCGCCCCGTTCACAACGTTCTCACCCCTTTCGAATTTGTTTAATTCCAAAAATGATTATGAAACAAATAATGATTAAATTTGTAGATTTGATTGAACAGGTGGAACAGGTAGGTACGAATAGACGTCCACCTGTTCCCACCTGTTCTTACCTTTTCTTGTTCGTTGCCACCTGCTCTCGCCCCGTTCATACCGTTCTCACCTGATTCAAATTTGGTAAATTTCTGATAATAATAAAATTCGTAGGTCTGCTCGAACGGGTGGAAAGAGTGAGTACGAATAGACCTTCACCCGTTCTCACACGTTTCTACCTGTTGCTGTTTGTTTTCACCCGTTTTTGCCTTGTTCATACTGTTTTCACACGTTTCAGATTCGGTAAATTTCCAAAATGATTGTAAATAATGAATAAATTTATAAGTTTCCCTGAAAGAGAAACGGGTGGGGACGAATAGACGTCCACCTGTTTTCAATTTTTCCTGCCTTTTCTCGTCCGTTCTCACCCATTTCAGCCTCGATCTGCCTAATAATAACTCGTTTCTGGCGTTTACACGTTCTAGGCCCGTTTATATCGTTCTTACACCTTTGAAATGTGCTAAATTTCTAAAATGATAATAAAATAAATAATGATATAATTCGTAGCTTTGCCCGAACGTTTGGAACGGGTGAGTACGAATAGACGTTCTCCCGTTCCGACCCGTTCCTACCCTACGCGTTCTCGCCTTTTTCTTTCCGTATACACACGTTACAAATTTAATCAATTTCTAAAACGATAATAGAATGAATAATGATCAAATTCATAGTTTCGCCTTAACAGGTGGAACGGGTGAGTACGAATAGTCGTCTACCTGTTCCCACCCGTTACTATCTTTTCTTGTTCGTTTTTACCCGTTCTCGCTTCGTTCATACCGTTCTCACCTGTTTTGGATTTATTAAATTTCTGAAATGATAAAAAAAATAATGATCAAATTCGTAGGTTTGCTCGAACGGGTAAACGGGCGAGTACGAATAGACGTCCACCCGTTCCACCCGCTTTTATCTTTTCACGTTCGTTTTCACCCGTTCTCGCCTCGTTTATACCGTACTCTCCCGTTTTCAATTTGGTAAATTTCTAAAATGACAATAAAATAAATAATGAATTAATTTGTCGGTTTGCCTGTTCCACCGTTTTTGTTTTGAACGGGTGGGAACGGGTTGTTGTGGTCTATGCACAAAATTTTACACGTTCTAAACGGGTTAAACGGGTGGAAATAATGAATACAAATAGACACAACCATTCTTCATTTGTAATGACCCATTCCACCTGTTTCACCCGATTGGAATAGGTAAAATTCTTTGCATCGAGAACGTCTACCCGTTCCTACCCGTTACTCCTTTTTCTCGTCCATTCTCACCTGTTCCTACCATTTTTTGTGTTTACGGGTGGGAACGGTTGGACGTTCTTGGTGCCCAAAATTTTGCCCGTTGCGAACGTGTGAAATGGGTAAAATTTCGTGCATCGAGAACGTCTATCATTTCCCACCCGTTCTTGCCTTTATTCGTCCGTTCTCACCCATTTCCGCCTGTTTTCGCCCAGAAACAACCCGTTTCTACTGTTTTTGGTGAGAACAAGTAGGAACGGTTGGGCGTTCTCGATGCTCACAATTTTACCTATTCCGAACGTTCGGAGCGTATAAGTACAAATAGACTAGAATAGTATCTATTCGTGTCTATTTGTAACTAACCCGTTCCGCCCGTTTGGAACAAGTAAAATTTTGTGCTTTGAGAACGTCTATCAGTTCCCACCTGTTCCTACACATTCCTCCTGTTTATCGTCTATTCTAACCCGTTTTCGCCTAAAAACAACACGGTCCTACCGTTTTGGATGATAATGGGTGGGAACGGTTGGACATTCTCGAAGCACAAAATTTTACCTATTCTGAACGGGTGAAACGGGTGAGTACAAATAGACACGAATAGTTTCTATTCGTATTCACTTGTTAAACATGTATGGAACAGGTAAAATTTCGTGCATCGAGAACGTCCACCTGTTTTCCCTCGTTCTTACACATTCTTGCTCTTTCTTGTCTATTCTCACACTCGTTCCCGCCCGTTTTCGCCCAAAAACAACATGTTCCTACCGTTGTGGTTGGGAACGGGTATGAACGGCTGGACGTTCTCGATGCACAAAATTTTACCTGTTCCGAACGAGTGGGAAGGGTCAGTATAAATAGACTCGAATAGTGTCTATTCGTACTCGCCCGTTCCATCTGTTTTACTCGTTCGGAACGGGTAAGATTTTGTGCCTCGAAAAAGACCACCCGTTCCTGCACTTTTACTTGCGTACTTACCCGTTCCCGCCGGTTTTCGCCCATGAGTAACCCGTTCTTACCGTTTTAGGTGTAAACGGGTAGGAACGGATGGACGTTCTTGATGCACAAAATTTTATCTATTCCGAACGGGTGGAACAGATGAGTACAAATAGACACGAATAGTGGCTATTCGTACTCACCATTCGACCCGTTCCGACCGTTCGAAACAGGTAAAATTCTGTGAATCGAGAACGTCCACCCGCTCACACCCGTTCTTACCCGTTCCTGCTTTTTCTTGTCAAAACTCGCCCGTTTTTGCCCGTTTTCGACCAAAAACAACTCGTTTACACAGTAATGGGCGTGAACGGGTGAGAACGGGTGGACGTTCTCGATGAAAAAAATGTTACCCATTCCGAGCGGGCGTAACGGTTAAAGTTTGAGCATCGAGAACTTCCACCCGTTCCCACTCGTTTCTACTCTTTCTCGTCCGGTCTCACTCGTTCTCATCCGATCTCGGACAAAAACAACCCGTTCTCACCGTTTCAGGTGAGAACAACTGGAAAAGGATGGACGTTATCAAATCACAATATTTTTCTCGTTCCACCCGTTCGGACCTAGTAAAATTTTGTGAAACGAGACGTCCACTCGTTCCTGCGCTTTCTCGTCGATTCCCACCCGTTCCCGCCCGTTTTTGCCCAAAAACAACCAGTTTCCGCCGTTTTCTGTGGGAACAGGTGGGAACGGGAAGACGTTCTCGGTGCACAAAATTGTACCTTTTCCTAACAAGTGGAACAGGCGAGTAGAAATAGACACAAATATTGTCTATTCGTACTCACTTGTGCCACTCGTTCTATCCGTTCGGAACGGGTAAAATTTTGTGCATCGAGAACGTCCGTCAGTTCCTACCCGTTCCTGTAATATCTCGTCCGTTTTTACCCGTTTCCACCTGTTCCTGCCATTTCTCGTCCGTTCTCAGCCGTTCCCGCGAGTTTTCGCCCAAAAACAACCCGTTCCTACCGTTTTAGGTGGGAACGGGTAAGAACGGGTGAACGTTCTCAATGCACAAAATTTTACCTGTCCCGTACGGCTGGAACGGGTGAGTACAAAAAGACACGAATAGTGCCCGTTTGTACCTACCCGTTGTAACAGTTCCACCTGTTTGGAACGGCTAAATGTTTGTTCATCGACAATGTCCGCCCGTACCCACCCGTTTCTGCCCTTTCTCGACCGTTTTCGCCTGTTTTCGCCAAAATACAACCCTTTCCAATCGTTTTAGGTGAGGATGGGTGGGAACGGGTTGACGTCCTCATTGCACAAGATTTTACCTGTTCCGAACCGCTTAAACGGGTGAGAACAAATAGACACGAATAGCGTCTATTCGTACTCACCCGTTCTACCCGTTTCACCCGTTTGGACCGAGTTAAATTTTGTGCATCGAGGACGTCTACCCGTTCCTGCCCTTTCTCGTTTATTCTCACTCGTTCCTGTCTGTTTTCGCCTAAAAACAACCTGTTCCTACCGTTTTGTGTGTGAACAGGTAGGAACGGTCGGTTGTTCTCGAAATAGATAGTTTTACCTGTTTCAAACGGTGAAGCAAGTGGAACGGGTATGTACAAATAGTACATACATAAATAGTATACTACATTTTTGTCGTGAATAAATATTTCAAATTTGATTTTTTTTTAAATGGCAAAGGGAAAATGGTCATAGAATTACATGAAAAATCCACGATTTCAAGGATTTCCGCCCACTGTGGAACACCCTGTATAATCTGATGAACGCATATTTTGTTATAAAATTTAAATAATAATATACCTCTAGTATAAGTATGTGTATAAAAAGTGGGATTTTATTATACAAATAACATAAATTTTATGTATGAAAATCCTTTTTTTTTATTCACTTTCAACTACCCATTATTACTGCTGTGAATATCATTATTACTGCCAAGAATATCATTATTACTGCTGTGTTTATGTTAACAACGATTTTCTTTTTTTTTCTATACATTGTATGAAGCTTCGACGATTATTGGACGATGATGCGGATTAGACACTGGCGTTCAACTCCGCAGTGCGCGGGATCGATTCCCACCCGGGAGAAAATTTTTTTTTTATTCAATAATTGTTTTACAGCTTCATTGAAATTATTTTTCACAGTAAATAGTGAATTATCTTTTTATTTGCCTGAAATATATAATAATAATTAACAACGACTAGAAGTACTCTGTAAGCTCGTGGCGAGTACTCTGCGAGCTTGCTGGCGTGTTCGAAAAAGGGCGGAAATAATGAAACCGCTGCGAGCTCACAGGTTCACTGGGTATGTATATGTATATACTTTTGTATATTATACTCAAAATATATAACATATAAAAAACATGTAATATATAATTTCAATACAAATCAGTGTATATACATATGTATAAGAAATTTTCACAAATTCAACTTGGAAAAAAAGTTTACTTGAAGAAAAATAAGTTGAAAAACGAAATCAGCAATGAGGGGCTGGATTTAGAAAGGGTCTTAGCACTTGAGAACGGGTAAAAGTATTGTCCATTCTCCAAACCAAAGCAAAAAAAATTTTTTTCAAAACAACTTGTAACAAAAAATACCGCCATGTTCACCTTGATTATTCGCATCTTTTTCTTTATACAAGTTTTTTTCTGATAATTTGTTGATTTGCTAAAAAATAAACATTAGGTTTTTTCATATCTTTGAAAATCAATGTCGTTCGGGACTAACATCGCCGAAACTCGACTAATACTCAATCGATTTTGTTGAAATTTTTTTGGCTGCATTCTATGAAGCTCTACTCGCGATCAAAGTCATAAATATCCGGAAGAACTTCAAATTATAATTAATAATAATTTATGTATCACTACTAATTTGAAATGATTCAATTTTTTTTCGACATGCGAGGAAGTTTTTCCCTATTGAAGTTAGAAAAAATTTCCAGTGTAGAAGTTGGTCAGGATCATTTAAAAAAGTTTTTGGTAAAAGAATTATGTTGATTGGATCAATACTTCATGAGAAATCGACGTTTTATTGAAAGCGCGGAAGGCACTTCGACGCGCGCGCTTAACAAAGTCGCTCGCACGCTAGTTTTTCTCGGGCACGTTTATGAAGAAATACATTTGTTTGCATGAAATTTAAGAATGGCTATCATAAATTAGTTTTCAACATTCCACATGCAATTAGAGGTAATTTATATTAGTTAAAAAACCACTAAAACTTACCTTTCCTCGCTTCTAGTCTTAATCATAATATTACAACATCTGTCATGGCAAAATTCAAAAGGCATTGCAAACCATGCAATACAATTAAAAAGAAATTTTTTACTCCCTTACACGTTCGCACAGATTATCCACAGTTACCCACCTAACTGTACCGACAATTTTCTCGTTTTTGAAGGATTGAACACCCCTTGCAGTGAAAGGACTGCGAACAACTTCGAAAAAAGTGCGTTTCAAAAAGATGTCTCACATTATTTTACCAGCGCAAATGGGCGTCCATTAAAATGCGGCAATATATAAATATTTGATAAAAATTTAACTAATATTGCCATCTGAATAAGTGCCCTGGTGAGAAAGTTCCGACTTAAAATAGTCGGACCATAGTCGCAACATTGTCGAACGTAACGACTGTATTTTAAAACTCCGATTTTAGATCAATCCCATCATATTATTTGCGAAAAATTGTCGGAAAAGGAGCAAAATTACCTCCTTTAATTAATTATGATGCTAAATATTTGTATATTGCTCTAAAAATTATGATTGATCAAGTATCAAAAGTTACAACATCGCCATTACCTTAAAAAGACATTGTTTCTTTGTTTCGATTGTTTCGTCCGTTCAAGCGCGCGAAATTTGAAAATGATATTCGTTCAGTTTTTTTTCAATCTTGAATGAATTAAGTGTTTTGCTCTTCAATTACTATCAAAATATATGTTATACTATATACTGTTAATGTTAATGTTATTGTATATGTTTATTATGATATCAATTATAATATATTAACAATAATATATCTATTATATAAATATTATTCAATAATAACCTTTTCATTACTATATATTTATTCATCAATAGTTTATTATTTTTTATTATAAATAATATATATATATTTAAATATATCAATTAAAATATATTAATTACTATATATCAGAATATCAAAATATTCGTCTATATGCATAATTAATTTCAATTAATGTTATCGTATATGTTTAGATTATTGTTTCAATAATATTTAATATTTATTCTGAATAAACCGTGTGCGACATACTACTCCAGCCAAAAAATCAAGCACCAGTATATAGATTGACACAGCTTGTCAGATCGATACATTTGTCGATAAAGTCGCATTGTTCTGCATTGTTTTGTGTCGTTCTGTTTTAACCAACTCGAATACCACTGCTAAATTGTCATTTATTTTCAATAAACACGATAAAAAATGTGTAATTTTTTCTGAAGTCAATAAATTAATCGCTTTAGCTTATTTTAGCAACCATACGACCACAAAACGTCATGTGAGGGGCAAGAAAAAAATAATAAAAGTTTTGGTCGTAACTTTGTGAAACATAACGACTATCTTACGACGATTAATCGTCGTACTATAGTCGGACAATAGTCGGATGTATTCCACCAAGGTGTTAAGATTTAAAAGTGAATCAATTAAACATACAACCTTGAAAATATGGCGAAAAAAATTTGAATATATTTGTTTCATAAATTTTGTATTATGATAAAAGTTTACCCATAAATATGACACACGAATAAACGTATACCAAACTATTTGCGCGAAAATAAATGAATAACAGAACATTGTTGTCTGTTTTAAAGTAAATGATCGTAAAAGCTTCGGAATTTTCATATTCGGATTATTGTACTCGAAAAAATGTTCGATAATATATATAGTTGATAATAAGTTTATAGTAAAAAAAAAATCTTCGTTTGAAATTGTATCATCGCAAATCATGTTTTGTAAAAAAATCCTCCGTAAGAGGAGGCTCTCGTAGAAAACGCCTGTCATCAAATGTACGATGATAAATTGTGCTTTGAAATTTCGTGCGTTTTAAAAAGATGACACTGCATTTTTCTCTTTTAATTTTCAAATGATTTTCATTTGAATCATATTAAAAGTTTGACAATGCTCATGTCGTTTTATAAAGATATTTTCTGCGAGCGTCCCTATGCCGTAAAATACATGTACATCAGGAATTTCCGGAGCTGCTCGTTAATTTCCTATCCTATCGTAAATGAACGATCTTGGTTCGGTTTTTTACGACACTCAGTGTGGGTCGGATTGTTTCCTAAACTCAGTGTCGTTACACTGCTCGATCTCAAAACGGACAAAGAAAAATCCTGAATAAATCCCAAAACGGACGTGATCGGAGTGGGGGCTCCGATCTGGAAATGGGCAGCGCTTGCCGCGCTTGCGCAGTATGAATGTCATGCTTATTGTAAACTATTATATTACATACAGGGAAGGGGAAGCGATCTGTGATTGACGATTCGTCAGCTTGCTTCCCTTCCCCTAGAAAGCTAGGATTTTCGTTCAATATGGTTCGATAGCTCCCATCACTAAATCAAAAACGTCCACCCGTTCCTACCCGTTCTTCCCTTTTTCCGCCCGTTTTCACCTGTTCCCGACCGTTTACGCCCAAAAAAAAAACCTGTACCCACCGTTTTAAGTGAGAACGGATGGGAACGGGTAGACGTTCCCGATGCACAAAATTTTACATCTTCCGAACGGGTGGAACAGGTGAGTACACATAGAGACGAATATTGTCTATTCGTACTTACCAGTTCCAACTTGTCCACATGTTTGGAAGAGGTAAAATTTTTTGCATCGAGAACGTCCACCCGTTCTCACTCGTTCCTGACCTTTCTCGACCGTTCCCCCCTTTTTTTGCCTAAAGCAACCCGTTCCCACCGTTTTAGGTGTAAACGGGTTGGAACGGTTGGCCGTTCTCGATGCACAAAATTTTTAAACGAAAAATTTTGTGCACAATTGCATGCACAATTTTTTTAAAACAAAAAACGAGTAACATTTTGTGCATAGAGAACGTCTACTAGTTTCCACTTATTCCTGCCCTTCCTCGTCCGTTCTTACCCGTTCCCGCATGTTTTCGCCTAGAAACAACCCGTTCCTACCGTTTTTAGTGAGAACGGGTGGACGTTCTCGATGTACAAAATTTTACCTGTTCCGAACGGGTGGCACGGGTGAGTACGAATAGACACAAATAGTGTCTATTAACCGACCAAACTCGTGCATTTTTTCATTTTAGTAATTTACAGAATCTTCCCAATTTTTACAATATACCATTTGAAAACCTGTTCCTTAAAAGATTATTAAAATAAAAGAAAGGGGTGTTCAATTTTTTTCAATTTCCCGAAAAGTGCTTCAAATAAATCGATAGTTGGTCGTACAAGCGAGCGTCTAGACGCCTTATCATCAAGTTTATAGTTCCGAATTCACTCGTTTGTTCAATTAACGTAAACAAACTCCAACATACCTACATAATGATTTGTGATTGGCAAATCACAACCCTTATTCTGATAGAGGAGTTGTCTCAAAATTAAAATGCTGATTGTTTTTTTTTTTTTTTTTCAAATAAAGATTAGGCTTTATAAATAACTCTTTTGAAAAAATGTGATTTCTACCATCCAATTTTTTATAAATAATTTTTAAAAGTCGCTAAAATGAGGTCCCGCTAAAATGCTACGTGATTGGTCGGCGCCTCTGTGACGTCACTAATGTTTGTTTATTTTGGTTACCCTATGCTACAACACGGGCCGCGCGCGAATTTTACGGGAAAATGGGCCGAAACCCGGAAAACGGGCTCGTTCGAAATACCTCAGATAATCTCCCGAACGTGGAACAGGTCAAATTTCGTACATCGTGAACGTTCACCAATTCCTACACGTTCCCGCCCGTTTTCTCACAAAAGCAACCCGTTCCTACCGTTTTGGGTGGGAACGGGTGGACATTTTTGATGCACAAAATTCTACCCGTTCCGATTAGGTCAAATTTTGTGCATCCAGAACGTTCAGCCGTTCCTACCCGTTCCTTCTTTTCTCGCCCGTTCCCGCCCGTTTTCTCCCAAAAGCAACCCGTTCCCATAGTTTTGGTTGGGAACAGGTAGGAACGGGTGGACGTTCTCGAAGAAAAAAATTTTACATCTTCTAAATAGGTGAAACAAGTAAAATTTTGTGCATTGAGAACGTCCACACATTCCTAACCGTTCCCAGTCGTTCCTGCCCTTTCTTATTCTTTACCACCCGTTTTCTCCCAAAGCAACAAATTCCCACCGTTTTAGGTGGGAACGGGTGTGAACGGGTGGACGTTCTCATCCGTTTCTGCCCGTTTACTTCCAAAAGCAACGCGTTCCTCTCTTTTTGGGTGGGAATGGGTGGGAAAGGGTGGACGTTTTTGATGCACAAAATTCTACCCGTTCCGATCGGGTAAAAGTTTGTGCATCGAGGACGTCCATCTGTCCCTACCCGTTTCCATCAGTTCCTGCCCGTTTCCATCAGTTCCTGCCCTTTCTCACCCGTTCCCGCCTGTTTTGTCCCAAATGCAACCCCTTCCCGTAGTTTTAGTTGGGAACTGGTAGGAACGGGTGGCCGTCCTCGATGCACAAAATTTTACAGGTTCTGAACGGGTGGAACGGGTGAGTACGAATATACGCGAATAGTGTCTATTTGTATTCACCGTAAAGACGAAGTATTGTTTTTGAAAATCTGGTATTTTCACGGCAAGAATAATTTATATTTATAATACAAATTTTTTCGATACGAGAAATCATCGATATTTCGTTCTTGCGCGATATATATATATATATATATATATATATATATATATATATATATATATCGACTGTGTTCGACATTTTTTTCACGGCAACGATTTTACCGAAACGAAATTAAGTTTTTCAATCCCTTTCTCCACCTTTTTCAGTGAGCAGGCGAATGACAAAAAACAAAACACTACACTATACGCAGATACTGCCAAAGGGCGTAGAAGTGCTCGATGACGCACATATACAAACTTTAAAAGAACGAATTGAAATTTTTACTACAGTTTTATAGGACCGAGTACTACTTTCCGAGTCAGTTTATCATGTAGTCAATAAAATGTTCACTTCCAGCACCTACTTAAAAAGTTTGTAAAAAACTATAGTAATTTTTGCTCGGGCAAACGGGAAACTTGCCAAAAAGCTTTTTTAAAATTCATTATATTTGGTGACCCAAACAGGCAATACTTTTTTTTACTACAGTTTGAGTAGAATTTACTCTTCAGAAATGCAAAATTTCAGAAAAGTTTCTCAATAATTTTTAGAAACGGCTTAGTGTTACCACTGTTCTAAAGTTTACGGTAATTTCTCCAAGAATTTTTTCTCAGTGTACGATGATTGATGAAATGATTAATTCACTTTTATAATTATCTTTATCATTATAATGAAAGATGTAAATTTATATTGTTGATGTATTTTTATAAATTGGGAACGAGAAATTGAAATTAGTGGTGTTGCAATTTCGTGTTTAAGCAAATGTGGACGGAGTCCGTCGACGGCGGCAGTGACAGTGACGTTGGGGTGGAGGGTTGCCGTGGGGTGGCGGTACCGAAGTAGGGTGGATAGTAGTACACCCCGGAGATGGGGTTGTTGGGATTGCCGGTGAAACTTCAGTACGCGGCGAGCCACCGACGTGTGTTCTGCACCCGGAGTTCTATCGCCCGGCGAGTCTCTCTTAACTCACGCGCGGTGAGTACCAAAAAAAACTCACCCCCATAAACCTAATTGTCGATTGCCCCTACTACGAGGAATCGGTTTTTCTCACAAATTTTATTGAATATCCGTGAAAATCAACCGTATCCTCGATTCAGTGGACCCCGAATTTGTGCCGGATCAGTGCCTTTCAATCCAAAAATTGTCTAACAATTTTGGAAATTATCACCCATTGGAACATTTTTTTTCTACTGATAAGATCGCGGTGAAGTAAATTTTGTCTTCCGAAAGGGAAAATTTAATAGCTTGTAATTTGACAGTGTTGAACTTTAATTTTTATAATGCTCATTTAGTTTAGTTTCAAGTTTTTGGGACATTATTTGTGCGTGAAAAGGAAACTTTTGCTGTTGAACGTTTCGAGGTTTGACATTGTGGCCCTTTCTCTTTCGTATGATTTTATCACGTGCATCACGTACGCGAAGGAAACGCGGCGACTTTGAAAACCGCGGAAAGTTGGCGCGCCCGCGATTATGTGCTCGACACGTGCCAGCGTTTTCCTCGACTTGATAAAGCGCTTTTTGCCGCGATCCTACTTGAGTTTGCGGTCTTGTCTAGGTTTTGAGTGTTTTTTTTTACGTTTGATGCTGCATTAGGTTCATTAAAAATATTTTGGAAATGTTTGTGCAGAGGCACTTTATGTTTCTTCAACTGCAAGAAGTTCTTTGGAAATGTAATTGATCAATTAGAAAAAACTATTGAGTTGTCTAGGAAATATTTCCAATGGAGTTTGGATTTTGGGGTTTTCTATTTAAAACTCCGAATTTTCATTTTGGAATTCTGTACAAAAACTACGATTGAAAATTCTGATTGTAATTCACAAAAATTTTTTTAAATGAAACTTCATTTGAAGATTTTGATTGGGGTTTCTAAATGAAAACTCCGATTGTCAGAATTCATTTGAAAGATTAGCAGGGTATATGTATGTTTTTTTCTTATTGATCATAAACAATTGAAGTTTATTTTTAATTTTAGTCGCAGGGTTATGTAAAAAGTTGATACAGTAAAATAAAAAATGAGACCTAACCTAATAAAAAACAATAAGAATATATAGAGTTTCATGTTTTGGAGTCTAAAGCTCTCGATTTACGAAATAGATGACGTTTTACCAAAAGTTCTTTTCAACAAAACTTTATAAATCAAAATTTTTTTCGTTTCCTAATCTACATGATTTGATTAAGTTTTAGTCTTACTCAAAAATAATGGAAAATTACATATTTGTGGAACTAGACTCTGATTTTTGTATTTTTTTTATAAAAATTTACTCGTGAAAAATGAAAAATTTCAACTCCCGAAGTTTTCAAATCCTCTGACATACGAAATTGATCAGTAAATAAAGGAAAGCGTGTAGTTTGTTTATTTTCCAATTTTGAGACTAAGAAGTTAATCAGTAATTTACCAGTTTTTCAACAGAATTTCAATGATCAAAGCATTTTTTCCAGGTTCTTTACATAATTTCGGAATTTCGAGTAGGTTTGACACTTTCGAAGGTTTAATTTGTGTAAAAATTTTTATTTACTTTGGTAACAGGACAGCTCTTACTTACAAGTTTTGTAAAATGTAATTCCAATTATTTATGAAAACTGTAACAACTGTTCAACTTGTTAAAGTAGCCAAACCAACTGTTACAGCTGTTACAAACTTGAAAAATTTTTGGGAAGTACAAAAGTGATATAAATGTTTAACTTAAAAAACTATCAAAACTGTTGAAAAACTGTGATAGCCACTGTACAAATTTTAATAAACTTTCATCACCTAATAAGCTAAGAAAATTGCTGGAAAAGGATGCTAAAAGTGTTCGAAAGTCGCTAACATTTCTGAAAAAGTAAAAACTGTCAAAACTGTCAAAAACTGAAGGTTAAAGAGACTTGGAATTATGAAAAATTTTCAAAACTGTTAAAAAACTATCTAAAATTTCAGAGACTTTTGATAAATCATTACTACTTTTTTGCAGGATATAATTACTATCAAAATGAAAAGATAACTGTGAAAGATTATGTTTTTTATGCAATCTTTTGAAACCCAATGCTCAGAATTATATAATGATTTTTTGTTCAGCTTTTTAGCTTTCGATGATATATTTTCTACCTGTCAAAATTTGAGGTAAACTACTCCTTTAAATTCATATTTTTTCATGATGCAAGTTTTCTAACTTATAGAGATTTAATATGAATAAATTTTGGATCAAAAAATATGTACTTTAGGTCAAAAAGAATATGGAAAAAATTTAGATAACTATCTGTATGCATTTGGAAATGGTAGTGGTTTTGGTACATTGGATTCCTTCTTATAAAATAATGACATATTGGAGCAAGAGTTACACTTATTTTATCCTTCAACTTTGTAGTTTAAATCTACTTAATCTACAGATGAAATTAGATAGAATTCATCTGAGTCAGGTTATCAAAGGTTTTAATTTTGAATTAATCAAAAGAATGAAACGTCTATGTAAATTAAAAAAAGAAAACATGAAAATATGCATGTTCATTGATTGTGGAAAATTCAAAAAATTGTACATTTAATTATCTTATTGAAATATATATTTTATCAAGTTTAACTAATGGATTCAGTACACTATAACTGTTAAATTTAGAGATTATATTAATAATAATTGGCTTGAGTTTACCACTCGTTTAAAAATGTCATTTTCTTAAAAATGGAACCAAGCTCACTAAAATGGCCAACACCTTTAAAACGACTCAGGTGGGTATTTGAATATTCTAAAATTCTTTTCGACTTGAGACATACAATTTTTATGAAAAAATTCATTAAAATTGGATCCTTGAAATTAGGAATCTTGCATTATGGAAGTATGAGCTTTTCTAGAAGTCGTGAAGTGAACTTTTAACCTGTAATTTTTATAATTATATTGAATATTTCATTGGAAAACACTAATAAATAATTATATGTTGTTTATTACTCACGAGTTCGTTAGAATTAGTATTATAAAATACCTATTAGTTATAATATAATGAAATTTTATTTAGAAATTTATATTTTAAAATAATTATCATACGCGTATTCTGAAGCATAACTCTCCTCAGAAATTTAAAACCTTCAATTCAATTTATGAAAAATTTTAAGCTCTCGAGAGAACTATAATAAGTTACTGAAAAATATAGAATAAAGGTATATAAAAATGTATTTCGAATGAAAATCAAATACGGAAAAATCGATATTAAAGTAATCGCATGAAAAACTCAAATTCGAGAATTTATGGAGCGTGTAAAAGTGAGATATCAAGAATCCCTCTGAGCTCACTGTTACTCGACTAGTTCACTTGGAAAACATGGAAAATCACAAAGATTTTCGAAGGATGCAAAAAATTCCCTGAGAATAGACTACACTAAGAAATATTTACATTTTTTCTACAGTGTAAAAAAATTTTGTATTACCTGTAACGTAGTATAGTGAATTTCCTATACCTCGAAATTAACTATGCGATAATAGAATTTTTTCCTCGACCATAAGACTTTTACTACTCTTTTCATGAATTCTTTCTATGTCTGGTATATGAAAGATAAATATAGTAATTTCATTATGGAACAATATTATTTTCACCTTCTCGCCGTACTAAAAATATCTTACAACAACAAAGTACAAGTTACAACAAACTTTTCTTGAATTTTTTCAACTATATAGTAAAAAAAGTTGGTAAATTTTCCCATGCCGGTTATAGTAAATTTCCGAAAATCTGCACTTTTCTATACTTCATTCGACACTTTTCTACGACCATTGCTTATTTACTATATGTTGCTTATACATTTTTTTAATGTCTCGTATAGTAAAAATGAATATATTAATTTTACTACAGAAAGATAGAAAATTTTGACTATTCCCGAGCACAAGAAAAAAATGTACATGCCCTGTTTTATAACCATTATTGGAGATATTGCATACTCGAATGAGGCAAGAATACTATACTGAAGTATATTTAGTACTATTTATATACGGTAAAGCTACTATACACTGGTATAGGAAAATAACCCACCCTCTCTCTTAATTCCTTAGAGCGAATTTTCACTCCCCGTCGAGTCAAAATACTGCCACTTTAACATGGAGTGAAAATTCACTCCAAAAGAGTGAATCCTCACTCTAAGAGAAGTTGAAAATTCACTCTCAGAAATCAAGAGAGGCTGGAATGGGTTAATTGCTTCCAATACCGGTATGGGAAAAATACCATACATTTTTTTTACAGTGTATACTCACGTTTGTAATTTCTTACAAACTTGAGATTTTTTATAAGGTTGTATCAATTTCCCATGCTGATATTAAACATTTTTATTCTTTAATGACAAAGTTCCATGTAAATTTTAAATTAAAAAATGCTCAAGTATAAGAGAATTCCGATCATTAGATAGGTCAATAACTTCTCATAAAAAATGGTAAAATTACTGCAGATTTTTGCTACAGTGTAAAATAATAAAAAAGTTGTGGTACTGGACCAGCGTCGCGTTATTGAATGCCGTGG
This sequence comes from Platygaster robiniae, assembly GCA_028476575.1. Classification (NCBI taxonomy): domain Eukaryota; kingdom Metazoa; phylum Arthropoda; class Insecta; order Hymenoptera; family Platygastridae; genus Platygaster; species Platygaster robiniae. The sequence continues at coordinate 26,645,370 of CM052025.1, read as the reverse complement.
TTGGGAATAATATCATCAGGAAATCAGTGTAAATAGGAGCGTGAAAATGCATGGCGGAGGGTATAAGCAGCAGTGAGTACGCGAGAGAAATATGGGCTGCGGAGCGAAATCGCGGTGGTAGTAACAACACCGAGGCATTCGTGTGCACCTACATCTGGCAAGTTCATGAATGAACGAGCAACTACGCTTCCTCGCGGCCACTGAATGGCCTTGCTTTCTCACTTAACGCGTTTGATATTAGACGCTCGGTTAGTTCGAGAACAAGAGCATTTCATAGTTAGGTACTCTGGAATTTTCCTCGAGCTTTAAACACTTTTCTAATGCTGAATTTTGCGTTAAAGAAACGATGAAACATGAAATAAAACATGAAACATAACGTGTGACCCGTCCTATCATAATTTGCTGACTTATTTTTACAACTTAATTTTGATCAAATATTTTTTGATGGAATCAACTATTATATTTGGATATTGTGATTTTTTACGTTATTGAATCTCTAACGACAAGAAAAAAGTGAATGGAAATTTTTGTTAGTCTTATTACTATGAGCTAATTTACATTGATAAGAAGAACAAAAAAAAAAGTATATTTCGTATCGAGGAGCAGAAACGAGCGTTTTTACGAGTGCGAAGTTTTGCGAGCGAGCGTAGCGAGTGAGCAAATCGCACGAGTAAAACGCGAGTTTTGATGCTCCTTGACACGAGAGATATTTTTCATGCTCGCAGCAAGGAAATTACTTAGTCTTTTGTTTACTGTTGTGTCGTGAAAAGACGAGTTTCTCTGCCGCTCGACCTTCGAGCGGCATAGAAAACGGCGAGAAGGCGCGGGGCGAGAACGAGTTTTTCACGGGACCATAGTAAACACAAGAATAAGTGATTTCCGTGCTGCGAGCGTGAAAAATACTATTTCCCCTACAACACAAAATCACATGTTTTCCACGTTGCTGGAAAAGAATTTTCTTGTCAACCCAGTGTAATTAAAATGTAATCAACATGACTACTGTTCCTGAAATTTAGTGGCTTATTCAGTCTGAAAATTACAACAATCTCCAGTAACATTATAAAGGGTTTCGATTTAATACTGTAGTATGAAATTGGTTGCAAGCGAATGGGTATTCTGGTTAATATTGGAATCGAAGTGAAAGCCGTCGCAGCCGTCATTCCCCTGTCAAACGTATCGGATTTCCTACCTCTTTTTTTAAATAATAAACTGAATGAAAAGTTTTACCTCCATCCTAGAGTGATGAAAAAGTGGAATTATTTGAAACAGTGAAAAACGAGCTTTTCTCTTGCTCTTTTTTTATGATCTTTAGAAAAATACTGTGATCATTAAAGTAGATAAAACGTTGTTGAACGTACGAAGTTGGATCTGTCAAAAAAGTAGGGTCTTGAACGTTCATTTTATTACGTGAATACGTGCAATTCAAAAAATTTAAAGAATATAATGAAAAATTCATTTTAATGAATGTATTTGTTTCACATGACAATTCTACACTTGAAAAAAAAGAGGCATTCGAACCTGTTTTTTATAGAAAAATAATTTCGTCCGTAATCATGGGGGAGAACGTTAATGAAAGGTGGTCGCAATAAATGGTTTTGCCCTGGGAATGAACGCTCGATTGGGTTGAAATTACATCTCAGGATTCATTGTTTTGCTAGCTGAATAGTAATGCTATTAAATTCAAGAATTGTTCACCGTTTGATTAGTCGATTCTTTGATTTTTCTCCTCCGAATTCGGAGCATAATCCATTAACGGGATATTCAAAGAAATGCCTGGGAGCGACTGGTTTTAAAAGGCAGAGCAATTAGCTCTTTTTCCGACTTGAAAAAAGTTCTATATCGAATTTCTTCTTGATAAAATTAACTGTGAATAAACAATTACGGGAATATTGCTTTCGGTTAGTTTTGCAAGCGTAAAAATGATTGGTTTTGAATATTACAACAAACAATTATGTGAGTAAATTTTATTTCTAAGTTCAATATTCGAAAATTTTAATTCAATCAATTTTAGAAATTTTTGTAATGTGATGTGAGTTTTAGAAATTAATTAATCCGAAAGTGCAGCTTTTTAAAAAATGTAAATATAAAAATCGAAAAATCGAAAAAAAACCGAATGAATAATTTTTTATTTTTATGAAATACCTTTCATGTGTAAATTTTCAACGACCAAGTTCACGTTAGAGAGAAGCAAAATCAAAGATTCTCTGTTTTTTTTTTTTTTTCGATATTTGCATCAAATTTGTAACATACACAAAATGTATGGAATCAGAAATTTATCAAAATCACAAAAACTGTAAATAATGAATTCAAAAAAACCAGGTAAAATAAATTATCCTTGCATAACTTTCAAATTTTGGATGTCCACTTTGAAATTCACTTGTCAAGATTGTTTTAAGAAATTTTCCAAAATTTTTAAACTTATCCAATTTCGTGAATAAGTAGCCAAAAGTCGAAAAATTGTATTCAAAGAGTTCTAGATTCAGTTTATTCAATGAAAAAGTTTTGATTTTGCAACAATTCCGGTTAAAACAATTTTCTAAAACGAAGGCAACGTCATGTATGACTACAACTATAAAACTTGCTCGAGGCGCTTGAGCAGCATCCAGTCGTATCATCGAGTGACTGCAGAATGGATTTTCTTTGTGTCAAATCGCCTCGAGAAACAGACTATTCAGGGCACGATGCAAGCATTTTTTTTCAACGAAACGTTCGCGTTTCATGCATAAGCAAAAATTCATTAATGAGTCAATATTATAAGCGTGAAACTTATTTTATATTTAGGTCATTCCATATGAGATTTACACTCAACATTTTTTTTGCTCCGAAATATTTTTTTTGCATTCTTCAATTGAAAAAAAAGACACTTTTTTTTTATCAATGTGATACGTCAATTTTTGGACTTATGAATTTTTGAATTTCACGGCTTTGAAAAATCAACTTTTTTTCCATTTCCTATAAATCATTCACTTTTTCATTGAAAGAAAATATTTTTTAGGAGAGAACTCGCGAATGGTTCCACTTTGAAATGAAAGATTCAATAAATGCATTAACATTAATTTACTTGTTGTTATTTTGCAATATATTAAACAAATTGTGTTTTCTCGAAAGAGGTGTCTCCGATTCGACTCATATTTTTTTGTAATTTGTTATATTAGTATAGAAAATATTGTCTCGAAATTTTAGAGTGGACCGTTAAATAGTTTTTTAGATATAAATTTTTTAAGTTGGAGCGCGCGCTCCGCGTAGCGCGGGCACTCCGGCCGCGGTACGGGTTTCAGTGCAATAACACATGTTGAAATCCTTTCGTTCACTCTAAATCGATTTGAAAATGTGGAAATTCGGAATTCGCATGTAACAGATTTAAAAGCATTTCAAAGATTCGAAGTAATAAAAATTGTCTGAACAAAAAATGGTTTCATGGTTTTATTACGATAAACTGATTTTTTCAGAATACTTTTTAAATACAATGAAACTTTCACAATACTTTTCGTGAATAACAAATCATACGGTTAAATGACTTTTTGGTTCCCTTGCCTCTTTTCCTCTTATCGCTCTTGTTTACAGAAGCAGCTACAAAACTGACCTTTTCGAATTCTGAACAACGAGAAAAGGTTCTTACTTTTAGTTAAATATTTACAACGGGTTCAACGCAGTGAATTTTTTGGGTACCCGGTATCGTTCTACAATCATCAAAACGTTGCTTCAAAAACTTAGCTGCTTCATCGTAATCTTTCTGACTTTTGTAGGCAACAGAGGTGTTAGATAATGTAGAATCGCCATTAGCCCATTCATATAATTTTAATGGGGTGGTTATCTGCTCATCCGCTGACTTTTGAAGACTAGCTTTCCGTGCTTGTCTTTTTAGAGAACCACCCGCTCCGTCACACGGACCTTTGCTATGTGCTGTGGCTTGAAAATGCCATATAGCAGAACGACCAAAGTCTTGTTTGTGATAATATAAGGTCGAAAAATGCTTAGAATTCTTGAACTGTTGAGGGGCCCCATCAGAAAAATAAATGCAATGCTTTATCATCGCATTAAAGCTCGAGAGAAAATCATGCAAAGCTTTCAAAAAGACAAACACTGCTATCGAGTCATGTTTATTGCAATCTGAGATTATTACCAACGTTTTGTGTTCAATTTTCCCGTTATTATTGTAATAAAAAACAATTGGAAAAAGCGTGGCTTGGTTATTATTCCAATGAAACCCTGGTACGGCATTTTGGATCACAAACGCGTAATTCTCCGCGAAATCACAAATCACAAGACTTTGATCACTCTGGAGATTTTTTTTTATAAATCTATAATAACTCGATTGTTCTTCTGCGATGTAAGAGTGAGCAAGAAATGTTTTTCCAGCTTTGTTAAAATTGGAAATGAATGTTTTAACTGGAACTTTTATAGTTTTTAATGCTGCTCGAGGTTTCGAAATCGAATTTTTGTAAGACACTTCATTCATTCATTTTGCTGTTCAAAAACTTCCTTCAAAACAATGTTCATTAAAATATCGTTATCGCCACAGCTCTGACATTGTCCGAAATAGCATTTTTCATTTAGATTTGAACAAAGCGGAAGTAGCGATACATCCTTGTAATTTTCCACGCAATAATTTTGTCCTTTCATTAAGTGAACGATGTGACTCCCTAAATAAAAAATATTTTATTGCATGATTAAGAACTTTTATTGTTTACGAATGTTTTTGGTGTCCGCATGCCAAGTACAGTTTACCCTGATCAAATGAAAAAGTTGTACTTGAAATACGAACAAATACGAAAATTCGTTAGATAAATGGAATATTTAAGTTCGCATGGGAATAATATATTTGATTTTCTCACCAGTAGCCATGAGTTTCATATTCTCATGTATCGGGCAAACGCAAACCATGTGGGTTCCACCTGAACCGGCTAAGACGCAATGGGCTGGTCGCATAGCACAGAATTTAGAAAACCCAATTCTTATGTCAGAATTCTCGTTTTTGAATTTTGAAAATATTTGTTTTGAATTTCCCATTATAAGACGTTTTTGTAGAATAACTGTATTCCCATCAATTTTAACAGACTTGGTATCTTTCTGGCCAGGCATCATAGAACTTACATCATCGTATTCGTAGAAATCTTTTACTTTACGCTCTACCTCTGCAGAAATAGTTCTTCCTAAAAATATATATTCCAGATTTTCTTAAAAATATTTTACCGTTAAGGTGTACTTCAAAGTGAATAATAGAAAAGCAAAATATTAACCTGGCTTCTTTTGTGGTTGAGACAAAATTCCATTTTTTCCCTGCAATTCTTGAGCTTTTATAACATTATAACGCGAAGTATTCATCAATTTAGAAATTGCATTTACATTCAAGTTTGAAGGAAGAAGTGTTAGAACTTGAATCTTCTCACGCTGGTTCAGATTTGAATCGTGGAACTTAGCTTTAAGTTCAGAAATTGTACGAGAACTCCAATTAAACTCGTCCTATAAATTACGAAAAAATACAGTTTAATATCATTTCTATGTAAAATTATAACGAGATGTCAGACTAGAAAAGATATTGTTGAAAGGTAAACTTAGTTCTGCTTCATAGCTTGACAGCGAACAATTTTCATCATCACTATCCAAATCATCAAAAATTTCTACTTCATCATTTGTTGAATCATCATCAAATTTTCATTTGTTATTCATAATTGCATCATCTATTTGAATATAAATAATTAAGAAACATAAAAAATAGAATATATCTCACAGTGTGCGCGTACGGAAGTTTTAAAATATAGACAAATGTTATAAATTTTCTATTTCAAGAATTTATGAAAACTTATCTAATCTACGAACCTTCAATAAAACATAAATAATTGATAAAAACAAGAAAAATATTGAAAGCCACGTACGTAATTCACTGACATCCATCTTATTCAACTTTTTTCTACATGGTGCACAAACCAAATCTTCCGAATTCAAAACCTCAAATTTTTTGGATAGCATTGTAGATATATGTCTTAATTTTTTTTGTTCGCTTTTGCTCCATGCGCCTTCTCATAAAAAGGATTCGAACACTGACTTTTAAACTTTTTTTTCGACTTTTCCGACTTTTCCGACATTATTCAACAACGATATCGAACGTACGGTAGACGACAACGCACTGATGAAAAGAAAAGCTTGAATTGCAGAAAACCCTTAAAACAAAACACTAACAATCTTTGACTGGTCCAAACATGCTGAAACCCGTACCGTGGCCGGAGCGCCCGCGCTACGAGGAGCGCGCGCTCCAACTTAAAAAATTTATATCTTAAAAACTATTTAACGGTCCACTCTAAAATTTTGAGACAATATTTTCTATACTAAAATAACAAATTACAAAAAAATAGGAGTCGAATCAGAGACACCTCTTTCGAGAAAACACAATTTGTTTAATATATTGCAAAATAACAACAAGTAAATTAATGTTAATGCATTTATTGAAACTTTCATTTCAAAGTGGAACCATTCGTGAGTTCTTTCTTAAAAAATATTTTCTTTCAATGAAAAAGTGAATGATTTATAGGAAATGGAAAAAAAGTCGATTTTTCAAAGTCGTGAAATTCAAAAATTCATAAGTCCAAAAATTGACGTATCACATTGATGAAAAAAAAGTGTCTTTTTTTTCAATTGAAGAATGTAAAAAAAATATTTCGAGGTAAAAAAAATTTTGAGTGCGAATCTCATATGGAATGACCCATTTTGTTTTTTGAAAAAAAGGATCCTATTTTATAAATTAGAATAAAAAAAAATTTCATTCATTCATACATTTACAAAAAGTAAGTAGTCGTAAATTATGAAAATCTATATCTTTCATATTTCAAAAAAAATATATAGATAACGAGGAACAGAAATGTAAACAAAATAAGGCGATTTCACTATTAGAAATTTTCGTAATAATTTCAAGTTATAAATGCCTGTTGATTACAGGGGCGAAGTCAGAAAAAGTTTGCAGGAGGGGTTTTTCAAAAAATGTTTTTCTTCCGAGATTTCATAATTCTCAATCTTTGACAATATGGTTACAAGAGAGCAATTTTAAAATATTTTACATTTCGAAATTTAAAAGTTATACAACTTTTGGAATCCAGAGTTGCACATTTTTCATGTTTGTAAATAATAGAATTCGATTTTTGTGTTTCTCAATTAGTAACTGAGGTTTCAATTTTTTTTTTTACTTATAATTAGTGTATTTATACCACTTAAAGAATGATCTGATATTAGGTAATATGGGATTCTGCGAACTTTCTCAAATACAACGCTCTAGGTATCAAACTTCTTAACAATTTATATTTTCGAATTAATTTTTGGGCAAATTTTAACCACTCAGATAAAACATACATCATACATTAATATTATTTTCGTATAGTACATTATTTATAAAATTTTGTAGTTTCCTCTGGGATTTTGATTTTTTTTTTCATATTTCTATGAATTGCTCAATAAATTTTTAGAAGTTGATGTTATACTAGTGAAACTTTGAGCGATTTGAAGAATTTAAATTTATTGTAATAAATAAATTGTATTCCATATTTTTTTAGTATTCTTACGATGAAAAGTATGTTTAATCATATAAATTGTATGAATCGAATAAAATGTAGTTTTTTTTCTATACAAATTTCTACAATAATTTCTAAAATTATGCATTGTTATATTAATACATGTGCACAAGGACAGAGAGTTTGAAATATTTCTAAAACGTATGTCCACATAATTTTTATGTATTGAAATATTTCTAGTAAACTAGTAAGCTAGTAAGCTAGTAAATTTATTGTTTACATTTTTCTAGTATAATTTACGAAAATCTGGAGAATTTTGAAGTATTTCTATAGATTACTTATATTTTTGAAGATTGCTACATAGATTTAAAACTTGACGCATTATAATGCGAATTTCGGTTTGTTCTCTGTAATTTCAAGAAATAATGTTGAAAAACAGTAATAGAAATTTTTTTTGTTTAATATCGTTACTCTTTTTTCGTATTGTTTAAATATTTAAAAGATTTTTTTGCGTTTTCTAGGATTTTTATAGATTCATAGTATATTCAGAATTTGACGCTCTAGAATCCCAAAATTCACAGATCGTAGAGGCATGTGTCGGGATGTTTCAGAAAACAGTTTCTTCATAGAATTCAATTGATTTCATTATTTTTCTAGAGTTTGTATGAATCGAAAAATTTTCAATACTTTTATATGAATATTATATAGATTTCTAGTATTTTATAATCTGAAATTCAAAGTTTTGCAAACTTCTCAACTGAAAAATCAAAAATCTCAACTGAGATTATTGATTTCTCTTGATTTTTCACTGGGTTGCTACAATTTTTCTGATCTATATTCTCTACGTAATCCTACGTTTCGATAATGTTTCCTTTTTCATTCAATATATACTCCTAACGTTTTCATGCATTTTTTGTGACTTTTTTTTATTGTTTGTCGATGTAACTTTTTTCATTTTTTCATGAAATACTGATTGATTTAATCAGAATTTCGGGATGGGTTTTAACCCCCAAAACCCCCCTCTGCCTACGTGCTTGGTTAATTCACATGTCCATTTATTTAAGTGTAACTAGTTTCTATCAAACATTTTCTGCAGTTTTATGTATAACCATTCAATATGATAATATAAAAAAATGAATATTATTATAATGTTAAGATTTATAGTTATAATACAATATAGGAAAAATTGAATAACCTAAGACTTTAGCACAGCAGTATGTAATAATTTAACGATAAGTTTATAACTGCTGTAAGAAGCATGAAATCCTATGTAAAGCATGCAACCAAGTAGTACGAAATTGAACTGCTCAGTCGATAGCCCAAAAATTCCCTCACTGAACAAACTAAACAGTGACCGAATTTCCCGGAAATTTCCACGGTGTACCTATGAGGATAGCAGTACATTTATCGAGTAAATTCTCGTATCGCGATGGCATCATCGTACGAGCGATTGCATGGAGTCCTGAACGAGGACGTATTTTATGTCGTTCTCGGGATCGTGAAGCAAAGCAAACGAGGCAAACGGCAGGACCGAGCTCGTCTTTACGATCTCTACGTCTGTCCTGGCGTCGCGACGCAGCTTTGAAAGAAGAAACCTCTGTCTCCCATTTTTTTCGTCCCTCGCGAAATCCAATTTCCCACTTTTCCACGCGGCGAAGGGAAACGCGATTTGAGCCCGCGTAAATATTTGAGCTGGCATATCTCGCCAAAACTCACCCAGGTAAAAATGGTATATCCTCGTAGATCTCGAGTAGATCTACACGTTACTGACAATTTTTAGAAAAATAAGCATTAGATCTATATAGATCTGCATAGATCGCGATAGATCAACATAAATTGAAGGAGACATACATAGATCCATCAAGATCTGCAGGTTACTGAACATTTTTTGAAATATCGATGTAATTCGATCTACCTAGATCTACAGAGATTTTCAATTTCAAAAGTTATATAAAGGTCTACACATAATCAATTAAAGTGTGTGTTCTATTCAATATAGATCTACATAGATCTATTCAATATAGATCAACAAAGATATATTCCATTTTTTGGATCTATTCAATGTTCATCTACAAAGATCTATTCCATTTTTTAGTTTTATTCAATGTTTATCTACATTGATTTTACATGATCTACATAGATATACATATATCTATTGAATGGAGAGCTATATAGATATATTCAATGGACATCTATATAAATTTATTCAGTGTAGGTTTCGGTAGATCAATTTAATGGAGATCTACATAGATCTATTCAATGTAGATCTACATAGATCTATCAATGCAGATCTATTCAGATCATACCTACAGATCTACATAAATTTATCCAATAGAGATCTATGTAGATACATTCAATGGATATCTATATAAATATATTCAAAATAGATCTCTATAAATCTATTCAATGCAGATTTCCATAGGTCTATTCAATGTAGATCTACATAGATCTATTCGGATTATATCTATAGATTCACATAAATATATTTAATAGAGGTCTAATTTAGATATATTCAATGGAGATCTATATAAATTTATCCAGTGCAGGTTTCGATAGATCTATTTAATGCAGATCTATGTAGATACATTCAATGAAGATCTATATAAATATATTCAACGTAGATCTCCATAGATCTATTTAATGCAGATCTATGTAGATACATTCAATGAAGATCTATATAAATATATTCAACGTAGATCTCCATAGATCTATTTAATGCAAATCTGCATAGATCTATTCAACATAGATTTACATAGATCTATTCAATGTAGATCTGCATAGACCTATTGAATATAGATTTACATAGATCAACGCAGATCTCCTTCAATCTCTTTAGATCTCTATTGATATATTTTTATTCAGGAATATTTATTTAACTATATTTATTTATTAGGACTTAAAAACGGATTTTGAGCCACGAGAGGCGTAAGCAAAAATAAGCAGGGTTTACAAGAAAAACATCTCCCTCGGGATTTTGAACATCTAAATCTTAGACGATCTGTTTTCTAGAGCACAATTTTAGATAGTTCATAATCTTCAAATTCTTAAGATATTTCAAATTTAAAGTTCGCGATTGTACATTTTCCATTATTGAAGTTTTCGTTTTTATATTTTATATCATGAAATTCTTATTTGGTGATTTTATGGCCAGGAAATTATATCCTTTTGTTAGATCTCCAGAATATTCGTAAAAATATAATGTTATGCAAAAGTATTAGGAATATAATAAAATTTATAAAATTTTTTTAGCTATAACGTCAAATATAACCCTGTAAATTTCAGTGTATATATAAAAATTTCATGTTCATCATTTATAAATTTTTATAAATTTTTTATCTGATTCTTTCTATCTACAAAAGTTTTATGTTTATCCAATCTTGTAATTTTACAGTTTTCTACATTTAGAATTCATAGCATTAGAAGTTTTTGGTTCTAATAAGTTGTTACTCAGCGATAATTAAAGAATCATATGAAAAAAGTTGAAATATAAGTACTGTCTAATATTTTTATACTTAACAGAAAAAATGTGTTGTCTGCTTGTAATTGAAGTTTTTCTGTCACGTAAAAATCTTCATATGTCGATGATTTTGATTCAAAAGTTATTCACTTTTTAAAATTACATTTTTTAACAAGTTCAAAATAAAGAGTCCTTTAGATTGTAATTTAAACATTTGTGATTATTTTTTCATAAGTTCATTAATTTTACCCTAGTTTCGGGTAATGTTTTAACACGCCTCTATTTGTCACATATGACTCATTTTCGACCAGAAACCTTGAGAATCATTCTACCAACCAAAATCATAACAAATGCAAATCCCACTATTCACATAGTTCTAACAACCATTTCATTTTCCCATTGCATGGATGCTTTTCACTCAATGAATTTCCGGCCTCGGCATAAGTTTTGCACTTAATCCCAAGAGTCGTCGTTAAAAATTTTCATTTAACAAGTCGCGGAAAGTTGCTCTCGCGCTGGAAAAGTTCATTTTCCAAAATCGTTCTTCCATCAGCGAGAGTTGTATTCCCGGGATACATATTCATGTTTTGACGTCTCCCGCTTTCGTAGTTTGTGTAGTAAGCCGCTTACGCTTCTTGCAGAGGATTTGCTATCTGGATTTTACGCGTACAATATAGATTGTAAGCCGCATAATACGAATTCTATTCGATACGATGCTCTTGTGCGGGTCTCGAGTCTGTTCGTTCAGTCGATAGATGGGATAGTAGCGAATGTTTTTCCTTTTAAGCTGACATTTTTAGAAGAAAAACCATGTCTTCAAAATTGTTGACTGAATTCGGAGTCACATGCGGAATTTCTTTCTTTGTTTGTTTTTTTTGGGAAGGGGAACATCTTATTTTACTAGATACCGGTAAAATTTAATCATCTCTGGGAGTATGTTATCATTTTTTGGTTACAAATTGATACAGTTGTAACATTCAACAAAATTAGAATTTTTGTTCTTCATTTCAATTCAAAATTAAAACGATCCTGTCTAAATATTCAGGTTTACAAATCTGGGGATTCGAACTTTGAAAAACACATTTCCCTGAAAATTCAGTCAGAAATGAGTGCATATCCACCAGCATACGCTGTCCTCTCTTCCACGATTGGATATCACTCGCAATGCCCGAGATTGACAAAGTGCTCTTTTTCAACCCGGTTTTAGAGCATATCGCGAAGGGAAACAAAGCCACGATTACGGATTAAGAGCGCGCGAATAATGCAAAAGCTCGGTGGAATAAATTTTCGTTACTCCAGAACACACTTTCCCTCGGCGTGAAATACCTCAAGATAGCCGAAAAATTTATCGCGATGGAATACATTTCGTCGTGAAGTTCACCCATACCAAATTTTTTTATGGCGACTCTGAATTCTGCCAAAACTTTGTATTACTAATTCAAAGGCTCGAAGTATTAACGAGAAAAAATTTTTATGGATTTAAAGGTGAAAAAAAATTAGTATCATTTGACTATTCCAAAAACTCAAATATCTCCGTTGTTTTTGAGTTTTTACAAGTAGTATTACTATATTTCTTCGAAATTTGTACGATGGTGCTTTTTATTTTTGAGAAATTATCTGAAAAAACTTAAAAGTTTATAAAAATGTCAAATAATTTTTATAAATAAGATGATTTTGTATTATACATTCGGAAGTTTTTGAAAGTGCACGTGGTTGAAAATAAAAAGCTAAAAAATTCAATAAGATTGAAAATTTCAAAGATTGTCAGTAATTATTGTTAAATCAAGAAATTGAAAAATTTCCAGAAATTGTTTAAAAACTTTGTAAATTGTGTTTATTGCCATATTTTTAAAAAAAAGACATGATACTTTTTTTTATATTTCAGGAGAAATCTGAATAACTTGGAAAGTTTTACGAAAATGACGTGAAATTTTTTAAGTTGGGCCAATTATGATTAATTTAAAAAGTTTCAAATAATTTTCACTATGTATCAATTTTTGAACGATTATGTAATAATTCAAAATTGATAATTGCCAATAATTCTTCGAAATTCGAAAAATTTTAGAATTTAAGAAAATTGTCGGTTGTTCTTTATCATATTTCATATGAAGATTCATGATGCTTTTTTCATATTTTTTAAGGAAAGTCTGGAAACATTGAGGAATATTCATACATCACGAAGAATTTTAATTAGTTCGACAAATTATTACAAAATTTGGGAGGTTGTGAATATCTTATGATATACATATATTTCAATTATCTAAAATGTTCAAAAATGAAAAAACATTGAGTATTCAGAAGTTTGTCAAAAAATCGATAAATTTGGAGAATTCCAGAAAATGTTCATTAAAATCGTAGGTTGTGTAAATTATCATATTTTCTCGAAATATGTGTGATTCTGCTTTTTTGATGTTTAAGAAAATCTTGAAACCGTAGAAAGCGTCAAAAATTAAAAAATTTCAAAGAGTCGGAGAAATTTTTATCAAAATTTGAAAAATGTTGAATAGTTTGTATTGCGTTCGAGATTTCAAAAATATCAAGAGGGAAAAAAGCATTATCAGTTAAAAAGTAACGAAAATAAATTGAAATAAAGAAATTTTTGGGAATGAGTTATTCGAAAATAATTCTGAAAAATCAAAAAATTCATAAGATTTGAAGAAATGGTTTTTTCGTAGATTATTTTCAATATTTATTTCATGTGATAAAAGCTGAATAATAATTTTTTAATTGATCATCATTATTTAAAAAACTTGGAAAGTTTACAAAAATCATAGCAAATCATGACAATGTGGATCAACTCTTACAAAATTCAAAAAATTTAGAAAATTTTCTATTACATTTAGAATTTTAACGAATTTTTATAGGAAAACAAAAAACTTGTATACATCGTTTGGAATTCATTAAAATTCGAATAAATTGCAAAATTTGAAAAAGCTTCAATGAATTATATAAAAAGATTGTGTTCACTATCATATTTTTTTGGTGTATGCAGTATAAATCTTTCATTTTTTAATTAAAATCTGGAAATCTCGAAAAGTAATGAAAGCTCACCAAAAATTTCAACAAGTTGGACATGCGCTTGAAAAAAGGCGAAAGTTTTCATTTGCTATAATTATGTTTGGAATGCTCAAACCTTCGAAAAACTAACAAACTACAGAAATTCGAAAGTTGTCAAGAATTCTTGAAATTTCGAAGAATTTGTGGTGTTTTCAAAACTGTCAATAAATTTTGTAGATAATACAATATTCAGGAAACTCCATAACTACGAAAACCGTCTTACTCTCAAAATTCATCAAAATCAAAAAAATTTTATCCTACAGCGACAGTAAATAATTGTAAGAATTCCAATCAAATTCCACAATTCCAGAAAATGTTTATAAATTTCATAAACTGTGATAATTCATGACTATTCATATATAACTGCAACAAGTAAATTGATGCATTTTCACGTAATTATTTTCAGACAATTTTCCCCTCCAAAATTTCCCAGATCGTTAGTGCTATCCCCCTGACTGTCGTTATAAAATTTTGCAAGAAATCAAACTTTTTTTAATGCCATGCCACACAGAATAAAACCTTTATGTAATTCATATAACAATTCCTCAAGAAACATTTTTCACTTTTTTTTGACCCTCCTCATTTCATATATGTCTTTGCTAGGAAGCCAAGTGTATTTTAACAGACACGCGACACTCGTGTTTGCTTTTTCTGTCATCGTTTTTATTTCATCCACCCCTTCTCTTCCGGTCTTTGAGCCCTTCCTTTGTGTCCCAGTGACAATGCCCCGGCGCATAGACACAATTTTTAGCCGGGGTCCTCGCGTACCCGAGTCGAGAGCCATTCATTTTCGAATTGTGCAAGAACGCGAACGTAAAAACAAGCATCATTCTTCCCTTTCGACGCGCTAATTTCGCGCGAGTAGCTGTTGCTGCGCCATGACAATGATTTCGGATTAAAGTGGACGCATGTCGCGATGAGTTTTGAGGGGTCGATGCCTTGTTTCATCACGTTTTCACTTGGTCTCATTCGAGCAAAAGTTTATCGTGCATTGAACATTTAGAAAATCGTTTTCCTGCAATGTCTTTATACACTGCAGGAATTTAAAAAAAGTGTGTTGTTGATTAGAAGTCTTTATAAACTAAAAAAGTATTTGATGAGAACTTTGAAATATTGATGACAGGAAGTTGTTACAACCTTTTTTTACTTTACACTTTTTATTTCACCTCTATTACTTTTGGGCAGAAATAATTTTGTCATTTGACAGACTTGCAGTAAGAACTTTGGACATCAAGTGATAAATCAATCAAAGTTTTTTTAATAAAAGCCTCCAATGATACAAAACAATTGGAAGTTCACATTTATGTATTTACACATTGTTGACTTAATTTCGAATAGTACGGAAATAAAAGATGATATTTGTTCAAGCTCTAGAATGGGAAGTTATTCCGTAAGTGAAAATTACTTTCTTCAATATGTACATGATCTGCTTATAACTTTCGAAAGTTTATAAAGTGAATATTTGATCAACCTTCTAGAAGAATGTAACGTATAATTTCGGAGCGCAAACAGTACATGATACGCCCCTTAATTGAGAATGAAGTGTAAATCCCCGTTGAAAGCTAAAGCGTGATGGATAAAGTGGAGTACTTTTCAGGGCGTAATAAAATTTTTATGATATATGACGAACGATGGAGGAAATTGGAGGGTTTTGAAGAGAACGTGAAAAATGCTCTTATCAGATTCAGTGGGACAGATACTATTAAAATCGTTGTTCTCGCATTTTTCAGAGAAGATGGTAAAATTCAGAGGTAGTGATTTTTCAGTTTTATTATTTACACGTAAATACTAACGTCAATTTGAACGTAAAAGTAAACCACGAAATATTTTGAAAGGGCAATATTTTTATGAAGTATAGTAAAATTTTGAGATGAGCTGAGATTCTGAAATATAGGTTTAGATTTGTGGAAATTTGAACTTTTTTATTTGGTTCTTTGAATAAATTCTGAGAATCTGGGTTGATTTGAAAATTAATGGAGATTTTCCGAAATCAGACTTCGAGGAATTTTCTGAAAGAATTTCGCATGAAGTGAATGAAACAGTTTTTAAGCAATTTTTACGATTTTCAGTATAATTTGAAAATGTGGAAAAAGATTCTGTGACATTTATGAGGGTAAATGAACATCATCAGAAATTTTAGAAATGCAATGTAGTTTTGAAATCGTTCGAAGATTTTGAAAATCTTTATAAAGTGACATAAATCTAGTTAGTATATTTGAAAGTACGGAATGAATCACAGAAAAATACTAATTTTCCGAAATTTATTAAAACAGATTATGCATGTACTGGGTTGTCCCAAATCCTGCATCATTTTTCAGAAATTTCAAAGTGTTTCAAAAATTTTGTATCAATTTTCGAATATCAATGATTTAAATTATATCTCAACACTATAAAATAGAAGAATTTATATAAATTGTGTAAACTTCTTAGAAATCTTGTTTTAAAAACTTGTCAAGAAACTTAAGTATTCTAAAAAAGTATAGATTCCAAAAATTCTTACGAATGGGAAATAGATAATGAAAAATGTGCAAAAAATTTTCGAAATGGCAAAAAGGGCTTAAAAATGATGAAGATTCAATGAATTTCTGGAAATTTTTTCAAGTGTAATGAAATCGTTAAATATTAGAAAAATATATTTACATTATTATATCTGGATTTTTCACTGTATAAAAAATACAAAGTGAAAAAAAATATATTTTGAACCCTTTGATTAGAAATAGGATGATGAGATTTTTTTGTTATTTTTTTTTCATATAATTTATAATTATTTATAATAGCAAATGATATATCCTTAAAAATTCATTGTCAATGCAACTGAAAAGTTCATGGCTTTATTAATTACCTTGATTCTATAATTACATAATTTACATTAGAACAGATACTAAACATACAAATATTGTGTAATTCATAAGCTGTTTCCAGAAATAATTGTAACCTTTTTTACAAAAGGTCATTTGCTAAGCGATAAAAATTGTTTATTTATTGGAAATTCATCGATAATAATTTTATTCACAAAAATATCCATAAAAAAGGCTTCAAACTCTGAATTTCAAATAAATTATTGTTATGTGCCTTGAAATCTTCACGTTTTCAAATTTTTAAAGGTATAGTAAAGAAATCATACTCAAAACCATGAAAAACCTAATATGTTCATTTATTTTGGAAGAATAAAAAAAAATGTAATTAAGTACATGATCGGAGAACTATTCATCCTAAATGTAATAAATGACAAACAAAATATTTTTCAATAATCTGTTATTATAATTACTGTAAGTATTTTGTAACCAAATTCTATTACAAACAATAGAAAATATAATTCAACTATAATCCTCAATAGGGTGGGTTCGCAGCGCAAATTCCACATGGTCATCGAATATATAAATATATTGTAATATATAATACATAGGTATATCATCAAATATGATAAAAAATGATGTGTACAAATATATTACATACACAGAAATTTAAAAAATTCATATGATTGATTAAATCATTATCAATTATATACATAATCAATATGCATAATGGAATATATTGAATCTATTCATGCAAGTGAATAATAAGTTGCTTTATCTATCCAATTTTCATCATGTTACTCAAATGTACCAAGTGGTTAGG
This sequence comes from Platygaster robiniae, assembly GCA_028476575.1. NCBI lineage: Eukaryota > Metazoa > Arthropoda > Insecta > Hymenoptera > Platygastridae > Platygaster > Platygaster robiniae. The sequence goes on along the minus strand of CM052025.1, from coordinate 26,627,739 downwards.
GGAAAATTTATTTCCTAAAAAAAATATTTTCCCAATGTTTTTTTTTTATGTAACATTTTTTGGCCACTGTATTGTTTCTTCCAAAAAAGCATTTTTGCCAAAAATGTATTTTCTATTCGATTTTATCTATTGAATATATTACTTTTTTTTTTACTATTCGATTATTTCAAAAATGCTATGTAGATGAGGAATGTGAATTTGATAAAGCATTGAATGAATAATAAATAAAAAATATATCCAGCTTCTCTTACATAAACAAGTTCCCTCTGCATCATTTTTTTTTCTTTTCGAAATTTTCTGTTCCTTGAAATTTTAGGTTTTGAAGAAATAAATAATGTCCCAAAAAAAACTTCTCTTTGAAAAGAATGAAGTTGAAAATACTTTTATAAGGTGCGCCGTATAAGAAATTTAATTATCATAAGAAATTGCATTTTCTTATAAGGTTTTTATAAGGTTCAGAATTACAAGGGCAGTAAAATGACGGATAATTTACAAAGAAATAATACTGCGAAAAGAACTTTATATCGAATGGATATATAGATTCAAACAGTTCAAATCAAATTATGAAAGAAATTGTACTACTATACTCAGAAATTCAAAAGAAAGGTATTTTTAACTTGGCAATTGTAATGAATCATCGTGAATTTTCAAAGTTAAAATTTCATAAGAATGAAGTAGCATTAGATTGATCAGAAAAATATTATTTTTGAGAAAGAATTCTCTCGATGTCTATCATCCAAAAAATTTGGTTCAAACCTAAAAATTTTAGTAATTTGGCGTCGATTTTATTACTAAAAAAAATAGATTATTTAAGTTCAAACGCATGGAAAACTAGAAAATTTCATTGTGACATCACACTTTTTCTAAATTAAAATATTCATTTACAACGTTTCGAAAATTAACATGTAAAACCTTTCAATGATAATATAGAATGCCTCGAATTTGATATTAATATGACTGAAGAAAAAACTAGTTGATTTTTATTTAGACATTTAACTACATATTGGAATATTGATGTATTTTCAGAACCCCCCCCCCCCCCCAAAAAAAAATTGTTTATCTATGTGGTCCTGATTTTCTAAATTTTCGAATATATATTTGCAGTTTTCGAAAAAAGGAAGTAATACCATCATGAATTTTAATGATGTTCTGTAACTCCTCTAATCCGAATAGGCGTTATTGTGTATTTTTAATAAAAACTTCTTTAATCCTATTTCCCCATTCCTGTACACTGAACAACTTGATATTTCGTATTTCCTGACGAAACCGGAAAAAAACGCTACAAAAAGTAATCAAGACGACCGACGGGGACGAATTAAATCCTGAAAACGATGAGAGAGTTCCACCTCGGTCCACGGCAAATCGAATTTAATTACCGACGCGCGAATATTTACCCAACTCGAGAAAGAACCCCCGATTCCAAAAATAAAAAAAAATCGCTCTGAATAAGAAACGCGGACTTACAATTTCCATCCGTTAGAGGCACCCGTTGATTGGATTCTCTTTTTCGGTTGGTTCTCGATCCGGAATTACTTTTCCGAATGAAATAATTCGCGGGATGGAAGAAAAAAAATTAACGTCTCGAGATTCGGTTTCACGGGAATTTCAGTAATTTTCCACGTGAGAGGAGGAAGTCGCTGGAAAAGAGGAAAAAGGAGGAAATTGAATGAGAAACGCGGACTTGGGAGTGAGAGGAGGCGACAGGCCATAATGCAATTATCAGCGGGTTCGAATGACCCCGCCGCGGGCTAATCGAGTTCGCGGTTAAACGTAATGCCCCAGTTTTTGCATCGCACTGAGGACCAATCAACTAAGCCGGCGTTTACGGAAAGCTCGATCATAAAGTTTATCGGTGTTGGACGGCCAACGCCTTTGTAATTGACGCAATAACGTTTTCCTCCAAGGAGCAAACATTTGTGAATTTCGTCATTGAAGGACCTCTCGAATGTATTTCGCAGCAATGAAGTTACTCGATATTGCAAGTGATAAAAGTTTTGGTATGATAGGGGTGCAAGATTTTTAACCCGAAAAATTCATTTCCAAACAAATTTTTCCCGATAAAGATTTTACCCCCTAAAAAAATATTTTTCGCAAGCTCTCTTCCATCCGAGTACGAGGAAAAGCTGGTTTCCTGAAACCCCTCCTATCCGATAAATATTTTACGTGATACTGATATCTGTAAGAACTTAGTGAAATAACATACGCGGAAAAAATTGAAATATATACTATAATTGGATGCTGATTGATTGAGAAATAACTATACATATTTTTTGTTAGTGTTTGTCTTTACAAAAATAAGACTCTTTCTCTACATTATTGTCAAGTTACTCGTGTGTTCTAGAATTGTGCAAATTCGTTTAATTCAGTTCAAGATCCAGTTAAAGGTATCTTGTCGTGCCTTGTCAATTATGTAGAAATTCAAAAAGTGTTTTATTTGTTATAATTAAGGTACGAATTCATTTTTCAAAAACTTATCTCAGCGACAAACTGTATGTACTAACAAGCAACAAAAACATGAAAAATATTGTTTCTTTATTGCAAAACTTGTCTGTAGGATAAAATTTTGTTTAGACATTGTAATTCCGTCTTATGCATAAAATTTGCAACAGCAAACTTAATTTATTTATTGGTTGATCTTTAGTACCAAGTTTGTAACCGAAGTCAGTTTTTGCAAAGACATAAATTTTCTGGCATTCTTATGAATTTTTATATACCGATCAGATATTCAGATACTAATATTCCTTCAAATTCAAGGTCACATAGATATTTATTTTTCTTGAAGTTATTGAAAAAAGATTCCTACATCAAATTCCAGTATTTTATTTATTTCTAGTATTAACAGTCTTCTGCATGTTTTTTTAACATGTTTTTTTAAATTTAGTGTGATTTCCTAGGTTTTCCATGAATATCTAGTATTTTTTATAATAATCGTAGAGATTTCGAGGTTTCAAACTCTAGAATCTGAAATTTAGTAGTTTTTTACTATTTCAATAAACTTTCAACAAAGCAGTATTTTCATGAGTGTTGGGTTTTTCACAGATTTAAAACTTTCAATTTATTTTGTATTTTTTCAACACCCTTTAATTTCATTGAATTCACCAGTGATAATTAGATTAAAGGATATTTCTACATTGATAATTAGTATTTCATCGATATCAAGTATTAAGAGTGTTTTTCATATTCTTTATAATAATTAGAATCTAGTTCGATTTTTTAAGGTTTTGATTGATAGTTTGTATTTTTTCCATTTAAATACAGATTTCTGGAGTTAGATACTCTAGAATCTAGATTTCATCAGATTTTTAGTATCTCAAGAAAAAAAAGTTCAAAACTCAAATAGTTCTAGACTTAAGCAAGTTCGTTGAATTCAGTTCCAGATTCAGTTAAAGGTATCGTGTAGTGCTTTGTCACTTATGTATTTAGTTAATTTATTTATTATAATTTAAGTACGAATTAATTTTTCAACGAAAATATGAAAAATATTGTCTCTTCATTATAAAATCTATCTGTAGGAGAAAATTTTGTTTAGACATTGTAATTCCGTCTTATGGATAAAATTTGCAACAGCAAACTTCATTTATTTATCAATTGCTCTTTAGTACCAAGTTTGTAACTAAGGTCAGTTTTTACAGAAGTTGTCATATTTAAAAACTTTGAAATAAAAAAAACAGTAAAAATCTGTTACGAAAATGATGAGCTCATTAGTCGTACGGAAATGTAATTTGTTGCTGTTGTTGTTGGGGACGAATAAGAAAGTTTATTGGCATGCTACTGGTGTTCGATTCGATATAAATGTACTTGTGAAAGGGCACCGGAGTAGCAGAGGATGAAAGCTCCTTTCTGTATCCCTTCAAATACAGCGGCCTCGATTAGTTGACCCGGTTTACTATCTATAATAAAATTATAGTTACGCTCAACCATCGAGTTAATATGTCCGGCGCTACTGACTCCTGAAACAGGCCGGCGCGATGCCAATTCTGTACAAGATCGATTCGATGGCCGATAGCATGTCAATAATTTTCGAATTCTCCCAACATTTTCGTTTATTCACATACATACATTTGCGTTTCGCGTATGGAGTATAGTAATAAATTTCCGAATAATTGATGCTAAAAACGATAGTATATAATAAATGAATTTTACTGTTTTTTTTACAATACTCTAACTTTCAACGGTCAAAACCTGCGCGCCAGTATTATGATGAACGTCATGAATAACATCATGAGTAACTGAACTGAACCGAATTAAACGAATTTGATTGTATAATTTCACTCAATGAAAGCGTAAAAATGACAGCAAAAATATTTCTCTGACATTACAAAATCATAATTTCCAACCAACGAATGTCAGTTATTAGAAAATACCATCAAATATTTCTGATTTCACTAAATTGTTATCAGGAAAGAAACAGAAGGAAATGAATAAAATTTTGGAATTTGAAGGTTTACAATGTTCTGATTTTTTTTCATGATAATACAAAATCGTAAAATTATTTTGAGATCTTAATGTATGCCTTTTTTAAATACAATGTTATTGTCAATGAACTTCAATCAAACTTTTATGAACGAACTTTTTTTTGTGACACTTCAAGAAAACTAATCAATAAATGACTGCAAAAATCACACTCGGATTTAAAAAACAATGTCATGTAGTATAGTAATTTGTTACATAAAAAAAAAGGTAGGGAAAATAATGGATTTTGAAATTTCAATTTAAATGTAATTGAAAAACTCACCATGTACACACACTTTTGAGTCGAGAAACTTTTTAATTTTTATAGTCAAATATTGATAAGTTTGATAATCTCGAATAAGATAATTGATTAAAAAGTTATTTCGGCAGTTTTTGGTCCCTAAAATTTTTTTCTCATAAATTCAATTCTTACTGATGAACCTGAATGAACAATAATATTATCAAAGCATTTTCTATAAATATGTAGGATTTATAAATGTGTGGATTCAATATGTTAATTTTAAGGGGTTATTACTTGTGCCTGAGAAATAAAGGGCGTATTCACGATATTTTTCTAGAAAAAAAAAACGACTTTTTTCCAACACCTCAGAGCCTATTAATGTACTTATATGCCAGGGTTTTTTATGAATTTTTTCAGAAAACAATTATTGTAATTAAGGCCGTAGCAACTATTGTACTAAAAGACAACTTTTCTGATACAGCGCGCGGTGAGCATGACAAATAAGGAACTGGTTTCTGTAATACAAAAAAAAAAAAAAAAAAATCTAGTTTATACCTCCTGCGTAAACGAAGGGTTTCGCTATATTAATATTTTTATGAAAATAGTGGTCATTTTTATAAAATGTTTGTTTTTTAACGTCTAGGATTTTGATAGATGCAGCAAGAATGAAAAAGTTCTTCTCAAAATTCAAAATACTTCGCTCACGCAGAGGCTATTATAATTATAAACAAGCCTTAAAAAATCTAGACTGTTCAGATAAATGGTTTTCGAGAAACTGTGCTCACCGTGGAAAAACTTCGGATTTTGGCACAATTGCTATAGTGCACCCAATCATGAAAATTTCAGTCTGAAAAAATTTCTAAAATATCTTGTCACATTATATAGATTATAAAGATTATCATGATTGTTTTCAATTCAGAGAGTTTTTTTTAATAGAGGGGAATAAGTAATGCAATGTTGAATTTTTCAGTTTGGAAATTTATCGATTTTCTGATAAAAGTTACGATCGCAAGAAAATTTTTTCCCAAAAAGTGTAATTTATGATTCCAATTTCTCTAATGAAACTTTATATACATACAAAATGAAACAAATTCAGTGTGTCCAGATTGAATACTATGTTCCTCTCACATGCATGAGACCGGCTTGAGTGTGTTGAAGTGAGCGCATTCAATCTGGACCACGTGGCTCAACGTGAATAAACCACGTGGCTCAAATTTCGGTTTTTTGAACACCCTCCCCCTTAGAATGATACGAGGTTTATGAACGGCCCCTTGTAAAAATTAGATCATTTTTCCCCAACTTATTGTATCGCAAAGAAAAATCAACACGCGGCAATCGAGAAAAATCAACTTTTCAGTCAGTATTCCCTACAAAAAAAAAAAAACTTTCAAGAGGAAAAAATCAGTTTGTATAAATCAGTCTGTATATTGTATGAACAAATTTTCCCCCACGTGAAAAACCATTTCGTACAGTCTTAAAAATTCCACTTATCTTTTTTCGGCGATTTCATCCCAGCATCGGCGTTCTTGAAGTCGCCACGTTGTACAAATGGCTGCCATTTTCACTGTTGGTCACCCCGATTTCTTAGCGCGGTAGCAAAATCACAAAAACTAAAAATGCCGCGGATGACCTTTTTGGAAATTCACTATCGCGATTTTGGAATTTGTCTCTATCATTAATATGATTCGGAGAGAAAAATTCCAACCTACCAAACAACAGTACACTTTAACGTGTTCTTTCCGATGGTTTGTCCACGCTCGAACTGGCGTGAACGAGGTATACTGAAGGCTGATGAACTATACTGAACAGCTCGAATCAGTGATTTGGTTCGGCGCGCGCACACTATGACGTGACTCTGTCAGTTGAATTTTAGTTAATTTTAGAAAAAAAAGTAGAAGAAAATAAATTTTTAAAATTGCTGGATAGAGGCGTCAGTAATGAAATTTTAAGCAGGGTTTTATTTGAGGGATACATTTTCTTAAGGATTTGTAACTTTAACTTTTTATGATTTAATTTTAAAAATATAAATTTGTGATTCCTCATCAGTGTCTTGGATATTATGAGTTATTTAACTTTGGCATATAGTTTACAATCTCTTATTTTTTCATTCCTCGTAATTAAATTCATGTAAAAAGTCATTTACAATTTGAAAATGGATAGTAAAAATCTTATGGGTAAATTGAATTAAATTTTGAAGTAAAATTTAAATTACACTTCAACTTTCTTAATTAATTCAATTAATTTATTTATAATTTTATGAGGCCTAACTTATTTCAATTAAATTTTATATGATTCCAAGGACATTTGATTTCATTCAACTCAATTTATTATAAATTATAAAAAGTTTATCCGATTTCATTTTTTTCTTCTGAATGGAAATCCATTAGTGTTCCAGGAGTCTATAAAAATACTGGAAAATTCTGCAACATTTTCCAGATTCTAAAAATTAATAAAAAAAAACTTTTAAGGCACACCAAATGCACGTCGATATAATTTTCTCAAAAATCTATGGCATTACCAACAAATTTCAAACTTTTTACCCTAGACATTGAGCTGAAAGTCTATATCTATGTAGAAATCCATTAGAATATCAGAAAATTCATGAAATCTAACAAGATATTTTTGAAAAAAAACTATGTAAATCTTCAAAAATTTATTAAGTAAAAAAAAATAACAGAAAAAAATATATAATTACTAGAAATGTGTCAAATACTTAAAATCTATAAATATTTAATCAATAAGTAGTGAGTTTGAGACTTCGTTACAATTATGAAGAATGAAATATTAATTATAATATTCTTTCAAATTCTATATAAATTAAAGAAATACAAAAAATGGAAAAATGTGTATGTATCTGTAAACATAATGTTTTCTTAAAAATGCATCAGAAGTTGCAAACTTCATAAAACTCCGAATATTAGAATAAGAAATTTTGGAAATCTTTATAGTTATCCATAAAAATACTGTAAAATCCTACAATTTGTTATAAATACTGAAAATCACAAAAAATACTCGAATGTTTATCAATCTGCAAACATAATGTTTTCTTAAAACCTACAATATTCTATAAATACTGAAAAACACAAAATTGAAAGTTCTGACAATATGATATGATTGTTTCAAAAATCTATGGAATATCTAAAAAGTTTTCAAACTGTTTATCCTTTGGAATCAAAAATTACTCTTAATTTATGTGTACAGAAATATTTTGGAAAATTTCATATAAAAAAAAAAAAACCGAAAAAATATACAAATATGTACTACAAATGTATCAAACACGTAACATATATATATAAATCTTCAACATATGAATCATTCTCTTCTTGAAATTTATATAGCAATTCCTAAAAATACCAAAAAATCTTTCTCATTGTATGAATGACATAAAAATAGAAAAAGATACCAGAATGACTCATAATCTGTGAAGGTCACGTTTTCTGAAGATTCTATTTAAAGTTATAAACTCAATCAATCTTGCATTTCTAGAGCACGAATTCCTGGAAATCTTTCTGGCCATTCATAAAAACCCTACAATTGTATTTTGAAAAAAAAAAACCAGAAAATTCCACCGTATTTTATAAATATACGTACTGAAAAAATTAAAAACAAAAAATAAGTTAAACTACAGATAGATACGATTCTCTCGAAAATCAATGAAATTACTGAAAAATTTTCAAACTCTGAATCTTATCCGATCACATTCCATATATCTACGAAGAAATTTATAAAAATCAGGAATAATCGTATAAATAAAAAAATAAAAACAGAAAAAAATATACAACTGCAAGAAATGTATCAAATATGTAAAATCCATGAATCTTCAATAACTAAAGCATTGAATTTTGGAATTCCTTACAATTATTATCTTTCAAATTCTATAAATATTGAAAAAACGCAAAAAATACAAGAATGTTATGTAAAGATGAGGTTTTCTTAAAAATTTATTCGAAGTCAAAAAATTCTTTAAACTTTGAATTTAGAGCATGAAATTCTAGAAATCTTTATAGTTATCCATGAAAGTATTAAAAATCAACAAAAATACAATAAAATTCTTAAATATTTTATATTTACTAAAAAACACGAAAAATTGTGAGTTCTGAACATACAGGGAGATATGATTCTTTCAAAAATCTATGGAATATGTAAAAAATTCTCAGACTGTTTATCCTCTGGTATAAAAAAATAATTCTAGACTTCTATGTACTGAGACATTTTAGAACATTTCATAAAGAAAAAAAAAAAAAAAAAACCGAAAAAGCATAAAAATACTAGAAATTTATCAAATGCTTAACATTTATAAATCTTCAAAATATAAAGCATTTCATTCTAGAATTTTATGTAGCAATGATTATAAAGATTGAAAAATCCTTCAAATTGTATAAATATTATGAAAATACATTAAAATACTACGATGACTCTTAATATGTGAAGGTAATATTTCCTGAATAGTCAAAAAATAAATTAAACTTTCAAGTTTAGAGTACGAGATTCTGGAAATCTTGATAGCGATTCATAAAAACCCTAAAAATTTATTTAAAATCCAGAAAATTCCACAACATGTTATGAATACTGAAATTGTTAGCACATGAAAGAAATCATACTTGCAATTCTGTTTTTTTTTTGTGTAACATAATTTTTTTCATATACTTTCATCTTTTACATACATACATCAAAAAGTGTCATGAATAACAAGGTTCTAATATTCATAGAAATTATTTAAATTTTCACCGCTCTCCAAGATGAGTCTTTCTCCTCATTTCCCACTCCAATTCGTCCCCGCCGTTCGGCTTGGCTTCTTTTTTCTCTCGCTTCGTCAGGAAAGGCGAAATACGTTTATAACGAGAAATGCTTTCGACAACTGGCACGATTTCGCTGGGTGAAACTTTCGCCTCGTTATTTACTGTGAAACTATTTTGCAATTTGATGTCATTTTCACTGGTAGTTCTTCTTGTCTGTGTTCCATCTAGCTTGAAAATAACACTTAATTGGGAAGATAAGTGAGAAGCGAAGGAGCCAAGAAATCCATCGTCAGTATTGTTATGAATAATTATTATCTCTGGAACTGTGCTCATTGAACTTTTCTATGCAGAAGTTTTTTGTACAGTTTTTCCATTGCATTGAATTTTATTTATTAAGTTTGATTTAATTGTTTTTTGACGCGTGTATTAATTATATTGTACGATCCAATTTCCTGAAAATAGAATAAGGAAACTAATTTCAAATGCTAGAATTTTTTTCTGAAGGACAAAGGAATTTATGAATTTATTCAAAATTGTACTTTCGAAATTCATTCTCGATAGTTTAATTTTCAAATTGCACAGAGAACTTGATTTCAATTTAGGTTTTTAACATTTGTTATACAATATTTTTTTCCAATTTATTGATTTTCAAAAAAGAAAGCATTTTGTATTCTTTCATCAATTTTTGAATTAATTTCTAGAACAAGGTGTTACGTTTCGACCTGAAGGGCCGGGTAGCGTGGCCCTTCGGAAACGTAGAATTCGACCCGGATCCTTGATTTCAGCGAACCTTGGCGATTTGGGGAGGAAGGAATTGAATGATGATAAATTACATTTCAACTATACTATTTTATTGTCAACAAGTAATGAACACGCGACGCGCTTACTAGAGTTAACTTTGAAAGGCGGGGGACAAGAAACCTGAGAGCCCGAAATCGGCTCGTATTTATACACTTATCTACTAATATGGCCACCGGAAGTAGTGCCGATGACGTTTCCCGAAAAAGAAGCTTCTAGAACAATCCAGAAGCTTCGAAAATACATTATAAAAGTTTTATCATTATTCCGTTTCCGACATGTAACATTCAATAAAAGAGCGCGATTAGATGCCAGTAATGACGATCAAATGGCGCCCGATAGCGCTTGAACTATAATGTGCTATATGTTACGTACTCGGGACGTGACACAAGGATTTATATAATTTCAGAACCTTGCATAATTTTATAGAAATTTACAGAGTTTTTCAGAAATCTAGGGATACGCTAAAAGCTCATAAACTGTATCAATGATCTAGCGAACCCGCAAACTAATGAACATTCACACGAACAGATAACGCAAAGGGTATTTTCATTAAGGGATCAGTCGAAATGAGCATTCATAGCAATGAGATGGTCACATTCGCGGAGCGAATTGAACCATTGATTTCCCTACTCTCGATAATATGTTGCCAGATGACATACGATTCACTCTTGCATTAATCATGTTAATGCATCGCATGGTTTTTTAATGTCAAATGATGGTCGCGATGAAATACTTTGATGTAACCAGTAATATAATCCGCGTGTGGTCAGGCAATATTTGATTGCTCTGAAAATAATTTCATAGTGAGGCAATCAATGCAGTCTTTTTGGATCCCAACAAAAAAACGTAACATGAGATAAGTGTCAGTATTTTATTCCATTATTTCATGCAAATTAGAGATTTGAGAATTCAAAGCAAGGAAATCAAAAGTTAATCAGATGATGTGTTTTTTACTAGAGCAACTTAAATTCTAGATTTTTAAAAGATTTTATTTTATTGAGTTAGATTTTTTTATGTTGGATATTTTGAATTTTTTTTGAATATTTTACAGTAATATAGTGAAATTTGTCAGATTTAAGTTGAATAAATTATACAGAAAATATTTAGTATAAGATCAAGTATTTTTCAATTAATTTTCCATTATTTATATGGAATATTAAATTATTTTTTGGAATATAATGCTTCGGGATTCAAGGTTTTATGGCTTTTTTTTTCTAAACAATTTTGAAAACTATTGTAGAATTCTGATGAAAGTATCAAAGTTTCTAAAGATTATAATTTTACATACAGTTCAAACTTTTCTCCGTATTTCTTAGTATCTATGAAAGTATGAATTTTATAGTAATGTAATAAATTCATAGTATTTTTTGTTGATCGCTTTATGAATTTATTATATATTACTTTTAAGTACCCAATGACTTAAATGATAACTAGTTTATCTATACATTTTCTAGAAACAGTATTTTAATATATTTACTATGATTAATAAATTTGCTGAACCATTACAATATCTCATTTTCTTACAATATTTATGAAATTTTGAATACTTTCTGATAATCATTATCTTGTTGTAACTTTTATTAATTTTGATATTGATTTCTGGGATCTAGAATTTTGAAAATTGTTTGTGATTTTGTAAATTTCAAAAATATATATTGCCATTGATAACGAGTATTGTTTGATTTCTGAATTTTTAATATTTTTCGTGGTTTTCAGTATTTCTGAAGTTTTGTAGAATTTTTCTGGATTTTTATTGATAATTAGTAATTTTATGAATTTTTATACATTATTTATGAATCGCCTTCTCTCGGAATCGAAGTTTTAATGTTTTAAAGTACTTTTATTCATTTATCATCGTAAGTTCTAAGTATTTCATAAATTACCAGTACCTCTAGTATTTTTCATATTTTTTCATAAGAATGAGAAAGATAATCTCGTTTTTTAGAGATTTCTACATGAATTCCCAGAATTCAATACCCAAGGTATCAAAGTGTACAAGATTTTTACTATTACATTTCACCATTTTTTTTGAAAATCTTATCTACATGTTTTTTTATCATAGGAAAAATGTTGATTTATTTTGTTAGAACTCGTACTTTATGTTATTTATAAAATCTTGCTGAAATATCAAATGTTTTTCTAGATTTCCGGCACTTTTGGATGGCCACACAGATATATAAAATCGAATCTCTAGAATCCAAAATTTGATAGATTTTTAGTATTTTTACAGTTTTTCCAGAAAATTGTGTCCTAATCGATTTTCAGTAGTCTATAGATTTTCAGTTATTTCAGTATTTTTCACATTTCTGAGAAATTCATATGATCTGTAGAATCTAGTACCCAAGGTTTTAAAGTGTGCAAGATTTTCAATATTATATTTTACAACATTTGTTGAGAATCCTATCAATGTTTTTTTGGCATAGAATAAATGATAATTTTTTTATTAGATTTCGTATTTTTTCGTATTCATAAAATTTTGTTGTAATATCAACTGTTTTTCTGGATTTCTGGTATGTTTGGATGGCTATACAGATTTATAGAATCGGTTCTCTGGAATGCCAAATTTGATAGATTTTTAGTATGCAATTTCACGGTTTTTTCAATGAAAAGTGTCTGAATGGATTTGCAGTATTTTCTAAATTTTCAGTTATTTCAGTATTTTATACATTTATTTATTATATCAATGAGAATTTATTTACAAATTTAAAAGAAAACTCAGCAAGTTGCGAGAGTAAAAATTAATACTCCTTGTCTGCAAATAGCGAGAAAAAATTTTTTCCTACGGTCCAGCAGTTGTACCAGCCATTGTTGACGCTGCAGGAGACCGTAATAGATGATCCACGTAGTATAGGAGGGTATTTAGTCAGCCGGCCGAGGTCGCTCTCAGTAGTAGACGTCCGTATACGTTCCGACGAGTATTATGAACTTTTTCATTTTTCAGCGCTCTCGCTTGTAATTTCCATGATTAGACAGAGCGAGGCAACTGAGGTATTTGTCAACTCATGCGGAATTTGCGAAATGGGACTGTGTCATTAACCGTGTATTCAAGGAAGTTCAATGGTCTCATGCTGTTTGACGATGTATAGAAGATTATCATTTCACTCGATTTCTTGTGTTGTGCAATTTATTCCAATTATCAAGATCGTCCTGAATTGCAGCTTAATTTAAAACTGTGATTTTTTATAAACTTGTTCATCTATTTCGTATATTCATTTTGTAACGATTCATTTTTGTAAAAAATGAATCGTTAATTAACTGTTATTGCCAGTTTTCGCGGAATATTTTCTCCACTTAGAGACAAACTTGTAAAATCATGTCATCAAAATTTTACGAGAAAACACACGAAGAAGACTTAAAAAACAACTTGGCCCAGTTATTTTTTTTACGACGTAACGAACAACAAAGCTGTGCAGTCTTTGTTACGAGTTGAATAATCAAAAACACCGAAAGCTAATTAAAGTTTGGATCTTAGCGACGCATTCTTCCATTTCCATTGTCTAAATTTCAACGTAGTCGAACTTTGTTTCCATTTCTTCTGCTGACGACGATATTTTTTTGAGTTCGTTAGTTCTCGCAAAAATACACGAAAGTCGAGGAGATAGAAAACACGCTTTGTGCTCTAAGGCCATGCCATTATTAAAAAAGTTGAGGTCATTATTTCGTTGGGCCATTACACTTGTTCCTCTTTTTCTTTCACTTTCGAGAGAGCGAGGAAACATTCACAAAAATACGAGTTAAAACCCAATACCGCAGTGCACGTTTGACCCTTTCGTGCGTGAAGGGACTAATGATTTTGCGATGTGGGAATATAGGTATTTCATGGAACTGAGAATTTTTCAGAAATGATTTTGATGAATTTGGTGAATTTGAAGAATATACATTATTGGATTAATTTTCAAAAAGTGCATATTGTAATATTACTCAATTAAGAAAATTTTTCAATATGCGTAGGGAAAAATACTACTAGAAGTTCAAGCAAATCTAAACACGAATTGTTGACATTCTTGGAAAGCACGTGAATATATCTTCTGAAATAATTTTGTGAACATGTACAATTTGCAGAAGTTCATTTCAGAGTTATGTATTTAAAAAATTTTTACTGTCCCAAAAATTGTCAAACCCGTCAAAAAATGGTGAAAGTTTCGTATATACTACTGACTATTTATCAGAAACCGTTTTAAATTGGTAATCTTTCAAAACTGTTATAAGGGTGTCAAAACTAATATTCAAAAGTTTTCATATCTCACAAATGTCGAAATTTTCATAATCTTTCATGCTATTTCAATGAATAGCCAAAATTCTTCTGTATCATAAGAACTGTTGATTAAAAAAAAATTGTCGAAAGTTACAATGTTTTTCAACATCAAAATTTTATCAACTGTTAAAACGTTGATAACAGTTTTCGAAATAATAAAACTGTTAGAAATAATATAAATAGTAAAATTTTGCAACTATTTCTAATCATTTAGTAACTGAAATGTTTGAAATCTTTACAAGTTGCCAAAACTTTTGAAAATAATTATTAAAAACGTGAGACTACATACTTTCTGCTTATTTTAATTAAAATTAACTTACTGCATTTATTCATAAATTGTAGAAAACTGTCAAAACTAATATCATTCCTTCGTTCTTATCAAGTTTTCATAAAACTCCGTATAAAATTGTATTTTTCATGAAATTCCGCTTTTTTTATAAAATTACGGCATTTTTATAAAGTGAATTTCAAAATCTAATTTATAAAGATTCTTTCTTTTTATAGAGATTTTATAAAGTTTTTATGAAGTGACTTTATAAAGAAAGCGCAATTTTATAAAAAATATCGAAATTTTATAAGAAGTTTCATAAAAACTTTGTAAAAACCCAAATTACTAGGGTAAACTGTAAAAAAAGTTCAAATTAAAATAATATTCTGTAATTTCGAAAGTTTAATAAGTTGTCGAAACTGATATAAAATTCAATATTATATATTTAAGTTGCTTACGTTCTTGATAACTGGCAAAACTACTGAAAACTGGAGAAAAAACTCCGAAAACTATCGTATGCTTCTACATGTACTTTCAAAGTTTCATCAATGAACTTACAAAACTTTCCAAAAACTATAAGAATGAGAAAATTGTTTTACATTTTGACAATGTGAAAAATTTTCAAAAATTTTCAAATCGTTCGAAATGATCGTAATTTTGGGAATCTTTGAAAGTAACTCGAGCTTTTTTTTAAAAAACTTAAATTGAAGACTTCTATAAGCTGTCCAAAACTTTTTGTAAAAATTTTCGTAAGCTGTCAAAAGCATCTAAGCCATGTCAAAAATGTCAAAATTGTTAATAATTTTGAAACCATAAAAACTATTCAGAGTGTAAAAAAATTCTAAAATCTGTAAGAATGATAAAAAAATGTTTTAATTATCTTAACTGCATAACTGGTAAAATCTAGGAAAACTATCATGCACATTCAGATTGTCGAAATTCCTATAAACTGTGCAAATTCCAGAACCGTTCAAATTTATCAAGATTGTAATTTAAATCGTCCAAATTTTCGAAATAGAAATAAACAGTTTACATGCTAAAAGCTGTCACAAAAAAATTTCCAAATAATTATTTACCATTAAAAATTCTTTCTAAATACATTTTTATAATTCTTTTTTCTACAAAATACTTCCCTTGTAACACTTTCTCATTATTAAATTGTTACTTATAGAGCATCATTTCATCCATTAACTTTCTTAGAAACAATCAATGTTTGAAAAAAAAAACAATTCTTAGAAAAGAATAACGTTGAAAATATTTTTTTTCGATAAAATACCTTGTAGTGAAATTTTTGTTCTGCAGAGATCGCATCGGGAAAACTAAATTTTTCGAAAACCTGAATTCGATAAAAGAGCTCCTCAATCGTGAAAAAAAAATTGTTGAAAAACTGTGGAACCCATCACGTCGATTCCGATTTTTTCCCGTCAATTTCCCGACTATCGTTAAAACGCTTGGCTCTTGTTTTATGAAAACGACTCTCGCGTTGTTTGCCGTGACTCGTTGGATGGAAAAAAACCTCCGGGATTTTTCATTCCACGAGTGGGTCGGATATTAAAGGTCAATACGTGCTACAAATCAAATATCATTAAGGGTCGCTCGGTCGGACGCGGAATGTAGGTCGCTCGGTGAATTCGGAGCCGCAGCCGTTGAAATAATTGCGCTCGTTGGCCGTTAATCCCGAGGTTGGCCACGATGCGCGCATCGAGGAAAGATTACTGGTGCATGTGCAATTGGCATATCTCATCGTCCAACCGAGAACGTTGTCGGCAGTTTCGAGGATTCAGTGCGTTAACGGGTACGAGGTATAATGGGCCGGTTAACAATGTTATCAAAAATGTACGCGCGACAATGATGTATCGGATCCATGGACCGTTACGCTTATTCATATGAAGAAGTTTTCGGTCTAAAAGCTTTTCACGAGAGCGGTCATTAATATTTCATGATCATGAATTTTGCCATATGTAAATGGTGAATAGCGTGACCAACGTCAATCTCTATTTTCATTTCGAGGATCGAATGAGTATTGTTTAAACAATGATTGCGATTTGGAGTTACTTAAAGCGTGGAATGGAATGACGTTGTATAGTTTCGTATTTTTTTTTTTTTTTTTTTTTTTTTGAGGATAACTAGAATTAACCTTTTAACGCCTCTACCGATGTCTAAACGTTCTATTTATGTTGGTGTATGAAAGTCAAGGAAATCCAGAAATTTATAACAAATAAGTTTTTCAGCTTTGTTTTTTATTTGAATATGTAACAACGTATGGATCGATGCTCGACAAATCTTAGACGATGGATATAATTTTTTCATAATTTAAATTAATTCGCACCAAACTGAGAACTAGATTATGCTTCAGTTACATCAGTGCCATAATTTTATCATAAAGAATAATGCAAAAATGCTGATTTTTATGGAATTTTTCACTTTTTGACTCGAGTATTAAATTGAATACGTCTAGTTGAAAATGATCTTTCTGCAACACAGTTTGTCACTGCATAATCTTTAGAATTTCGAATGTTTTCCGATTTTTAAAAAATTTCACGATTTCAAACGTAATGCAGACTATAAAATTTTCGAAATGAGATGAAAACTATCAAACTTATCAAGATTTTTCTTAGTATTTGATTGCTTTTAAAAGTACATACGGCTCAATTGTACTGCGCATGAAAAAATAGAAAAAAAATATTTTTATGTATGCCTTATTCGTTGAAATACATGAAATAATGAACACAATTTATTAATGATAGATGTTTCCTGAAATTATGTAAAAAATTCGATTTTTTAGATTCCATAATTGACAATGTTTGAAATTTTGATGTGTTACGATTTATCAAAATTTTTAAAGTTTTGGATAACATCAAACCTACTATTTTTAACAGTTTCAAAATTTTATAAAATTTGTCAAACTCGTAACGTTTTTCGAAAGAAGAAAGAAAATGTAAAAAATTTTACAATGCATATTTTGGAGAAATATAATAAGAAATACAAATTTACAAAATAATAAACATTTTCTTAAATTGTACATAATTTTAGAGTTTTTTAGATTAATATTCACATGTTCTATCATTTCCTAAAAATTCTGATTTTTCAAAATTTTCAAAATTTCTAACGTAGTACTCACCATTCAAATTTTCAGAAATTGATAAAAATTCGTCCAGCTCACAAAGATTTCTTCCGATTTTGTAGTACTTTTCAAGTATTTCAAATTTTCGTTAAAAATTCGAAAAAACACCATCGTGAACATTTAGAAAAAAAAATTTTTTTCAAATTATTTCATATTTTCAGAAATTGTACTAATTTTGTGAATTTTCGTGAGTTATTTACAACTTCAAAAATTCCCGATTTTTTGAAATTTCAAATTATGAAAAAACTACTAAGAAATTTTTAATTATCGAAAAAAATTGTCCAACTCAATAGGAATTTTCGTGATTCTTTACTGTTTCTCAAGTTTCACAGTTTTTTATTGAAAAATGTCAAAACATTATCATGCTTATTATCTCTGATACATGGAAATTTTTTTTTAATTGCAAAATTTTTAAGATATAACACTTTCTTTTTCAAGTTTTGCGGATTTCAAAAATTTTTCCATGAACGACGAAATGAAAATATTTTAAAATACAACAAATTTTGGCAATATTTGATAAATATGGACAATCGTCGAATTTGCAACGTTTTTAAAATTTTTTGAAATTGTCATCATCATTAACGAGATAAGTAGAATTCAAAAATTTTTTGATTTTAGAAAAATTTCTTGAACTCATAAGGATTTTTGTGATTTTCCAATTTTATTGAAGTTGAACGAATTTCATCAGAAAGATAAAAAAAACATTCTACATATTTCAAATGAGTATTGATAGTGAACATAATCTATATTTCTACATTTCCATTTTCGTTTTCTATAATTCTACAAATTTTTTGAATTTCTCTATAATTATTGCAAGTCTTCCAAATTATAAATATTTTTTTAACTTCTTAATTAATTAAAAATTTTCTTAATTTAAATCGGTTAACAGAATATTGCAACCTTCGAGTGTAAAAGAAGTATTTAACATATTACAAAATAATACCTGATAATAGTGAACATATTCTAAAGAACTTAAAAAGTTGCCAGGAATTCGACATATTTTTCGAAGTTTTTATAGATTGTTGAGAGTTTTCGGAATTCTTCATATTTTTTTTATTTCTTAAAATTTTTCGAATTTAAAACATCACACAAATTCGTTTAAGTCATCTATTCTTCAAAATCTGCAATTTGTTTGTTTTTTTTTTTTTTCAAAATTATGAACATTTTTAAAATAATACGAACTTCTTTAGATTTTTTGAATTTTATAAAAAAATCTGTGAAAACCATAAAAATCCTTAATGTGGTTTTTAATATTTTTCAAATTTTTTAGATAGTCATGAAAAATAAACAAAACATTATTATGCATATTTAAACAAAAAAAAATGGTCACAAGTTTTGAATTCATGAACATATTCAAAATTTTACTACATTTTTAGTTTTTTATAATAACAGACTATACGAGTTGAAATCTCCAAAATTTTCAATTTTTCAAGTTTGCTGATCTTTGTTGCTTTAGTTTTGATCTCTACTCACTCGAAAAAATTGTGTTCCGCGAACCCTGTTAATCGATCGAATGTGATATATTTAGAAAAAACAAATTGAGATCATTGTGTTTCAAAATTTAAATGAATGTAAAAAGGAAGCTTTGAATAATAAGATAATTATCTTCTGAAACAAAATTATTCAGCAAGAAAACACCACATCTTACTTCTCGCTTCGCAAAACAATAAAAACAAAAAAAGAAATACTTTCTGTGTCCAATACTTTTAAATTAAGAAATCTGTTAGCTTCGAAACAAGATCCCAGAAACTCAAAACGATTCAACGAAAATACCTAACTAATTTTATTTGAAATAAAAATACTTGGTCATTTCATTTTGACATGGAACATAATATAGAAAACAAAATTTATGAAACCTTTATTGTTCAAAATTGTGTCATGAACATTGGATTCTAATTTCATCGAACTTCAGTCCATTTCATTTCATTACATTTTGTAAAATTAAAATCCTAATCAAAGAAATATTGACGTATAAAATTAAGTTACTTCCTTGAAATGAAGGAAAACAGTGGTTGGAGGCTTGAAATTGAAAAAAATTCCATACTCCAAATCAGACAATTTCCATACACGAAATTGGAAACCCCGAATAAGCGCCGATACTGAAACGCTGCATTCGCAAACGAGGGTAATGTGCGCTCGCACGCAGTGGTGATAATGCACTGTGTAATGTATACGGTTACGTGGACTCGTGCAAAGACTGCGCATCCCTTTGGCGAACGATCAGTCATGCAATTCACGGTTAGCCAGCAATTTCCGGCCATTGTGTCCCGGATGCGTTCGATAAAAAGCTTTTGGTACTTGTGACGTGTTTATTTGAAACAGGCGCTCTTTGATCACACAATCTCGTCTCCGATTTTCGACGTTTCCCGATTCGGCGACGCAGAATATCATCGCGTTTTTTTCCCCGACACGAATTCCTTGATGGAAATCTAGCCTGATTTGAACAGGGACATTGAGAGAATACTTCGGTTCGGGTGTATGAAGAAAAAATGATAGGTTTTCTGGAAAAATGTGGGTCATGCATGAGAATTTTGTGCAGGGAGAGAAGGGATAATGGATGTAAAATAAATGAGCAGTCGATGATGAGGGAAGAAATGTTTGTTTGCATCGAATAAATGTTATTGACTTTTGGTAAATAAATAATTGGTTACATTTCATATTTATGAAGTTCTTCGAGAGCGTCTTTTGATTTTAAATATTATTTATTTCGGGATTATGAAGGGAAAATAAATTAATGATAAACTATTTGAACTAAGGTAACGATATAAAATAATATTTAGATTAGGAAAATGAATTCAGGAAGATTTTGAACTTAAGTATGGAGAATCTCAATCAAAAATCACGGAGAATTAAAAGAGAGATACTACATTTTGGAGCTCTGTTCAGGGGTGTAGATGCAAAATTGCAAAATTTATGGAAGGGGCTTTTTGATAAAATATAATTTCTTCAGTGTTTCATAATTTTTCATCTTAGACAATAATGATTATCTAATCTTTTGAGTTTCAGAATTTCAAAATTATACAACTTTTGGAGTCCGGAGTCGCACATTTTCACATAAGTTTTTATTATCATGCAGTTTTATTCTCATAATTTTTAATTCACTCAGGTTTGCATCTTTTTTCTTGTATTTCTTATTTTTTTCTTCATAATACGTTTATATTCATACAACTGGAAGGAATATCTAATGTTATTAAAGGATTCCTATAAGATTGTCTAGAATTTGATGCTCTAGAAATCAAAGTTTCGGGAAATATAAATATTTTTACAGGTTTTTGAGAAAATGATGTCCACATAGATTTGAAGTATTTTATGAATTTCTGAAATTTTCGTTATGTATGTAATATTTATGAAAGTTTCTACGCATGTTCTGGTATGTTTATAGATTTCTGGTATTTCTATCGATCTCTGTATGGATTTCTAGAATACGATGATACAGTATTAAAACTTTGAATGAATTTGAGTATTTTTAAAGTTTTCTCAGAAAACAGTATTACTGAAAAAAAATCGACTGAGTTTTTATGATTTTTTATACAGATGTCCAGTAATTTGTTGTATTCTTCGTATTTTTTTGGATATTTATAGAATTTTACACGTTGCTTGGTATACTTATAGTTTTTTAAATCAATCTCTAGAAATGAATGCTCTAGAATCCAAATTTTCATAATTTTTCAAAAAAATTTTACTTAGATAGTTTTTGAGTACCTATTTAATATTTCTAGTATGTCTCTTACTTTTTAGTATGCATTAAATTTGAAACGAATTTTTGACTTTTTCTATTTATTCCTAGTAATTCATACATCACTTTGCAGATTTGATAGAATTGAATTCTCTTGAATTGGAATTTCGATACATTTTGAGTCTTTTTGGAGATTTCTGGCGAAAGTATATCTTTATATCTACATGTATTTTTCATAATTTATAAATTTCTTGAATTTCGTGCTTCTTTTTTTTTTTAATTATTTCTGAGGATTTGCAGCGTTTTCTAGTTTTTTTATAGGTCTCTATTTTTAAACAATTTGCAATATACATTTTTTAGAATTCGATGTTGTTAAATCAGTAGCTTTAAAAATCTTTAGCTTTTGTTCAGATTTTTCAGAAAACATCAGTACTTGTAAAGATTTCTATTATTTTAGTATTTTTTCATTGTTTGTATAGTTCGTAATATTATTTGGTATTTTTATAAATTTCCATGTAGATTTTTAGAATCCGACGTTCCAGGATTTAAAGTTGTTGAGAAGTTGAGGATTTCCGTCAATTATAATTTTTTTTACCATTCAATGGATTAAAATGAATTTTAACTTCCAATTTCTACGATACTTTATTTTTTTTACGTAATAAAACAAATTCTTCTGGAACTAGAGTTCTTGTTGTTTTCGAGTTAGTAAAATTAACAATTAAAAATTTTGTTCAACGTTATTGAACTTGTAAATAATTTTTTCTGTCCTCTAGATTTAAATAATCACATTGTTTATCATTTTCAGTCATTATTATGTACTTTCATTATTCATACAAATTGTTAAACTTCTATTATCATTCATTTATTTTTATTTTTTACTGTTTGTATTTTGATGAATAATATTCATTTGTTGCCTTTTTTTATGCGCAACAAAAATGATTGATGTTTGAATTTCGACCCCCCCCCCCCCCCCCATCTACGCCTCTGACTCTGTTAATCTTGAATACATAGAATATATTAGAGAACGTGATTACCATTTTCATTAAAGATATAATTTATTATCATTTGTTCTTTAATTTTTTGTAACATAACTCAAAAATATTTCCTAAAGATATCATCGACATGATCATTATATAAAATTGTAATCATAATAATCAATCACGTTTTCTAATCAAACTGAATAATTCAAGATAATTATCTAAGTAGATAAGTTTTATTTAGGACATTAGAATTTCATTCGACAATTTTATATATTTTTAATGTAGCTCCTGATGTTGAGACTTAAAGTTCGAAATAATTTTAATAATAAATTTTTAACAAGAAATAAATAAACATACTCTCTCATCAGTTTTTACTCAAATTTCCGAGCTTTCTTCAAAAATTTCTCCACATCCGAGGATAACCTCCCCTCCACTAATCCCCATTCATCCCACGGTCCTGGATTTGAATGACGAAGCGTCATTAAATCGAATATGAATAGACCGAATTAACCTGTCGAGCCCAATGACGCGTGCTTATTAATGGCCCATGTCGATTCCTTCGCTCGGATGCCTTTCCGAGTAGGCACAGCCTCGCGCGCTCGTGGTGCTATCGCAAATTACAAATTGCTAATGTAAACTTTGCAGATCGAACTGCGTTAATGTTACTCCATGATAAATGTAGTCATTGCAATACGCGCCGGGATCGAGCCATTAATTTAATACAATGCCTACGTCGACGTCGACGCCAGAGATAAATGCGCGGTATCGCTGTATTTTGACTTCGATTGTTGTTTCTGTCGATTTCGTATTGATTTTTTGTACAGAAAGTCAACAACTGGAAGAAAGAAACATGAAAACGATATATTATTTTGAAAATATTGTAAAGATGAATTTAATTTGCTGAGAAAGTGAGAAATAAACTTGTGAAAAATTCACTTAGGCAACGAGAGTGTACGTTAAGCTGATAACAGAATTATTAAATGGAGGAAATAATTGGGAAAGTTAAATTAGTTTGAAGTTTCGAACTCTGTATAATGCATCATTACATTGTCCTCTAATTATTTCTTCTGAAGGGTTGAGGAATATTTTGGGTATTAAGTTTTGGTATTTTTGGTGTTGGTTTTGATTTCAGGAGTTAATTTTTATGGATTTTTTAAGATTTAGATGAATACTAAAGAAATAGAAGTCGATTTTTTGATTTTTCAAAAGTCATATCTGCGTTGGTTTAAAGTATATTAGAAATTTCTAATGTTTGTCATATTTTTGATTTTTTTTATAGATTTTATAAATTTGTAGTAATCTTTACGATTTTCAAAGGTTTCCAGTAATTTTATGAATTTACTTACAGATATTGTTATATATTATTATATATTATAATATTATCATATTATTATATATTTTTCAAATGTAACAAAATCGAATTTAAATTCGTAATAAAAATAAGGTTTCAGAAAAACCAAATTTATTAAAATTTTGGATATTTGTTTGCGTTTTTTGAAAAACTATCGAGATAGATTTTGAGTATTTTATAAATTTCTCATATTTTGATTATTATTTTTTTTTTTTTTTGATTTTCTGAATTTTTATGAACCCCTATGATTTACACAGGTTCCTCGTAATTTTATGAATTTATTAACAATTATTTAAAATTTGACACTGGAATTTAAATGTAATTCAATCGAATTAAAATAAAATGAAAGCAAATTCAAACAAATTTTGAATATTTGTTTGGATTTTTTCAAAAAATAGTGTCTTCCTAGATTTTGAGTATTTTATAAATTTCTGATAATTTCAATTTTTGTGTATTTTCACGGTATTTTTATGTCTCAAAGATTTGCTGGCTATTTTTAGAAATTTTTATGTAGATATCGAGAAGTTTACAATAAAAATTGTAGATTTTCATTATTTTCTAAAGTTGTTTTGAAAATCTTATCCACATGGACTTTAGGTACATTAAAAATTTTAGGTGTATTTTTTTTTTTTTTTTATTGTTGAAATATTTTCTGAAACTAATATTTCCACAAATTTTGAGTATTTTATAAATTTCTGATAATTTCAATTTTTTTGTATTTTCACGGTATTTTTATGTCTCAAAGATTTGCTGGCTATTTTTAGAAATTTTTATGTAGATATCGAGAAGTTTACAATAAAAATTGTAGATTTTCATTATTTTCTAAAGTTGTTTTGAAAATCTTATCCACATGGACTTTAGGTACATTAAAAATTTTAGGTGTATTTTTTTTTTTTTTTTATTGGAATATTTTCTGAAACTAATATTTCCACAAATTTTGAGTATTTTCATTATTTCCTACATATATTTCTAGAATAAAATGCTCTCCCTTCATTTTCGCAAATTCCTCATGATGTATAACTGAATATTTGTATCACGTGATATTTTTTAAACATGTACAATAGGGTTTTTTTTTTGGATTTTGAATCAAGTTTTTCCTGGTTTGAAGATTTACAGCTTTGTTACCATATTTTTTCAAAATAGAAGCTCTAGGATTCAATCCTAGTATACTTGTAATTAATAAGTTTTCGTTAAAACGTATAATTTTTTCAATTTCTGTATAAATTTATGAAAAAATTTATAAAAATTTCGAAAACTTATGATTTGCCGTATAAAATATTATAAGTTTCAAAAATTTCATGAGGTAGACATATAAATTTTTTTGGTCTGACTTGTAAGTTTTTTGCCTTGTAAAACATAAAAAAACTTCTAAGTCTACCTTAACAAAATTTTATACGGCCAACTTATAAATTTACAAAATTTTTATAAATTTTTTCATAAATTTATATGGAAATATAAAAACTTGGACGTTTTAACCAAAACTTATAAATTTCAAGTTTACTAGGTAAATTTGATGAACATAAAATTATTTTATGATTTTTCAAAAAAAAAAAAAAAAATTGTATCTATATTTATTTCGAGTAATAACAAATTCCTGAAATTGACATTATTTCTGATTTTTCATCAGTTTAGGTTAGATTTTCTTCTATTCTTAAAGATTCTTACAGTATGCATTTTTTTGTATCTTTTTATAAATTTTTATAATCGATTTCATAGTTTAAGATAAAACTAGAACTCTTAGTTTAAAAAACTTTTAATATTTTGACACATTTTTGAAAAAACAGTATCTTCATGGGTTTTCTGTTTCATAGATTTCTACATTATTTATATAAATCTTTTTATATTATAGATTTTTATTATTAACTTCATAGTCTGATAAATTTTTAAAATACAGCATCTTCATTGTCTTCATAGGTTTCTTTCGTTTCATAGAACTTCTAATATATTTATTTACATTTCCTTTTTTTTCTATTTCTTCTTTATTCGTGAAATTCGTATGATTTTCTGCTAACAAAATCGAAAGAACACAATATTCTGGGAATCACCATTTTCACCACACAATTTTCCTGAAAAACCTGCTGTTCTATAGAATTTTGAAAAGAAAATCTGACAGTTAACAGATTTGAAGCGTACAAATGTTTCATTTATTTTGTTTTAGTTAAAGAAAGAGTGAAGGACGTGTTAATCTAGGATTCTATATTTTATCTAGCGAATGCAAGTATACGAATTTCCGTGAGGATCTGCGTTAATACTTGATGTGGTACCGTGGCGAGTGTAGAATTTTCATTGGATCCGTTAAGCCCGTAAGCGGCTTACGATTTCGTCTCTCTCGTACTCTTTTTCGGTTGCGCTATATACAGGAGCGCGGCACGGTGGCTCACGTAATCGGGTCAATACTACTTTCACGGAATGGAAGGGAAAAAATGTATAAACAGTCAGCCGCATTATGAATTGATTCCTCTTAGATTTTCCAATAATGTTTACCGACGCTACTTGAAGTTTTCAGTAAACTTTGAAGAATTTCTCAAACGTTTCTAAGGTTTGATTTGATTTGACATTTGATGGTATACAATTTTTTTGTGTTTTGAGAATTTTGAGATTTATCATGTGCTGGTGGTGGAATAATGAACAGAAATCAGTTAGTTGTTGGAGTATTTTAATAGTAGAATGTGGGTTGAAACTTTTTTTTAAATTGTAGATGTAATGATTGATAATAAATTATTTTGAATCACTAAGTTGGAAACTAAGTACTTACATCATTATGATAGATAAGTGAAAGAAATGATGTGAAATAGTTATATGTTTATAATTATTATATATTTTACTGGTCTAATTGATACATCAAACATGTATATGTCTCTATAATCTTTTCTTTTTTATGTTCCCACGTTCTATTTCATGCATTTTTCCAACAATAATTTCCCTCCACCACTACAAAAATCGTCTTTAACGACAAACCAAGAAAATCCTTCTTCCACTCTGAAATAGGGAAAAAAAACTTCAGCCTTCGACAAATCCACAACAAATCAAGGGCCTGCCTGGCAATTTCCTTTTTATGCCAACCCTTCCGAAGCGAATTCTGGAGCGAAATCGAGTTCAGTGGGACAATCTTGGGGGGAGCCGATATTCATCCGGCGGAAAACTCGGAATAACAGTCGCGTCCCGTATAATTCCTCGGCCCCATTTTCCGGCTCGGTGGGCGCGCAGTTTTTCCATTGTACGTACATTTTATTGTCCCTTACGTGGATGCGCCGAGCACGGAAAGTGCCCGGCACGGAGTAATGACACGACACGGGAGAGCCCCTGCCGTCTTCATGCTTGACCTAGCGTGTATTTGGCCATTGGCCATCCATACTCAGTGATATACCGCATCTGCGCGCACATTCGCCCTCGCAGGGATCCATACCTTTGGCATTCACAGCGAGGGATGAACGAGAGGTCGTGCGAACCACGTGCCGCCCTGCAACAGTAGCCAAAGTTGGCCCGGTGTCATCTCCCCAAGACCCCCATCGCCTCCATTACACACACGTATTTTGGCAAGCCATCGAGCTTTCCCCGGTAATTTTCCTTCAATGGTCACCGCGGTCTCTTTCAGTTGGAATTAATTAAAAAATATTCATCAGGGGCGTAGGCAGAGCAAATTTTCGGGAGGGGTTTTTCTGGAAAATATTTGTCCTTCGGGATTTCATTATTTTTCATTTTTGACGATATGGTTACAAGAGAGCGATTTTGAAATATTTTGCATTTCGGGGTTTGAAAGGTATACAACTTTTGGAACCCAGAGTTGCACATTTTCCATGTTCGTGAATAATGGAATTTGATTTTTGTGACTTTCAATTAGTAACTGAGGTTTTAATTTTTTTACTTATACTTTTTGTATTTATACCACTTTAAGGACTATCTGATATTAGGAAATATGAGTTTCTATAAAGCTTTATGAAATTTGATGCTCTAGGAATCAGAATTCTTAAGAATTTATGTGTTCGGATTGATTTTTGGGCAAATTTTAATCACACAGATAACAGTTACACTGTAAAAAAAATTCATGGTATTTTTCCCATACCGGTATTGGGAGCAATTAACCCATTCCAGTGATAGTAATTTTCCTATACCAGGGTATAGTAGCTTTACTATATATAAATAGTATTTGCCATACTTCAATATCGTATTTTTACCTCATTCGAGTATGCAATAATGGTTATAAAACAGGGTATTTAAATTTATTTCTTGTGCTCGGGAATAGTCAAAATTTTCTATCGTTCTGTAGTAAAATTAATATATCCATTTTTACTATACGAGACATTGAAAAAATGCATGAGCAACATATAGTAAATAAGCAATGGTCTTAGAAAAGTGTCGAATGAAGTATAGAAAAATGCAGATTTTCGGAAATTTACTATAACCGGCATGGTAAAATTTACCAACTTTTTTTACCATATAGTTGAAAAAATTCTACTAAAGTTTTTTGTAGCTAGATAAAATATTTTTAGTACAGCGAAAAGGGTAAAAATAATATTTTTCCATAGTAAAATTACTATATTTATCTTTCATATACCAGACATAGAAAGAATTCATGAAAAGAGTATTAAAAGTCCTATGGTCGAGGAAAAAATTCTATTATCGTATAAATTTCGAGGTAAAGGAAATTTACTATACTACGTTATAGGAAATTTACAAACTTTTTTCACAGTAAACATTATAAATTTATATTTTCGCATGGCATATTATTCATAAATTTTGTAGTATTTTCTGGTATTTTTATAAATTCCTATTATATACAGGTATATGTACCTATTCACAACATTCAATATAAGTCTTAAAAGTTCGTTTGAAAATTACCATCCCTTGAATTTATAGAAAAAATTGATAAATGCATTCTAAAATTTCCAATCATCTTCACGTTCTGAAAAATTGACATTTGGAGACTCAACTATTCCATGATCGTAAATCATTTATATTTATTTCTTCATTTCCAAAATCGACTAATCTTTTTCATGCGAAATTCAAAATTAATGATGAATCAATTCCTAGAAAAGAAATTCGTTATTAGATTTTCCGTAATACGTTTTCTTGCTTTTGCATTTAACATGAATCTCTCAGGTTTTCTATACTACTGATTCTACTGAAAAATCGAATCCTCTTGGATTTCCCATTTTTCTATGCTTCAGAGTTCTCTCGTATCTTCGATAACTTGAGTGTCTTATTACGAAAACATTTCTTTTCGTTCCTTACATCCGGAGATATTACCAGTCTTTCATATCGAATTTTCGAATACATTCGAATATCTTTCAATACAGTACAATGTGACATGTGAAAATACATTATACATGTACGTTATTATAGATAGGATATTGAAGAAATATTTTTCGAATAATAATGAGGCATTCTTATCGACTTCTAGAATATATTTTTGTGACTAAAGAAATTGCTCGAAAATCTGATTTCTTTACAAGAAATATAGTGAACTAGAGTCATTAATCACATTTTTTCAATTAATACATTTAATAGTTATAAATTAAACAAATACATCAATCAATATAAAAATGATCTTTCAAGATTATTTGTCAAATCTTATCTATTATGATAATAATCATAAACAATGCTTACAAAACTCCAGATGAAGAATATTGTTTAAACATTTTGTTTTGTATCTTTTGCCAAGCCATAGAATGTCAAAATCACTTTGTAATTGGTGTAATAACTTAACTAAGTATTTTTTATTATTATTGGTAATTTTTCATAAATTCAACTTTACTGTTATCTACCATTCGTTATATTTTGCACATACATCATTCCATGTTCACTGTATATTATACTGTGATACAATCATAACATACAAAAAATCCAACTTCCATCGACATCTCTGTAGAACACTTCAAAAGTGTGAAATTTAATGTTCTTCGGGACTATTTTATTTTTGTAAGATAGTAAAGAAATCTTTTAATATAAATCAAGTTTTCAGCTTTGATGAAGCCCTATTTAAAAGCCGTTCCGACAAATACAACAATTTAGAAACAATCTCTCACAATCACAAAACTCAATTTTTAATGACCTCGAAGACTATCAAGAATTTCCATTTTATAAATTTATAAAAAAAAATTTGATTCTCTTCATCCGTGGAATCATATAAGATGACTATGTTAATAATAATCATATTTTCTTGTCGAATTTATAATAAGAATCACATACTTTTCGACAATGAAACAGATAAAAATTTGTAAAAGCTGAAGTATAAAAAAAAGATGAACTTCATGAAAAAGATGAATTTTACTATTTATTTAACCATTTTTTTTTGTAGCACTAATATGAATTTCTATTACCAAAATCCAATTTGTCAGAATGAAATAATTATTTTTAGTAGTGATAATACGTAAACTTGGAACTTTGAGAGGTGAGGAAAAAAAAATAAAATGCATAGAAATTTAGTTTTACCATAAGTTCAGAACTTACATGTTCTGATTTCTTATTTATTTAGGAGTTCTGGGTTTAGAATAATTTATAAGACTACTAATGAATTGACTCAAGCAATTATTGAAAAAGTGATTTTTTTCATTAAACTATCTCAGTTAAACTATTTCTCAGCTAATTAAAGATTAGTTGAAAAATATGGCTTAGGAAGATATTGTTCAAAGAATTGAATGTAATAATTGTGATTTTGAATACGTTGGACAGACAAAAAGATGCTGAAAGACTAAAGTTTATAAAAATGAAATTAAGTTTCGTCATTTAACCAGGAGTAATTCTGTGCCTACTAAAGGTAGAGTTAAAAATAATTATGATTTTTAATGAAATAATGTTAGAATTTCTGACAAAGAGAATAACTATAGAAAGGAATGATATTTATTAGGAAAAATAAAAATTTTTTAAATCGACAGAAAGATACCAAATTTTTTAGTTCTATTCATGATCAATATTTTGAAGGAATTTAATGATCTTTTGATCTTTGGCTTTAACAAATGTTATATAACAAAAATTATCTGTTTGATCGTCAAAAAGTATAGAATTTTTATTTTCAATTTGACTAGAAAATGTAATTTCTATAATAATTTTTCACGAAAGCATGAGTTTTGGGAATCACATTTTTATGAATCGATATAATGGCACTTTTGAATAGTTTGGCAAGTGATTGAAAAATAATTTTCGTAATATTTCCTAATTTGTTACATTCATCAAAAAGGCTTGTCAAAAAGTTCATTAGATCTAAAGGCTTGAGATATATTTCTGAATTTCTTTATCATCACTAGTTGTTTCCCAAGATCATTAAATTTGACCTATTGTGCCGTATTTCTACAATAACTTACACTATAAAAAATGATTCCCAAGAAAAATCATCCCTTCTTCAAGCACTCCTTATATCATAAAAACAATGCCTGGCTGATTTTCCTATAAAAAAAACTGCTCCCCTGAAGTCTCGCAAAAGGGCACACTGTCAATATAATTATCGACGCAGAAACTTTGTCGCAAGCTCCTTCGACACGTCCCTCTGATAAATAACAATAATGGAGCCAACGTGCAACAAAGTTGAACACATTTTCGCCTGCGCGGCCCTCGTTCGAATGACGGCAGAGTCGAGAAAAGTAGGCGATACGATAACAAACCCAGAAACGAGAGGAATGATAACTGTCTGCATTCGCAGGATACAGTGGGAAAAGCGACGATTCGCGCTCGCGATGCTGGAAGAGCGACGTCGATTCGCGACCAAAAGCGGGGTTCGAGAGGGCCTTTTCAATACGAAACAAAAGAGTCGATCGATCGGTCTTTGCTCCCGATGAGCCACCGAAACGTCTAATTCGTAGCTAGTTTCGGATCGCATGCACGTCGCCCGTGATCCGGAAAAACGCGTATGAACAGTATGAATGAGCTATCGAAAAGGCGAGCGACTTTTGGTTCAATCGACCGCAACTGGTCTCGGGGTCGTTTAACTTTCGAGGGATTGGCGAGTATCACGCAAGACTCAATTATCGTCTCGATGACGTTCGCTGAAACGCTGACTAAAGCGGGAATGTACTCGTTGAACACGAAATTCGAGAACGTTGTTCCTGCAAGGAGTGGTAGTTTAATGGTGTGAATCAGGGTCTGGGTTTCATTCATGAAATGGAATTCTCGAGGAAAAAAAAAATATTATGGGGTCATTTTGTTTGATATTTATCAAATTTAAGTGTATCTTGATAGAAATTGATGGAAGACAGAGTGAATTGAATTTGATTTTTCTCGACCCCGACTTGTTGATTTTGCTTTCAATTGTTATATTTTTTCTTTATTTTGTAGACAAAGTTGGTTGCAGATAGGAAAAAGTTTGAAACATCATTTTTAAAAAATTTTTTTCTTGCAATAGAGGCTTTTATAAAAAAAATCAAGAAATGTCAACCTCAAAATTATGAGAAAACATCATTTTTTTATGCCTTTTTTCAAAAAGTTCGTACGATAAATAACACTCAAAATATGTACAAGTTGAAGTTTTTTAATTGGCACCAACGATTTCTCGAAGTAAATACAATTTTTGCAGTTATCTTTGTTTTATGAAAATTGAACTATTTCAACAAAAATTTTACATTATAAAAGTATAAGGGTGAGTTTGTAAGAATTTACTTTCGAAGAAAAAAAATATTGGAGCTCAACACCTTAAAAAGAACGCAGAAAATTGGAAAATAAAAAAAAGTGGTTTTTGAAGATTTCGAATACTACATATATTCATCTAATACATGAAACCAATTTTTATCACATTTTTCACAACATTTTGAAATGTTTTTCAAACATCAACGACCTTTATTTATGTGTGAATGGAAATTCCTATAAATTCTGAACTCTCAGTAGTCAAGATACACCTACAGTCAGACTTTGAGAGAGAGATATAATCTTTGTACAAATACAAAACTAATTACCTTAATTAAGAAAAACTAATTACTTAATGCTGAAATATGAGTTGCCTGCTAGAAATTCATAACTTTATTTTTCCATTCATTAAATTAACTTTTTAAGGATTCATTTTTTCAAAGAATAATTAGAGTAATATTATTAAAATTTCTTCAATTATTAGCAGAAACAGTAATTGCTTCGTTTTTTGGACGTTAAGAAAAAGTTTCATGGTATAGATGGTTGCAATTTCTAAAAGAAATATTTGTAATCAGTAAAATAATCACACATCACTAAAAATTTTGCATTTTTGATACTTAATATTTGCTACTCGATTTTTGATAAGTTTGGAAAATATTTTATAACTTTGTTCACATAATGACTAATTATTTTTTTAGATCATTCTAACATTTATTTTTAACCAATTTTTCAAGATAATTTTCTCATTTAAACTATTAAAATTCATTTTTAGGTAGAAATTCTAATCCATTTTGAACTCTCAGTAGTCGAAGACTGCGTGTGGTCAGACTGAGAGAAATATTGATTGCCTTCGTAAAAATTGAAAATTTCACCATCGCGATTCAATGAAAAATGCGAGTCATGATAATTTGTTTTTATTCTGATGAACATATTTTGTAAAAAACAATTGAGCTCTATTTTTAACTAGAAGTAGATCGAAAAACTGAAAAATATCAGCCTGAAGTTTAAGTGAACTTAAATTTCAATGTTCGTCTTCATCAACTACAGTTTTCAAAATTTTACTTTCCATAATGTAGAACTTTACAAAAAATATTGATGAATGTCGATTATAAAAGTCTGTTTAGAATATAAGAAAAAAAAATATGTAGTGGAAAATGATTGAAACATTACAGGCTTTCATCAATTGAATAATGCATGAAGAAATATAAATATCCCAATAAATAAAATTTTTGAAAAACTCTTCATAAAGTTACTTATACCAAAAAGTCTTTTATATCACTTGAAATTTTAAAAGAATAGGCACCAAAATTCTCTAGATCGTTTTTCGAATTGATTTTTTAAAAAATGACATCAAACAAGTTATCCTGTACGATAATTTCTTTGTCTCTATTTTGTCAAAATTTACATATAAATGTGTATTTCACTTCGGGAGAAATGTGAATTTCATGATTTTTATTTTCCTTAGTTTTAAAATAAAAAAAAACCATTTCTAGTCTTGGGTAAAAAATCATTTCTTTGTTTATGAAAAGTATTTGGGAACAAAAAATTTTTCGAATTAGAAATCAGCTAGATCTTTTCCTTTTTAATTAAATTTATTTCAATTCGGAGAATAAATGTTGTTTTCAATAATGATCATAGTAATTCTTTTATTGATTTAATACATTATTTATAAGATATACATAATTTTGATACATAAAATTATTTTGTTGGTCATGAAACGCATTTGGGAGAAATAAAATAAAAACGAAGTAATTGTATAGACGCAAGTATAAGCTGTCTCCAATGTGAACGTAACTCCTTTGAATATACACATCGCGTTTCGCTGCGAGGCGTAGCAGTTTCTATTCAATTGCTCGGCTATTTATCTAATTCCAACGACTTAGCTTACCTACTTCGTTAGCTTGGTAAATTACTAATGACAGCATTAAGAAGCTTGAGCTTTTGATGCGAAACAACCACTGTTTTCACTTTGTTACTGCTCCAGAGAATATTTCTTTATTATTTTGTATTATAAATAACAATATACTACACATACAATGTAAATTATGTATGTAATATAATACACACAAAATGAATATTTTGAAAAAATAATATAAAAAATCCTTTTTATTTTCGTTTTGTATATTACATAAATCAATTTACAAAACTAGAATTTTTTTGAATCAATGGCAGTTCTCGTGTGTTGATTATGAAAAATCAGAATTTCTTACGATGGAAAAATTAAGAACTTCAAAACTCATATTAGTATGTGACAAAATTCAAAATTTTATTTTTGGAGCAAGCATCACTTGATTTTAATTGTTTTTACCTGCATGTTTGTAATGAATAAAAAAAAATTATTAGAAAGGAAATCGTATGTCATACGTACAAATTTTTTATTGTTCTTTTTAATAATTTGTAACAACTTTTCTTTGTTGCAAATAAAATTTGTTTGTTTGCATGCTCCAGAAATCGAAGCTCATTTTTTTCGAGGAATATAACACAAAATTTCATTATTCCAATCAAAATTTTGTAATTAGTTCTAAATTGTACTGCAAATAATTATTTTTTCAATTCGTAAGACACTGATTTTAATGAAACACCTTTTTCCACATTCCATGAAAATTTGAAAAACTTTAAATATAGCACAAAGTTTTGATACAGGAGAATTTTTTTAAATTGTGTATTTCGAAGAACTGAATGAAAATATGTATAAATGCATAATGATTTGTGATTTTATAACCATTTTCGGTTAATTGAACAAATTCATAAATATTTTAACTATATTCAAGACTATTATAAAAAACGATGTTAATACTTGCGTATTCCTTAAAATTAAGCAATAATTTTTGTTACCATTACTTTATTTGTTTTTTGTTTTTAACGTATGATATTTCCATTTACTCTGAAACTCCTTTTGTCTGTTTCCCAGGTTTGATCAAAAGTTTTTTAAATGTTCGAAAAATTTAATAATATTTTATGTTTTCTCTATAATTTACTAGGTTGAAACGATTTTCTAAAATTTGACTTTCTGTCATTATCCCAGCCAAACATTAATATTGAAAATTCTGTGTATAGAAAAACGTTATTCAAGTTATTTTTAATAATTCCATGGGGTAACGAAAATTTTCTGTGAACTTCTGTTATCATTTTTCCACACTGAACACCCAATCCTGATTTTCTTACATATTCAAAACTGCAGAAACTGACATGATTTGTTATCACAGGAAAATTAATCCTCCAGTTACCCTGTCTTTCCATTGTATGTAAATACTGTTTTATCACATTTCCTCGAAAATTGATAACAGCTTTTCAAGCCGGTGTATACGAGCTTATAAGGGTTAAACACTGCACGAGGGTGGTCTTAGGGGATGTTACATGTCGCATAATACGGTTAGCCTATCTATTTATGGGACTTGCTGCCAAAGAGAGGAAGCGATTATTACATGCTAGGTAATTTTCGCTCAAATGGTCAATCGAATTCGCCATGAGCTGTTCTCTCAAAATGAGTACATAAGACTGACGTTTTATAACAATGTCATATCTTATCTTACTTTTTTTTAAATCTACAAATTGTAAGTAAGCCTCTAATCAGATACATCATTTTCCAGCTTACAAAATTTATCGCAGAAAATTATTCACTTTGAAAGATTCTAATTTCGATCCCCCCCCCCCTCAAAACAGTTCCAGGGTCCACAGATAATGATCAAATACGTCATGTTGTCATATTGTCAAAAAAAAAAAAGATTCATGTCATTTTTAATTGTTTTTCTGTAAATTGGTGGACTGAAACAATGAAAACATAGGAAAAAATCATGTTTTTTGTTTGGAAAAAGTTCTTCATGATTTCGTCATTCAACAAATGAGTCTTTCATGTGTAATTATGTCGCAGATATTGACGGCACTCTGAAGGTAATCTATTCTGGGGTACGCGTGAACAGGGTGCTGGCTATATAATTTTCATTTCATAAAGCCAACGCGGATAATAGCGAATCGCTGTCCATAGACCGATCAATCGGAATTTCAAATTGCCTGTTCCGTGTTTGAACAAAAAGCTCGCGGTCTGTAAATTATTCATGGCACTTCAATGTGGGCCCTGTCATCCAGCTACGATCACGCGTTTCGCAATGTTTTGAGACATACACTATTCACAATTTTAATTCAATTTTTTCACAAAGCTGATGAATTGGTGCATTGATTAATAGAAATGTCATAAACACGAATAGAAATATTCCCAAATGCAATTATTCCTGGTAAAAACATTTAGTTCTAAAATGGAAACTATGAACACGATTGTTTTATGTAAAGTGAAGAGTTAAGTTTTGTACTCACATTTTTCTTTTAATTGAAAAAAAAAAAACAAAAAAAAAACAAGAGTTCAATAGTAGTAACTCAAAAGTCTGATCTAAAAATTTCAAAAACCAACTATTGTACACCCAAAAAGAAATGGTTTCCCAGAAATATCCTTCGGGGAATCCCATAATTAATTCATCGCATGGTCTTCAAACTCTCCAAAGTGATTTAAACATCGCACTTGTGACATACGCTGCGTCGGAAAATCTCTCTGGGTTTTCTTTTTCGTTCCCAGTATTTATTCAGTCAGTGATATGCTGAAATAATCTCACGTCTCGCGCGTTGAAAATCGTACTATTTCAACGTTTGAATGTCAAACGCGCATATGTATCATAAAATGTTTGCAGTGCATCGGATGAAAACGACTCATATTTTTTGTTTTCTTTTTTCCTTCCGCAGTTTGTCTTTATTACTTATCATAAAAGCATTAAATGTTCTGCGGGCGTTACCAATCGCGTTGCTACCCATGAAAATTATTTCTCAACTACGCGTCAAGTTTCGTAACGTGCGAGATAACACGATGCGGTTTATGTTTCGCGTTGCATTAATCTCTCAAGTGTGGCCCTGATCCGGCGATTAATCAGTGTTTTATTATGTTTTTATGACAAAAAATCTGGAATTTTTCACTCGTAGCTGAGCTTAGTTGAGAATGTGAATGTTTAGCTGTATGACGAAAATTGATGAATCTCAAGGAATGAAATTGCAATTTTTGTTAACTTTTTTCTATCATTGCGTCAACATTTTTGTTACGAAAAACAGAAGCATTAATTCATTTATTTATAGTGCATTGGAAATGGTCTTGGTAAGAAGGGAATAAAAGAATAGCTAGATATAACAATGAAAACTATACCGAATTATGTTAAGGAATTCAGGAAGGATAAAAAAAATGTTCCTTTTTTTTGTAAAAACAAGAAAATTTTTTATGGTTTGTGTGTAAGATAACATGATCAAATGAAAAAACCTCTAATAATAAAATTGTTTTTTTGTTTTTTTGTTTCAGGTAAGCTGGATAATCTTCTTTGATTGCACGTAAATCCCTTGCAGGTCAAAATTTGATTAGAGCTCTACGAAGATAAACAAGGAAAGTTTAACAAGTTTATTTTCTTACATTTAGAAACATTTTCTGTGTTAAGGATGTAAAAATTTCAAGACGCAAGTATGAAACGAATTGTAGACAAATTGGAGCTCGGTTTTTGAAACGTAAATAATTTCGAGCTTGAAAAGTTTTGATGTTTTTGCATGTTTATTTATACTTTCTTTGCATTAAGTTGTATCGAGGAGGAGAAAAATTGAAAAATAATTTCAGTAACGTAGTCTTACCAAGTTTTCATAACATTGTACAATTAACAAGAATTGTGAATATTGCGTAAGGTGCTCGATTTTTTATTGAAATTTTCAAAATCACAAATCATCTCAATACGATAAAAAATTTGTCGATACTGAGAAAATGTGAGGATAGTTTACAGTTTCTGCAATTCGAATAAATTTTCAGTTTTTTAAAATTTTCGAAATTTATCAACATTGATCGAATCCCTACCAATTTTCTAAATTTTTCGCTATTGTCGACAATCATTAAAGTTTTCAATGTTTTACATTTTGAATAAATATAATATGAAACATAAAAAACTTTTTAAGATTATTGACAATCTTTGAAATAGTCAATGTTTCATACAGTATGTATTTTACAATTTTTAAAATTTTGAACATCATTTAAATTAAAAACAAATTCGTGTAATGATTTTTAACATTTTCTTATTTTCCGGAGTATTATTTGAAACAGAAAAAAATTGTTATACATAGTTCATAGATAAAAGTTCGCAGAGTTTTCGGATACTTTTCAAGTTCTACAGATTATTTTTGACGAATGAAACAAACAGCATGATGAACTTTTTTTAAAATCTTATGAATTTTCCAAAATGTGTAGTTATTGATTATCTTCGAAATGAACCATGTTTTTCAATTTCCCCAAATGTTGTAAATGTAAAAATCATACAAACTATTCAAAAATTTCCGCAGTTTGTAACAATTTTTTCGTCTCATCAATATTTTGCTTGATTTTTTTAATATTTATAGAGTTGAAAAATAATAATAATAATAATCATGCCAATTTTCAAGAAATATGACAATTAGCACAATAAATGAAATTTATGAACAGTTTCTGAAATTCTATGAATTTATGGAATTTGCAAACAAAACATTAATAATAACTTTCTAAAACTTTCTGCATTTCATAAAAATCCATCTAAGTCATTAATATTTTGCTTTAGTTTTTGGTCTGTTACAAGTTTTTTATATTTTAATTGAAAAATAAAAAAATACTGTATTGCATATTTGAAAGTATATACGATGATGAACACAATCTACAAAGTTGATGGACATTCCCCGAAATTCCGAAAATTTTTCAAATTACGTGGAATCACAGACAATCTCTACAATTGTCCATATTTTTTAATTTTTTCAATTTGCTAAATTAAAATAAACTATCAACCTTCTAAATTTTTGTAAATTTCATAGAAAATGTTCCATCTTATCAAAATTTCACAAAATTTTCAATACTTTATAAATTTTTTGATTTTGATTGAAAAATGAAAAAATACTGCTTTGCATATTTCGAAGAAATATGATAACACTCTAACCATCGAATTCATATAATAATTTAAAAAATGATAGATTACAGCTTCCTAAATGTTTCTCCAAAAAGTTTTCTGAAGAATCCTCTTGTTTTCAAGTTTTTCAATAATTTATTATTTATACTTTCATATGTCTCAATTTATGAAATATCGATTCATTTTTAATTTAAAAAATTTATTATTTATGTTTTTTCTTGCAGATTATATATCCGTTGTTGAATTCCCGAAAAAATGAAGATTTTCTCTAAACTGATACCTCCTGTTATTTAAAATTCTCGAATGTTTTAGGTACTCAATCTCCTCAGTGGAGCGTAAAAAAGGACATTATTTTAAATCATACCTCTCCACACTAATGAATACCTTTAGTGCTCTAGAACCCAAAGTGACAAAAAGTGAGAAATAAAAAAAAATTGATAATTTAACAGAGAATCTAAAACTTTTCGCTCTAAGTTTTTTTGTTAGTTCAACAAGGGATATGAAATCTGCAGGAAAAAATATTCCTTATGGCATTTTGTACGTAGAAAAAGCACCAATATTTCGTAAATTAAAACTTCATCAAAGAATTAATATTCAATTATTTCATCACTTAGAAACAAGAGCTACTTTAAAAAATACCCTCAGGAGAAGCATTCAGGGAGCTATAATCCATCATTAATAACAGGCTTTGTTAAAATGAAAAACAAAATTTGAGCGTGTTGAATCAACACGCGTTATTTTACTTTCTTTAAGGTTCCGATCTGTAGATTTTTAGATACCTCTAACCTTTTTTAGTTTTAACAGATCCCTCAATTTTTCTGTGTAGTATTTTTTTTCGTTTCTTAACTTAAATCACTTAAAAAATAAATTTATCCCTAATTTTCAGTTAAATCTACATAATAATAACATCCTTGTTGCTTTTATGAAATAACCTTATATATTACAGTGTTTTTGTGACATTTTGTGGTTTTGTGACATTTAGTGAATTTGTGATATTTTGTGACTCGTCATGAGCCGTTCAATTATATGGTAGATTTTACTTACATCATGATCTTACAACCTTACAGTTTATAGGCTTACAGTTTACAGTGCTACATGTTCCAATGTGAAATCTCCGAGTAACTCCCTGCATAAATTTAATTTTCTAGAATAAATTACAATCCTGAAAAGTGATAATGCCGTCTAAAAAGTTTTACTTCAATATTACACTCTTACATCTCACAGTCTTACAGTTTACAGTGTTACATGTTACATTGTAAAACCTCAAAATTACTCCCTGCAATTAAAAATATTACACTTTTACATCTTACAGTCTTACAGTTTACAGTGTTACATGTTACATGTTACAAAATCTCCAAGTTACTCCCTATATATATTTTATTCTACAGTAAATTACACTCCTGAAAAGTGATAATGCCGCCTAAGAAGTTTTACTTCAAAAAGTAATTTTTGATCAAACAGTATAATGAATACCATTCTCTCAGATCAAATTAGTCAAATTTAACTATTTTATAGTTATTTTTTACTATTTGAACTAGTAGGAATCCGGTTACTAAGAAATAGTAAAAAATTACTAATTTAAATAGTGAAACCAGCTTACTATTTGAAATAGTAAGAAATGACAAATCATTTAGCAGTTTTTCACCTGAATAATTAGTCAAATATAACTTTTTCTTCAGTGAATGTTGTACGTGCAAGAGACAAAAATTACTAATCCAGTAGTCAATTTATATATATTTTTTATTAGGATCTAATCCGAACAAAAATTGTGAGGATTTTTTTTTCTCTCGAGTTGATATCCGTCTGACAAAATCTGTTTCATGAAAAAAATAAAAAATTCTAATTAACATGCATTATGATTATTTAGCATACAAGATGATAAAAAAAAGTTTCATTGTATTTCAACATATTTTGTAACTTCAGATTGTAAAACTATCAAAATATCAAAGACAAACAATAATTCAAAGTCCAAAATCAGCAATACCGAGAATTTCTCCGAATTATTTAATTCAAATGTTTAATTTTTCGGATTTCGTATATATTGCTGAAAAAAGATATCGATCGATAATATTGCATTGATAAACAAAAATATTCATAGTCGTGACAATTTATGTTGACGATCACTTTGAACCAAACAATTTTATCAATATGAAATGCCATATTCACCTTCTTTTCACCTGCGAGTTATCCTCTTCACTTATGAAAATTAACACCAATTTAACTTTTTTCCCGCGGATAATAAACAATAATGCATATCTCCGCTAGATGCAGTGCATCCACAGAGTCTCTTAGAGCTCTAGTGTATAAAGTTATGTGCTGAACAGTGCCGAAATATAACTCATCAAATAGTCAGAGACGACTATTAGATAAGTAAAAAAATTTTTGACGAAGAAAATAGTAAAATAGCGTGACTACGAAATAGTGAAAATGCACGACTACTTTGAATTAGTGAAAAATTCAACTATTTCAATGTAAAATTTTTACTAATTACATAGTCAAATCTACAAAAATGACTATTTTGTTAGTAACAACACGTGTTACTATTTCAAATAGTAAAAACTTGACGAATTTGATCTGAGAGAGCATCTTCAAAATTCATGAATAAAGTCATGAAAATCGAGAGACCCCTGAGTTTTCCAAAACCACGAAACCCTGTTCGATCTTTCTACCATCTCAACTCCAAACCACTGGGATTCGAACCCGTCACCTCCAGATCAGCAGCTTTGTGACGTCACCACTTCCCCGCGTACAGTG
This sequence comes from Platygaster robiniae, assembly GCA_028476575.1. NCBI lineage: Eukaryota > Metazoa > Arthropoda > Insecta > Hymenoptera > Platygastridae > Platygaster > Platygaster robiniae. The sequence goes on along the minus strand of CM052025.1, from coordinate 26,585,607 downwards.
GCCAAATCGGTGGAACGGTAACATCGTAATTCAGGGAAAATGGCCACACTACCAAACGCGAGGATACCATGTAGCCAGCAGTGCTTGCCATTAATGTATCACCACGTTGGGAGGCCCCGCGTGTATAAACATCCACGTGTATATCCAGCATCTCTCATCCCTCTCGCTCTTACTCGTGTGAATCGGGCCACTCTCTCGTATACGGCCCGAGATAAACACTAGTCGGCTGCACGGTAAACACGCGGAGGTTTGTGCATACGCGGCGTGATGCCTGCACGCCGCCGTGTCGCTACGTAATGAATAGGACATAAATCTCCGGGGGCTTTGGCTCGGCTGCGCAATCCCGTATCCGGCGAAACGACGATACCACCCACTTCCGAAAAAGCTACCGCCCCGTATCGATTTCGCAAAAAATCCCGGGCCAATTCGCGTGGGTTTCATTGAAAGCTCCGCGATACTTGGAGTAAACCCACGGCGGAAAAAGTCGGATTAAGAGTATGGAAATTCGAATTCCAGCACGCTGTTACAAGGTAGACGATATTTCCGCAGTGTCGGAGTAATCGCTGTGATTTTGAGGCTGTGATTTTGAGGCTGTGATTCAAGTATGAAGAGGAAGTCATACTTTAGATGTCTATCATCTTCTGATGGGAGGTTGAGTATTGACCAAAAGCTTGCAGTTGGAATTGGTAGAATTAATCGTCAATCCCATGGCTATTGCTTTGAAGGATCATTATGGATGAAATCTGTTGTATGGTAGGGAAATTCCGAGTATACGCGAGAAAATGGCGCGTGATAAAACGCGAAACTCGAAATTTGTGGTGGCTTGGACCTCTTCAAACGGAACGCACGTTTTCCATAAATCACAGTCGCTGTCGAAGGAAAAGAGCGACTGTTCAGTTTTCTAGCTGCAACTATGAAAGGGCCCAATTTTAACATCGGGAGGGATAGTCCAGCATTTGTAAATTCAAAAACACGTCAAGGGCTCTTCGTACATGACACACGGAAAACCTGAAAGGTCATATAAGCAGGACAGAAAAGCCAGAAATGTTCACGCACTTTGGGAAGTTGATGAGGGGTCGCGAACGAAATATACCCTGTCAACTCAACCAGGCGCGTAGGCAGAGGAAGGTTTTAGGGGTTCAAACCCCTCCCGAAATTCTGATAAAATCAATGAATATTTCATGTGAAAATGAATAAAGTTACATCGGATAAACAAAAAAAATATAAGTTGCAAAAAACGCATGAAAACGTGAGCAGTATATATTTAATGAAAAAGTAAAAATTATCAAAACGTGGGATGACGTAGAAAATATGAATTAGAAAAATTGTTGCAACCCAGTGAATAATCAAGGAAAATTAGAATCCACGAAAATGCTGAAAATTGACAAAACTTTTAATCTTGCTCATCAAATTGTAGAAATCTATATAAAATCCACGAAAAAGTATGAAAAATCCTTCGATTTATACAAACTCTCACAGAATAATCAAATCAATTAAATTCTATGAAAAAACTGTTTTGATAAATCTCGACAAATGCCTCTACGATCTATGCATTTTGGGATTCTAGAGCATCAAATTCTAAATATACTATAAATCTATACAAATTCTAGAAAACACAAAAAAATCTTCTGAATATTTCAAACTACGAAAAAAGAACAACGATATAAAACATGAAAAATCTATCGAAATGTGATCCGATAGATTTTTCATTGATTCTTGAAATTACTGATAATAGATAGAAATTTGTATTCTTAGGTTTTATTCATAAGGTTTTTTAAATCTCTGTAGCAATCTAAAATAATATGAGTAATCTATAAAAATAATAAGAAATCCTCTTGGGTTTCATATATTATACTAGAAAAATGTGAAAAATAAATTTACTAGTTTAGTTGCTTACTTGTTCACTAGCTTAATAATTTACTTGTTAACGAGTTTACTAGTTTACTAGTTCACTAGCTTACTAATTCTAGTTTACAGCTTACTATTAAAAATTTGACAAGTTTACTAGTTTACTAAATAGCTAATTTACTTTTAAACGAGTTTGCTAGTTTACTATTTTTCTTTTTCACTTGTTTACTATTTCACTATTTTACAATTTCAGTAATTTACTAGTTTACTAGCTTACTTCTTTACTAGTTGAGTAGTTGACTAGCTTACTTTTTTGCTAGTTTACTTCTTTTCTAGCTCACTAGTTTACTAGCTCAAAAGTTTACTCAATTACCAGTTTTCTTGCTTACCAAGTAACTAGTTTACTTATAACTTACTAGCTTACTAGTTTACTAGCTCACCAGCTTACGAGTTTTCTAGTGCACTAGTTTACTGGTTTACTAGTTTACTAACTCACTTGTTAACTCACTTTTTCTCAGTCTACTAGTTTACTTTATTACTCTAGTTAACTAGTTTATTAGATATTTTTCAATACATGAAAATCATGTAGAAATAATTTTCTTAGAAATCTATAAAACTTTCTGTCCTGGAGCATTAATTATTGATATTATACTATAATTATATATAATATTAGAAATTATTCTAGAAATCCATGTAGAAAACAATGAAAATACATCAAAACCAATCGATAAAATTAACACGATAAAACATACTTTAATAGTTGAAATGATAAAAAGATAAAGAACAAAAGTATTGAATATCTTCATAAAATGAACTGTAGTCTAAAGACTCAATAATATTCTCGAAATCGTTGGAAGTTTCAATACTTCAGCATCAATTTCTAAAAATCTATTGAGCGATCTATAGAAATATTAGAAATATATAAAAATACCAAAAAATAATACAGAATTTCATGCATAATATACTATACGAAAATAGTATAAATTCATGATGTACTTTTTATCAGTGTGGTTAAAATTTGCCCAAAAAATCATTTCAAATATATAAATTTTACAGAAGTTTGATTCCTTAACAATCGAATTTCAGAAAACTTTATAGTAACTCATATGACTTGATATCAGATAATCCTTGTAGTGGTATAAATACAAAAAGTATTAGTAAAAAAAATTGAAACCTCAGTTACTAATTGAAAGTCACAAAAATCGAATCCCATTATTTTCCAAAATGAAAAATGTGCAACTTTGTATTCTAAAAGTTGTAAAACTTTCAAATTCCAGATTTCAAAATCGCTCTCTTGTAACCACGTTGTCAAACATGTAAAATCATGAAATCCCGAAGAAAAGACATTTTTCAGAATAACCCCTCCTGAAAATTTTTTCTGCCTACGCCCCTGAACTTAACTCTTTCACGATACGCGATTCGAAAACTCTCCAACACGGGTAAAGAGGAGAAGTCCTTCAAATACATGGACTTATCATCGCTTGTGTACTTATGAATTTATTATCACTAAACGTAATTTCGCGAGTGAAAATTTTTGCAGTTAATCCAAGGTTGTACTCAACAAAATCATAATCTTCAAAATGTTCGTTACATGAATATCTTTTTCTCGAAATACACATCAACCCCTTACATCCCTGTTGACCAAGAACGAAGGTACCCAAGACCGTTGATTTCCACTGGTCCCGGGCCTCTAATCAGTCTTTAGCTTGATGAGAAAAAATTCTCGGGACGCATTTGGTGGCGAGCCAGGGTTCGCCGCAATATCCTTTTCTTCGCGACAATGTAGAAAAATCGAGAGCCAGGGTCCGAAAGGAAGACGAAGCAAGTGGTAAAAAGAGGAATGCTTTCATTCAACTGGGACTTGACAATCCATCCTTTCAGACGGGCGACCCTACGTCTTATTCTTCCCGACGTCGTTTCTCCAAACGAGCACTTCCTCTTCCACACCCATTTTCGTCTCGCAAGGAAAATTCTCTGGCAAAGCTTCTCCCCACGTCTTATTTATCTTCAACCCTCGCGCTTATCCCGCTTGCCGAACTCGTAATCCATCGAGCTAGAAGAGCTAAGCCCGCGAGGAATGAAAACCCACCGAGCTCGATTATGGACACTTTGTCCGATAACAAGACCTCCCGGAATTAGAGGCCCGCTGCGTTTTCGATGTTTTGCCTGGCTAGTTTTTGCTCCACCTGAGGAACTTGTCGAGACTCGAGTACGGGAACGATGTACTTCGGAGAACAGCAACCCCTGGGGAGCTTCGAGCCAGACAGTGTTTTGTCGTTATCCGGGAATTTGCTCCGGAACGTTTGAAAAATTACCGGGAGTTATACTTGAAAATAGAAAAACATGAACGTTTCGCTACGTAAACTTCCAGGTGGTGAAAAATGTAAGCTGTCTAAACAAAAGCGTGACAGTAACCTTATTTCAAGAGATAGAGGACGCTTATCTGAGGTTCTTCATCCAATCTTCTTCCTTTCGAGCACACACAACTGTGTGTGCCAGTGACTCTTTCGAATTCATTTTCTCAAGGGTCAGTGAAGAATGTTTCCGCAACAGGGTCGGAAGAAAAATATCGCGTTTCTCGATCTGTCCACAAGTACGACTGCCAAGCACTTTGCGCCCTTAACTCTTGACCATTCAAGTGCGACCATCGCGATATGGGAGTGTTCCACTCACTTTATTTCAGTATCTTCCCCCTTGAAAGTAGGCTCTTTGGGGGTAATATTGTGCTTGCGATCGAGGGAGGACTTGGACAATGCGAGATGGTCGGAGCAAAGGAGATGTACGTTTCTTTTGACAATTTATCGGTGCATAACCTGGTGGATGCGTGAAAAGTTTGATGGTCAGATTCAGAGATCGTGATTTTCGGAGTGAAGGAAAGTTGTCATTATCCTTTAATTATTATTATTTTTGTTGTTGTAATATTTTTCACGGTAAAATTTTATCTCTAGGAATTGAGATTCAAGCTTAGAACAGAGAAGAGTTCAATATCTTTTTATTTACAGTATGTGCATGATGTTAGTTCATTTTTCGATAAAAGTTCAAATAACTTTAACAGCAATGGAATATTCCGAAAATTCTTTATGAGCAAGACAAATTTCGATGGAACATATTTTGAAGTTTTGAAGAATCCGTATTACGTTTGAAACTTCATTATGAGATTGAAAAACACTGAAAATTTTGATAATTTTTAAAATTTATACGAGATTCTAAAAATTTTATAGGAACATGTTTAATATTCATTAGTTTTTTGTTTTCCTTGAATTGATAATTTTCTGATAAATTGCTTTATGCTCTTTCATTTTTAATATTCATCTTAAAAATTATAAAGCATTGACAAAATACGAAAAATCCTTATAATTCGGAAATTTTTTTTATAAACCTTTGAAAATTTTCAAAGGATTGAGGTTTCAAATGTTCAGGTCGAAAAATATAACAAAACTGATAAGTTGCAAGATCGATAAAAAATATTTTACAAATAAGAAAATTTAGATTATTACTAGTAATATTTATATAAATTTCAAGAATTTTTTTTATGATAATATAATATTATTTAGTCAAAACATGTGTGATCATGTTTTTGAATTTTCCGATAGAAAATTGAATAACATGTATTTAATAAAATATTAAAAAAAAAAAACTTATGACAATTTTTCCATCAATTCTTCATAAGAAATTTCAGTTTCGCATAAGGTTTTTATAAGGTGCACCTTATGAGAAATTTAATTCTTATACGAAATTATATTTTTACATAAGGTTCTCATAGTGATCAAAATTACTAGGGTATTTACAAATCACGAAAAATCCTGATTAGTTAGTTAAATTTTTAGCAAATCAGAAAATTTTTAATATTTTTTATTCTTTTCAATATGTCGAAACTTTCAAAAAATGAAAAATCATCAAAGATTAAAAGAATCGTTAACAATTTCATGGTGGAAAATTTGAAAAATTCGTAAAAATTATAATTATTAAAGATTTCGTAAATTTTTTACATCATTATATCGGTGGCTTCCAGCCTTAACCGAGTAAGTCACACATGCCATAACGTTCAAAATTGTAGCAGAATATGATATAAACTGAGCCTTATGGCACTAGTGACTTTCTCGATTATAGTGGGAAGCCACAGATATTTTTTCAGAATGTTCTACCATTTTTAGATAATAATCTGGAAATCAAAAGTATTGAAAAAGTACGAAAACTATCAATTAGTTGAAAAAACTTTCATAAAATTATAAAAGTTTTGAATAGTTTGGTATTAGGTTTAGAAACTTCCGAATTGCGAAAAATTTAAAAACGTTGACGATTTCCAAGATTATAGATAAATTTATGAGATGCAAAATATTTCGATTGAGGCATAGTATTTTTTTTTCATTGTTTAAAAAACTTAGATATCCAGACAGCATGTAAAAATTTTCAGAAAAAATCGTAATAATCTGGAAAAATTCAAAGATATTATCAGAATTTTAAAAAATTGTAGAATATAATTTGGAAAAATATAAAAAATATAGTGATTGTTCATTTTTAAGATTATCAATAACTAAGTGTCATTCGACAAATTTGTATAGTTTGAGAAAGTGTCCATACGTTTTTTGATTATATGATATTTTGGAAATTCTGTAATACACACAGTAACCATGAAAAATTCTTCGATTCTTTAAACTGAAACAATTTGTACTATTGTTATTGTTTTTGTGCTTGCTTTTGGCTCATGGCAGAATCTTAATCCTGGCAAGAAATCGATTTTTTTCCTCAGTGCGGAATTTCATTTTCTTAAAAATATACTTCTAAGAAGTATTATTTTATAAATTAATTCCTCAAATCGGATAAAATTGTCTTCATTTGAACATACATGAAAAATTCACAATTGCTTCAAAATCTCCTATGAAATACTTTTTCACGTTAAAACACGAAAGCTTGAAAGCGATGGAATGGAAAATTTTTAGACCAACCCAACTGATTTTTTATTCTTGTCCGCGATACTGAGAGAATATTTATGAGGAGTAGGGTCATTGTAACGAGAGATTTTCACGTAAAAACATCGTAAATCAGATATAAAAACTGGAAAAAGTACTGTCCTGAGGACAGTATTGATTTTGTGATTACGACTTTTATGTATATTTTGCCAGCTTACATCTCACGCGTTTGCGTGATGCCCAGAATCATTCTGCTTCATGAAAATTACTCTTTTTTTTATTTTCACGGTGTTCGGGAACGTGTGAAACGAGGTCGGGGTTATCGATCGTCCTTCGCCGTGACTGATTCTAATTTTAATTTATGTGAATGGCTGTAATTTCAAAGAGATCGTCGAGGTCTTTGAATTTCTCAGAATGAATTTTCGCTCTTCCTAGAGTCAAAATATTTGAATTACTGTACTCAAATGCTGTGAAAATGATGATGTTAAATTTGTTAATTCAATTTTTGTATTGTTATCGAGAATTTATAAAATTTCATTGAGCTATTGATAAGAGATACCAAAGGATTCGTTAAAATATTGATCAAATCAGTGTCATTAGATCAGAGCCTAATTATGAATTTAAACGTTTGCTCGAACGGAATCACGCGTTCCTGTTTGTCGTTTCGAAAACATTACTCTGCCGATGACAATCGCGTTGTTTGCTCGAATAGTTTGCGATATTCATTTCCTCGCACCTGCGTCACGCGAGCGATAAGCTCGAAAATAATCCCGCGATTCAACCTAATGAATCATCGCTTTTCACATTTGATTATCGCAAATTGGCTCAGCGTTGATCCAATTTTCTTCTCTATTTTTTTTATCGGAAAAGAACCGAGTCTTTTCTTCATGATTCCATTTCGCGTCCTTTGTATTTAATCCCGAGCGCTATACAATCAGATTCCGCTGGCATTGTTTTATAAAAGTTGGAAAATATAAACTGCTCTTAACAAGTTTATCTGGGAAAGTTCTACAAGTTGAGTCTTCGCTGAAGCACCAAAGTCCTTATATTGTCTTATCGGTCTCCATTGGCTATTGAATTTCGAGGGGATAAAAGTTTGGAAAATAAGCTTGCAATTATAATGTCCTTTTCAGATGTTGCGACCTTTGCATCGAGGGTTTTAGGTGAAACAATTGAGACCGAAACTTCGAGATTGAAGGGCTTTTGTTTTTAGTGAGGTTTTTTCTCTGTTGTTTTGGGAAGCATTTTTGTTTCTTTAGAACGTTTGTGCACAAAAATGAAACGATTTCTGCTGTAACGATGGTCAGATGAAACTCACACTGAAAATACTTTACCAGTGATAAACCATTTTTTATTAAATATGCTTCATGACTCAGGAATTTTCAATGCTGGATGTACGTATTGGGAGTAACATAGGTAAATTTTATAGAAATTCTCCGTCATAAGGAAAATTCTTAGTAACTTGCGAAATTCGATTGTAAGTAGAAGGTAAATTGTCAGCCTGATTATGAGTTACTTGACTTTACCAGAAATATGAAAAATAAATGTTAATTGAGTTGTGGATTTCATGAATTTCTAATGTGAGGAAACGTCTGTATAATATACATTACTTACACCTCACCCCTGGTGGACGGCCGGATTCCGTAATACGGTATTCAGCGGAATTGGGCGATTTCTGCTCGAAAGTGTCGATAGAAAAAACGGATAAAATTCAATCCTTTTACAAAACCAACTTGTATGGCAGTCCAAAAGCCATGTCAATTACCAACCTCTCTACCTTACTACGGAGATTCCATTTCATGTCAAATATATTATCAAAAGTTTAATGCTTTTTTTTATTGAATATGCGTATTTTTAAGAACAATAGCTGCCGCAAATTCATAAAAAACATCATTTTTCCTATCACCCGGTTTTTTTCTCGCGAAATCGAGTATTTTCGGAAGTGGGATTCGCCCAATACCGCCGAATACCACCGAAAACCGTACTACGGTATACGGCGGTATTCGGCGGGAATCGGCCAGCCGCCAGGGTTATTAGTTGTTTTTTACTATTCAAAGAGTAGTTACTCAAAAAGTTCATTTTTTAAAAAATTCTTTTATAAACTGTTTTAAAGCTATTTGCCTGCTCTTACAAATGACGTTTTTAAATTCATGCTCAGGCTACAATTGCATAAGTTATTTCAAGTTTATTCTACTTCATATTTATTGGTGATTGTTTATTCTTCGAAAAAAAGTTACTCAAAAAGTTCATTTTTTTAAAAATTCTTTTATATACTATTTCAAAGCTATTTGTCTGCCCTTTCAAATGACGTTTTCAAATTCATGGTCAGGCTACAATTACAGAAGTTATTTCAAGTCTAATCTACTTCATATTTATTGATTGTTTTTCATTCTTCAAAGAATAGTTACTTAAAGAGTTCAGTTTAGAAAAAATTCTTTACATACTATTTCAAAGCTATTTGTCTGCTCTTTCAAATTACGTTTTCAAATATATGCTCAGGGCACAATTATAGAAGTTATTTCAAGTTTAATCTACTTCATATTTATTGGTTGTTTTTTATTCTTCAATAAATAGTTACTCAAATAGTTCATTTTTTTTAAATTTTTTTATATACTATTTCAAAGCTCTGCCTGCCTTTTAAAATGACGTTTTCAAATTTATGCTCATACTACAATTACAGAAGTTATTTCAAGTTTAATCTACTTCATTTACAGTTCTATTGAAAATGATGTTACGAGAAGTTCCGAATTATAAGTAAAAAAGTTGAAGGACAGTATCGTGAATTATTTTGAGTTTTTGATATTTAAGATCCATAAATATGTTTGAAACTGGATATGTTCCAAACATTGGATTTATATGTAATATACAACTGTAAGAGTTAAATAAAGAAAAAATACGTTTTCTTTTATTCTAGAATCGAAAACATAAGATTTATTTAGAAATCCAAGTTATGAAAATTCTAGACTATTAATGTGCAGTTGAAATGGTAATTCAGATAAACATTTAAAATTACTATAGTTAGCTATTTAATTTTCCGAAATTTGTAACTTATTTTTATATTCTGAGTATCAAAAAGCAAATGTGATAGTGAGTGCGATTTTTCAGTTTTTTGATTTCAGGATTTCAAAATTAAACAACTTATGCAGTCTTGAGTTGTAAATTTTTATTGATTATATTTTACAGATGGGAATTTGATTCGTGATTCTCATGCGAGTCTTCAAGGTTCAGATTTTTTCCTCATACTTTTATATAATATTTTTTAATATTCTTCAATATTTATATAACTTGAAGAGTTTTCTGATATAATGTTATGAATTTCTATTCAGTTTTCAAGAATTTCATACTCTGAAATTAAAGGTTTGGAAATTTTTATGCATTTTTCATAAAATGATCTACATTGACTCCTAGGATTTAAATATTATATGTGATCTACAAAATATTACAGTTTTCCTCATTATTTTTAATTATTTTCAGTATTTCTATAGATCAGTTCACAGATTTCTAGAATTTGATGCTACGGTATTATAACCTTCAACGATTGTAATTTTCAGTATACAAAATCATTTAATTATATAGATCCCTAGTTTTGTTATCGTATTTGTTTGGTATTTATACAGTCGAAGACTTTTTTGGTATCACATAGATTTTCATTATATGAGAATCTGTACGGTACATTCAAAAAAACTGTGTAGATTTAATTTTTAAAGACTTATAAATTTTTATTAATAATTATATCTGTGTACTTTTTTGAATTCGATGATTTTGAGCATTTCCTACATTTATTATTATTTCTGAAACTTTGAAGTTTTTTATAATTGTATAGATTTCTAGTGTTTTTGTAGTATTTTTTTTATCACTATATAAATTTCAAGAATTTATTCTGCGATAGATTTCTGATGATTTCATAGATTTTCAGGAGAATTTCATCTGTAAAGATTTTTTGTATTTTATAGATGTCTTGTGTTTTGCAGTTTTTCAGCATTGAATAGATTTATATTTGTACAGTTTTCTATTATTTTTCTAGATTTTCAGTTTTTCTATAGATTATTGTTTCAAATGTTTTTTAGAATTTGATGCTCTAGAATTCAAAGCTTTATAGATTCTGGGAAAAAATAATTTTTGAGAAAACAGTTCTCTTACAAAATTCTATTACCTTTAGTATTTCTGCAGTTTGTATGACTTCGAAGATTTTCTGATACTTTTATGGATTTTCATGTAGATCTCTAGATAACGATGCACTAGGGTTCAAAGTTTTTTGGATTTTAAATGATTTCGTAGATTATAAAATTTTTCCTAAATAATTCATTGAGCTCAAAGAATTTTTCAAATTTTTATATTGTTCCTTGTCTTAGTCTAATATTTTCGATTTGAATTTTTCTGGAGTCCAAATTATTGTTTTTTTTTTTTTTTTTTTTTTTTTTTTTTTGAGAAGATGATTCTTCTACTTTATTACTTTATTATTTATTACAATCATTTGATACATTTTTTATCATTTGTATCTTGAAGAATTATTATCATTGTTTTATTCGTTTTTCTCATAATTACTATCTTTTTCACGAATATTTAGATTTAGACGATCGATGTGGAACAAATTTTTTGTAATTAAGGGGTTATATATCTTTTTGTGCGAACGGATTGAGGATGGTTTTGAGTGATTTTAAAGGTATGTAGCAATAATCTTATGATACCAAAGTTATCGTTTTTTAATAGTGTATTGTCCACTTGAAAAAACAAGTATTTGTTCATAAAAAAATATCAAAAATTGACGGATTTATGGCCCTTTTCTCAAAACAACTTAACTCTTTTTTTTTGAAGAGACTTGCGGTGACCACGATGCAAGGCGAACAAGTCAAGTTAAATTAGAAAGTCCAAAAAATTTCATAAGTCTAAGAATGTATCTAGTTCTTGAAAAAAAAAAAACGAATATTACGTTTTTCCTGTATGCAAGAACGTTTTCTCCAAGATTTCGATTATTTAAGCTCGAAAATTTTATTAGAACTTTTAATCTGCTAAATAAAAAATTTTCTATAAAAAAGTGATTGTTCATGAACTAGATATATTCCTAGACTAATGAAATTTTTTGGATTTTCTGATTTAACTTGACTTTTTCAACTTGTATCATGGTCACCGCAGGCCTCTTAAAAAAAAAAGTTGTTTCGGGGAAAGGGTCATAACTTCGCTAATTGTTGATATTTTTTAAAGAACAAATACTTGTTTTTTCAGGTGAACAATACGCTATTGAAAAACAGTAACTTTGTCGTCATAACATTATTGCTACATACTTTAAAAGATACTCCAAACCATCCTTAATTTGTCTGCACAAAAAGGTATATCATCCCTTAAAGAACAACGTCTCTTGTATTCAAATTATTTTTATCCTCTTCTTCCAAGCTTTCGATTTGCATCCAAAATGAGAGATTTGTTTTATATTATATGTTTGGTAAGAGAGGATTTTTGGAAATAAATAAAAGATAGTTGCACTGACGAGGACTGAAAAACTAGGAGTCGAAAGCTTGGAAGAGGAAGAAAATAAAGAAACTTAATATAAGGGACGTTGTTCTTTAACTATAAAAAATTGGCTACACATTGATCATCTAAATCGGAGTATTCGTAAAAAACAATGAAGAACGTAAGGACATTTCAATTAGTATCTTTGTTAACAATTTTTATAACCTATATTTTTTTTACATAAAAAAACACACTCAAAAAAAAATTTGTGATAATTTTACTGTACTGAGGCGAAAGTCATTAACCATTACATTGTGGTGAAATTTTACTATAATTTTACTACAATTTTACTAGATTCAGTTGAAATTTCCCAGTTTATTTACAGTACCAGTACCATGGTATAGTAAATTTCGGTATTTTTTTACAGTGCAGTTGATTCCATTCGAATTTGAAAAAGAGTTTACATCCAAAAAAACCTAAGGTCCTGACACCAACTTTCCGTTTCTTTTCTATTTTATTCGTACCCGAAAAATCTCCGTGACTGAGACTTATCGTCCTAGAAAACGGCGACGCGCGCCGAGGAAGGCGGTTTAGCGTCGCGACGCCGGCACGAGCAACAAGTGATATTATTAGGTGGGCGGAGGCGAATCATAATGCATAACTCTCGTGCTTCCTTGTCTTGCCCGGCGTCGCGCTCCTTGGTATTAGTTGCCGCCGCCGCCCCGAGACTTTCCCTTTGACTCCGTGCCCGCAAACTCTATCATTCTCCAAACCCCAGAACTCCTTCTTTCATCCCTCGTTCCGCCACGGCCTCGCCGCGCTCGTTCCACTCGACGTCACTTTCTATTCCACCTGACTCTCCTCACGAACTCAATACTAATCTATCATGCATAATGTGAACGTGTGCCCCTCGTAATGAAGTTTTCGTCTCAAGCACTTACTTTTCGAGCCATCTCGATACCCTTCGGAAACGCGATGCTATATGACGTCAAAGGAGCTTTGGCAGACGAGGCTATCGATTGATTTTGGGAATCGAGAGGGATCTACTCCGGTGTTTTTTATTTTATGGGGATTTGGGGATTTCGTATTGGAGTACGTTGATTTATAGTGATTATTTGGGATTGCTAGTGAGTGACTATTCATGGATCAGGAAGGTGTAGTTTATGGAACAGATTGTAATGATTAGGATTCTGAGTAAGGTAGACAGAAATATATTTGAAGGGTAGAATTTATGGACAAGAAAGTAACTAGGAATGTTGGCAGAAAAATTTTCAGGAGGGAGAAAAAAATAGGTTTTCTTCGACATTCAGCAATTTTTAGTCTTTGACCACATAAGTATTAGGGGAGTATGAATTTTCAACTTTTTTAATTTCGGAATTTGAAAGTTTTACAGCATTTGAAGTTCGGGGTAGCACATTTTTTATGTACGTTTTTGATATAATGAAATTCGATTTTTGTGATTTTTAAGTCATTAGAACAAAGATTTTTTTTCTCATACTGGTTAGTGTTTTTTTTTGTTTTGTTCCATCAGTATTCATACTAATTGAAGGATTTTCTGATATTATTATTAATGTCCATAAAACTTTTTAAAATTCAATTCTATTAGAATCAGAGGTCTAGGTAGTGTTAATATTTTTGAAAAATTTCAAGAAAATTATGACTAGGCAGATTTATTTTTTTTGTTGTACATCCATAATTTGAATTCGTCCTTTTTTTAAATTTTCAGACAGATCAACAATTTTATTTCAATTTCTACGAAAATTTTCAGACAGATTTGTGGAATTAAGCATTTCATGGTATCTATAAAATGATAAAGTATTTCCGGTGTTTTTATAGATTTCTAGTATTTTTATAAATCGCTTTATATAGTTCTAACATTTGATGCTTTTGTATTGAAATTTTAGTAGTTTTGAATATTTAATCAATTTCTCTGAAAACATCTCTGAAAACAAATTTCCACTGCTTTTTTTTAACATTGATACAATTCACAATATTTTTTGTTGTTTTTATAGATTTCTGTATACATGTATACATATGTATACTTGTATAGTTAGACGTTCCAGGATTTCAATTTTTCTAAATTTTTGTAAAAAAATTATATCTACATAGGTTTTCACTAGTCAAGGATACATAGTATGTATAGCATTTTTGAGTATCCATGAAATTCTTAAGGATTTTTCAGTATTTCCATAAATATCTAGTATTTCTGTAGATTCTAATATAAATTTCTGAAATTTTATGATCCAGAATTCAAATACTATCGATTTACAGTAATTTTATCTATTTCTAGGTGAATCACGTTTTTATGAATTATTAATCTCTTATAGATCTCTCGTTTTCTATTATTTTCATAAATTTCTATTATTTTTATAAATTGCTATATTCATTTTTCAGATTCCTTACTATTGACGTTTCTAAAGATATGAAATATTTATCAAGATTTTGCAGGAAACAATACTTCTGTTGATTTCTATTACTTCTATAATTCCTTGAGTTTTTGTGTGAGTCAAAAGATTTTTTTTAGTTTTTTATGGATACATATTATGTAGAGTTCTAAAAATCGATGCTACAGGAATCTGAGTTTTTGAAATTTTCGACATTTTCGGAGTTGCTCATTTTAAATTGCAAAAATTATGGAAATAATTGTATTTTACAATGTATCGTAGCCAACTATTTATGATAAGCCTTCGGTTCAAGAAAATTTCATCCAAAGCCAAGATTTTTGTTATTTTTGAGTCAGTAGGATTGAGACTCATTAATTTTGTTTATTAATGATAAGTCTTACGAAACATTTTTTATGTTTTTCACGTCTTTTCGATTTCAGGAAGTACATGTTAGATTTTCATTCATTTTCATTTTACATTATGATTTTTTTATTGATTATTATATCGTTACTCTCAGTATTATTATTTTAGTGAACAAATTAATTCAAATTTGCATTTTTACTTTTTTTTTTAATCAAAAATTCTTTTTCGTCTTTTTACGAGAAATGAGAAGTTATTTTCTCCGAATTTCAGTAGAAGTACGAACCCTCTAAGTTTACCCTACCCTACGCCACTGAAAGTAGCATTTTCCATACAGCTCTGGATCATTTTGTTTCAACTCAGTAAATGACTGGAAATAATCATTGCTTTAGATTAAATTATATCAAAATTTCAGGAAATGAAAGAAATTATAGAAACCTAGAGATAACTTTCTAAAATATCTTTTATGAAAAAAAAAAAAAATATGACGAATTCATAAAAAAAAAACTCGGAATTTTCGAGCTTTTCTCATGAGCAATGCATGGAAAAATTTTAATAAAGTAGAGAACATCCGAATGGTTGAGAGAAAATCACTATACGTAAAATTTGAACATGAAAAATGTGAAAATCACAAGCATGAAAATTACAATGCATGCAGATGACATTCATTTGCTCTAGAATACTCCTATGATACTCGCTGTAGAAAAATATCATCCCCGTAAATCACAGCACATTACAATATAACGAGACCTTATTTCATCGGATGAGAAAAGAATCCAATTCCCGCTATGTAAGAAGCGTGATAAAAAGTCGTGGGCGGGAAGACAAAGGAGATTTATTATGCGTGGACGGTGAGAACTGAGGGCTGAGGACCAAGTTTCCAAGACTCCAGGAAATACGGTTACTCTTTGCGCTGAGCTCGCGATTTACAGTTATCCCCTTTGAATTTTCTGGCTATAAAATTTTTACCCTGTACTGTTTTTGCATTTCAACGTCTTCGCTCGTTGTTGTATCGAAACTGGAAAAAATGGTAATCATTATATTTCCATTCAAGTTTTATTTGACAGTAATGGCAAGGTGGCACTTAATTCTTCCAGGTGATAGAATTTTGATTCATGATTCAAAATAAAAAGTGATCCACAAACTCCATGACTTATTTAAAATCTCAAGTTATTTATCTATTCACATTTTTGTATTTTTATTCTGAAAATTCATTATTTTTTTCTTTTTGCTTGAATTTCAGCTGTTTAGTGTTGAATTCTTATTTAACAAAAAATTTCACAAAGTAGGCCAGTGAAAAAGAGATGTGAGAAGGTATCGCCAAAATCGATGAAAAAAAGTAAAATACTGTCGCACCCTGAGAACTGCACGAAGGTAACGGCGAAACGACGTTTTCTGGTCGTTCCCTTTTGATGGGCCCTCTCACGGTTCCCCGGCAGCGAAAAGCCGCAGGTATCGCTCAGAGCTTTCCAATAGTTTCCATAGGAATCTCTCTATCGCGCCCCAGTCGATTTCCCGCCTGCTTTTATGCGCGGCCCGCGATTTCCCGACGTTTTCCAGGCCCGAGGGCACCTTCATCCGCTCTGATTTTTATCCGTCAACAATGTTCGACGGCGTCGCGTTTATTTTTGCCGGAGGCCATCGAAAGCATTGATTTCTCCTCGCCTCGATTCTTTTCACGTGCATTTTCACATGGCTTGACGTATCGTTGGTTCTCATATTATTCGCTGCTTTGTGTCGACGCGCCTGAAAAATTGGAGCGCCAATTTGGGGCTCCAATGCCGTCACGTCCCATCTCGTTTAGGGGTGGAAACGCGCCGCACCCTCGAAATCTCGGAAATGTGGCCCGCTCGATCAGGGCAATGAAAGTGAATGGTAAAATCATGATAAGTACCCGCGATAATCCATTTACGGTAACTCGAGCCGTACTTTCATCAGTCGCAACGACCTGGATTAATTAACTTTGTTAAGTATCCGATATTTATCGATATTCTGTCGGGAGCGATTTTATTGATAGGTGGGCTCGAGTGGTGATGACGATGCATTTTTTGGAATGAAAATAGTTGAAAAAAGGGTGTAATTTGAAATTGATCGGTTATTATTTTTTGGAGGTAACAACTTATCACATCGCATAGAGTTTGTATGAATTTCACGGTGTACATAATTTTGACTGGAGGAATGTGGAAGTTTTCGATAGAGAATAGTAGATTTAGAAGAGGCCTACCTGAAATGATTCATTTAAAGACAAATTAGAGCGTGTTGAATCAACACGCGTTAGAAGTGAAACTTATTATGCTGCTTTCTTAAAGGTTCCGATGTATGGATTTTTATTCCTCTCATCTTTTTTAGTTGTAACAGATCCCTCAATTTTTCTGTGCAGTATTTTTCTCGTTTTTTAACTGTAAATTGGTTAGGAAATTATTTCATTCCTAATTTTTTGTCGAATCTATCAATGACATTCTTACACTCTTACAATGTTATAGACTTATAAAATCTCAAAGTTACTCCCTACATACACTACATTCTAGTATAAATTACATTCCTGAAAAGTGATAAAGCCGCCTTAGAAGTTTTACTTCAAAACGGATTAGTTGAATGAACAAGAAGATATTAGGATATTGGATTAAAAACATGATAAATATTTGAATATGATTTCACTTTCAGGACTCCATACGAGTGATCATTTTTTCTACAACACGAATCATCAATAATTTACGGAGAATCTGAAGAATTTCATTTATCATCACATTGTATCATGAAATATTCGGTGGATTTTTGAAAATTCGAGCAAATGCTTGAAAAATGAGGATTTCGTAATCAGTAGGCTTTTGAGAAAATTATGGAGGTGTTAGCGAGGACTCCCTTTTTCAAAACTTCCCTACCTACTCGATAAATATTCTTTGAATCATAGGTTTACAAGGTGCAATTCTGGTAGGGTTCCATAGAACTGAGGTTGAGCAAATACATTTTTGAGTATAGTTTTAATGACATTCAAATATGTACAAACTCCGGGTTTTAGTAATAAAACACCTACTCAATTATTCCTTTCCTAAAAAAAAAAATAAAAATGTACAAACTCTAAAAATATTGGCGTAACTTTAGGTTAGTTCCATTTTCGTCACGATGGATTAAAACTTATATATGAAATAAAAAATGGAGGCACAATACATTTTTGGATTTGAAGTTACTGAGAGAATTTTTTTTCTTCAAATTTTGTTACATCAAAAAAAAGTAGTTCTTTCTCATTTCGCTGTTAGTTTTTAAAATTATCCGATTAACTACTTTACTGAAAAAAAGTCTGAGATGACATTCTCTCTTATTTTTTAATGAAAAAATTTAACAAAATGTAATACACTGAAATAATTTGAAGTTCATTTCTCTACAGATTATGAAAAAAAGCGATTGTTACGTAAATTTTGTGAAATTGAGATTTGAATACGAATTGAAACATAGGTCTTGAGGCTACAAGCTTGGGGGAACAAAAATTTTTATCAACACATAATAAAAGTCTAAAATTATTATTTTTTCAATTCGAGAAACTGAATATTTATAACAATAAATAATACATTTTACTTTATGTATTAAATATCACCAGAAATTTAGTCTTTCATTATTATACAACTTACAATGTATCAAAATTTACATGCAAGACTTTTAATTTTTATTTTCAAATTTCATTTCAAGTGTCATAAGAATTTTGGTTCTTGATTTTAAAACTCGTGAATTTCTCAGTGCAAACTTATAAATATTACATTGTTATGGTCTCTACGGGTTCAACAATGAAAACAATCAAAGAAGAAAATAAATTGCTTCCATTTTTGAAAGTACAAAAAAGCAGAAAAATAAAATATTTGTGGTAGCCTTCGTGAGTGATAAGAAAGTTGAAATAAAAAAACCCAATTTCCTGTTCCGAATTTCGTTACTTGTTTACTCAGACTTTGCTGATACAATAAAACAACTTCCTTTCTGCATTTTATGGTAAGTTAAAAATAGAAGAAGAATCCAATATTTATCGATATTCTGTTAAAACGAATATCATCGATACGAAAATGAAAAAAAATTGAGTATAATAATCTAAGAAATTGAATGAAGAATAAAAAATTCATTATTTTTAATTTATTGAGAAATTGAGGCACATGAAAAACTCTACAAAAAATGTATAAAATTAAAGAAGTCGAATAGTTCAAAGGCTTCAAAATTCAAATCTAGAAATTATAGTAAGATAAGATGTATTTATTGATATTCATATATGTTACTTGTACACATGAAATTTAGATTCAAAAAATTTAAGTTTTCAGATTTATTGGAATTGGATTGAATGCAAATGAATTATTTTGCTTTTTAAGTTACATTTTTGTAATTAGATATAAAACCCTTTTTTTACATTCAGGCCTTGTGTTTATGAAGACTGCGTATTAAATATTTTTCAGTATTTTATTATGACAAAAAGTAATAATTATAATTGGGAACAAAAATTAAAAAATACGTAGAAAATGAAAATCCCTAAAGTGATATCGACACTTGAAAACACGAAGAATTTACAACCTTCAAAACTAGATACTACAAAATGTAGAATCATGAAAAGTATCCCTTTCAGAAAATTCATTGATTACCAATTTTCTTAAAATTTCAGTACCATACTAGATAAGCTGCGATATTTCAAAACGATCCTTCCAAATTTTGCATCAATGTTGAATTGGATGGATAACATAACACGATTTCCAATTTTCAGTTTTTGAAGTCACGAATTCCAAATATCCCTAAGCATAAAAGTGATAAAAAAGATTCTTCACTCACATAGTAAAAACAGGCAGAAAGTAATGTACTAACCCTGTAAAATTAACTATAGCTAAGTTTAAATTCAGAAACCAAATATTTTCTACAGTAAATTTCTGCATAGAGAAAAAAAATTTTCAAGAACCTAATTTCATTTCGACTAGAAACCATCACCCTAATTCACCTTCCCCTTAATTACCCATTACATGCCCATCAACAAGACAATAAAATAAAAAAAAAAATTAGAATCAACAGCGCCATACCGAATCGCGTGTGATATGCCAACGCAATTTAATTATCCTCGAAAGCGGCTAATGTCAGGGCGTGTCTCTTAGACATCGTTACGCGTGTACTGGATTCACACTCCGTATAACAAAAACGACCCATATACGTGCATCCCTCTCATGACCATAAATTCCGCCCCAAAGACTCATCGTCGCCCCGAACATTATCATCAAACGTTTCGTCACGGGTTACTTATCGGCTTCCCCGTTTTTCCACGGTCGTTCGGTGCACCAGATTACATATCCCGGGGTTACAAACGACGCGAAAATACCCCGTGTTTCGCCATCGTCCGGTGCATAAGTTTCCGAACGAGACTCTGGAAATGCATTGGGGCAATCTCTAGGAAGACACGAATGGGTCGCGATGCAGCGGGTGGCCGGGTTTTCTTTCGCCGTAGCCGCATTTTTGTTTGTGTTTCGCGGTGATCGCGAGCCGGAAACGGATGTCCGCGCCGTGAAAAATGGCCGCTGTCGCGTTTCCGGCGCCGAGTACGTAACCGTGCCCTTGCCCATTACTTTCCCTTGCCACTCCTCGTCGCGCTTCGCGACCTACTGTAATGTCCTGCCTCGTTTGTAACCGATTCCAGCCGATATCAACCTTTTTTTCGACCTTTTCCCGGACGTGGAAAACGAGTTGGGGTTTTTTTTTTATTTTACTTGGGATGTGCTTTATGCGATTTGAGATGGGATGGGATTTGTGGAATCGTTTTCGCGAGGTATTGGTTTATCGGGGATTTTTATGGGTAAAGGTGAGATAGGATTTGGAGACTTCTTTCATTTGATCTATTACTCACTGTATCACTGCTTCACTCTGTTTTTTTAAGTTAGTAACAGGGTGGGTGACTGAGATTTGGAACATGTTTGAATTTTCAATCTAAAAAACTTTTTCTATCCTTATTGAAGGACTATGATCAGAAAGGCAGGCAGAAATAATTTGTAGAAGGGTTTTTTTTTGAAAATGATAGATTTCTTCCGAGGTTTCACAATTCTTAACTTTTGACGATCTGGTTACTGGATTACGATTTTTCAATTTTTTCAATTTTGGTATTTCAAAGTTATATACATATTTTTGAGTCTTCAGTCGATTTATTTTTTATATACATGTTCAACCCTAGATCACAAAGAAAAAAATCTTGTACTTTCCGCCGTATATGTTGTAAAAAGTACAATATTATTGTACTTTTTACAATAATATTGCAATTTTTACTTATTACAATATTATACAGTAAAACCGCTATTGATCTACGAATTACAATATGTATGCCAGTTGTTACTGTATAATTTCGAAAAATTTTAAATCTTAAAATGCAAATTTCACTGTACAAACTGTAATTTTTACCATACATGGCGAAAAAAATTAACTAATTACTTTTATCCAGCTTTCTCAAAAACTGTTTCATAAAACAATATGATGCACTAGAAACCTAGAAAGTATACAAAAATATTGCAAATAGAACCTATACAAATCTGCATACTGAAAAAGCTGCATGAAATTTTCAATAATCTGAATTAATAGGAATTACAATATCATATTGTAAAAGTACAAGAAGTATAGTACAAAACGAAATATGTACACTGAGAGGACTCGAGAGTAAATCTCACCAAAAACGCACGAAGAATTACCAAACTTCTGAGAAACGTGGGATAATTCCACATATCAGCAGAAACTGTTCCAAAGAAAAGAATATGTACCGATCGTTTGATAAAAATTTCTTGCCGTAAAGCTGCATTCACATTCTTTCTCTACACTTTTTCTTAAATGCAACACGTATAAGCGTGCGTTGGTGTCGGTGTGCGCGCCGGGGAATTCTATTAATAGTCGCCGAAAAGTGCGTTTGTTTCCTTTGCTTCCCAACAGCAACTTTCACTGAACTTCGGTAGGTGGCTGCATGAAATTTTTTCGCGATTGCGAATTATTGTGGAAATCCTTTAAATATAGGTGAAAACCGTATACAAGAATAAGAATTGAGGAACACGGCTGCACATTACCAATGAAGGATCAACACCGAAATATCTCGTTTTATTCTAGCATCAATTTCTAGCATCAAAATTTCTACCATTTCTACAGAAACGAATTTTTAAAAGAATAAAATTTCTTGTTCTTATAAGATTTAAAAAGTTCTAAATCACTAAAGATTTGTATAATTGAGTTTCATTATTTAAAATACAAAACCACATCATCCAAAATCCTCCGGGGACGAAAAATTCTTGGTTTATTTTGAAGTAAAAAATATTCAAAGAATCGGACGAATCAGGTTTCGAAGTATGTAACTTTTGCCGAACGTTTGGTAATTTTCATCACCTGGCAGTTCATTTTTACTGGACGTTCAGCATTCTGTCTCGAACATGGAATTTATCCTGCGTTTCTCAGCAGTTTAGTAATTCTTCGTGCGTTTGTGGTGAAATTCACTCTCGATTTTTCTCCGTGTAGAGGAGTTTTTACAACAAAATATGTCTATAACTACAATATCATTTGAAAATATTGACAATATTTTATTTCAAAAATTGTTATGTTATCTAGCAAAAAGTACAATATGTCAGAGTGATTCCCGTTTACTATACAGTATTGTAATAATTACTATATTTTTTTCTCAGTGATGGTAACACTGAGGGAAATTGACTTACAAGATTGTATGAAGTTTCTCGTCAAGTATGTTCACTGAGAAAAAAATATAGTACTTATTACAACACTGTGTAGTAAACGGGAATCACTCTGGCATATTGTACTTTCTGCTAGAAAATATATAAATTTCAGAAAAACATATTGTAAATATTGTTAAATGATATTGTAGTTATAGACATATATTGCTGTAAAAACTCCTCTACATATTTCGTTTTCTACTATACTTCTTGTATTTTCGCAATGCCATTATAATAATTCCTATTTATCCAGATTATTGAAAATTCCATACACCTTTTTAAGTACGCAGATCTGTATAAGATCTTTTTGCAATATTTTTCTATACTTTCTAGGTTTCTAGTGCATCATATTGTAATATGATACAGTTTTCGAAAAAGATGGACAAAAGTAATGTAGTTCATTTTTGTCGCCATGTATGGTAAAAATTACAGTTTGTTTAGTGAAATTTGCATTTTAGGATTTAAAATTTTCCGAAATCATACAGTAAAAATTGGCATTCATATTGTAATTTGTACATTAGTAGCAGTTTTACTGTGTAATATTGTAATAAGTAAAATAAATATTGCAGGTTTTACAATATTATTATAAAAACTACAATGATATTGTAAAAATTGCAATATTATTCTAAAAAGTACAATAATATTGTACTTTTTACAATATATACGGCAGAAACTACATGATTTTTTTCTCAGTGTTGTTATAGAAACATTAATTATTGTAATTTTCATC
This sequence comes from Platygaster robiniae, assembly GCA_028476575.1. Classification (NCBI taxonomy): domain Eukaryota; kingdom Metazoa; phylum Arthropoda; class Insecta; order Hymenoptera; family Platygastridae; genus Platygaster; species Platygaster robiniae. The sequence continues at coordinate 26,562,227 of CM052025.1, read as the reverse complement.
GTTGATATTTTGATCAGATTGGTAATCATAGAAATAAGCCTCAAAGCTCATTTTCGCAATTGACATTTTTACATATTTTTATGGTTTTGCATCTTGACGTTTTGACTTAAGGAACTTACTTTATAACATATTTGTATTTACATTTTTACTATTTTTTCTGTAAATATGATGTAAATATGATGTTAAATATGTTATTTTCATCCTTAAACCAGGTAAGAATTTTAAACTAGAACTCTTTTTAAGTAAAAATTCTCCTAAAGCCAGGATCGCCATTTGTCAATCAGTAAGATTTAGAATCCTGAATTTCGTTTAACTTTGAGAACTTACATGAAATCACTTGCTACACCTTTTTGATTTCAATAAGTTAATTTTTGATACCTACTTTTTTTCATTTTGATTTTGTATCCTTTTCCTGAATAATTTAATTTTCACCCCTATTTAATTTTTTATGCATTATTTCCTTTATTATTTGTTTCAGTATTATGTATTTTGCTTATTCTTTATAAAATGATACTCAATTTCTACCGAAAAACAAGAATAGTTTAAAATCTTCTCTGCCTACACCCTCACTAGTTGTTTTTTCAATTTAAACTGCAATGGAAAAAATCTAATTCATTATTTCATGCGTTACAACGTGAATAATTTATTCAGAGCGCTTGGAAGCTCGCTCTAGGAATGAAAGGAAGAAAAAAAAGAAGGATAATAAAAGCCAATCCAGCTAGTTTTTCTTGCATTTTCCGCTTATAGCTCAGCATTGGGAGCCCGTGAGTTCCCATGGGTATTGCAACGTTCGTCATAACAAGTAATGAGCTGTTGAATGTCCTTATAATGGGCGCTGGCAATGCCAGGGACGCGCTTCGAGCGAATCTAAAATGCAGTGGTAATGAGCGCTAGTTAAACAGCGGCGTTATACTTTGAAGAGAAAACTCGCCCTTCTCTGTGATTCGCACGGCGTCTGCCAACGGTCGCTACTCGGCATTATGATGTAATGGGGCGGATATAACAACGCTTGATAAACATGATTCGATGTGTGCCCGCCAGCGCGCCATTCGGCCAAGTTGCGAATAATGAATTTGATAGCGAGCTTTCGGCGCTGGAGCAATGATCGCTTTTGGTCAACAGTTTTATTAGATGATTGGCGACATGTTTGCGAGGACCAATGTTGGTATGTGATTGCAGGTAGGGATGGTAGGCAGATAGAGGTTTTGGTGGGTATAACCTCTCCTGAAATTCAGGTAGATATGTGTGTTTTTTAATGTATAAATGAAAGAAAAGTTATAGTAATAAAGATCTAGTGGTGAAAGTACGAATATAAAAAAATTATGGATCGCAATTATAATAATGATGATATGATGGAAATTTTCGATAAGAACAGAATGAAGAAAGTAATAAAACGGAAATCAACGAAAATGTACTATAGAAAATTCGTATCACGGAAAAATTGATTTATTGCAAGTTTGTTTATTGAGGTAACCACAATTCATAATTCTCAATTTTACTATCTCGACGATTATAGCAATAGTGGCTTCAGAAAGGAGTTTCTTCTTGAAGAAAATTTCAATTATCAATTTTTGGGTAATATAACTCAGAAAAAAAGAATTTTGCAATTGTTCACACCCAGTGAATGAGAATAAAAGATAATGATTTAAAAATAATAATATAAACGAAACTTGTAAAAAATGAACTTGAATACATCCAGAGGACATAACGAATGGTTTATTGCAAGTTTTGAAGGTTTAGCACAATTCAGAATTCTTAATTTTACTAACTCTAAACTAACAGTCATCCTGGCTTCAGAAACATTTTTTTTTAAACAAAATGAGAATTATAAATTTTTGGATGGTATAACAGAGAGAAGGATTGAAAAGTTGTGTGAACCCAGTGAATAAAAAAGATTATAGATTCAGAATCTACTTAGGTGCTAAAAAACTAAAAAACTTTGAATCCTGGAGCACCGGATTCTGAACATTTACTGAGAAATTTATTAAATTATCAGAATATCTTTTCCATCATATTAACACTAAAAATACATGAATTGACTAAAACCTTTAAAAAAACTGTTTCATGAAAAAACTTAGCAAATGTTAAAGATCTATAAAACTTCGAATTCTGTACAATGCATCAAATTTCGAAAGACGTATTCGAGAATTCGTAAAAAAACTGAAAATTCATTAAATATTGGAAATCAATTCAAAATCTTATAATTACCAAAAAAAAATATACAAAAATACAAGGGATCTACAAAATACTAGGAATTTATATACAGGTGTAGTTTTCCAAGCCATCTATGAAATTATTGGAAATCCATAAAAATTTGAATTCTTGAGCATTAACTTTTAGAAATCTGCATAGCAATCAGAAAAAATATTAAAATTCTATAGAAATACTAGAATATCTCTTAAAATTGCGTACATAGTAGAAAATATTCCAAATGCTTGAAACTTCCTTCACTAGATATGCTCCATTCAAAATTTATATAACTCTGAATTCTAATTCTGGAAATTTATAAAAGAGCTTCACGAGAATAAAATTGCAGAATGTTTTCCAAACTGTATAAATACGAAAAGAATCCCGAAAAGAAAAAACTGGAGATGAGTATAAAAAAATACTGTTTCTTTTAATTCAGTACTCAAAATTGTTTATATTTTTAATACTAGAGCATTGAATTCTAGATAATTATAAAGGGGTCCATAAAAATATTAGAAGTCTAAAAGAAACTAGAAGATACAGTTAAATGTCATGGATAAACAAAAAAACAATAATTCTATTAATATATTGTACATCTGTAATTTTTGCTACAAAATGTATAAAAATAGAGAAAATTCCGAGAACTTTGGAAACTAGAACATCGAATTCAAAAAAATGGTATAGAAATCTATAAAAATATCAAAAAATTGACTGGGAATCGATAAATACGCATTATTAGAATGAAAATATCAAAAAATCCCGCAAATTATTGAAATACTAAAGAAGTATCCAAAATGCCAAACAAATATTAAAAATAATAATCATACTAGAAAAAAAAATCTTAACCTGTGGGACTTCAAAATAACGATAGTCAAATTTCATTAGATGCGACTCTGGATTCCAGAAGTTGTTTATCTTAAGATCATTTATTTTGATAAATTAAAAAATCCTCTCGCAACAAAATCATTATAGATTAAAAATGACAAAATCCTAAAAAAGGAATACATTTTTTTTCAAATTCCCCTCAAAAACTTTTTCTGCCTACACCCTTTCAGAACAAATTGAATGGTTGGGAACTGAAAATGAAATCGATGGACAAGCATTTTATAAACTTTGTAAAAATGCAAATAATGCTGTAAATAGTTGTCAATAATAACTAAAATTTATTTATTTTTCTGTATTTATAATCAGGTGTAAAACAATGTTCACAGAGTAATGGCATAGCTATTTGACGCTGGGCTTGACGTATATTTACAAAAATAAGCAAAAATATAAATAAAATCTCACAAATAATCCCGATGTTGTAATACTAACCTGATGATGTAATATAAACTAAAATAATAATGAATAATTATTAATGAGTCACATTATAAGCCCCAACGATTCTGGTCCTTAAGCCCCTTCCCTCATGCCCAGTCCCATATAATTAAATTTCGTCCTGTATAAAGTAAAGAGTCAAACAATTCAAAATCTATAAAGAAACTTAAAACTCTCTTTCAAAAAAACCCACAAGTTTAACATCCCTGGTAAAACGTTAATCACGAATTTCACGACTTTCTTATTGCTCGAGTTCCATTGGAATCGTTCTCTTTCATTGAATGCCGGTCAGAAGTTTTGACGTTTTTGGTTGCTGGAGTTTCCCTTTCTCCTCGTCTCGCGCTAAACCGAATTTAAGGACGATTAGACGGAATACAGTTATCAACTTAAAGTTTCGCCTGTGACGGGAGACAGGCAGGATTAGCCGTGCTGTGCACGAACCGTTTCATCGGATTCCGTGTCCATTGTATTGCGCTGTTATCTTCTCTTCTCTAACTGCCGTTCTCTTTTCCCTGTTTCAGGAAAGTTTTGAGAATGCTGTGAGCCGACCGTGCCTTGACGGACTTGGACCTCGAGCATGGACCCACCGTCTCTGCTGGTCCTTCTGATCGGTGAGTAAATTGTTATCGTTTTTGAACTTTGACACGTGTTCTAAGTCAAGAAGTTATGGCACTTCGTGGCTAGAGAATTAATATATAATGTATATTCATTATGGAGTACATATTTAGCTTACATGGGATAAAATACTTTTGAGAAAATCGTCGTTAGGGAAGATGAGGCAGAATTCTTTAAAAGAGTCTTTGGAGTGGATTCTTTTTTGTGCTACTAACTCTTGTATTTTGGTAGCAAGTGTCAGATGCAGAACTTACGCATGTTTTAGTGTTTTCTAATTAGAGTTTTAATAGAAACACCAAAGTTTCTGATTTCTCTAATCTACGAAATTGTTACACTATTGCTGTTTCACAAAATTTGTTGCTAAAATAATAAGTAATGACCAAGTTTCAAAAAATCACTACTTATTAGAAGTGTGGTTTTTCACATACTATAAATAGCATCATTTTTATTGAAAAAACACAGTGATATTGCCGCAAAATATCGTGTCTGCAGATTCTAGACCGAGTTTTGATAAGAAAAAATCATTAATGATAATACTCGCTAAGGGCATTGTAAATTTATCCATTTTCTCGCGGAGACTTTGAGAGGGAAGTGGTGAGACCTTGTTATCTTTATCCCGTGTACATAAACGTGAAGCTAAATATTTAGTCGCCTTACGTATGAATTTCCTCGTAATTACGTTTCCGCAAGACAAATAATCATCTACGCAAAATAGTTCGTCTTGCTTGCACAGTGTTGGTTTTCTTCAATGTGTTCGCCTCAAATTCATCGCTGTATATATGTGTGTGTGACATGGTATCAAGTGTTCAATTTCAGAAGGAAATTGTGGCGAAGAATCGTTAACAGGAAGAATGTGGCTTTCGCAGAAAAAACTGATGAGCAAATTAGATATTTATATTTTCGACGCATCATCAGGGGAGGAAATTTTGAGAACTTGTTTCAAAAATTTAAAGTTCCGAGACAATTGAGTTCTAATTGTTTGAAGTTTTGAATGCACTTCAGTGGAAAGAATTTTTTTTGGAACTATAAATAGTTGGAACTTAGAGACTACAAAAATACTAAAAGTAATTGAATTCTATAAAAAAACTGTTTTTTGACAAATCTCGACAAATGCTTCTCGACAATATCTTCAAAAATTCTAGAAAATGTGACGAAATTTTATTTATGTTTAGAAAATTAAAAAAAAAAATAAAGCAAGAACATCATGAAAAAATATTATGGATAAGATTTTCTCATTCATTTCTAGAATTACTAAGAATAGGTCGAAATTCAATATACTAAATCAAATATGTCGAAATTTAATATACCATCACTCCATAAAAATTTTAGAAAATGTAAAAAAATCTTTCAAATACTTCAAAAATGCGAAAAAACAAGAACCCAATAAAGAACAAAATAAGTGTTATGAATGTAATTTTTTCATTCATTTATGGAATTACTGAGAATAGATCGACATTTGCATTTTAGAGCATTGACTTTTCTGAATCTTTGTAGCAACCTACGAAAATATAAGAAATCTTTCAAACTACTGAGAAATCCTCCAGATTTTCGTAGGTTATACTGGAAAAACGCAAAAATACTACTAGAAATCTTGTAATACATAAAAACTATGTTGATAAAATTTTTTTTTTTTTTATGTACAAAACTCTTAATACTGGAGAAGACTGATTAGTATTGTTTCAAACATTATTGTATGATTATGTATGATTCTCGAAATGATTCTAGAAATTCATAGAGGAAATAATAAAAATATATCAAATTAATTCTATACAATTAATTCAGCTAAACATACTTTGAATTGTATAAATACCTACTACAAAATTTTAAATACAAGTTTTTAAAGTCAATTATATAAAACATACTGTTTTATGAAAAATCAATTAGAATATTCAAAATCTACTATACCATCCATAGAAATTTAGTAAATCTATAAAAATACCAGAAATTATTACAAAATTTGATAAATAACATACTAAACGAAAATTGTATAAATTCATGAAATACTTTTGATTTGTGTGTTTAAAGCTTCCTGAAAAATACATCAAAATATTTAAATTTTTCAGAAATTCGAATCCTACAACACCAAATTCTAGAAAGCTCTCTATAGAAATGTGTATGGTTATCAGAAAATCCTTGAAGTTGAAAAAGACCAAAAGTATTGGTAAAAAAAAAATTCAAACATCAGTGACTAACTGAACATACAAAAATTGAATTTCATTATTCATAGTCATGAAAAATGTGTGACCCTGACTCCGAAAGTTGTAGAACTTTTAAATTCTGAAATTTGAAACATCTAAGAATAACTCTCTTGTAACTTTATTGTGAAAGACTAAAACAATGAAATCTCGAAGAAAATATATTTTTCAGAAAAACCCCTCCTGAAAATTTTATTTGCCTACGTCCCTGCTTCAAGTTTTTAGAACTTATTAGTTTTGGGTCTTGGAACCTATTAGTTTTGGGCCTTTTCATTGCAGGTTTTGTCCCTCAACGTAATCACCAATCGTATAATGTCTTGGATAGCACTGTGATAGACTAATTTCACATCAAATAATGCTGCCTCTTGATTAAGCAGAATGCTGCACGATTAATAAAAGATTCTACCGCAAATTCCTATTTTCTTGCATACATCATAAATGTGCTTTGTGATGTCGCCAACGTTACACCATTATTGCAACATCATTGACAACAAGAACATTCATGATGCTGCTTTCATGATGCATTGATTACGACATAGTGTTTATAATCAATCTTTTGTTTTGCATGCTGCTTTGATGTCGCAATCATGCATCAAACAGAACAACGATTCTATAAGCTCAAAGAATGCTCATTCATAACATACTCACATGTTAAGTGTTGATTGCTTCAACAACACTTAAAGATGCGTCGACATAAAGCTACGTTATTTTCTGATTCTCCAGCTAACACACGATTCAAATTTGATCGTGCAATGAATGACACATCAAAGGTCAGACAATAAAATCCCTAAAATGGGAATGCGTAAAGATGTATAAATGATTGATATATCTTCTTGTAAACATGAACAACAGAAATGTGTGTCAATCATTTGCTTTTCTTGAAGAATTTATTTTGAATTATTAGATGATTTCTCTCGAAGTGCTAAATGGTTTTTCAAACACGAAGCCCTATTTTCTGGCATTGGAAAGTACTGGACCTAAGGCAGAATGTTAGGAACCAGGAAACGTCGCCGAAGCCGCGTCGATTGTGTACAAACCTCATTGCCCGGCCCTCGATCAGCGTAACGTTTACTCGTCGGAGAAAATTCGACTGTGTCACTTGTCAAATGAATTCTTCGAGTCGCGTACGACATATAGCAGGGAAGATGGACTTTTGCCAACGGCAATAGAGAATTGGCAGCGATCGAGGTGCGAGTCTTGTCCTATATGCGGCCGGCGTCGAAGAAGAACTCCCGGAAAATTCGTGTATTCCAATACTTGTTTCGCCTCGTTTTTCATCCCACGTTTTCAGCAACGAATCGCCTCTGGGCAGACGTTGTTTCGAAAATTGATCGACTCTTTTCCCCGCGATTCTCACCGTCAGCCGCAAAAAAAGCTAGTAGCCTGGTTCGAAATTTGATCATCAGGGTCATTTGTTTCTAAACCGAGTCGATTCGACCGTATGATTCAATAATTGATGAACAATGCAAATCATTGACAGACGCTGCTTTCCAGTCGTGAACAAAGCGTTTGTGCTAATATTTTTGTTGCACTCGATCGAGTTGAAACGGTGACATTTTGATCCCTCAGCGGGAGAGCTGTGATTTATTTATTGACAGCGGGCTCGAATGATGGAGTCGATAATGTGTTGCTTTTTTTTGGAGTGTATACCAGGCCCGTGCACAGAAACCTGTATTTCAGGGGGGGGGGAGGTTTCAACTTTTATGTTGTATTTGTAGAATAACATGCAATTGAAATTGATTTGGTTTGACAGTACATGGTCCATTCACAGTGATGTAGATAATAAAAAATGTAGATTAAATGAGTAAATTAATTATTCAATTAATCAATAAATACTGAAATATATAGGGCAATATCAAAACATCATTTGTTTTCAACAACTTCTACTTTGTATATTGAATCTTTTTGTGTTTTTAACAAATTTAACACAAGCAACTCAATAATTACAGATACACGATTGCGAATAACACGTTGATTATTTCTTTTTCACATTTAGATGTATAGCGAATGCATAATAAAGAAAAAAAGAAACACTTTTTATTACTACACTGTACACATATTTTATGATTTAAACAGTTATACACCTTTTTTGAGGATGGTTTAGATTATTTTATAATGTATAAAGCGCATGATTATATTGCATGGAAGTTATATTATTTCATGAAGAAAATATCAACAAATGGTGGAGTTATGGCCCTTTCCCAATTTTTTTTTTAAGGCTGGCAGTGACTGCAATGCAAATACAGTAAGTCTACTGAAATTATAATATCCAAAAACGTTCCATTTTTCAGTGTAACGATAACATAACGCGTTACATTAATTAACAAGTAAAGTTAACAGGAACGAGTTCCTTTTTTTTTGGTAACGAGTAACGAAAATCGTGTTATTCATTTCACGTCTGCCTCGTCAAGTTTTTAGAACGATTTGTAACTTTTTAAGAAACTTAGATATGAGTAGTTTTCTAATTTCCTTATTCTCGGATAAAAATTGTGTAATTGTACAATTTTAGATGAACCAGAGTGATATATTAGTAATCCATGTACAAATATAGACAAAGAGTATGCTTTTTCACTTTTACTTAGAAATTTTCACAATTCTAGCAATAAATTTTAGAAGTCTGCATAAAAATACATGAAAATTCTGGATACCTTGGTTCTTAAAATCTATAGCAGGATCACTAAAATCTATAGACCGTGCTTGAAAACCTTAAGTTAATTTATAAATACAGAACAAAAAATGAAATAGGAAAAATGCTAGATACTATTTACTTTTTTTAAAAAGCCACTAGATTCTTTAGAAATTTCTGTGATTCCATAAATCAAGAAACTCCGATTTCTCAAGCATTGACATCTGATAATATATGTGTATAAAAAAAACCATAAAAATACTAGAATAATGTTTCAAATTTTCAAAATCTGTTGAAAATTCAAAATATATTGAGGACACTCTACATCTATACAGAAACTGTTTTCTGCGAAATCGATCAAAATACTGCAAATATTTCAAACTTTCAATTCTAGGAAATCTAATTCTTGAAATTCAAAGAGATATCTTTGATAAAACCTTCAAATTTTCCAATGTTCTATAAATAATGGGAAATACAAAAAGAAAATACATGTATAGAAAAATACAAGTATATCTATGGAATACTAAAACCTATACAACTTTCGAAACTAGAGCATCGAATTCCAGAAATTTATACAGAAATATACAAGAAAAATGAAAAATTTTTCAAGTCGTAGAAAAACTGGTGAAATACGAAGGATACTGAAGGAAATATGAATCTATTGAGACACCTGTTTTCTGACAAATTCTTTTGGAACATGAAAAACTTAATGAACTTCACATTTTAGAGCTCGAAATTCTCGAAATCCATGTATACAAATTTATATCAAAATGCTTAAGGTATATAAAAATACTAGAAAATCCTACAATATTTTATGCATCCTAAAAAATACGAATAGTTTCAGAAATACTGAAAAATCCTGTAAATCGTAGAAAAACATAAGAAATACGAAAAATACTCGAAGAAATAAATATCTATTGAGACACTGTTTTCTAAAAATCCTTTGAACACGTAAAATTCATGAAACTCCAAATTTCACATCTGAAAATTCTCGGAATCTATAACAATTGAAATGAAAATGCTAGAAATATATAAAAGTACTAGAAAATCCTGTAGCATTTCATAGATGTCGAAAAATACGAAAAGTTTCAGAAATACTGAACAATCTTCCAAATCCTAGAAGATGTATACGAGAAATACCAAAAAGAAATAAAAATCTATTCAGATGCTGTCTTCTGAGAAATATCATGCAATGCAAAATATCAAAATTTATATGAAAACGTAAAAACCAATAATAGAAGCATCTCATCGACATCGTTTGAAAGATCTCGTTAGGGGGGGTTCTAACCTCTAACCCCCCCCCCCCCCCACCTCCCGTCTACATAGGCCTGGTGTATACTGATGTGTTTTATTGTAGAATATCATCATCGAATGCATCTTGTTCGAGTCTTCAACCTGAAAAACTTTACAAGAATATGACAACGAAGGTATTCTTTCTTAAAAGCTCCAACTAGGTAGAAAAATTCTGAACTTGTTTTTAGTCGTTGTAAACATTTTATACACTTTAGCCAGGAATTCTCGATGAATTCGCTTTTTCCGACACCATTTTCATTCCGGAACATTCCAGTCGCTGCAATCACTTCGAAAACGGATCAAGCGTTGTTTTGTTCGCTTCCATTATTCTTTACTTCCTTTATGTATAGCGTCACACGTCAACGAGACAACACCACGCTCGTCGATTCAACAATGTCGAACAAGCTCATAAAAAGAAAATTGACAGGGAAAACATCGATACATAAGGCCTTGGTGTCAGATAAAAAATTCCAGAAGAACTGGGTGAAAAAAGGATACAATTTAGCAGAAGCGTTGGGCATTGAACTCGGAACATTGGATAACGAGTAATCGATTACGAGCACTCTGGCAACACTCCCTGGGTGCTCGATTTTCGCTTCCTCATCGTACCTGTGCGAAATTTTTTTTCAGGGACAAAAATTGTCGGATTTTTAGATACTGTGATGTCAATTTGGATGGGAGCTTGGGATTTTTGGAGTAGGAAGTTACATTTTGGTCTAGTTGAATGACTGAGTGAATGGGAACAATTCAGATGTCAGAAATCCAATAGACGATTGACAGCATTTAGTTGCCAATAACGTTTATTCCGAAATTTCTAGTAAAAAATTATTTCCTTCCCAAGTTTTCAAATTCGAAAATTTTTGAATTCAAGTTAGTTTATCTCCTACCTTGGCGAAAAATACAGCCAGAGTCGGTTTCTCTCGCGCCCGATGTCGTTCCACCCCCTTCCCCCTCACACCCCCGCACCCCTGTATCGATTTCTGCCCGATGGAGTATCGTGATACACCCTCTCCCCCCTTTTTTTCTACCACTATCCCAGTAGTCGATTCCTATCGCGCTCTCTTTTTCCGGCATCAAAGCCCGTGGCGCAAACGTCCACTGGAACTGGACGACCTAAAGACCATACGCATCACTGATATCACTTCATTTTTTGCCACGCTCTATATCTTCGCTTACTTTCCCGACGCGAAAATTTCCTCTCAACTTCCATTACATAGAAAATGGACATTTTCTGCCTTCAAAGGCAGCCAAATGGAAGAAAGTGGAAAATTTCGAGTGTTTCGTAAAAATTGAGAGTGGAGAACTGTTATAAAGAATGTTGGTTCGAAGTTTTAGGGATCGAATTGTAGGTTGATTTTCGTGAATTTCGAGAATAAATTTTGATTTGAACATGGTAGGAGCACTTTGAGAATTTCAATAGTCTTAATGAAAGTTCAGTAATACTTCTACTATCGTGAATGTTCTATTCTTGGTAACTTTTTTTTAGTAATCGTTGAGTAAATTTTTACTCGACAGAATTTATAAAGTAATATCATATTATTATTGATTTATACTATGTATATCAAATTAAGTATTTTTATATTGTCATGTACTTCTTTTGTAATTCGTATTATATATATTGAATGCAACATTATAATAGATGATTTTCTTATTATGATTTAGGGGTGGCACTATTCACTCGGAAAATTCTGCATGGGCAAAATATCTAAAAATATCCATCAAAAAGTGCATTAATATAGAAATCACAGTTTCATTAACTTGTTCAAATTTTCAAAACTAACAGTATTTATAAAAATTTTGGATTTAGAAAAAATTTCTGATTTTAAACGTTTCAAAGATTACATGCAGTTTCTGTAGTTCTACAGCATTTTCGGAAATTTCTATATTCTACTAAATTTACGTACATCTTCTATAATTCTACAAATATTTATAATTTCTCAGAATCATTACCAATTTTTGAAGTTTCAAATGTTTCCTGTTTTTGAAAAACATTTTGACTTTCAACGTAATCGACTATTCAATTTTTCGCAATTCATGAAAATTTGCATGACTCATGCCAAAATTTAGCTTAATTTTGAAGTACTTTTCAAGTTTTTCAAATCTTTATTGAATAAAAAGTTGCCCAAAGCATATTTCGAAGAAATCAACAAAAGTAATACACATATTCTGAAATTCTCCAAAAATTTTGATGTTTCTAGAATAATTGACAGTTTTTGATATCCACATTGTGTTGTGATTTTCCGAAATTTTAAAAATTTTTGACATTTTACCAACTATCAAAAACTTTCACAATTTCACAAAAATATGTGCGATTCATGAAAATTTTAAAAAAACTATTCTGCATATTTTAAAAAAGTTCAAAAGATATATAATTCATAAAAATTTTATGAAAATTTACCGATTCCTCGAGTTATTCTGAAGTATTGGCAATCTTAAGAATTTCAAAAGTTTTCTAATTTTTCATAATTTTAAAAATTTTAAACGTAATGCAGGCTAATTAGAATTTTCGACATTTTTTGAAACTTAATACTATCAAGGTTCTTATTAGTATTTGAATACTTCGCAAGTACTGCGAATTTTCATAAAAAATTGAAAAAAATGTTCGTATGCATAAGTACCTATTTCTTCAAAATACATGTAATCTTGAACACAATTTTGAAAATGAAGGATGTTTCCTGAAATTTTACAAATATTTTGATTTTTCAAAGATAACTGACAGTTTGTGTAATTTTGAATGTGTTATTATTTTTCTGAGTTTTTTAAATTTCAAATAATATCAAACCGACTACATAAAATTTTCTGAATTTTATAAAATTTGTTAAACTCGAAAAATTTTCTATGATTTTTAAATGATTAAAGTATTCGAAATTTTATGTATAAATATAAAAAGTAATATTATTGTGCAGATTTTGAAGAAACCTAATTTATGAAGTTGAAAAAATTTCCCGAAATTCTAAAAAATTTTGATTTTTGTAGATTTACTGACATTCATCTATAATTCCCAATGTGCTTTGATTTTTCGAAACTCGAATAATTTCTAGCATGGTACTAACTACGCAAATTTTCCAAATTTTTTAAAAATTGGTCCAGTTTACTAAGATTTTTTTTGATTTTTAAGTATTTTTCATAATTTCAATTATTGTTGAAAATTAAAAAAAATATAATGGTGCATGTTATCATGAAAAACATGACTCTTATCACAACTTATGTAATTAATTCACATTTTTCAAAATTTCGAAAATTTTCAAAAATTATTAACAATTAAAAAAATTTTCGATTTTTCAAAATTTCAAACTTCTAAAAAACTACTATAAAATTTTTGATGGTTATTAAAAACTGTCCAACTCAATAGGAACTTCCGTAACTTTTTAATATTTTTCAAGTTTCTCAGTTGTTCATTTGCAAATCTAAACCCCCTCCCCCCTCCCCAAAAAAAAATTGAGTCATTCACTACCCACTCAGAAAAATCACGTTCTGCGCCCCTGTTATAATCATCAGATGATTTATATACTTTCCATGATGATTTTTTCGCCCAAACAAGAACAACTTTTTCAATCTTCTAACTTGTACTTTCACTGTAACCAATAACGCGTTACTCTCGAACACTTGAGCAAATACCCCAAGAAAATCCGCACCCGCAGGATTCAATTATGTGCGCCAACTTCCGATGTAAGAATTTTGCAATACAAAGTCCTTTAGTTGCCGAAGTGTGGAAACAGGTTGGAATGTAATACAAGAAATTTCACAGATGTCACGTAAACAGTGGGCGTCATTGAATTGGGTATTCTCTAGAACTCTCGAATTCTTTGATCCTGAGTCTGTTATTGAAACGAGTCCTTTGACGATTCAAGGATCTCAAGTGACAAGTGTACAGAAAGGAAATATGTAGAAAATTTATTTTTCGTATCCAATTGATTGATGAATTAGGTTACTAAATTTGATATCATTTACAATTTCGAGTCTTGCTATTTTAATCAGAAGTTTGATTCCAATACATATTACAAGGCTCTTCTGCGTATCATTGAAAACTTTTTAAATCAATTTCAAGTCACTTCTCCATAAAGAAACATGAATGAATTTCTCTCTTCTTCAAATCCACATCAAGTTGTTTTTGATTATATATTTCACCAGTCGCGAATTAAGAACATTTGAACGTGTTGCTAACGAGCTACCTGACTTGATGAAAAATAAAAAAGAAATATAGAAAAGATGGTCTCGAGCGATAAAATTTACATGTTGATGTGTTCGAATTTTTCATAAGTGGGATGAATAGGTTATTGAGCAAATGAATAAATTAACAGAATAAATAATCGAGTCACACTATTTCTGAAGCGGATCAATACCTGGGCTTCATTCGTTTTCTGCAACAGTGTTTTCGTTCCACTCCTGATTTTGTTGCGTTGTTTGTTCCTCTTCAATCCCAACCCGATACTGTATATTTGTATATTTCTCTCGATTTCCGTCACGCAATTTGATGACAAACATTTTTTATGCAGCATCAAAGTTTAACATTCGTCAACCAAATTTCCTCATACATACACTATTTTCAGATTTTTCTGTAGATTGCAATAAACAATTAGGAAATCTCTTTGGAGAGAACTTTTATCAACCTTTCTTCTTTAGAAATGTCGAACAGTTTTTTCTGACATGCTTTTTCCTTGTTGAGATGTCCTTACTTTGGAATTGGTTAAGCATAGTGAAAATAAGCCACAGGAATTACTTGACTGTTCGTGTCTGTTTTCGTGACTACGGTCAACATGCCCTGATTGAGAGTGCTTGGAAAATCGATGGAGTTAGCCTTAAATTGATGCAATCACCTCAGATTCATCATGCGAAATGCTTCCGTGCTACAGGCAGGGCATGCTCTTGACAGTTCCCTCTAAGATGTTGCCGCAATCTGGTACTTGCACCTGTTGTACTACAGCCATCATAACCACTAATCTCGACACGCCTTCACTTACCCTAACTACTTTCGAAATAGTCTTCAAAACGTGTCATGTATTAACGAAATAGTTTCATGTAAGCTATTTGAATACTCAAAAAAAAAGGATTCACGTATCTGGTCCTTTTTTAGACAATCCATCTGAAAAAATCTGTATGGTTGTTACAACTATATAAAAAAGTAGGGTCTAGGCTATTTTTTATTAATGATCAGCTGAAATGGATTCTATTCATAATACTAAAATTATATTCAATATTATAAATAAATCTCTAAGATAAAAAACTGGTTATTTTGAATCACATACTGCTTTGGTTCAATATTATTTTTTCACGTAAGTTTCTAATTTTTCTCCAGCTTCATTTATTACATTTTTTTTTCAATTTATCCTGAATATTATTCTGCGGAACTTAAAAAGAAATGATAGTTGAATAATGACTGATACAAATTAAATAAACAAAGAAATAGAATGACTTGCAATTATTCTGTATTGATATCTACGACGCATGTAATTTCATTAGCCCTTCAGAATATTCTGTCAAAATGGCTGATTCAGTGCAAAATATTGTTATATTTGGATGGATTTTATTCAACTCCGGAAATGTTTGCCTCCGTTATTTCAAATCTATTTCAATTTTCGTAAATTAAGAAATTTTTATACAATTTTAGCAACGATCTATTGAAAAGCTGAAACAATATTTTCATAAGAGATATTCGGAGGAATTACTTACAAAATTTCAGCTATTTCGATGTACATTTGCTTGAAATGCACGCTTTTGTATATCACTATGCGTACATATTTTTCGATATGCGAAAAACAAACAATAGCTTGTACCTATAAATGACTTTCGATTTGAGTGAAACTGTAACAGATTTTGTTTAACTTGATATACTTGAATATTCCGAGAATACCATTATGAAAGTCTAAAAAAAATTTATTTTACAATTAGGAAATTAATCAAAATTTTCTGAAATTCTTAATTTTTATTGAATTTTCAAAGCTATTAACCATCAAAATGAGATAAACAAATTTTTTGATTTTAGAGAATTCAAAGGATATTACTCACACGTTTTCACCAATTTTACGAAATTTCCAGAATTTTCTTCGATTAACAAAATTTATGGTTTTTCACTAGATTTTGAAAAATTTATTGAGTTTTTTGGAATTATTGGCAATCCAAAAATGTCTTAGTTTTTGTGAATTTATCGCAATTTTGCGGATATTAAACGTATGATTCAAATTATTTACAACTTGACGAGTTTTTTGAAAATTCGTTTAACTCGCTTGGATCTTTCGTTTTTTTTTCATATTAATAAAGTATTTGATTTTTGTCGAAAATTAAAAAAAAAAAACTTGATAATGCATACTTCAAAAAAACATGATAACGAATGAAACGCAAAATTTTACAATATTTTCCAAGATTACCCATATTAGTTGAATTTTTCAGAATTATTTATAAGTTTTTTTAGGTTTTTCATCGCTTTTTCATTTTTCAAAACTTTTGTAATTCCACACGTAATTCATATCATCTAGAATTTTTCAAGTTTTACAAAAACTCGTTTAAGTTTTTGAGATTTACAGTAATTTTTCAATACCTTGTAAGTTTTTCACATACATATTTAAACTATGAAACAATTGTCGTGCATAGTTTAAAGGAATTCAATATGCAACACAATCTACAAAATTTATGTGAAATTTCTAAAACTGATCGAATTTTTAGAATTTTCGGAATTATTGACTATCTAAAAATTTCTTATTGTGTCTGTGTTTCAAAATTAATGAATTTTCGAACGTAATTTCAAGTACTTAAAAATGTCCTATTTCAAAAAAATTTGCCTGACTTAACTTGCTTTTTTGTAATTTTTAAATACTCTTCTAGTTTCCCTGATTTTTATGTGTGTAAAAAATGACATTCTTATTTATATTCCGAATAAGAATGATGATAAACACAAACTCTAAAACTTATGAACATTGTTTGTAACTTTAATTTTTTTTCATTGTTCAGAATTTTTATTGACAATCTTTGAAATTTTCAATTATTTTTCTAAGTTTACCAAAATTTTTGCAACTTTAAACGTAGTTCAATTTAATTATCAAAACCTATCTAAACTTTGGACAAAAGTGTTGATCTCATTGAGATTTTTCGTGATTTTCTAATTTGTTTCAAATTCCTTAAATTATTGTAGAAAATTTTGAAGCTTTATGATTTAAGTTTTTTAATGAAAAAAAAACCTACAAAATTCATGAAAATTTTCATGATTCTGCAAATTTCCGTAATTTAATAGAAATATTGTCAATTCTGTATGTTTTTAATGTTCTTGCGGTTTCTTTAAGAATTTGCAACTTCAAACGTAATCTCACTAAAACTTTCTATACTTGACAAAATGTGAAGAAATATTAAATACTTTTTGAGATTTTTGAATACATCAAAAAATTTTAAGATTTTCATAAAGAAATAGAAATAAACATCATCATGCATATTTTTCTAAATATTCCGAATATGTGCTTGATGATTTTAAAAATTCTGAATTTTTTTTCTTAGTTTTTCAAAAGTTTCGTAACTTCAAATGTACTTCAAATGAATAATTACTATCTTTTCAAACTTCCAACAAATGTTTTGATCACATTGAGATTTTTCGTAATATTCTAATTCGTTTAAAGTTTTCTAAATTGTTTGAGAAAATAAAAAAAAAGCTTTAACAAGACAGTCGATAGTCAAAATAACCTACAAAATTTATCAAAATTTTTTCAAATCAGCAAATTTTTAGGCTTATGTAGAATAATTGCCAATTTTTCTCTTTTTTCAATGTTCTCGTGGTTTTTTTTTCCGAAATTTCTAAATCCCAAACGTAATCCAACTAAAACTTTCTACATTTAGAAATATGTAAACAATTATTAAAGATTTTTCGTGATTTTTTAATACTTTTCAAATGTTTCATATTTTCATCAAACAATCGGGAAAAAAAACAGCAGCAAATTCATGACTTTTTTACTATAATTCTACATATTCTTCAAATTTACTAGAACTTTCGAAGTTGTTCCAAATTTTCGGTATTTCACCACCATCAACACAAAAAATCGTAAAATATGTAATAATTATATCCCCCTCCCTTTATTTCACATGTTGTAATAAACTCGCGACGAGGCTCAATATTCATCCACATCGAATTCCAATTCGCGAAGTATTCGCAGCGAACGCTTTCTCTACGTGTCTTATAGTATATTACTTACCTGGGACATAAATTTTTTATTACAGAAAATTTAATAAAGAATTTCTGTCCTAGTTACGTACGATATTTTATGTGCCGAGGGCTGGAAAACGAATTGTGAGATTTCTAACTGGACGAGAAATGCGTTTTCTATGCCAGAGGTACATAAAATATTTATCGAGTGCGTTATTATCATAGAGTAGGTACGTATCCTTCTCGCTTGCGGTGCTCGATAATTCCGCGCGGGATCGGAGACAAATTTCTATCGCGGTACAGGTCAGATTCATTCACGAGGCACGTTCCCGACGTGACATGTGCAATCGGATTCGCATTCTCATCACGAGTACCCGCGTCTGTTACACTTGTTCACGTGTATTCCGATACATCAAACGTAATGCTTTCTCGTGCACCGCGCGTTTTCAGCGCCTTTGGCATCTCGACACCGTAGAAAAATGAGGCCTCGACGCGAAAGCTTCCACGCGGCTGAAAATGCTGCGCGAGCTTCTTTATGACGCTTGCAGGGCGTCTATTGAAATGGATAGGAGACTCTACGTCGCGTCTATGCTCGGACGAATGCTTTTTTAGAATTTTCATGCACGTTTTATATCATTCTGCATAGTTTGATAAGAGGTGTTTCTAGAACGTGGCTTTTTTTTTGAGAAAACTTGTGTTTGACTGTTCAGGCGGAACGTAAAGTTTTTTTGAAAATTCAATGGAAAGGTTGACTTTTTTTAGATCTGTATAATCATGAAGGGTGAAGTAGAAATATAGTAGAATGAAAGATAAATGGAAGATATGAGAATAAGATATAAATTGAATAAAAGATAAAAATGTATGATGAAATTTGGACAGTATTGTTTTGATGTTAGTATTTCAGTGGTTTGAGCAGAAGTTAAATGATTGTTGAACTTTTTGATCGAATAAATGAGCAAAAATAAGTTATGCAGATATTTTTTATGCAATGAGATGATTCATGCTCTCTTTTTTCCCCGAAAACGATAAATAGATAAATTTTCAATAGTTAAAAACAGGGTAGATAAAAATATGCACGAACTTATTTTTGCAAATGATTCATATTACGGCCTTTTTTGAACTCGCATGCATATTTTTATACTTTGAGCCAGATCATGCATATTTTCTCCATTTTTAGGAAAAAATTTGAAGTTGATAGCGAATTTTATCGGAAATCATACGGTTTTTGTACTTTTTATTGAAACACTTTTGAAACGAGATACAATAAAATTTTTTTAAGCCACAGCAATATCAGTAAATTATAAATAAAATGCCCAAAAAAACAAGAGGCTTTTGAAGACATACGAAAAATATTGAAGAATTAGTATTGGAAAGTTTTTGAAACAAAAATAGACGCTTTTCTTAACCGTAGTACGATATAGAAAAAAAATACTTATTGCGCGCAATATTATTTAATACAGCAAGATTTCTGGAGACCAATATACTAACAATTTTTCACCAACAGTTTAAAAACGTCCACTGACATTGAGGTCATTCTTGGTTTTCAAAAATAATTCCACAAAAAAAAGATGCCGCCTTTTATTTGAAAATTGGAAACAACAAATTATAATCTACTCTGACTGACTCGTCGATTTTAACGTTAAATAAATGCTTGTTGATTTTGAACGTAAAATTTGATTTTGTGATTTCTAATTTCAATGCATATTTCTAATATTTCGTGATATCTTTAGCATATGTGTTTGATTTTTTGATGGTTTTTCGTGTGTATTTTTATCAACTCTGGTAGTGACGTTGTTTTTTTAAAAAAATATACAACTTTCTGCTGCGCATCTATCTATTGTAAAATATGTACATATATATTTTGGTGTTTGAAGATCAAATGTTTAATAGATGTTTAGAAATTTTATAAATTGTTACGATTATTATATCTACATACTTATAAAGTATAATATTTTATGGATTATCCGTATTACAAGTTTTTATTATTGTTTACAAAATCTTGCAGATTTATCTACAATTTTTCACATTATTAATTTTTAATACATCGTTTCGAAAATTTTTGTAATTTGTTGCTTCATTAGTCACAGTCTATAAGATTTCTAAAATTCTCAAAGATCTTTTATAAAAATATATCTATCTAAATTTTTTGTAATTTGCAGATCTGTCTGAAATACATAATGTGGATATCTCATATATAACAAACTATTCTTTTTAACGTCTCAAAGTATTTATTTTTCCTGCATTTATGCAATTAAATTTTTCTCGCATTTAATGAGTTTCTGAAAAAATTCAACTATTTGATGCTCCAGGATAAATAGTTTGATGTATTTCGAGTTTTTTTTTTTTGCTTTTTTGAAAAATCATATTATGTGCGTAGATTGAAAATATTCAATGGAATGCCAATGTTTTAGGTAATCTTCGTATTTTTCAGTATTGATAAAACTTTGTAGTTTATTCAAGTATTTCTGTTTTTATTTTAAGTGTTTTATAGATTGTTCCACAGATTTTCAGAAATTGATTCTCTGAAGTTCAAAACTAATCGAAGCTTTTATATTTTTCAAGATTTTTTAGATAACGATATCATCATAGATTTTTCGCGTTTCATTAATTTCTTTGAAGTATATCATATAAATCTTATATTGATCGATATAATTAAGGTTTATTGAAGAAGTCTTTTTGTAAATTGATACTTTTCTCATAAGATAAATTTCATTTCAAACATCCTTTAGTATTAATGTTTTCAATATTCATGTAATTTTGTAGATTATCTTGTACTTGTAGAAATTTCTACACAAATTCTCAGAATCCGACGCTGTAAGATTGAAAGTATGATTAATTCGTGTTATTTTGATACATTTTTGAGAAAATCATACCTACTAAAATTTGGAGTACTGCAAATCTAATAGTGCTTTAAGTATTAGTTTCATTTTTTAATATTTATGGATTTTTACGTTTTTTTTTTTTTGGAAATATTTGTAAAGTTTTCTTATATTATTATAAATAGCAAGATTAATTTTTAGAATCTACTGCTCTAGAATTATTGAGGTAAAATTTTTTTCACCTCACTAAATTCTTCAAAAAACAGTATCTGTAAGAATTTTATGATTTTACAATCATTTTTCAATTTTTTTCACTTTTTTTTTCGAGGATTTGTTTGAGGAAAATTCTTGTACATGAAAAAATTGCATGAAAAAATTTTAATAAATGCCATAAACTGTTTGGACTTAAAGAGATGCAATAGTTGTTAAAACTATCAAAAGTGATAACAAAAATATAATCAATTTACTATATTCTAAAAGCTGAGAAGGCTATTTTCGATTCATCTGCATGGTTGAAAATATTGAAAAATTTTTGAAATCTGCAAACAAATCAACAATCTCCAAGAGGATAATTTTTTTGCGATATATAAATAAAGTGTTTCATTTCACACTGTAAAAAAATGAAGATAATACAGTTAAGTATTCCATTTGAACATCCGAGTGCAAATCCAGTAAAAATTAAATGTCTTCAGAGCTTATTACAAAATTATGTGCTAAAAACGATTACTTTTCTCTCATATTTTTCCTTTCCACGATGATGAAAGAAAGCGCTACATCCTAAGTTTTTAATCACATTATTCCAAGTCAAAACTTCTCGAAACAAAAGTTAAGGGAACGATGGACGTCTGTAAATACAGCGTAAAATGTGCAGCACTTTCGTCGGCAAACACTCGGCACCGTAGCAGTGACGTGCAACGGTGTCGTTGATACAACAAAGGCACGCCCGTCAAACGCCGAAGAAAATTTTTCCACCGTCTTCTCTCCCGTGCAAGTGAATGTTTGCAAGAAGTATAGAGATCGCATCTTTACGCTCTCCCGGGTCGTAAAATTTTTATTTCCCGTTCTGCTGCGGAATACAGAACGCGAGTGGATAATGCCCGACACCGTTAAAAGAGTAGAAACGCGCTCTTCAATGATGCCGGAAGAGTGGAGTTAAAAAAAAGTGCGCCCCAAATACCTCGAAGGCAAAAAAGTGTCCAATTAAGTGCATTCGAAGCGGGAGGAAAACCCTGTTCTAACCGTCAAAGTTGACTAACAGTGAATTAGGAAAACGAGTGAAAAATCCTTTGAAGTCTCTCTAGTTATCGAATCTTCCCGAATCATTCGCAGAGAAAGAGATATAATTAATACGGATGCTTTTGATGCTTAGTTCTTGTTTTCCGCATTCGAGTCGCTGGATTGGAAAATACTCCAAAAGTGACCATCGCGAATCTCGAGTTTGGGTTTGATGTTTCGTCGAGGATTCATTGAGTTTTTACATTTTTGACATCAAGTCATCAAAATTCAGAATTTTAAATGTCTGAAATTATTGTATGGGCCTCCGTTTTTTTTTACTCATGAGAACATCATATTATTCTGATTATGATGAATTTTCTGAATTGGAATATTCTGAGTGATTATTTTCCTAGACGGTCAATCTTTTTTTTTTAATTTTTGTGTCTCAAAATTTCAATTTTCTGAAATGTTTTTCTTGAATGATTATATTTACAGTAAGCTATACCATTGGTCATTTTTAATAATCTTTATTTTACCAAAGTACTTTTTCTGTGAATAAATTAGGTAATTTTAATAAAAGCGTGATTATATTATACCTCTTTTTTATATAGGGTGTCCAGGTCGTAAGAACCAAAAACCAGGACAGGTTACGCAACCCCCCCCCCCCCTAAAATTGATTCAAGCATTGATTTGACAAGCTCTACAAAAAAAAAAAAAAAATTGAAAAACAAATATCTTCGCATAAAAACTAGATTTAATAAATGATGACAAATCCATTTATCTATGTATAAGTTTAAATATTATACTATTATATAAAGAAAATATTATGCTCATTATCAATTTCTCAATAGTATAACGTTATCATTAAATACATTTCTCGGAGTTTTCAATTTGCTGGAGCAGTTTTTTGTTTTTTTGCAGGTAGGAATAGAATTCGGTACAAAAAAATGCGTAAAAATGTATTCAACTCTGACAATATTCCTGGCAGTTGTCAATTTTAATTGGTTTTTTTGGTCACTCAATTGTGTATTGATCGAGAGAAAAAATTCGACGAAATGACGAAATATTGGAATTAGCAGCAAAGAATTCGCAAATTTTCGAACTGCTAGAGGTTTCGCAAAAAACTCGTTGTCATCTTTTTTCCATTTCAGAAATTTCTTTGAATTGATTATTCGATCGAATAATATATCATCGCTTATCCGAACATTTTTCGAGTTAAAGAACAAAACTGATTTTTCGACCGATTCATACTCCAAATCATATTCCATTTTAAAATCGAACAATTCAAAATCCTGCAAATTTCGAAACGATGCACTCAATTTTTTCAAATATTCGGATGTTTTTTGGTATGCGAAAAACATGGAATCGATAAATTTGTATTCAAAAAAATTAATTTTCAAAAATAACTGAAAATACGGACATCTGAAGCTATTTTTCAAATTTTTATTTTGTGTGTTATTCAAGCCAAACATTAATTATCAGAATTCCAACTAAGAAAAATTTTCAGGAAGCCAGAACCGTTAATATTGTTTAAATGGTTCATTAAGAAATTCTGAATTTTCTTCACTCCTGCAACTTATTTAAAACTATTTGTATGCTCTCATTGTTTCAGTTGGTAAATTTTTGAAAAGTTGCACTTTGTTTTTATTGACTATTATAATTTTTATTGTAACTTTCTTTCTATTACCATTATTATGAGTGTAATCTGAAATTGTTATATTAGGTATTCATATTGTCAATAATTTTATCTATCAATCTCCTTTTTCATGAAATGATAATGAATTTCACCATTCATTATTTATTAATTTGATTCAGTAAAAATCACTTGCATAAACAGTATTGTATTTATTCGGAAATATACAACGTACACTGCGCACACCGTACTCAAAAATATAATTTATCGTGATAGGGCTATAGTATTACGACAACAATTTTTTTCTGAAATCAAATCTGGAAATTGTATGGAGAATAAACTCTAATCTGACAAAATATGTATCGGTTATTTTTGAAATAGAAATTTCTTCCTATTCTTCCGTTTCTTAATAAGTTGATTATTTTGAAAGATACGTGGTTTTTTAATTCCGAATGTATAAATGTACTATCTTATATTATCAATGAATCTCTGAAACTGCTTGGTTTTTTGAGAAGGCAGCCTGAAGAATTTAGATCTTTGCGAACAATTGCGTTACTTTGTAAGTCGCTGATTTTGCCGAAATTGATGTATTGCTTTTCAATTTGGTCACCTTCATCGTAACTTTGGATTGGGAAAATTGAGAGAGTCCAGCATAGGTTTTTGCCATACGCTGCCTTTAGGGCACGAGTCACTAATCCATCTTTTACACATGATTATACTGACATCTCTAGATTGACTGGATTATACTCACTGGGAATTTCGTTTCTAACAATATGATGTATGATACGAGGTCATCATCTAGATTCGTTGAATTTCCTTTGAAGAATGTATATACGTATAATTCTGCAGTGACTGGGTTATTGAGATTGAGTAACAGGTTTATATCTGGCAGGCTTTTATCTTTGAATATCGTACGTTTTGATGAAAGAATGTGGGAATCGGTTCTCGAATACGGTTAATATTCTATGTCGTTTTTTGTGATTGCGGTGGGTTGTTTATATCATCGACTTCAACGGTTCTATTTTCTAGGGACTTTTGTACTTCACATATTACTTGAAGATGGTCGTATATTGTATACTCAGTTAACAACTGTGATTGGGCACATCTGCCTGTTACTGAATGGAATGAATAAATAAATATACTATAAATAAAATTGATGCAACTTTCAAATTCTTAGATCATCTGGACATTGGTCAGCAAGTGTTATCGATCAAGCTATTTCAATCTTTTCTCAATCCCTGATATCCCGGTCACGCCAGCAGTTAGTATCAGACGGAGGCTCGTTGCAATGTCCCGATATAATCGGCTTAAAGCGGCGCAGTCTGACGAAGCTACGAGCGGGCAAGCGGACTTGATCCCGAAAGCCTCGATATCTAGCAAGCCGCTCCAGACCTGTGGGAATAGAAGCTAAACCGGAACGAGTTACCCCTTCTATAATCGCGTCCAGATCCGCGGAACGTTCGGATATAGTCTATACTCAATAGGAATTTAATGGCTGCCTTCGTTTCAACCTTCTTTATAAAAGAGCGACTGGTACTCACTGATCCCTTCTGATTATGAGCTATGAAAGGTGCTTTTTTTCCATGCAATCGAAATCCATGTGAGTCAAAAGTACCAATTCGTTCCCATTGAAGGGTTCTATTGAAGATCCATCTTTTTCAATAAACTACAAGAATAAGTCTGAATAGGAAAAAGAGGTATTTAGAAGGGATTGTAAGCTATTTGCCTTCAAATCGTCGAATTTCGAAGAGGTCAACTCAAGTTGATTTTGTTATCCTTCAATTATTATATCTCGTTCCATCTCTGGATCATATGACATGATTTCGTGGACATTTTCTTTCTAAAATATTGTTGAGGATTCTGATATTATGGCAACATCTATTGATGGAATGTACTATTCACCATTGCATTTGTGCGCATCAAGTGTAACTCTCGTCTCTCGTGCTTTGCACATTCTTGTTCTTTTCTTAATACAGTGTGAATGTTTATTATAAATTTAACACAATCAACTCAATTATTATAGATGCACATTGCGAAAAACGAGTTTATTGTTTCTTTTTTACATTTACATGTATAACGAATGCATAATAAATAAAAAAGGAAACACTTTTTATTACTCCACTTTACACATATTGTAAGATTTAAAGGGTTATAAGCCTTTTTTTAGGACGGTTTGGATTATTTTTGAATGTATGTAGGACATAATCTTATTACATAGAGGTTATATTATTGTTATAGAATATTTCCAACTTTAATGTAGAAACATTATTTGATGAAAAAAATATCAACAAATGGTGGAGTTATGGCCCTTTCCCAAATTTTTTTTCAAGAGGCTTGCAGTGACTGCAATGCAAATACAATAAGTCAACTGAAAATTTATTATCCAAAAACGTTACATTTTTAAGTGTAACGATAACGTAACGCGTTACATTAATTGACAAGTAACGATAACAGGAACGAGTTCCTTTTTTTTGTAAAGAGCAACGAAAATTGTGTTAGTCATTTCACATCTGTCTCATCAATTTTATAGAACGGTTTGTAATTTTAAAGAACTTTTTTGAAATTTAGATATAAGCAGTTTTCTAATTTCCTTATTTTCGGATAAAAATTGTATAATTTTACAATTTTAGATGAACCAGAGTGATATATTAGTAATTTATGTACAAATATCGACAAAGAGTATGGTTTTTCACGTTTTATTAGAAATTTTCATGATGCCAGCAGTAAATTTAAGGAATCTGCATATAAATACATGAAAATACTGAAAACTTTAGTTCTTAAAATAGATAGCAGGATCCCTATAATCTATAGATTATGCTAGAAAACCTTACGTAATTTTATGAATACATAAAAAAAAATGGAATACGAAAAATACGAGGTATTATTTACTTTATTTTCAAAAGCTATTAGATTCTTAGAAAATTTTTGTAATTCCAGAAATTAAAAAACTCCGTTTCCTCGAGCATTGAATTCTTATAATATATGTGTATGGAAAACCTAAAAAATAATAGAAAAATGTTCAACGTTTAAAAATCTGTTGAAAATTAAAAAAAATATTGAAGACACTCTAAATCTATAAAGAAACTGTTTTCTGCAAAATCGACAAAATACTGCTAATATTTCAAAATTTCCACTCTATGAAATAAAATTCTTGAAATCCAAAGAGATATCTTTGAAAAAACCTTAAAATTTGGCAACATTCTATAAATGCTGGGAAACACAAAAATAAAATACATGTATAGAAAAATACAAGTATATCTGTGGAATACTAAACATCTATACAACTTTAAAAACTAGAGCATCGGATTCCAGAAATTTATACAGGAATATACAAGAGAACTGAACCATCCTTCAAATCGTAGAAAAACTGAAGAAATACGAAGGATACCTAAAGAAATATGAATCTATTGAGAAACCGTTTTCTGAAAAATTCTTTTGGAACATGAAAACCTCATGAACTTTACATTTTGCCGCTCGAAATTCTCGAAATCCATGTACAAAAGTTTATTTCAAAATGCTTAAACAATATAAAAATACTAGAAAATCCTGCAACATTTTATGCATCCTGTAAAATACGAATAGTTTTAGAAATACTAAACAATCCATTAAATCGTAGAAGATATATACGGAAAATACCAAAAATGAATAAAAATCTATTCAGGCGCTGTTTTCCGAAAAATATCATGGAATGCAAGATATCAAAATTTATATCAAAACTTAAAAACCAATAATAGAAGCATCTCATCGAAATCGTTTTAAATATCTCCTTTGGGGGGGGTTCTAACACCCCCCCCCCCCCTCTCGTCCGCTCGGGCCTGTTTCTTGCTATTTGTTTTCAATGAATCGAGAAAAAATGATTACAGTGCACAAAAGTGAACAAATGCTGCCTAATGTTGATCGGAATGCGATGTAGGTTCTTAAACAATTTCGATAAAGAAAAAAAAAACGTGTAAGCGAGTCCGTTGAACGAGGGAGAAAGATAATTTGTAGAGCATAAAATAAATCGAGGTTCGCGGATGCGACGGAGTGAGTGAGAAAGTTGGATTCACGGACGAAGAGGAAGCGAGATCCCGGACGTGCCAGTGAGAAAATGGGAAAGCTCGAGCTTTGATATACGAGCTAGTCGTACCGCAACCGTGACTACCAATAATCGAATGTTATTGCGTTGCCGCGATGAAACTGCGCGCAGAGACGCTTCCAGACATTGACCGGAATCTACCGTGTACGTGTCGACTGTGCTTTGGAAATTGAAATGGTTTGGGTTCTTGAACTGCAGTGGCAAGCGGTTGATTTGATGATTTTCCATTATCGCGAAGTGATGGTCCTTTGTTATATACTGTTTGTTCTGTTCGAAATACTTGAAATCGATTCCTTTGCGATCAGGTAATTTTAGCTTATAGTGTTCACAATAATGACGTTTCTTAAAAATAAACAATAATGAATTTTTATATAGGGTATGAAGAATATTTTTTTCATATACATATACTAACAAGCTTTAGCGCTCTGAAATAATCTAATATTACAATATATAATGAAACATGGACAATCTCATGCACAAATGGAATTTTAGAATGGTATTATAATATGAGATAATATTTCTAACTGGAGAAGCGCAGGAATCCACGTTTCGTCGCAATTGTCAACACAGCCGACAAGATCACGACACGTAGCAGCCGGTAGAAATCCAATTACTCTTAATAAGAACCTTTTTTGCAAAAAGCTGTAAAAAAAGAATAGTGAAACACCCCGTTATAAGGGAGGACAGTGCAAGCCAAACGCGCCCGAAGCCTGCAGAGGCGGAAAGACACTTGGTGACGGGCGCCGCGGGCCAAAACTCGGAAGAATGGGATCTCCGAGAGGCTTTTTTTATTTAATTAGCGAGATGTACGAGCTCAAAGACTCCCATTTCTCTTCTGCTCTCCCTTCGCCCTCTTTTCTCGCGAGATACTTCGTCAAAAAATATCTATTTTTCAACGCCCGACATTGTTCACACGCTAAGAATCGCGAAAATAGGTCAGTCAACAGTTTCATTCAATAGTACTATTACACAAAAATGATTCTCGGTCGTTTTCTAGAGTAGCAATTATCTGGAATAGACATTTTTTTGTTATGAAAATTTATTATTGGTTCGATTTTGAACCATGAAATTTCAAAATTCTTTTTTTTTGGGTTCATCGTACACAGTACCCTTAAATTCTCAACAATTCCAAAAAAGTAGTTTCTATAAAATTGTTACAAAAACTTATCGTAATAATGAATTTGAAAAATTTACAAAATTGGTGCATACGTAATAAAACTGGAATTTTCACACAACTTCTAAATTACATCACGTCAAAAGCATTCTGAAATCGCTCGGAATTCCATTTCCTGAACACAAACAAGAGTTTTAAAAAAACCAATGAAAGGCGTAATAAATTTTTGAGAGATTCGTTTGTTCATTCCTCGAAATGACCAAACTCCAGACTTGGTCTGAAAAAGCGAGAAAGCTCTTTTGAAGTTAAAATGAGAATGGAAATAGACAAAAAACGCGGAATGTAAAGCAGCCGACGGTGAGAAGCAAAGACGGAATAGTTTTCTCATAAGCATAGCGAGATGCGCGCTCTTCGGACTGGTCAAATATTTGCCTGCTCCGCCCCTGGGAAGTTTTTTGTTCCCACTTCTTTTACTTTCCTATCACGATCCGATTTTCCCCTTGTATTTGCAAATGCACTTGACCAGTCCGACGCCCCAACATCTGTATATTTTCGCGTCGTCTGGGCAAACCAAAGCTGCGGTGACATGGCGATCGTTCTGCCACTCTCGTCATGGCTTCAAAAGTCCTGATAAGCTCTTCTATCTCGGTTTCGAACTATCGATACAAAATCCTGAAAGTGATTTTCTTGATTTAGGTAAAAGAATTTTATCCGTGACTTTTTTTCTGTATGTTTTTTGTTTATTTAACACTATAAGAAAAGGCTGGGTCGAAGTGTTCTGTTTTCGAGTTCTGTACAAGAATTTCGAGAATCTGTACAAGAAATATCTAAACGAATTATAGTATGTCAATGTACTTTGAATTCACTTATGGAGACAGGAAATAAGCAATGCAATTTATATTCGGGGGGGGGGGGGGGGTTAAATCTAAATTTGTAAGAGTCGATGAATATGCATGCTCATATATTTATTAAAACGTATTGATATATTTTTGTTCGAGCATCGTAGCTTTTTAGAAGTAGAATTGTGACTTTTGAGATGTTACTTTTTATAATACCTTATATCATCCTTCTTGTAAAATCATAATCTAAAATGTTTTTCGTTGAAAACACTTCCCTCACTACGTCGACCAAAAACCATTCCAATTATTGCCAACTTAACCCACACAATAACTTTTGATGACGAAGTTTTCATCAGGAAACAATAATCCCATAACCCTCTACAACTCGGTGCATCTATTGTGCTGCTATTTGTCGATCAGTGTGTACAACACGTCGCGCCACGCGTAATAGGAAAGGTTTCGTACCCTTCCAAATCCCCCCCTCTCCCCCTCTCCCCCTGACTCTTCCCTCCGGAACCCAGGACAATTGCAATTGTGTCATCGATCTCGAATTCGGGTTCGACTGGAAGATATATCGGTATTGTTCGATGACGTATTGTACCGATGTCGTTATCACGACGAGTACACACGCGCGCTTGCATTGTTTCAACTGGCATTGTTTAATAAACGCGAGCCATTGTCTAAGGCTTATCGAGATCCGAGGCCTTGGTTTTACAGCTTCATTAGCTTTGCTGATTCACTTTGTCGTTTCCTTCCCTTGCAGACTATTTATTCTCTGGATTTTATTTCGTAATTAATTTTGCAGTTGGGGGAATTTCTTTGGTTTGAAAGGATTCGTGAAAAATGAATTCATTTTTGTAGGTGTGAATACAGGCATTCATGGAGGCGAGTGTGGGGTATGCAATTTAATGGCAGTGGTGTAATGATGTTGTTGAATCTCTCTCAAACTTCTGTCTGAGTGTAGATTTTTGAATGTCCTTTATTGGTTTGTTTCATTATGAAGGTTCTTATGTTATATGAATGACTTAATACAGTGATTTTATATGTTGAAAATAATTAATTACATTTTTAAACGATAGAAAAATCAGCTGAATCAGAAAAAATACAGCATAATATTTTGTAACGGATGTATGTATATATGTCCTGATGGTGGCCTTCCATGGAATTATGTACAGTCGATATGATAGGGAATTTTAGTGTCGAGTGGAGAATGTTTGATCGATATGGGCCAGGTCGATGAGTATCGATTATTGTTCCCCTTCTTCTTCTTCTTCTTCTTCTTCTTCTTCTTCTTCTTCTTCTTCTTCATCTCTGAAAATTAGGCGTCTCCGACCGCCATTATTGCATTTGTTCACTTTGGCATGATTGTACGTCATGAAAGTGCCCCAATAAAAAATCTCTATATTATCGCTGTTAAATCCGGAAACCTTATTTAAAAAGGCAAGAATTTTCTTTTAATTCGTTTTTTGTCGTGGATTAGTGAATTTTTTAGTAATCAATTTGTGTCGTTTCATCCAGAAAAGAATTTTCACGATTTGTAATAAGGGATAAAGACGAGTCGAGGGGGGCGATATTTCGGGAGATTGCACGGGGATTTTGCTTGTTGCTGCTTTATGAGTGATCGGCATTTCCATTTTCGAAGATGTTTTGGACCTATTCCGAGGAGGATTTGGATTTTTTCTTGGGTGGTCGAGAGAATGTCGTGCTTCTGGGATAACTCCGGACGAAGGATCCTCGTCATAAACCCTAATAAACTAAGAATTTCATTTATTATGAAATTTATCAGTGAAGGGGAAATAATATGATGTTCATTATTGGTTGACAATGTTTATGATTTATTTTTTTTAGTTAAAATTGGCTATGATAAAAAGTCAATCAAGTAAGGGAGAATTCATTTAAATCGATAATCTAAAAAAAGTATTTAAAAAAAAAAGAGGAGATAAAAAGTGTAATTGTCATAATTCTGCGAATACACAAAATGAATGAATTTACAAATAAACAAAATGAAGGTGAATAAAAATGTTGCAATATCTTGGCGCCTTGTTTCACACACTAACTTGAGAAAATATGTTTTACCCCTTTAATTTCGGAAAATTTGATCCTTTGGATTGCCACGAATTCGCTCATGCCATTTACGAAATCCTGCCTGGGAAGTGCGTTACCTGGCAAATCACGCAATTTCTAATTTCCGGATTACAGAGAGCTAGTTCCTCTCGTCGCGTCGCGTGAAAATGGCGTTAATCGCAATTATGCTAATTAATAGGGGGCAACCGTTATTTTTTTCGGTAAGCTCTCCCGGGGAATTTTTCAAGGATGAAAAACGAGTGAACCGGCCGAGCGAAAAATTAATGCGATGATTGAACGCTCTTGGATGGTAGCAAGCCGAATTCTTCCTTTCAGTGAAATTCGCTTGACGTTATTGATGGCGTTGACGAGACTCACGTATTCAATGTTTCTTTCTCAGCGTGTCCTCCACTTCGTCATCACTCTCTCTGTGAAATATGATGTGACATGGTTCATACATTGTAATTAGCAGTTTCGTTATGTTCTGACATGATGAAACGAGCATGGGCATTCCATTTACATTATCTTTTTGCGATATTTGGGGGGGGGGGGGCAGTGTTTTACTTTTTGATGGTAATGCTGATGACTTATCAGTAAAAGGGTGAATCAATCAATCAGAAAATTCAATCATTCAAATTATGTACCTAAATAACATATTATTAAATGAATTACTTATCGAACTGTGTGAATAATTATATTTAATCAAAATATGCATAAAAAGGCTTTATTTTTATGCACTAAGAATCTGAAAAACTCAAAGATTATTGAAAAAATTTTGGAAGTTAGGCAGATTTTCATAATTTTTTCGTGAGTTTTTTAAAAATTGCAGTACATTCGGAATTTTGAATTTCTGTCAAATTCAAAAAGCGTTGATCATTTCGAAAATCATCAATAATTCTTAAGAATCTATGAAAATTTGTAAATTACCAAACTTCGAAATTCGAGCAAAAATCGAAAGAATTTCTGAAACTTTTGAAATATGTTTTTTTATCTTTATAAAATAAAAAATGACTATTTAGAATACGTAATTTTATTTTGGAAACTACGTTAGGTATGACTTTTTTCCTAAATTGTCATAAATTCTTATTCATTTTTTGATAAAAATCTCAGAGCATTGAAAAGAAAAAAAAAAAACAATTAAGAAAAATCTCACCCAGTTTTACAATTCTTTATAACTTTTGCAGAGTTCCAAAAAGGTTGTATTGTGTTTGAATGGCCATTTCTGAAAATTGAAAAAAATTGAACTTGTCAAAATTTGAACTGTCGATAGTTCTTCAGAATTAAAAAAAGCCTAATTCAAAAAAATGTTCATAGAGTTTGTAGATTTTCTTGTTATAGCATACGTCCAAACAGTGCATGGTAAAATTCTTTCATCCTTCAATAAAAATCTAAGAAATTAAAATAATATCAAGAAATTTCCAAAAATCTTGATGAGCTGAACAATTTATTGGACATGTCTAATTGTCATTTAAAAAAATTTTAGTAGTTTGTATAACGTTGGAAAATTTTCAAAAATTAAAAAAGCATTGATACTTTTACAAAATATTGATCAATAAACGAAATTGTCTAAATTTAGAGAGTTTGAGGACATGTCCAGAAATTTCGTAAATTATGGTCATTATTAATTATGAAAATATTCTTTGCCATGATTAATACAATATTTCAATTCACTGCTACTAACGAGTACAAATATTCATGCATCAAGTATATCTAACTAATAGTCTTGGGAAAATTATTTTACAACTCATCATAAACATACGTGTACGAAATTTGACACTATTTGACAATTTCTTATCTGATAGAAAAATTTTTCATTTGGAAAAATGTACGTCACTCTGACATTAATCAAAAACATTCGTGCAATGGGAAACTTGACGTTGCGTGGAATTTTCCATAAGACAAAATACTCTTTTCTGTTTGTCGAGAATTCATGAGATTTTTTAATCAACTAAAAACCTGTACTTCCTGTGCCTCTGGATTTTTAAATAAATATAGAGCCCATGAAAGCCAGCTCTTTTATTGATGATAAAAGCTTTGCAAACATACTGCACAAACATCCGAAGGGACGTTGCAAAAATGCAATAATTTCAATTAGAAATGTTTTTTCACAAAAGCTTCAAACACTTTTATTTGTCACCGAATGTTGTTAGTAAGAGTAAAAATTTCATTTTATATGGACTAAAAGTTTCTTTGCTATGCAAAAATTTTGAAGCACTTGATGCGTATTTTTGTGTGACAATTTTGTCAGAATCATTAGAAATTTTTAGATCGCCTGTTTGATTTATAAGTTTCATAAATTTCTAGTTCGTTTTTGAAGAGAAAGGGATTTCCTTTCACTTTGAAGCATCGACTGTTTTTAAATAAAAGGTTTCATTTTGAAAGAAAATGGCTTTGAAATTCTTTCCCTTTCATACCTAAACGGAAATTTCTCTGACAGCAGTCAGTAACAGTGCATCGTAAGCGAAAGCGTGAAGCGTATTTAGACATCATTAGGCGTATACTGGATAATGACTGCACACGTGGATGATATGTTATCCGACTGGTTATTGCATGTATATATATATACGACCTTTCGCACACAGCGGGGCATAGTCGCCCATTGGAGAGACATCGATGACACTATACATATTGACAAGGCACTCGAGACCGCCTGCCAGGCCCTTACCCCTGCCTAGGCTCTCGAGTACCTCGACCCCATCGCGTCCCCTGTAGAACTGGTCCATTCTCAATAGTTTTCATTGCGAAACCGTGGCCAGAGATATGATTTTAATTACCTTTTACGGCATTGCGCCAGTCCGAGGAATTCCTGCACTTTTTTTCATGTCTGGAATACTCAGACATAAGTCAGCAGTATTCAGAGATGAGCGAAATGGAAATTGTAGGACTTGAAATTTTGATGATTGCTTTTATGTGGTATTCAAAATTGAAATTAGTGAATGATTTGTACGTAGGTTAGCGATACATTGGTTTGGAATACTAGGATTTTTGAATAATATAGGCAGTACTTATCACTTGAAGAATTTTTAGATGGCCAATAACAAAAAATACTCACAAAAAATGCATGGATTCTTGAATTTTCTAGTACAACTGAGGTGTCCAAATTTTTCATGATTTACGAAGTTCCGTGTCATTTTTTTTAATTCTTGATTTTTCAAAGTAAGCTAATGGTCATTTCTAATTGATGAAATTTTTTTTTATTGGAAAAGTATTACACAGTTTCTCTATAGTTTCACAGAATTTTCGACAATTTTTATTATACATAAAAATTTCATATATTTTTAAGAATTTTTTGAATTTCTCAGAAATGTTGACGATCTTTTGGAGTATTCACAAAATTTTGACACCTTTCCTAATTTTTCGAAGTAAACATAACTCCAAACAAAGAATAAACCATTTAAAACTTTCGAAATTGATGAGAATTTGTCGAGATTATAATTATTTTTGTGATTTTATATTTCTTTCATGTTTTTCGAATTTACATTATAAATGAAGAAAAAAATATAATCATCTTGGTACATATTGAAACATATATTAATGAACATAATTTACATTCCTTTTGAACATTTCCTCAAATTCTCTACAATTGTTTGAGTTTTTTTTGAATTATTGACATTTCGTCATATCAATATTTCTATTCGAATTTTTATTAATTTCCGGACGTTAAACAAATTTTAAATCATTTTAAATTGTCCAATAATTTGTTCGACTGATCAAGATTTTTTGAAATTTCTTGATATTTCTTAAATATCTTAGATTTTCATTGAAGGATAAAAAATTTTATAATGCACTTTTTGAAGAAATACTAGAACGAGAAAATCTACAAAATTGATAAACATTTTTTTGAATTAAGCTTGTTCTTTGAATTTTCAAGAATTATCGACACTCTATGGAGTATTTACAAAATTTTGAGCCTTTTTGTAATTTTTCAAAATAAATAAACTCCGCGCCAAGAATACGCTGTTTAAAACTTCCCGAAGCCGATAAGAATTTTTTGAGCTTATAATGATATTTGTAATTTTCTATTTCTTTGAAGTTTTTCAAGTATTCTTTATAATGGGGGAAAACGAAATCAAGTAAATTTTGAAAATTATGATAATGAACATAATATATATACATACAACACTTCTGGACATTTCCTTAAACTTTCTAGATTAACGGAATTTAATTTAATTACCAATATTTTGTAAAATTATCAATTCTATTTCAATTTTTTTCAATTTTCGAACGTTATACAAACTGTCAATAATTTTTTTAAATGTTAAATAAGTTGTTTAGCTTATCAAGTCTTTTTTGAAATTTCTTGATATTATTCGAATTTTTCAGATTTTTGTTGAAGAATGAAAAAATTTCGTCTTGCATTTTTTGAGAAATACGATAACAAGAAAATCTACGAAATTGATGAACATTTTTTAAAATTAGGCTTACGGTTTGAATTCCACAAAATTATCGACCATCCATGGAGTTTTAACAAAATTGAGAGTCTTTTTGTCATTTTTCGAAATGAATAAAACTTCAAACAAAGAATACACTATTTAGAACTTTCCGAAGTTGATGAGAATTTGTCGAGTTTATAATTATTTCTGCAGCTTTCTTTTTCTTCAGAGTTTTTCAAATTTTCATTACAAATGGAGAATAACAAATCAACTATATTTTAAACATTATGATAATGAACGCAATATACAAAAATTTTGGACACTATCAAACGCTGTAAATTTGGAGAATTTTATTTAATTTTAGATATTTTGTAAAATTATCAATGCTATTCAAATTTTTTTTATGTTTTGAAAGTTATACAAACTATTGAAATTTTTTTTGATTGCCAATAAATTGTTAAGCTCACCAAGATTTTTCAAAATTTCTAGATATTCCACGAATTTCTTAAATTTTTATTGAAGGATGAAAAATTTTCATCGTGCACTTTTTGAAGAAATACTTTAACGAGAAAATCTACAAAATTGATGAACACTTTTTTTAATTAACTTGTTTTTTCTTTGTCAAGAACTATCGACAGTTTAAATTTGTACAAGTTCAATTTTTTTCAATTTTTTAGAAATGGCCATTCAAACACAATGCAACCTTTTCAAAACTTTCCAACATTTGAAAAGAATTGTCAAACTTAGTAAGATTTTTCCTAATTGTTTTTTTACACTTTTCAATGTTCTGAGATTCTCATTAAAAAATGAGTATGAACTAATGCCAATTTTGAAAAAAAGTGATACTTGACACAGTTTACAAAATAAAAAAAAGTATCTTAACAATTGACAAATTTTCATGAATTTTCAAAAATTATTGATGATTTTCGAATAATGTTCAATGCTTTTTGCATTTGATAGAAATCCAAAATTCTGAACGTACTATAATTTATAAAAAACATTCCAAAATTTATGAAAATTTGTCTAACTTCGAAATTTTTTTGTTGCTTCTCAATAAACTTTGAGTTTTTCAGATTCTCAGTAAATAATACAACAGTTTAATTCGTATTTTGAAAAAATATAATAATTCTCACTATTTGATTCATAATTCATTTCTTATGATAATACAAAGATATTTATTTGAATTATTGAATTTCTGATAAATGTAGAATTGATCATTCTCCAAGTCACCCTTTTAGAATTTTCAAACGTTTGATAAAAATTGATTTACTTAAAAAAGCTTTATTCTAATAACAATTATTTATCGTTAGAATGTCAACAGAATCAATCCGAATTTTTTAGACAATCTGAACATATCAAATGAAGTATCATGACAACTTACGTCACTATCATAAAAATATTAAATTTGTGTAACTCGACTGCAATAAATATCGTTCATTTTTTAATACACATTCTCAATATAAATCAAATCTTTTTTAAAAACTCGCCGTACTCTTCTATGATATACGTCCCTGTCGTTCTTTTATGATTTTTTATTGTAGAAACTGCAAAACGAATTTTATTTAAACGTGTTGAAATTACAATCTAATTATTTTTTGTCTATTTCAAACGATCGATTTTTCATTTATCGTAACTTGGAATTACAGTCACGTTTAAGGTGATTTATTCAACTACGCAATTTTTTTTCTTCTGCCAGAAGCGACTGAAATTTCGATCAACGCGACTGACGTTTTCAATTATGGCAATCCCAACTGAAAATTCAGTCAGACCTTACAATACTGGATGATTTTTTTCTGAGAGAGAATTTAGCGTTCCAATAAGCCGACTTTGTTTTAGCTTTATGCATTTTTACGTAACCATTATCCTCAATCGGTTTTTGGTGCTTCCGCTTGAATAATTTACAAAGACGTTTATACTTCTTCCGAATAATTATTCGGCTTCATTTTGAATTCTAGCAAAATGGATTTCCATTAGTCGTGGCCGAATGCTGATGTATAGGGATGAGATTTTTTTTTTTTAATTGCTGTGTTCGATTCTATATCGAGTGTTTACATTTTCTGTGATTGTGCTTCCTTCATAATGAATTCTAAAAATAAATTGAAAATAGTAAACATCGAATTCACCGTGGGAATGAACGTAAACAATGATATATATAAACAAAAAATTTAATTAGAAAAAATGGGTATCAGAAATTGAAGAAGTAGTTACTGTTTCAACTTTTTTGTATGATTTCCAAATTACACATTATTATAGTCAACTTCAGGAATATTGTGAGAAATTCAGTTATCACTAAAAAATACGAAAACTATATAAAAAACTATATATTTATAATATTCTCAAAATCTATTAAAATGTAATTTTTTGGAAATCTAAAAAAAAAATTTAAACTCATTCCAGAGCATCAAAATCTAGAATACTATTCATAGAAATTCTTATGAAAACCAGGAAGTCTTACGAATTGAATAAATTTCAAAAAAACGCAGAAAAAAATTACTAGTTATATACGAAATGATGGAAATTTATGAACTGTATGATGTAAAATCTATTTACACTTTGAATTCTGTAAATTATATAAATTTTATTTATTATTGAATTATTTTCTATCCTAATCACATTCTAAAATTACAGAAGCTTATAAAAATTTAAGAGCATTCTGAAAAATGTTGTGATGACTTAAAAAATTAAAAAGATACGAAAAATACCGAACATCTACACTTGAAATCGATGTTCATACAGTTTTTGAGAAACATTTCAAAATAGTTGAGATTTTAAAAATTTTCAATTTTACAGTACATATCTGATTCTTGAAAACTGCATAAGAATTTATGAAAGTACTATAAATATATACTGTATAGATACTGCAAAATTCTAAAAAACTTTATGAATGCTTAGAAATACAAATAAAACCATATGTGTTAAAAATTTATAAATACTCACAATCTGAAAAGATACATTTTTTTCAAAAATCTATAAAAATACTAAAAATCTATCAAACTTTCAGAAAATCAAATTTGAGAACTCAATAAAGCACTTTTTGAAAATCATAAAAATCTGGAAAAATAACGAAAATCAATACTTAAAATCAATGTACATTTAGTTTTGCAAAAATATTTCAAAATAATTGAGATTTATAAAACTTTCGATTTTACAGCTTTGTATTCTAGAAATCTACATAGCAATTTATGAAAATACTGGAAATCAATATTGATACTGCAAAATTCTAAAAAATGTTATGAATACTTAGAAATACAAAAAATGTTATAAATGTTACAGATGTATAAATACATATTTAAAATTCATGAAGATATATTTTTTTCAAAAATTGGCAGAAATATTAAATTAAAATTCTATCAAAAATCTATCAAAGTTTCAGAACATCAAATTATGCGAGTCCATAAAGGTCCCTTGAAAAATTATGAAAATTCAAAAAAAAAAAGAAAAAAAATCAATGCCTAAAATCGATGTACATACAGTTTTTCAAAAATATTTCAAAATAATTGTCGTTTATATAACTTTTATTTTAGAGCATCAAATTCTAGAAATCTACATAGCAATTAATGAAAATATTAGACATCAATATAGATACCACAGAATTATGTAAAATGCTTTGAATACCTAGAAAACCAAAAAATACTAAGATTATTGAAGATTAATTAATACTTACAATCTATGTTGATACTTTTTTTTAATCAATGAAAATACTAAAAATCTATTAACCTTTCAAAACATCAAATTCTAGAATTTTATGAAGCACTGTTTAAAAATTACAGAAATTCATAAAAACACCAGTATATGATTCATTTTTTTTATTAAATGTTTTAAATTATAGCAAAAATACGTAATATACATAAAAGACTGATATATTCGTGTATGCAGAAATCTTTGCCTCAAAAATGTATAAAAATATCGACGATTGCTTAACCATTGAATTCATGAACATTGAAATCTATAAATTAATAAGGCACTCTTTAAAAACTACAGAAATAAAGGAAAATACGAATGTGCAATGCATTATTTTATAAAAAAATAAAATTGAAAAAGAAAATACAGAATATCTATAACATAGTGATCAATTTATGTATGTGTTCTTGAAAATTTATGAAAATGCTAAAATTTTCTGGAACCTTGATTTTTTAAACATCGAGATTCAGAAATATATCTGGAAACTCATACAATAATGAGATCATTAAAGTCGCAGAAATACTTACTAAAAAAAAGATACTTAGTGAGGTTAGAGAAATTCCATATTGCAATTTTAAAAGAAAAACGATATATTTGAAAACAAAAAAACGTCATCTTTGCAAGTTAAAACTGTAACAATTATTTATAAGTAAGTTGCAATACATTTTATTTGTGTTACAGAACCTTCTAACATTAGAGTTTCTCTCCCTTCTGAAATTTCGTTTCAACATCTCCGATTTCAATACAAAAAGTTCAAGTTCCTTTTTTCCAAAGAACTTTATTTTCCTCATGAACAACAAAAATAACACAGTGAATGCGACCCAACGTCTAATAATAAAAACTTTATTTTTCATTGTACGTGGATAAGCTTGAGATGCTTTTTTCTAAATTCACGCGATTGACTGTGATTTTCCATCTCGTGGACAACAAAGAAAATTGTTCGACGGAAATTCCCGTTATTACGACTTGTGCTCACGTGGCGTTGGAGTACAAAAGATGCGATTGCGCGCATATTCGCCCGCTCTTTCAACACCCTCTGAATCAGTCACGACAATAGCACGTAAAAACAATGCCACGGTTCTTCAAACGCTTCGTTAGAATTCGCACTGTATTCGATGTCAGTGTATGGGGCATCTCGTTGCTGTGTACGTGAAAAATGGAATCTGGCATAACTCGATTCAGTCATGCCAAATTGTTAGAACGTTTTCTCGACAAATGATTCAGGTGGAACTCAAAATTCTGTATTTCCTTTACAAATTTACGATTTTGTTCTAAAACTGACTTTGCAATGAAATGAAAAAAGTACAATGTAGAATCATAAAATGAAAGATAAAAAATTAGATAGTTTTATTATTGTGTTTATGTACCTGAAAAAACGCAAGTTTTAAAGTGTCATTCGCTGATTGAGATGCCTGAACATATTATTAAAAATTTTTTGAGCACCGGATTTTAGAAGCGATTTGAAGCGATGAAAAGAATTTTCAATTTATCATCAATAATACGTAAATGCAATTTTATGTTATTGGGGAGAAATTTGTTTCAAATGCAGTTGGAGATAACTAACATAAGTTTTCCTCTCATGGCCATGTAAAATCATTACCCGAAAGGAAATTTGCGAGGTAAAGATAACTGCTTTTGGCTCCACATATTACTATCCTGATTCACGCGCTCGGAAGAATTTGCAAATTGCGCCTTGATAGTTTACGCGGCTCCCTTTCCATTTGGAACAACTCAGCTGTGTACTTCGCACGTTTGACATTATTTGGCGAGATAAAATTCTTCTTGCTTGAGGGAGCAAGCATCTTTTTAAATTTCGATGTTTGAACCGTATCACAAAGATGTGCCTTTTATTAGACAGTTATGTAGCAAGCATTTTGTAAATTTTAAAATTTAGAGTTTGATACATATATGTTTTTTTTTTACTAGTTTTGAGGATTTCGAGGGACTATTTATCATGAAATGAAATAGTGAAAATTTATCATAAATGCAACAGAGTATTTTGTTAAAAAATTACTTTTTATCGCAATATTCAAAATATTTACGTTCTTGGGATTTAAATATACTACTTGGGCTTTTTTAGTTTTGAATATACCTACTTTTCATTTTATTTTTAGAAATTTAATCACACACTTTAAAAATTTGAAAGCTGCGAGAAGTTACTAATCAGAAAGTTGAATTTTCTGTGAACAAAATAATAATGAAAGTAAAAAATCAAAGAACTGCTAGAGTTATTTTGATTGAAAAAACTTTTTTCTGTTTTACAAAAGTAACTTTATCAGAGTGAAATTTGGAAAAACCTTTTTTGATCCTTATTATTCAATCTAATGAT
Source organism: Platygaster robiniae (assembly GCA_028476575.1). Taxonomy (NCBI): domain Eukaryota; kingdom Metazoa; phylum Arthropoda; class Insecta; order Hymenoptera; family Platygastridae; genus Platygaster; species Platygaster robiniae. The sequence continues at coordinate 26,519,727 of CM052025.1, read as the reverse complement.
TTTGAATCTTAAAAAATTGCATTTTAATAGAAGGAATTTGTTAAAGATATTACTTCATATCTTATATTTCAATATTCTGAATAATATAATTCACTTAAAATTTTTGGTAATTTATTAATTTTTTGTATCAATATTTTTATCAATCTTAATTCCAAATCAAATGAGAGTTGAACAGTAGGTAATAATTATGGAAATAAAGTAAGTCAAAATTATTAATATTTATCAAAACCCTATAAAACAGCATCTTTCTCAGTTTTTTTTACGTTCAGAATTTCAAAATTTTACAAAACTCCTACTCTAAAACTTTTAATGTCTTTGCTATTTATGGACTTGTTTTTGGGAATCACCAAATTTGAAAATGAGAAAATCATTTTCTCTTTAGTAACATTGTAAAAAAATCACCGAATTCCAAGTGCAATCTGACTAATTGTAAGTTGAAATGAACGTTTTATTAATTTAGTAGAATTGAACCATTTTGCAAGTTTTCTAATCTTCAATTTTTTAGTTAGCTAATGTTGGTTTTGTCCTTAATTCAATAGTTTAGTCCTTAGTTTAGTAATTCAGTGCTTAGTTTTTGAGTTATTTTAGCAGTTTAGTACCATGCAGTATTTAGTTTAGTTCGTAGTTGAATCCTTAATTTAGTACTTCAGTCCCTAGTTGATTAGTTAGTTTAGTAGTTACTTAGTTAGAGTTCATGTTCAGTTAATGTCCAGGACTTCAAATTTATTAATATAATCAAAATGTTTCTAATTTTAAAGGATAAATTTTTCAGCTTCAATAAGTACCTTCATTTTATAAATTTTTGTGTGAGGGTACACTTTAAAATTTTTCTATTCCAAGTTTTGGATCATCAATCTCACAGTCATCTAGTTTTCTGGAAAATTAAAAAAAGAATGGGAAAAATCTTTTTTCACAAGCATCTATGTAGGTATCATATTACAAAAGAAATGAGTAAAAATTTGACAAATATAGCTAGTTCATAAAAGTATGTAGACTTCACATTTTTTCAGTGAGTTAATGTCAGTTTAGTCCTTAGGTTAGTAGTTAGTTAGTTTAGTTAGAGTTCATGTTTAGGTACTGTCCAGGGCTTCAAATTTAAAAATATAATCAAAATATTTATAGTTTTGAAAGTTAAACTTTTCAACTTTGATACCTTCATTTTGAAAATTTTTGTCTGATGGTAAACTTTTAAATTTTTATGTTCAAAGTTTCAGATCATCAACCTTACAATCATCTTGATTTTTGACAATAATTTAAAAAAAAGATGAAAAAAATCTATTTTGACAAGCATGTATGTAGAAATCATAATAAAAAAAGAATAAGTAAAAACTTTACAAATATAGCTAGTTCAGAAAAGTATGAAGACTTTACATTTTTTAGTGAATTAATGTCAGTTCAGTTCTGATAGTTAAGTAGTTTAGCCCTTAGTTCAGTAATTTATGAATATAATCAAAATATTTCTAATTTTCAAAGTTAAATTTTTCAATTTCAATACCTTCATTTTATAAATTTTTGTTTTCGAGTACACTTCAAAATTTTTCTATTCAAAGTTTTAGATCATCAACTCCACATTCATCCAGCTTTGTGACAAATTATTAAATGTATGAGAAAAATCTATTTTCACGAGCATCTATGTAGGAATCATAATACCAAAATAATAAGTCAATTCTTTACAAATCTAGCTAGTTCAGAGAAGTATTAGCACTTCACATTTTCTATTCTTCAATCATCAACTTTCTCAAGAAAATCATCAAGACAAAAACAGTCATTGGTAAAAATTGGTACAGGGAAGTATAAAAAAACGAAAAAATTAAGCAACAAAAGATCTGAATACGACAACGTTAAAAAAATTCAATCTTCTTTACCTTTTCCAAATTTTCCTACGTAACCTACTCCACACCATCAAAAATGTCATTATTATAAATAAACTTTTTCGGAATTCTTTTACATCAACATAATACTGATATTATTTAACTGGAATGAATAAACATATCTATTGAAATTCATAAACTTTATTTAAAATTCAGCAAAAAGTACATAAAAACTCGCAATCAGTACATTGAATCTTTGACATCATACAATAAACTTTTTGATGGCAATCCCAGAAAGTTTATGTAAATCCTTCAACTCTTTTGATTCATAATGTTCAAAAACACGTTTCTGTAAAAAAAACTTCCAACACTGTTGATTCAAATAATTACAAAAATTTTTCACTGCTTCTTCAATTTAATGACTTCGAATTTCGCCTCAACAACTATCTTCATCGTCAATATTTCGATCTCCTGTAAAAAAATTCAAAGACTAGTAACAAAAAAACAAAACGAAAACCTAACTCTAATCGAAAAATGCAGATCTCATTTGAATTTATACACAGCAGAGGACTCGGGCTCGGATTCACCAAGGCTTTTTATCCCTCGGCAAATCTTTCTCAATCCCATCCCTTTCTGGCAAGTTAAATACGATGTACTCCCTTAATTCCAACATCCGTGGATCGTAAAGAGGGAGCCCAAGAATCCCTTATCTCGCTCTCATTACACATGTAGCGAAAAAAAAGGAGCATCCTTCCCCGAGCTCGCGGCTTCGAATCAGATATGCATTATGACATACGCTGAAAAGCACGAGCGTCTTATTCGAAAGGGACACCGAGATAAAACGAAACGCTCTCGGATTGCGGCTCGCAAAAGAGTAGGCAGCAACGTCGACGTGAAAGATCGTAATTGCGAATTCGTTGACCCGCGAGTCGAGTAAGTTTTGCGCCCTCCCCGAGAAGGGGGAAAGGAAAAGGAAGCTGCTCCGGGGGTAAAAAGACGCGAGCAAACAGACTTTCGCGATCGTTTATTTTTCTGGCAATTATATTTCTCAGTGAAAAGAGAGACTCGGGGTCTTTTCACGTAGTATTTATTTCCGGGCTGAATGCGACGCTGGGACATCGTTCTTTGCGCCGGCTGAAGAAACTTGGGACGTATTTATTCATTACTGTCCGGGTACCAAGATAACGCGGTCCGCCATTTTTTTGTTTTGTTCTTTTTTCTTTTTTTTTTTTGTTTCATTTGAATGTGATTGTGGTGGACCACGATGAGAATTTTTGCTGGACGCGTATGTGCTTGCGTGGATGATTTTACGAGCGTGGAATTCGAGAATGAGTTGGGTTGGGGATTTTATTCGTGAAAATTGTCAGAATTTTTGTACATGTTTAAGATTGATCAGAGAAGTGAATCTCTTTGGGAATATTGTATTTTATGAATTGGTTTTGAGGAATTGGTATTTATTGGGCAGTGATGTGAATTAAAATATTTAGAAATAATTACAGTGAATGAATAATTGAAAAATTATCGAACAAAATGATTTTGAAAAAGGAAAATAAGGAAAGGATCGATTTTCATATGATTTTACAGTCTTTAATTTTTATTTTCAAGCGTAATGGTTGAGACTATTTTTATTTTCAAAAAATAGTCTTAATAGCCAGTAAATTATTCAATTGTTATCTTTGAAGGTAAAAAGATGTTTCAATATGTTTGGAGATTGTTTTTCAAGGATTTCTATCACACTCAAAATTGATTACGTTTTGGCAACTTTTTCTAATACAAAATAAAATAATATTGACATGATGACTATTAGACAATCACGACCATTTAATAAATAAGGAAAAATCTAGATCTAAAATAAATTTGAAAATGGAGAGTAATTGAACTTCTCAATTTTTCAAAATCATATAGGAAATACAGCTTGACAACATATCTGGAAAAAATTGATATAACATGCTATTTTGAACAGCATCTCTTTTAATTTTGATCCTTATTAAAACCTTACAAAGGATGGAATTTCTTAGAATAATTCAATTTCTTATAACGTGCACCTTATAAATAACTTATGGGAATTCAATTTCTTGTAAGGTGACCTTATGAAAATTTTATAAGGAACTGAAATTTCTTCTAACGAATTAATCGAAAAAATTTTGTAAGGTTTTTTTTCTAATAAGGATTAATCAAACTCATTTTCATAAGAAATTTCAGTTTCTTATGAGGTTTTCATAAGGATCAAAATTACAAGGGATATTTAATAATACTCGAAATTTATAAAAATACAGTTAAACTGCATAATTTAAGTTTAACTCTACCTTTTTTCAGAAATTTCTGACTCCGGGAAAAATATTTCAGATAAAAGGTGTTGGAAAAAATCAATAATGAAAAAAAAGATTTCGTAGAGATTTTTCTTGGAAAAAGATTATTTCCGGATGAGAATTAAAGACACTTACAATCAGCATAAAAAAATTGACTTTAGAAAAAATTTTCATCATAGGAAGATTTGATTTGAAAAAGTTATAGTCAGATTATTAAAGATGATAGGAATTGACGAAATACAAAAGACAATCAAATCATTAATTAAAACGGCCTATTATAAATACTTTTTGTTCAAGAATATCAAATTATAGAACAATACTAAGAACTGGAGTAAACTATGGAAACTATATAATAAATAATAGAGAAATTCATGAAAAAATCTTAAGTTCACAACTATCACGTAATATATTTTAATTTTCACAATAGAAATCATTAAGAAAGCTTTTTAAAAAAGCATGTGAAAATTCAACTATATGGAAAATACAGAATTAAATAACTTTTTTCAGGCAATACTTTCAAAATTACCTAAATTTAAAAAGGAAACTATAAGAATCCGAGAAAACGCTAGATTTTGACCCAAGAAAAATTTCATCTGATTAATATGAACTAAAAAAATGTCATATCAAGAGCATTAAAAGTATGTAAGTTGAAGTTTTTATCTTCACATGAAATAATGTTCAAAACAGATAATTGGATAATGTACAATAGAATTCATATACAGAATACTATAGAACCTGAAAATTTTTTCACTATGTATATACATTCTAGATCTTTGAAATTACAATGTCTATTGGAAATATTTGAATTTGAATAAAGTATTTCGTAATTAAATCAAATGATATCTTTTATATTTTATAATAATTTTGAATTCATTAAAATTTAAATCTAAATGTATATAGTTCAAATGGCTTAATGAACATGAAATCATTCATAATATTAAAACTTGCAAACTAATTAAAATTCAAATCATTCCAAAACATTTCAACAGCAAATTTCACAAATCCTTTTCTTTCCTGCTTACATTGCACCAAATTCAATGAACTACAGATATTGTAAAAAATAATGTCACAAGCATGAATCCATTCTCGTGTTCATTTCTCTAAGTGAATATAAAAATTTCTCAAACATGCCCAAAACGATTTCACGTTTGACAAGGCAAACTGTTCCGTTCGAGGACGTTAAGTTTGGCCAAATTCAATTTTTCACTAAACGCACTTTAACCCAGCTCGGGCGAAAAAAAAGACAGTTCCAAGTACGATAAGGAAAAGTAGCGAGCACAAAGTTTCCAGTCCTTGGTTGGCAATAATTCTTAATTACCCTCACGGCCGCAATTATCGGATCCATCGGATGCGCTAGTGCGCTTCCCTTCGACGGATGAATTGCAAGACGAGAAACCATTTCCCCCTTCACTGCGCCGTCATTCCGTTTCAATTCAATTTCTGCTCTTCCTTCGAACCTTCCTTTTTGCGGGTCGTAAAGCTGTTTTACAAATTATATGGAAAGTTTTCATGAAATGAAATTGCACTAATTTCGTTCACTAGCTAAGAAAAGAATAAGGTTTTTCCTATAAAATGTTCGAATTCCATTACTTGTACTTGGGTACAGTGGGGAACACATAGGAATGGAAGCTTATCCCGAAATTCGAGAAAATCATTTTTTTTCAGTGAATATAACAGCTATAATTCAAAGACACCAAAAATGATACTTGACATTTAAATATAAGGGTTTTGTTTTTAGAGTCGAAATTCTGGTTGTTTCAGAAAAATTTGAGTGTATAAATTTTTAGAACTATTGAGACTTCTATTGTAAAATGATGTGAAATTGAGACATTGGTAAAAAATGCAAAATAATAACTGGAGTATTCAAACATATTCAATTGTTTCAAAGCACAAAATTTAAACAGTTGGGTGAAAAATTTAAATACAATCAGATTCTGCAACTATTTGTTAGAACAGCTAAAATTCTAAGTGAAATTGTAAGTATCTATTTAGAATTTTTGTTTTGAAACACAGTGCGAAAAAGAATGTCAAAATTAAAAGTACTGAATTTTCCATATTTAAGAATCCATACATGTTTAGATAAAAAAAATGAGTGTAGATTATATAATATAAATATAAAGAATTATTCGTACAATTCAATAATATTTATATAATAATGACATAAGATCAAATACAACTTTTGAAACATTGTTATTTGAAGCAATGAATTGTAAAACATCATGTTATAACATGATGTTTCCGAATATTTACTATTATATTATGAATTTTGAAGAGTTAATTTTGAAGATGGCAAATAATTTTTGTAATCAGAAACAGGAGAGAATTCCCTCACATCAAAACCAATAAAAAAAATATTTTCCCACTATTTTTGGTACTAAATTTCTTCAAATCAACAATTTTATTATTTAAAAATAGTTTTTGAAAATGAGGAATTTCAAAATACGATTTCCGACAAATAAACCTTTTGTTAAAACAAGTAAACATTTGTAAATAAAAAAGCCTAAAGAAACTCGATAAATCTGGAATATTTTATGATTCAAACTTGAAAAATTACTCAGTTTGTTACGTAATATGTTTTGAAAGTGAAAAATCGCAAAGAAACTAGTTGAATCACAATTAGATTTAAATAGAGAAAATTCATGTACGAAAGAATTTTATACAGTATACCATGAAATCTGAAAGACTGATTATTCCATGTTTAAAATCACAATGGTTCTCCGTAAAATTTTAAGGCTCAAATTTTAATATGAAAAAGATGAATGAATTCATATTTAAAAAAAATTGTTTCCAAAAATCAGCACTCGGAGTTGACAATAAAAAAAATTGAATACGTACTTCGAACAAAAATTCTGTACCAAAATGATGTGGATTTCATTTCTGAAAAAAGTTTATAGTTTCCAACTTCGGCTCATAAAAAAAATGATGAATTCTGTTACAAAATACATTTTTCAACTTTAAAATTTCAATCCACTCAGTATCGAAATTTAACAAATGTAACAACAACAAAAATCAAAGAAGTCATTAAAAAAAATTCGATTCTCTGAATATTTAAAAAATTCTAATACATGACATATATTTTCTAAAAATCCTCCCAAATTTAATTTTTTCTATGTTATATGTGTTAAATGTTATGTGTATTAAAGTGTATTGCCTAATTTTTATTTTAACTATTAAAGACATTTTGATATATTCCACTGTAAGAAAATCATTGTTCATAGAAGTAAGAAAATTACCAACTAATTAATACATTAGTTAAATTGGTTCTATTATGAGGAAATATTTCATGTAAAATTTTTACCTATATATTCTAGACTGAAATATAAAAAATTTAAAAAAAAGCCTATTTCTATGATTGAACAAAATTTCTTGAAGATAAACCAAAAATTGTAGTTGAAATCTAATAAATTCTAAAAAAATGTGCAATGTAGGATTTTTTGTTACGTTTTACTTCATCAAATATTTTAATATAGGTCTTAACGATTAGATTAGTTTGTGGGATTATACAATATTGAAATTTCACCAACAAATTAAAAAGAAATTCCTTAAAAATATAATAAACAAACACACCAATTTCAAATTAGCGATGTCCTGTTATTTGAAAAAACAAACTTTTTCTATCAGATATTGATCAAGTCTCTCATTTGTTTAAAATTGTTCATATCCCGGAGAAAATGATCAATCGTTTTCCCTTGGCTCTTTTTCCAATTATCTCTAAGATCTTGCCTCTTTCTCGCTGTCGCTGTTTTCGACTTGAAAAATAACACGTACGTGTTGTGTATGTAATAAGCTCGTTCGTCTTCTCAGTTTTTTACAGCGCACAAAATCTTGTGTCGTTTGTTGCGATGTTGACGCTCATTTTTCTACAGGAGGTAAATTTATCTCGCGCTGCAAACGCGCCCGATAAGTGATGTTGGTTTATGAGTAGTCAGACTTTGGGGAGACGCGTTGAAATCGCGTCCATGTATTTCGCACGGGCAAGATTGGACCGTACCTTTGTTCTTTCAGTTTCATTTTTTATCCTTGGAATAGAAAAATCACAGTTTTGGAAAAAATCGTTCTGGTCTTCTATCGATGTTGTTGAGTTTGAATCCTTTTAAGAAATAACTTTGCTAATATCCTGATTACGCTTTTTCGAATGAAAAGACGGAAATTCGAGATCGCAGCATGTCGCACTTCGTCGCGGTACGCGATCCCCACCGGCAGTCGCAAAAAGACGAGGCCAGTGGAGGAAAAACGTGGAAACTTGGGAAACCCGGAAAGTTGAACGCGCGTGTGCCCGGTAAATCGCAGCTCGCGGAAGACGTCCCCAAAGTAAAATCGATCGTTCTTCTTTTTCTCCGGACACGCGGGAGCTGCATCAGGTTCGAGGGTCGCTCGTAAAAGCCGACCTGGAATGGAACTGTATAAAAGTTGCGCGCACGTTTTTCCATCTCCGTCGGCGGCGGACTTTCCAGCTCGATTTTCCCGTCAATCCCGGCACGTAGAGACGCCCGGGACGCGCTGACAGCGGGAAAAAGCATGAACGTCGCTTAACAAGCTTTCTTTTGAAACATGGCGGTATCGGGGAGACTGTAAATCCGAGGTAGCTCCGAGTATGGGACCGTTTCAGGGCTTTATAGGCTCGTTGTGTATCGCGTTTCTATGACAAAGTCGCCATTTAATGGCTCGGGACGAACGACCCGGCGTTATTGGACATTCGACAGGTCTTTTTGTCCCGGAAAATTATCGTCCAGGCTTTTCCTTTTATGTCGTAAGACGCATCGCTCGCATTCTTTTCCTTTATTGACTATGTATATTGGATGGGTCTTGGGGGTTTTAGTTTTTTTACTGGGTTTCGAGAGTGGGTATTGAATTTATAAAGTTTTTATTGACTTGTAGGAATTGATGATCTTTGGGGGCGAGGGTTTTTTTGGGGGATAGGGAATGAATCTATTGATGTGTCGCAAGCATTTTGATATAATGAAGCCTTCTTTAGGGCCTATTTTTATAAATACAATAAATAAGAGGAAATTTCATACGATTACGAAAATAAATCTTGAGTTGTCGAGAAGCCCCACATCGGTTTAAAAAATGTGATTCCAATAATACATACAATCATATGAAATGATTTTGACAATGGAATCACATTTTCTAGTTAAACTAATAATAAGATTCTCATGCTTTTTGACGTTTAAACAGGCAATACATAATAAATTTTATAAAGACAAAGCATAGAAGGTTACATCTATCAACATAAAAAAAAGCAATTATTTTCAGTTTTTCTCATAGAGTTTTCGAATTACAATTTGATTATAAAAATATAAAGTAAATTTTCCAATTTTATGATTATCTTTTGTAGTTTATTATTTCAAAAAATTAATACGGGGGGAAAAACTTTGAGAGACTAGGTATAAAAAATTGAACATCAAGAAATTTTTCTTGTACTGTGAGTTGAAAACTTGACACGTTGCTATATAAAATTTATCTAAAAAGGTTTGACCTAGAATAATCTAAACAACAAATAACAAATTGAATTTAAGAATATTTAGGAAAGCAAAAATAACTTCAAAAATACGGATCGACAAAATTTTGTTTAGATAATTGATTGTAAAATTGTGATTTCAGATACGTAGAATGGACAAAAAAAATATCCAAAGTTAGTTTTTGGACTTAAAAGTAATAATCGTCGTAACTCAACAAAGACTCAGAAATAATAATGTTTTTGAATATAATAATTTTAGATGTTTTTTAAAAAGAGTAATTTTGAAAATTGATTAACCTCGGACATGATTTTTAAGAAAAAAAAGGAAAAGTACGTTAAAAAATAAAGAAAGATAACAAATTTTTAAGTCAAGCTTATGATCAATATCTTGAGGGCATAAAAAAGCATTTATATTTCAACTTTTACAAATTTTCGATACAGTACCTGTTGAAACGTAAAAATTAAACTGGAAAATGTCATTTTATTTACAAATTTATTTTGTATCATTGTGCCATATGGGTTGTAGGAATTACATTTTTTTTTACAAAAGATTATACAACAGAGGTTACCGAGTTATTTTCGTAATTATGGAGAATTTTTTTTGTATTCAATTTTTGAAAATATTTAAAAATAGATATTGTGAATTTATCGATTCCCAAAAAAATTATTCCTTCCAAAGATCACTATTTTTAACCTTTTGTAGTAATGGTAGTGTTTTTGATATTATTTTTCTTGATTTCTTTTCAACTTTTTTGAGGTTTCGAGCTTTTATTCATGCTACGTTTTTGTAGCGTATTTTTGGTTTTCTACTCTGGATTAATCAAATTTTTTTGAAATTTTAACATTAAAGAATAAGATTGATTGCGATTTGGAAATAACAGATTGGAAATAGTAGTTTTTTTAATTATGAAGTATGACTATGAAATTTGCAAACTCAGCAATTCCGATAGAAATAATAAAAATTGAGCTAAAAACATCAAAAGTCCAACTTTTAGATAGTTAAATCTTTCTATAGAACCATTTATATTAAGAAATATCTAAATAGTTATCATTTTATCAGAAACTGATCTAGAAATTTCCAAGTTATTATATTATAGTTCAAAAATTATGAAATAATTATGAATTCTTTATAATTTATGAAATTTTTTTTCTAATCTATGTCAAAACTACTTAATTAACTAACTTGTGGTTGATTTTTCTTCATTTAAAATTTCAGACAATCGCTTATTCCGGATTTCAGAACAACCTTCGGTTTTTTCTTCATAATTCTGAAATTCACCTCTCAACAATTTCATTTCTCCAATATATTTGCATGAAATGTACTGTAAACTTAACAAAATTAACAACAAAATTAATTTCACTCCACTAAAATTAACAATCATATTCGACAGATATGCTTTTTCACGGAATATTTGAAATTATCCTCGTCTGTATCCATACGAAAATTGCAGCCACCGAATGATCCCGAAAAAATATGTTGAACGTTCGTAATTCGATGGGTTGCTGGAAAAAAGTGGAGATCATTGCAAACGTTTCAGTCCATTCCTGCACTCATTTTGTGTACCTTTGCTTTCATCACATTAACAGTTCTTCTCTGATTTTTCTCGTATTTCATATTTTTCTCACATTTTCCTGTAATAGAAATTACGTAACACGAGTACTGTGGGAACAAAAGGGGGTAGCCCATATTGAGAAAATTTTACAGAAACGTAATAAAATATACAAATTTCGCATTACTACAAAATTAAAAAAATCTACTTGCAAAATTATTTTGACAGCCTACTTAAGAAATCACTAGTTTGTTAAAACGAAGTTTTTTTCTTAAAATCCTATTGAACTTCATATGAGTTATTTTTGTTCAAGATAACAATTCTATTTTAAAAGCTTTGTAAAATTTAGGACCGTCTAAAAATTCTGAAAAGGCGAAAAAGTAAATTTTTGAAAATTTGTGAGCCCCTTTCATTCCAAGACCATTAACTTGATATAATGAACACTATCAAAGACTTTGGCAAGAGTTCGTTTTAAGGATTTGAACTTTCTTTAAAACGTGATGAGAATTTCCAGAGTTAATTTTAGTAAAGACTTCGGTGTTACATTTTTTCAAGCCCCAGTATTTCGATGTCTTCTGAACTGCAAAAAAAAACTGAATGAATTCCTGAAATTTACATTCTTTATGCAGTCTTAAACTGGGTCAACAGGATAGATATTTGCGTAGAAACCGATGGATTTTAAATTACACCCACGAGAAACAGCTAAATACTCATAATACATTCTGATTAATGAATAAATTACGTTATTTATAATTTACTCATTTATTCACAACCATAATATACAAACCAATTTTTTATAATTCCCATTATTTCTCTCGAAAAATCGTCAAAATCCATTGCAAGGAAATTTTCCATCGTAAAAGTGGCTCTCAGAGAATTGACATGTTGGATATTCACATTCAAAAAAGAAGTCAGAAACCCTATAATTCGCCAAATATCGATCGTTCTTGAATATTCGAAGTATTCAAACCCATCTCAAAAAATGTCGACCTGTTTGACAATTCAAACATTTCCCTACCCGTCAAAAATGCACGACATTCGCTGAAAATCGGATTTTACGTCACAGCATCGCGGGGTCAGAGGTGCCAAGATAAAGTCGAAATGGGACACGCTGGCTAAATAATTCATCGGATGAATTATTTCCGTTCCCAGCTCAACCTAACGAGCATCGATCCAGCCAATCACCTCGGGCTTTCTTCCCAGCTCGAGAAACGACGTCTGATTTGGGAAAATAAAAACTTGACGTCGTAACGATGTATTTTCGATGTTGCAAAAACGGGCACGGAGTCACGTTCCGCGCTAGGGAGGCACAAATTTATTCGCCACTCACGCCACCGGCGCCCATATTGTAGGAACGTCACCGAGCACGATTTATCGGCAACTCGGTTTTTGCTGTTTTTCATTGATTCGACTCTTGACATCTATACAGTCGTATCGTCCCGGTTCTCGACCGGAATTATTGATTAACCATGAACCATACGTACGCGCGCAACTTTTTCTGTGGGACTGGCAAATGTTGGTGTCGCAATTCTTGATGAAGTTTCAGTTAAAAACTAGTGGACTTCAAAATTATAGGCCGTTATTATAATAGTTTGTGTAAACATAAAGAAAGCTATTGAAATTAATCATACTGTAATTCATTTAAAACCTTCAAAAGTTGACAAGATGAAAATGAAATACGGAAAAACATTCACCACTGTGTATAATATAAAACTGAAATATATCTTCATGTGCATTATAATGTTTTATATATTCTAACTATAAAATCTAGAGATAACATTTTTAACAATCTAAATTTGTTAGACTTCATCAAGCTTGAGACATTTTCATTTATTCAGAGATATTAAAAATTAACCAAAAAAAAAAAAAAATTATTTCCTACAGGATTTTTGGGCCTTACAGATTTCAGGGAATAAAAATTATACAATTTTTAAAGTCCAGAGTATTCATGTTTGATTCAATTTTTGTGATTTCCACGCAAGTCACTGAGATTAAGGTTTTTTTTTATTACAACTGGTATTTTTTTATAATTGTTTTTGTTTTATCATCTATATATATTCAGAGGATTTGCAAACATATAATGAATTTTTTATAGCCCTCTAGAATTCGATAATCTAGAAATGAAAATTCTGAAAATTTTGTTATATATTTCTACATTGCTGAGAAAATTATACGTAAAAGATTTTCAGTATTTTATAGACATCCAGATTTTTTATATCGTATGTATTTTTATGAAATTTTGTGATATTTTCTGACATTTCAATAGATTTTTAGGATTATACTATAGTATTGCAAATTTCAACGATCTTGAGTCCCTTATAAATTAATTTTGAAGCAAACAGTATCTTTCACACAGATTGATGTAATACCTTTTGGATTTTTCTCGTATTTTTATGTTGTTCAAACCCATTGAAGAATTTTCTATTATGTCTCTGAATTTCTTAATAGGTTTCTAGAATTTTATGCATGAGAACTCAAAGTTTGATGAATTTTTCAAAAAATAATATTTACATTGATACTTTCTGAGTATTAAATAATTTTCAGTATTTCTCGAGTCTTGCGTATTATTTACGGAACCTACGGAGAATTTTTTTTGTATACTTGACGGTTTTTGGTGTTTTCAATCAATTTTCACTAATTTTATAAATTGTTATAAAAACCACTTTCATACAGATTTTTTGTGTTTTATACAGGGTGCGCCATTTCTTATGTCGGTATTGTAACATTGAATAACTTAAACATTTGACAACCGATTTACTTGACTTTACTTGTTTTGGAAACGTCAATTCAGTACAATTTCAACCATGTATCGCTTCACACCAAAAGAACGCGCTGAAATAGTTACTTTGTACATTGAAAATAGTCGTTCAGTTGTGTTAACTCAACGAGCATATCGTCGAAAATATCTTGGCAAACAGGCACCATCTGACAACACTATTCGTCGTTTGGTGTCGAATTTTTGTGACCACGGGACAGTGAAAGATCGCGAACAACCCGTTCATCAACGACCAAGACGTTCAAATGAACTGATTGAAGCTGTCAGAGAGAGCGTTGCCCAAAACCCAAAAGTTTCATATCGTCACCGCGCTCAGCATCTCGGCATCAGTGGAACCACTCTACGGCGCATTTTGAAAGATGATTTGCATTTGTTTCCGTACAAAATGCAATTAACACAAAGAATATTGCCTACAGATCATCCACGTCGCTTGGAATATGGACAAACAATCGCTCGAATAGTTGATACTGAACCTGATTTTTGGAAGCGAATTTTAATGACCGACGAGGCACATTTCAAACTTTCTGGAGGCGTTAATAAGCAAAATTGCCGCATTTGGGGAACGCAGAATCCACACGAGATCCATGAAACGCCATTGCATGACCAAAAAGTTACTGTTTGGGCCGGCGTTTGCGCCAAAACCATCATTGGTCCTTATTTTTTCAAAGAGAACCAAACGATCGATGGAAACCGATATCGGTGGATGTTGGCTCACTATGTCTGCCCACAAATGCGTGAAAAAGGTCTTGAAGATTACTGGTTTCAACAAGATGGTGCGACCTGCCACACTGCGAATCAAACAATCCAGTTTCTGCAACGAAAATTCCCTGGACGTCTGATGTCAAAAAGAGGCGACATTGAATGGCCACCCAGATCTCCAGATTTGACCCCTCCAGACTTCTTTTTGTGGGGTTATTTGAAAAGTAAAGTGTACGCCAGCAAGCCGCAGACCATTGAAGAGCTTAAGGAAAATATTCGTGCCGAAATCATTGCTATACCACCCGAGATGCTCGAAAAGGTAATGGAAAACGCCGCAAAAAGGGCATATTTTGCTGTGAACAATAAGGGCGGCCACTTGATTGATGTTGTGTTCAAAAACTAGTCTAAATAAATTGTAAAGGACCAAACTAAATAAAAATACCTCATTTACAGAAATCGGTTGTTTTTTTTTCAAGTTATTCAATGTTTACATGCCGACATAAGAAATGGCGCACCCTGTAGATTTCCGGTATTTTCGTATTTCTTATTATGCACAGGGTTTTGTAGCTTTTTCTTGCATTTTAAGAGAACGTGGGTGTTTTTCAAATTTTATAGGAGGATGTTTATTTCAAGTATTCAATATTGTAGAAATAAAATTGTAGCCGATTTGCAGTAACGTTATAGATTTTTGAGTAATAAGCTATGTGTATATCGATTTTCGGTGTTATTAGATTTCTTGTACCTACTTTCGTACATATTTTTTTATTATTGAGATTTATTTACAAGGTATTGTACATTTTCTTCCTATTTTCATAGATCGTGTGTATTTATTCAGATTATTCAGAAAAACCTACATTTCTAGAAATCGCTGTTCTAGAATTTAAAGCTAATAAGTAGATTTTCAATAATTTTATAGTTTTGTGGTGAAATCACACCTACATAGATTTTTCGTGACTTGTACATATTTTTTATATTATTTTCTCACAAGTACTTTTACGATTTCGCAATTTTTTTTCATAGCTATCTAGATTTCAAGTATCTATATCAATTGAAAATTGATATATAAGATATTTTTATATTCAATGCTCTAGGAATTCGAAGTTAATTGTTTTCTTCAGACGTTCAAAAAAATTCTGTCACAGAATATTTACTTTAATTTGTATTATTTTCTGAGATTTTGCAAGATTTAAAAGATTTTCTGGTATTTTTCTAGATTTCCACTGTCAATTTCTAGAATTCGATGCTTTAGGGTTCGAAATTTCCCAGATTTGTAAGATTTTCATAGATTTTAATTTTTCTATAGTATAATTTCATTCAATCAGAACATTTTTTTTCATTTTTATTTGCTTCGTTATAATTACCAAACATTATCCATTACGAGCATTTTTTTTATGAAAAAATTCTTCAATAGAAAAAATAATGGCAATTGTTATGTGAATATATAATTGAGAATCCTGAATACTATTCAGTTTATTGGAGTACTTACGTAAAACCATATGTTATTTTCTCAAGATTTTAGTAGGTACATTTCTGATAATTTATATTATTTTCTGCATAATCCTTTATAATGTGTACTTTTTTCATCCACATTTATAAACTTTATTATTTTCACATGAAATAGTAAAATGCTATCCTAGTTTCAAAAAGGGTTTGAACCTCAAAAATCCCCCTCTGCCTACGCGCCTGTTTTTACACAACACAATAAAATAAATAATGTGTCTACTCATTTGCAAAAAAAAAGAATCTACATCTAGCTTTCAATATTCTACGGTTTCAGTTATTCGATTTGACTGCCTAGAAGTACTAAAAAAATTTCTAAATTTTGCTATCAACATATCATTGAAGGTGTTTCCAAAATTTCTTCGATAATTCGAACGAAAATTGAGCATCAAACCTTATTCCTGACCTATTTCTCAAAAACTTTTACACAACAATGTACTAAAAAGTCAAAGAGATGAAGTAGGTCATCACAGAAAATATGTATGCACAAAAAATGCACAAAGCTTGCATGATTGCATAAGCAAAAAATGTTTCACAGGTAGTTAAAAAAGAGTTTATTCATGCATTGACACATTTTCTTTGTCACAAACTTAAAGTGCAATGTTTCTCACGTTTACAAATTTCTTGGGTTATGCTTTGCTCAAAATCTCGTTGAAGAATTCATAAAGAGCATACAAAACAAACAAGTTCACTTAGTTTCCATCCCACTAACAAAATCGATGCTCCACCGAAGCTCCAAAACCCAGACACAGAAATTACAGCGCGTCACGGACAGAATCCCCCAGTGATTTACAGGCTACCTTAAAACGTCATTCATTGCAGTTTCGACCTGCAGATGTTCTTCAATTTAATTACCCCATAATTTCCCGGAAACAGGATTTTCATAGCAAAAAAGCTGTGCTCCTTAGAACAAAGAAAAACTTGGTAGTGCAGCTATAAATTATCTTACAGCAGGTTTTTGAGGATAAAAAGCAAAGCTGTAATTTTCAAAAGGAAAAAGTAACGATAGGTGATGCGAAAAAATTCTAATTTTTTCGAGGGTATTCTTAAAAAAACTCAATCTCTCGTGCATTGGAGATTTACAGGTGATTTTTTTTTTGTTCAGATACAAACCCAACAGTCTTTCGATCAATAACAGGGTTACTATAAATCTGTACTTACAACAATCTCTGCGGCGCTTAAAAATCAAAAGTAAACGTTTGTAACGTTTCGATGGGTTTTTCTTGTTACCCAATCAAACATTAACTATATCCATCAAAATTACATGAAAACATCGGAATCCTAGCTGTTGATAAAGGCAATAAACAAATATTTCATTATTTATATAATTAACGTTTCCCAAATTTATTACAATGCCTCAATTGTGAACCTCTTCGTGATTTCCCAATATTCAAAATACACCACCAAGTCATTTGTCCATAATCATATTATAAACAAATTAAATCGCACATGAATACATATCCTATCTCGCAAAATTCAAATCCATTTCCGTCATCATATCAGATCATAAATTCATAATCCATAATACCAAAAGAAATCAAAGTTAAATATCCCCTCCCTTAAAAATCAACCTAATCACATAACCCCAAACATCAAAATCACAAATCAATTCATCATTAGTTCAAAGAAAAATATCATTGTATAGTATGAAATCACAAAAAAAATCACAGCACATCAATCATCACTAAAAAAATATAATAATTAGCAAATAAATCACAAGAAAAATGTAGATTCCACTAATAAAAAAAAATATATCACAAATCAAATCGAAATTAAAGATTCTGATAAACCCCCAAAAAAATATAACAAAAGCCCCAAGGACAAATCAATCCATATCAACATTCCTCCAAAATTCTCAAATAATTATCACAATATCAAAATAAATAAATCTTAAAGATCTTTCCTTCTGCTGGCCAAGAATAAACGTGATTCCATTCCTTAGCGTCATTCACAGAATAATGTCGGACGAAATTCCAAGTCATAAGCCAAAACTAAATCCAACAGTGGAACAATGAAAGTCTACACGCTAGCAATTAAATGAGTCCCAAAAACATCCTCGAAAATCAAAATCCGGCCTTCACAATCCTTAGAAGGGAAACCGTGGCCAAAATATCCGGAATAGCAAAGCAAAAATACGCCAATTCCGAGAGCATCCAAGATTACCAAAAAAAAAAAGCAAAAAAAATTGAATCGCGACTGTCAAAACAAATCACGTCCCGAAATAATCGAAATCACACAAAATCATTAGAAAACATGGATCCCTGAACACTCGAAAGAAAAAACAAACTCACCACGTCAAATTTGAGCATGCTCCCGATGAAACATTCACAATTTGATCAAAATCACTGGAGTCTATTTAGTATACGAGAACTCTTAGTATCAATATGGACGCCAGAGACGCGCTCGTCCCGAGTTTGAAGAAGAAAGGCATCGCGCATGCGTGTCCATTATAGGGGAACTATCGGATCGATTTCAATCGATCCTTCACCGAGATCATTCAAATTGAAGCCTGGCTACACTTTAAATTACATTACCAAATCAATAACAGTGACAAATCCTATATTGACTCACTCTGAATATCATAATACATAAAGAAACATCATTCATGAAGAAGCATTACATCTCAAGCCAGACTGTCCGTATGATCTTGAGTAAACTTATGAAATTCATTGAATAGAAGAAAAAATTCACTATCGTGCAAAAGTATAAGGACATAAGTGATTTTTTTCTGTGATTGTTTTTATTGTGTTTGACAGCATTTTATGATAGATTCTTGTATATAAACTAAAAAAATAGACTATTTTGTTATGATTTCTGTGAAATAAATGCAAATTGTCTAAAAAAATATTCAAAAATACTGAAAATATCATAACGTTTTTGAATCAAGTTTTTTACATCAATGTGGCTGATGCCCTTACATCCATGTTTCTAAAGTTTTTCGACAAATTACAAAGTTTTTCAGTTGCGAAATTATTCAAAGTCTCTTTTACACTGTCGAACGACGTTTTAACTTTATCTAGATGAAAAAGAATTGCATTACTTAGACGAATAATAATTAGCAAAATAACACGATTTTATGTAAATTAAAGCAAAATAGTCTATTATCTAGTTCATATACAAGAGTTATTCATAAAATGCTACTGAACACAGTAAAAAACAATCACAAACTCAAGAAATCGATTATGTCCTTATACTTTTGCACGGTAGTGTATATAAACTTCAGTGTCTGAAAAATGTATGACTCTTGACTCTAAAAATTGCATTATTCAAAAATCTTGTTCGAAAAATTGAAATATACGTATTTGCTAAAAATCCTTCTTGAAAACCTTTCAGCCCTACGTTCCAGGAGTCGCATAAAAGTTACTAGAAAACAATTGATCAATTTTTATTGAACTTTCGTGATGAAAAAAGATTTGATCGGTCTTGAATTCGGTCATAATAATGAAGAAATGTGTGATTTTTCGTGTTGCAGCTTACAGTTGCATAACAGTATTCGGTCAGCAAGGGCCAGTATTTGTGCAGGAGCCCCCGAGTACCCTCGTGTTTTCCAACACCACGGGATCTCAGCTTAGTTGTTCGGCGCATGGGAGTCCGACGCCGCACGTTACGTGGGTAACCAGTCTCGACCAGAGGCCGGTTACGGCGGTCCCAGGGCTCCGGTAAGTAACGGCACTCGGCGCAAATTGCACCGCAATGAGCGCTCGTTTTAATCACCCTGTAATTTACCCCAGGAAGATCGTAATCCCGACAGAATAGGCTCTGATTGCTCTTATCAAATGCGCTGTAAACGTGGCGCCAAACAACGAAGATTTCTGTCAGAATGCATTTTTCTTGTCTGTGGTTTTAACTGCACCAAATATTTTTTGCGTTAATTTTTACTCGAAAAATAAAAGTAAAATCCTGAGAATTGAGTTCAGGTGAAAATTCTGCGAGGGAATAGTATGGAAAATATTTTTTTAAGATTTTTTAATACTCTTCAAAATTGCAAAGAAAGACGATAATTTTTAGGGTAATAGAAAATCGTATCGAAAATATTGACGTGAAAATTCATCAGTTTAGAAATTTTTATTCGAAACTAAAATATTGTTGGAATTGTAAAATTTCTAGAATATCTCGTGGTTTCTGTAACTTGAGGTATTTTTTTAATCATTATTATCTCCATAATTTATTAATACTTTCTAAAATAAGTCAAATTTTAAAGAATGATTAATATTCTTTGATATTTTCAATGTTTTGAAGTTTTTTAAATTTGCTTTTATTTAGTGCATAGCACAAAATATTTAAATCTTCTTATATTTTTTAAAAAATTAACTAACTCTTTGATTTATTCTTTTTTTTAGTATTATTCGTATTTTTCATATTTTTACAAGCATCACCATGCAAATTTAGATAATATATAAAAATGTGCACAATCTGCATAATTTATTAATATTTTCTGCAAGGCCACAGAATTTTCAAATTTTCCTAGATTACTAGAAAACTTTAGGCTTTTAATATTTTTCCGACTCTTGGAATTTCCCCAAATTTTTGAAAAAATACGAACTATCTTAAACAGCCTAAATTATGAATAAATTTGTTTCATTCATAAGAACTTTTCGTGAATTTGAAATACTACCATAGTTTTTTTGAACGATATTGAAAAACTGGAAACTATTTTAACGCGTATTTTCAAGAAACATGATATCGGATATAATTAACAAAGTTTTCGAACACTTTCTGAAACTGTACACATTTTTCGAATTATTCGAAATATTATCGACAATCTTAAAATTTTCCATCTTCTCAAACTTTTCGAACTTATAAGTATAATGCGAACTATTAAAAACTCTGCAAACTTCAAGAAAATAGTTGAACTTTTAAGTATTTTTCGTGATTTTTTATAATACTTCAGTTTTCTAGACTTTTTCTGTTAATTATCCAGTTGAAAAATTCGATCCCAGGAGCCAAATCGTTAAAAAACAAACTCTTCATCAAATCTTCTTTTAAACTTTAATTCTAGCTTTCAGCCCTTAATTGTGGCCCTCATCAGGAACTAAATACAAAAAATTACACATAATCTCAGCAAATTTCTAACATTTTAACAATAACAATATAAAAAACTCACATATCCTTTCTACATTCAATTCCACATCATAAGGGAGAAACTTTTCAAACTAGGTTGTTAAATTTTTTAAGTTTTTTCTATTAAGTTCAAAAAATATCAAAATGCAGATCTCGACAACATATGACAACAAACGCAATCAACAAAGTATATAAACGTTTTCTTTAATTTTACAGATTTTTTGGACGTTCTAGGAATATCAACCATATCGAAGTTTTCAATATTTTTCAGTGTTTTGAAAAATTTTAAATATCCAGATCATAAGAGAAACAGTTCGAAAAATTCATAAATATATGAAAATATAATACGATTTCTTCAACCCATTTTATCGTAATATTTTTGCACTTTTTTATTTTGTCAGATTTTTATTAAAAGTCAAAAACTTTCTCATTCATAGTTTAACGAAATCTTATTCACACAATCTCGAAAATTTTCTCACGTGATCTGAAATGCTACAAAGTTGATCAATTTTTTAACATAATTGACAGCTTATATAATTTTCAATATTTTTTTATTATTGAATATTCTGAAAATTTAAAACATAATATGTACGAAATTTAATTAAGATTTGCCAAATTTTACAAAAATTTGTCGAATTTATTTGGATTTTTTCCAATATTTTTCAATACTTAAGAATTTTTCGAAATTTTGATTAAACATTGAAAAAATTTTTATCACTTCGTAGAAATATGATAAATGAACACAATCTACAAAATCCATTATGGTTGTCCGAAAATTTTGAAACTGTTTAATTTTCTAGAGCTCGTGACAATCTAGATTATTTTCGACGTTTTTTCATTTATAGCAATTCGTATAATTTAAATCGTAATCCTATCTAATACTTCCCAAATTTCGTAATAATTTTCTGAATTCTACAAAGTTTTTCGTGAGTCCTTCGTTTTTTAAGATGTTTATTAAAAATAAAAAATGTTACATATAATTTCAAAAAATGTGGCCATTCTCACAATTTACAAAGTTTGTAAAAAAAAAAATTCTCAAATTGTACAGTAGTTCAAATTACTAAGGGCTATTTACAATTTTTACAACTTAATTGGGACATTTTCTCGATTTTTTTACAATTTTTGAACTTCAAATGTAGCAAATATCGTGAAAACTTTCTATATTGCATACAAAATTTTCCAACCCATTAGGATCTTGATATTCTTGAGATTTCGCAATACTTTTTAAGTTTCCCAGATGAAAAAAAAAAAAAAAATAAATAAAGAACCAAAACTGAAAAATTTTTGTTTCGCCACTTGTTTTCTTTTTTTTTAATCATGTAAAGACTTCTTTTACCTTTTTTTTGGTTATACCTTCTTATGATTAATTATACTTAGACCTAAAGAAGGTCATTAAAAATGGTCTAAAACATCAGCTGCTAGAATTTAAAAATTACCTGTGATACAAAAAAGAATAAGAAGACTCAAAACATTACTAAAATCCTTGTTATTGTTAACTGTGTAATTTTGAAAAAATTTTTTGGAGGAACTTTTAGGATACTATAATACATTGTTTTTCATAGGTTTTTTTTATAAAATGAGGATTTGACAGTCAGACAGCGTTATTAGTTCACAAGTGATAGAAGAGTTTACTGCACTGAGAAAAATTTTACCATTTTTTCCTATAGTTTGTATGAATTTTGGTGCATCCAGCATGTTCTTTTGTTTTTTCCTAGACACTGAGAAAATACTGATAAAACTTTAGGAAACACTCTTAGGATCCTTCACTGAAAAAAATACTTTGTTACAGCAACCAATATAGACTCGACCAAGATTTTTTTGGTTCTGGCAACAATGAAGTTGATAATAGTATTTATGTCCGCTCCTTTAATTTTCACATTGTCCAAATTTTCTTTACAACGATTACTTCTGGAGCCAATTTTTAATAAAAACAGCAATTTTTTTCTTTTTCTAGCTTTCGGCATATATTTTGCCCTCATCAGGAACTACAAAATTATGAATTACAATTATTACAATTACTTTTAGTGACACTTTCAGATTTATATTGTTACTTACATTCTTAAAAACATCGTCGCACTATGAATCAGTCAAAAACTTCAATGGTCCCATTCTTTTGCCCTTATCAGGAACTACAAGTTTATTAATTACAATTATTATAATCACTTCTTTAGACAATTCCAAGATTTCTATTGTTACTTACATTCTTATTTTTAAAAACATCGTCGAAATACAATCAATCGAAAAATTTTCTTTATAAATTAATCACATTTTCGATCTTTTAATTCATGGAACCATCCTCGTCATACAACACACAACTGAGCAATGACAAACTTCTTGAATTTCTTTAAATTTTGAAGAAACGAACTGATAACTAAACCACGTCATCTATGTATTTATCGTAAACTGAACTCAATAACATTGTATCCTCTTGTCTATTCAATGTATTCTTCGTCCCCTTAATAAAAATCATTTCTGGAATCATTCTTTTCCTGTAATTACTTTCCTTGTCCAGAACTTTTACATCTTCCCATTTAAACTTATGATTTTTTCTGGATCCTGTGTTCAGTTAAGACTGAGTGATTTTTCGTCAAATTCCTAATATTACTCTCAAGTTCCTTAATTCTTGTTTTTCAACACCTTTTTGTCTGTCCCAAATACGTAAATTGACAATCCTTACAATCAATCCTGTAAACAACACCCTGTTGATCTAAACTTTCTAACTTATCTTTTCATCTCTTGATAATATTCATATTTAATTTGTTACTACTTTCATATACAACTTTAAAATTTTCCTTCTTTAATATTTTTTCAATTTTCCTTTGACCCTTTTCTATATAAGGTAAAACTAAAAATTTCTTTCTCTCCCCAGTACAATTTGGATCTCCATTGACCTTTTTATTGAAAATTGGCTCCAGAAGTGATCGTTGTAAAGAAAATTTGAAGTTAATAATAATAATAGTTTTTTCAGTGAATTGGAATGTTTCCTATAGCTAACCAGTATTTCCTCAGTGTATGTATATGCTGTTATCAAAAGTGCATAGAAGAAAACAAAAGAATATGCTTGATACACCAAAATTCATATGAATGCTCAAAAATTTCTCAGTGTGCCTTTACCCTAATTCCACACTTATGACTGGGCCCAGTTAACGATTCCTTGCATTATCGCTTGTCGCGTGGTAAGAATATTTGATTGACGAAGTATAGATTTTGGCGCGACGATGCATTGGGTGAAATCTCCGGAAGCAGCGGGCTACGGAAGTTGGATAGCGCGCAGCCGGCAATAGAGCCACCGCACCTGGGAAAACCATTTCCTTCGCTTAATCGAAACGTTCCTTGCTAAACCGTCGTTTTACTTTACTTGGGTCCACACTGCAACGCTTGGATCCGGCGTTCGTCGTTGAATCGAGTCTCTCGGTTCATCTTGAAACGAATGGAATACGAAATACAGAAGGTGCCGGTGGGAGCGAAAGAACTCGTAGATCTTCATGTGCTTATTCATACGAAATGATGGCTGTGGTTCGACGCGGGATTCGATTTGCATTCTGATGTCATTTCGGTCCAGATTGATGTCCCAGTTTTAATGCCTCGAACATCGGGAGACATTATGATTTACGAGAGTGCAGATTTTACCTGATGGTGTAGAAATTAGGAGAAAAAAGTTTCTCATAATCGTAAATGCGAAATGAAGATGAGGATTGTATTTTATTTATTTTATTTTTTTTATTGATTAAAAACTAAAAGAAAAACCAATGCAATGTCGATTTTTTTCTTTGACTTTAATTGAAATTAGAGTTGTAATTTTTTTTTCATCTTCATAGACATAGAACGTACATAATGAAAATTGGGTCGTCTTTTAATGAAAGAAAGACAGCGATTTCCTGAAAATTCGATGCAATTCCTTGGAATTCAATGGTCCTGTGATAGACAGCAGCAAACGCATCACAATTTAATTACCAACCGGGCTCTTGGCTCTGAAAAGTGAAACGTCAAAGACATTCTTTCCCGAACAATCACGAGAACTGTTCCAATTATTTGCCGTCAGGAGTATGCAATATCGCAACTCCAAACTATTCCGTTTTCTACAAGGTTTCTTGGTTATATACTGTGGATTGAAACACTCGAGAAAGAGAAAATAACTCAAATGCGCAAGTGGAACAAAGACGATTCTATGATAATTTTTTGTTTGAAAAAAACTTTAGGAAATATAATGTAATTATAATAAACATTAAGGTTTATTTGGAAATTATTATTTTCGAAATTTGAATTAACTTTATCTCATGAACGAGGAAACAGAAAAGTTGAACGCAATTTTTTCGGGTGGCTGGTGGTGAAACATGAAAAATTTACAAGAAAGTCGATAATTCTAGTAAATTCGAAAAATTAGTAGACTTACATGAAAAGGTTATTAATTTTGTTGATAATGCTCATTTTCATAAAACATATATGATGTTTATTTTGCTTTCTATGAAATCTGGGAAATTTAACATTTTTTGAAAATAACTAAATATCTTCATTTGCAAAACAGTTTTTTAAAATGTTGCGAAATTTTAATGGTATGAATTACGTTTGAGATGTCGAAGACTTTAGAAAACCAAAATATACACTATACACATATTTTATGATTTCAAGGGTTAACCGCCTTTTTTGAGGACGGTTTGGATTATTTTTTAATGTATATAGCACATAAATTTTTACATGGAAGTTATATTATTGTGATAGAATATTGTCAACTCTAATATACAAACATTATTATTGAATAAAATATCAACAAATGGTGTAGTTATGGTCTTTTCCCAACTTTTTTTTTAAGAGGCTTGCAGTGACTGCAATGCAAATACAATAAGTCAACTGAAATTATAATATCCAAAAGCGTTACATTTTTTAGTGTAACGATAACGTAACGCGTTACATTAATTGACAAGTAACGATAACAGGAACGAGTTCCTTTTTTTTTGGTAACGAGTAACGAAAATCGTGTTATTCATTTCACATTTGTATCATCAAGTTTTTAGAAGGATTTGTAACTTTTTAAAAAATATTTTGAAACTAAGATGTAAGTAATATATCTGTGACTTCCCGCCATAATCGAGAAAGTCACTTGTGCAATAAGGCTTAGTTTACATGATACTCTGATAAAATTTTGAACATTATTGCATGTGTGACTTTCTCGATTATGGCGGGAAGCCACAGATATACTTCCTTATTTTCAGGTAGAAATTGTATAAATTTATAATTTTTGATGAATCAGAGTGAAATATTAGTAATATATGAACAAATATCGACAAATGGTATGCTTTTTAACTTTTTAATAGAAATTTTCACAATTCTAGCAATAAATTTTAAAAATCTGCATATGAATACATAAAAATACTGGAAACCTTAGTTCTTAAAATCTATAGCAGGATTCTTAAAATCTATTGATTATGCTAGAAAACCTTGTGTCATTTTATAAATACAGAAAATAAATGAAGTACGGAAAATAATAGATATTATTTACTATTTTCTAAAAAGCTATTAGATTCTTCGAAAATTTCTGTAATTCCAGAGATCGAGAAACTCCAATTTCTCGAGCATTGAATTCTAATAATATATGTGTATAAAAAACCATAAATATACTGGAAAAATCTTCAATTTTTAAAAATCTGTTGAGAATTAAAAAAATATTGAGGACATTCTACATCTATAAAGAAACTGTTTACTGCAAAATCGATCAAGATACTGAAAATATTTTAAACATCAATTCTAGGAAATCTAGTTCTCGAAATTCAAAGATGTATCTTTGAGAAACTTTAAAATTTTACAACATTCTGTAAATATCAGGAAATACCAAAAAAACATGTATATAAAAATACAAGTATATCTATGAAATACTAATCCCTACACAAATTTCAAAACTAGAGTATCAAATTCCAGAAATTTATACAGAAATATACAAGAAAACTGAACAATCCTTCAAATCGTAGAAAAACTGATGAAATACGAAGGATACTGAAAGAAATATGAATCTATTGAGACACCCGTTTTCTGAAAAATTCTTTTGGAACATGAAAAATTTAATAATCTTCACATTTTAGAGCTCGGAATTTTCGAAATCCATGTATGAAAATTTATATCAAAATGCATAAAGTATATAAAGATACTAGAAAATCCTTGAACTTTTTATGCATCCTTAAAAATACATATAGTTTCATAAAATATTGTATAATACTTCGAATCGTAGAAAAACAGAAGAAATACAAACAATACTCGAAGAAATAAATATCTATTGAGACACTGTTTTCTAAAAATCCTTCGAACATGTAAAATTTATGAAACTCCAAATTTCACAGCTGAAAATACTCGGAATCTATAACAATTGAAATGAAAATGCTAGAAATATATAAAAATACTAGAAAAACCTGTAATATATCTAAATAATATATTATTTATATTATATATGTAATATATGTTAATATAATAATATAATAATAATATAATAATATATGTTGTAATATATGTATACATATATGTTATATTATATATGTAATTACATATTATATATGTAATTATATATGTAATATATCTGTAAATATCTATTGAGACACTATTTTCTAAAAATCCTTTGAACATTTAAAATTTATGAAACACCAAATTTCATAGCTGAAAATTCTCGGAATCTATAACAATTGAAATGAAAATGCTAGAAATATATAAAAATACTAGAAAAACCTGTAACATTTTATAGATCTTGAGAAATACGATTAGTTCCAGGAATACTGAACGATCCTTTCAATCGTAGATGATACATACGAAAAATACCAAATAGAAATAAAAATCTATTCAGATGCTGTTTTCTGAAAAATATGCAATGCGAGGTATCAAAATTTATATCCAAATATAAAAACCAATAATAGAAGCATCTCATCGAAGTCGTTTGAAAGATCTCGTTTGGAGGGGGGTTTTAACCCCTAACCCCCCCCCCCCCCCCCCCCCGTTTGCGTCATCTCTCCGGCACTCTCCTCAGAGTCATACAAAAAACACAAGAACTCGCATTTTCCCAAACTTTTCTGAAACTTTGCGAGTCTCGACAACAAACGCCCACGATATGAGTAACTCGACGAGCCTATTCAATCTCCTTTCGACGGCGCGCTCGAAAGTTGGAGCCCGCCCGAGTCGGGACATTCGTCAGATATTTCCAGCTCTCTCTCGAAAATTGGTTCCTCACTCGGTCAGTACTTGCTTTCGTCGCCCGCGTCTCTCAGTGAAAACGCTTTTCCAGCGGGGCGAAATTCACCGGAAGTTGACCCCGCCGGTGCAGGGGTAGGGGACAGGGGCGAATATGAGAAAAACGCGAAAAAAGAAAACTGCGAAGAAGCGAGGAAACCGGGGGGAGGGAAACGGGCGCGATGGCGAAGACAGCTTTTCCCGGCGTAATTCAACGCGATGGAAAGGACGTTCTTTCGGAGTTGCAGTTTATGATTTTCACGAGTTACACGGGGCTTTTTTCGCCGTCGCCCCGGGAAACGTTTGATTCGCGCAGATGATATTCTTTCTGACGAAAAGTCTGGGATGCCGTTGAATGCAGAATTTTTCGCCCTTCGCGAAAGTCAATTTCGCCAATGTTAATAGAGATGGTGGAAATTTTTTTATATTCCTTGTTAAAATTGGGCGTGGTATTGGCAGGGTGTTTGGTTTTTTTGCCAGAAACACTCTAGGTAGAGAAGAGGTAGTTGAAAGTATTTTTATGTATTTTAACGCAGATTTCTAAAGTAATTTAATGCTTTGTATTGTTAACATTTCTGAATAAAAAGTGAAAAAGCATGTTATTTATCAATTCATTGTGTAAAAATATATATTTGTGCACAAATTACTAACGTTTTACTCTGTTCCATTATATAAATACAGTATTAGGTTATGAATATAGAATTTTTCATGCCATAATGAAAGGAAGTTGAAAATTTCTTATATCTCATTTTCAGAAGATTTCTCAAAAAGTTACAAATAAATTCCTAAAACTTGATGAAGCTGATAAAAGCAATTTTATGAAATAACGGGATGTATGTTATTCGATACCGAAGAAGAGTAACTCGTTCTCGTCATCGTTACTTGTTAAATAATGTAACGCGTTACGTTATCGTCATGGTAGAAAATGCATGCACAGAGAAAAATCGAGTCAGTTGCTTCAACTGCACGTTTTCAGTCAGGAGACGATTTTGTTGACGTTACGAAAATTTGTGTTTACTCAAACTGAAAAATTCCGTTAGCACCATAGTTGTCACTGAAAAACTAAATCATTCTAAGTTAGAATAATTCAGTTAGAATTTCAGTTAGAATTTCTAACTGAAAAAAAATGTTGGAAACGGTGCAACTGAGATATTTAGTTGTGATACCGTTATAACTGAAAAATTCAGTCTTAGGAACTGTAAATTTTCGTTCTTATATGTACGATTTAAAAAGATCATAACAGAAATATAGAAATATGGATGATCGATTACTTTTTCAATAGGCTTTATAGATATTTACTATTCCATAATATCTACATGAATTTTTTCAGTGTTTCATTAATTTGAACTAGATACATATAAGTAACCTTAGTTAAATTATATAAAGTTTAGATAGAATTTCGTAAAATTGGATTCGAGTTAAATTCTAAGGAAAGTTGATTATGACTCAAAACCTGGAAACGTTTTGAGAAAAATTTCAAAACATGGAGAATCTGAAGAAGTTTTAGCAGAATTTGGCATTCAATGGAATGAATGTGGAATCTGAAAAAATTAGAGTTGTTTCTGCGAAAGTTTGAGTAGAAACTAATAATTTTTAAGCAGAATGTGAATAAATCGTATGTAGATTAAAATCTAAAGAAAAATTTTAATAGCTGGACCAGAAATTGGATATCAAGTAATAATTATCATCCTTAAAAACTGAAATACATTTTTAAAAGTAAAAACTGATATACAATGAGTAAATTTGAAAACAACAAATATCAATCCCCACAAAGTTAGGTAGAAACTGGAATCCGAAAAGAGTAGAAGTCGAAACAGAAACTGCTAAAAAAATAATCAAATAAAAATCTAAAAAAGTTTAAGTATTATCTGATCAGATTAAAGTAGATACTGGTATTTGAAATTCCTACGGTCAAATTTGAAGTAAATATTGTTTGAAAACATGGTTCTAGTCTTCTAATAATTCGACCTGAAACTGATCCAGATTCCAGACCCGTCCATGATTAACTGAACCCTGTTATTTACAATCCAAAAATATAACAAAGACCTCTTTTGTTCCCTTTAAAACGTAGCAGAACAATAAAATGTCACGAAATTCTTTACTTTTACCTGCCCTCTTCATTACTGGTACGCTATCACCGGAGCATTTACCTTGTGTACACACAAGATTATCTCGCTGCGGAATAGCATTACGGTTTCACAGTTGATTTAGGATAATTTCTAGCGTTCGTTAACGAGGGTTTAGAAAAGCAAAGTTTTGAAAATCAACATCATTTATTCGGGCCACGGTGTTTCGTGGTTTTCGGGGTTAGAGAAGCTGTGACTCTTGGTCGCTGGCGAAAATAAACCGAATCGATTCTTCGCGAATTATTCAGAGAATTGGCTGCGACGCTGCTATCAACTTACAATGAGATCCTGCATTTCAGAGGAGATTCTAGACAGAGCAACTATTTTGACGATTCCTTCAAATGTCACAAACTGACGTAATTTTTTAGTTGTTGCAACTGGATGTTTTTGTGAAATCGACTGTATCGGTGCATGGAACATAACTTCAGGGTATACAAAAAAATGAACTTTTCAGAATTGAATGATTCTGCAGACAGAAAAAAAATCGCGATTAATTGCCCGGGAATTTTCCACGAGACCGAGCGAAAATTCAAAAGCAAACGAGATTTTCGTTCTATTTATGCGACGGCGCGTACGCGGGGTTCAAGATAAATGACCATGGTCCCGGGTTGGCCCCAACAAAAGCGAATCATTACTCTTTTCTAGAGAATTTCATGTTAGCCATTCGTGGTTTATGGCACTGTTATCGCTATCAGTATCATTTTTGTTGGCGCGTTTTCATCACCGTGGACGCGAAAAAATTGCCACCAGTCGAGAAAACATCTCTGTTTTTTTTTTTCTTTTGCCACTCTTATTTTGCCATGGGTTTGTACGAAAGGGAAGAACCAAGGTTCGCTAAATTTAGAAAATTTTGATAGTGTAGCACTTTTTGGTTTTAATAGTTTTGAGTTATGAATCATGGAAATGAAATGGATGGATAGTTTTCCTGAAAATGTAGTATTTTTTGAGTGGGTTGAGCAGATTTTTCGACTAAAGACTGGATTGTTTACAGGCTTTACAGAATTGATGATCAGGCTGATTTTTTACACTTGATTTCAAGTTTTTTTTACTTGTTTTTTGTATAAGGCTGAACAGTCAGGATTGATTGTTTTTCGAAAGAAACAAATGTATCGGATTTTTTGAATTATAACATTCAGTAATTAACGAAATTTCACATTTTGAAAGTGCAGGCCCGTTCACAAAAACCTGTATTTGAAGGGAAGGGGGGGGGGAAGATTTCAACTTTTATGTAGTACTTGTAGAATTACATGGAATTGAAATTGATTTGGTTTGACCGCACATGGTCCATTCATAGTGTGTCGATAATAAATGTGAGTTTAATAAGTAAATACATTAATTAATTAATCAATAAATAGTCAAATATATAAGGCAATATCAAAACATCATTCGTTTTCCACAACTTCTACTATATATATTGAATCTTTGTTATTTTTTCAACAAATTTAACACTAGCAACTCAATAACTACAGATACACTATTACACTTTTTTGTTAGGACGGTTTGGAGTATTTTTTAATGTATGTAGCACATAATTTAATTACATGGAAGTTATATTATTGTGATAGAATATTGTCAACTTGAATATACAAACATTATTTGATGACAAAAATTAACATATGGTGGAGTTATGGCCCTTTCCTAACTTTTTTTCAAGAGGCTTGCAGTGACTGCGATGTATATTTTACATTTTCACAATTCTAGTAATAAAGTTTAGAAATCTGCATATCAATACATAAAAATACTGGATACCTTAATTCTTAAAATCTATAGCAGGATCCCTAAAATCCATAGATTATGCTAGAAAACCTGACGTGATTTCATGAATACAGAAAAAAAATGAAATACTGAAAATATTAGATATTATTCACTTTTTCTCAAAAAGCTATTAGATTCTTCGGAATTTTCTGTAATTCCAGAGATCGAGAAACTCCAATTTCTCGAGCATTGAATACTAATAATATATGTGTATAAAAAACCATAAATATACTGGAAAAATCTTCAATTTTTAAAAATCTGTTTAAAATTTAAAAAATATTGAGGACATTCTAAATCTATAAAGAAACTTTTTTCTGCGAAATCGATCAAAATACTGAAAATATTTTAAACATCATTTCTAGCAAATCTAGTTCTTGAAATTCAAAGATATATCTTTGAGAAACTTTGAAATTTTCAAACATTCTGTAAATATCAGGAAATACCAAAAAAACATGTATATAAAAATACAAGTATATCTATGGAATACTAAAAAACTAGAGTATCAAATTCCAGAAATTTATACAGAAATATACAAGAAAACTGAACAATCCTTCAAATCGTAGAAAAACTGATGAAATACGAAGGATACTGGAAAAAAATATGAATCCATTGAGACACCTGTTTTCTGAAAAATTCTTTTGGAACATAGAAAAATTTAATGAACTTTACATTACTTTCGAGTCCGAAATTCTCGAAATCCATGTATAAAAATTTATAATAAAATGCTTAAAGCATATAAAAATGCTAGAAAATCCTGCAACATTTTATGCGTCCTAAAAAATACGAATAGTTACAGAAATACTGAACAATCCGTCAAATCGTAGAAAAACTGAAGAAATAAGAAAAATACCAGAAGTAATAGATATCTATTGAGACACTGTTTTCTAAAAAACCCTTCGGACACGTAAAATTCAATAAACTCCAAATTTTACAGTTTGAAACCCTCGGAATCTATAACAATTTAAATGAAAATGTTAGAAATACATAAAAATACTAGAAAATCCTTTAACATTTCATAGATCTTGAAAAATACGGATAGTTTTAGAAATACTGAACAATCCTTCAAATCGTGAAAGATATATACGAAAAATACCAAAGAGAAATAAATATATATTCAGACGCTGTTTTCTGAGAAATATGCAATGCAAGATATCAAAATTTATATCAAAATGTGAAAACCGACAATAGAAGCATTTCATCGAAATCGTTCGAAAGATCTCGTTGGGGGGGGGGGTGAACCCCCGACCCACAATGACACATTGTTCTCTAAACAACCATTCTCAAAATGCTAAACGTACGAAAAACTTCTGCTCAAACAGAACCCAGCCAAATATTCCATACTCCCAATTTTCCAATTCCCGAAAATCCAACTATGACAAACCCACTCTGACTCCTCACGTTTCGAAATTGAATTTTCGAAATATGATTTCCTTCGTAGCATTAGTAGAGGGAAAATTCATGTTTACGAAACTACTCCAGAACGGAATCACCCCGGAGAGAGCTTTTTCTCACGCGATGAAAATTGATCCTTGGCGGGATGCGAGACAAAAATAAATCCCACGATTCGTATCGATCTCGGATTCGTTCGCTCGAAGAAAGCCAAGTAATTGGAAATTTCTCGGAGTTTTCTTGCTGATACCTCAACGGGAAACTAAGGTCCGCGGCGCGATTCCCGTAGGGGCCGAGACAAACAGCGTTTTACCCTCCGTCTGCAGTTTGCGACATCCCGTAATTTTTCTCAGTTCGCGTCATCGTCTCGTTTAGTTAAGTGCGCACGTGTCCCATAGTACGAGGGCATACCCTTCTCATTACTCGCTACGTCTGGATGCCGCTGCACTCATTTCGCGTCAGGAAATTAAACGTGAAATCCTGAAAAATCGAATGCTCACTCGCCGGAATCGCCCAGGACATTAGGCACATGTAACGAACGTTATCGACGTGACTCGCGTTCATTACACCGACGTGTGGAACGGCGATTCGCGAATTTTCGTTATTTTCGTTGGGGGACTTGGTACTCCTATCGAGAGAGTTGCATCACTTAAAATGATAGCACTGTGGGACTGTCAAATTCGCATTTTAACGAAACCCATCGAAAATAGTAGATTCTGGCCCTCTGAATGCTCCTCAGAAGGGGTTTTTTGAAAATTAGCTATTTTTCTTAAGTTATTCAATAATTCAATATTCATCCTTCCATGCATCTCATTCAGACAAGTAGGTAGAGGAGGGTTTTGAGAAAAAAAAAACAATTATTATTTCATGTCAAGTAGAGAACAAAATTATAATAATAAATGATAATACACGTTGTGAAAAAATTATGGAAATATATTAAAGGAAAAAAGTTGAAAATTAATAAAACGTTCGTAGGAATATGTAGAATATATAAATTTCAAACATGGCTCTAACCCAGTAAATAACGCAGAAAATTAATATTTGCGAAAATATGAAAACATTGTGAATCTCAGATCGTCAAATTCTAGAAATTTACACTGAGAAAAAAATTTGGCTTTTTTACTAAAATTTGACAAAGTTTACTTGGTAGAATGTATTTGGTACGATTTGTTAAATTTTTTAGTCAGCTCGGATGCAGCATTTTTGCTTTTTGAATGCATAATATCCAGTTTCGAAAAAAGATGTTCACTCGTTTCAAAAATGTATCGCGTTAAAGTTACTGAATCATTTATTTACATCGAAATACATAAAAAGTATAGTCGTTTCCACCCAAACTTACTGTAATTTTAATTTAAAAAAACGTTTACTGGCTTCCGAAAATGTATTTAGTACGACTTATTAAATTTTTCAATCACATCGAACATGATAGTACTGATGCTCTGACTATTTGTTTATTCCTTTGAAAAAAAAAATTTTATCATTGTATCATGAGTCTTTGGTGAGTTTAACTAATTTTTCCATGAATATCAAACGGAAGAATTGTTGCTGATTCTACTTTCAATTTAGTTGATCGGAGATAAAGCGTTTATTCCGCCGTACCAGGTATTTTGTATAATCGAATACCTTTTTAAATATTTCAAAACATGCGAGTATGATAGTTTTACCTTCCAATTTATTCACTTAAACATAAATTTTCTTTTAGTTATAAATTCTTTATTTATATCTATATTTACATCTCCAATTTTTAATATTTTAACATCAATAATATTTTGTGTTAATTCCAGTATATAATTATTATCACTGGGTAAGTACAATAAAAATAAAATCCTTCATCGATTCCCCAGTGAAAAGATACCAACTTATTTCATGTCATCAGCGTTTCAAAAATCAATATTATGTTTACATCAAATAGCAAGTTTGCATTCCCAAAAATTATTAAAATGAAACTGACTTAAAATTTTGTTGAGTGATCATTAAAGTACAGTAATTGTCACAATACGCTAACGTTGTATGTAATAAACAATTTCAGTTGGATGAATAATATTTATTCTTTCTATACCTAAACATATCAAGTTTAAAAAACTTTATTCTTTAGTTATATCTACTATATTGGATTGGTTGCTCTAAATATCTTTACCATGTACAGGATACTAAAAAAATTTAGTCGAATTTACCGAAACACGATTAACTAAATAAATTTAGTCGAACGTACTATATTTATTTTTTGAGTGTATATCAAACCTATATAAAAGTATTAGAAAATTACTATAATCATGCAAAGTATAAAGAAATACTGAAAGTAATAGGAATGTTTAAAAAAACCTTTTTTCTGAAAAATCTCAATAAATAGCTAAATTCTAGAAAATTTAGGATTCTGAAGCATCAAATTCTGAAAGCTTATATAGCAAAACATAATTATACTAAAAATCTATACAAATTCCAGAAAACACGACAAAATCTTACTTGAAAAAAAACTAAAACAGTAACTTCATAAAACATAAGAAATCTATACAAATGTGATTTCCTCAGAATCTATGTAATCACCCAGAATTAGAATAAATTGAGATTCGCATTGAAGAGCATCGAATTTTTGGACTCTATGTATTAGCATTTAACAAAAATATGAGAAATTTATAATAATACTGATTCGAAGGTTTCGTATATACTAGAAAAATGCGACAAATACTAGGAATTTTTAAAACTTTTTATACTAGAAAATTTACATATAATAATATATTTCTATATTTGATGCTATACTTCATTTTACAAACATTTCAAAAAGAACGCAATAAAAAAATATCCATTCAGTTTGAACAATTTATTCAATTGAAGATTTTTTCAAAAGTAAAAATACTGAAAAAATTTCACATAGACATATTGAATATCTATATGAAAGATACTGTTCTCTGAAACATCAATTTTAATACTTACTCAAAATTGTTGAAAAGTTCAATATTATAGTGCTCATGAATTTCCGTAGGATTCAGCGATCCAAAAAAATACTAGAAATCGATGAATATCTTTGAATCTGTGTGATAATAATTTACTGAAAAATCTATGTTGAAATATCTTCATTTTTAGAACTTTTTTCTAGAGCATCGAGTTCTGGAAAGCTCGAAAGAAATTCATTATAATATCAGAAAATCCTTCCAGTTGTGTAAATATTTCCTCAAGTATTATTAAAACAATTTTGTAACTTGATGACATATTGAAAATCACAAAGATCATATTGTATTATATATACGATAATTAAAAATGTGTGACTCTGGGACTCAAAAATTGTATAACTTTTAACTTCCAAAATGTCAATAATTGAAAAATTATCCTCTTGTTACCATGGTGTCAAAGATTAAAAGTTATAAAATCCCGAAGGAAATACATTTTCTTTAACTCCAGAAACTTTTTCCTGCCTACGCCCCTGTTTGGAAATATTCATTACGTATTTTTTTTATTCTTCCATCACATGCAAAATAAGCGAGGAATAAACAAGAAAATTGCTTTTTCACAATTGTATATGTATAACCGTAAAGTATTCAAAATGAAAATTCCTAAACCTGATTCAATATTTCTGACCATATACCTTTTGCATATTATTGTTATAAACAAATTTCGCTGATCAATAAACAATCGTATTTCAAAAAAAAAATTGTGCACGCCTAGTTTAACAGTATAGTATAGTGAATTTTGATAAATTATAGTATTTAGAATCAAAAATTTTTTCCTTCTCATACAATCTACCACATCTCATAAAAACCAATTTTTTTTGTTCAGGAACCATGTTTTTCACACTAATTAATGTCTCTTTTCTCAATCGTTTGATTAACACGAACTCGGAGAAAAACTTTTATTTCGTTGACCGCAGTTATTTGCCAGTTCAACTTTTGTTTTGCTTGCGATTTGCTCCCACTTCGGATCGGTGAACCGACATTTTTCGTGTGTGTCCTCGAAAGCCGCTGGAAAATGAGACACTTCACACAGCTAGCTGTCGGCATTTGTATGCGTTGCTTTTCCAACGGTTCCTCGTTTTATAGCGTTCTCGTATATTTGGCGGAGTATTGGAACCCCTATCGATCCAGGAGAAAAATACGCGAATGTTTATTCTGAATCGGATTCGGAATCGATGCCTCGCATCACGCAAAAAATCGCTCACTTTTTCGTGTTACTTTTGCGTGTAACGAGTTTTGCTGTTGTATTGCTATGTGAAACTTTTATAATTATTTTTATATCCGATATTTTTTACATATTCTAGAACTTTAATTGTTTGAAAATTCTATATATCCAATAATTTTTACATGATGTATGTTTTTTTAATAATAAAATTCGTATGTGATATAATGATACATTTAATTTATAAGAATAGAATCTTTTACGTTGAGATTTCGAAATTTTAAGAATGATTTTTCAATAAAATTTTAGTAGTGTTTGCAGACAAAAAAAATAGTTTTTAGTTCAACTACGTAAAACGTTACAAAAAGAGAAGGTAAAAATTGCAGAAATATGTGATTTTGAAAACGATTTTTGATTTCGTGATATACGAATTTTGACTTTCACAATGCATTATTTTGAATTCTTGAAAGATAAGGATAAAAATATTAAAAAAATTTTTCACGTGAATTCAGATACTTATGAATAACCAGTTTTTCGGTGTGTTGAAAATTATAATTTTGTAAACCCTTTATTGAGAATGATGCCCACATTCAAAAATTGGAATTCATAATGCATGAATATTTTAGGATTTTCATAGATCCGATGCTTCAAATTCTAAAAATTCAGAAGATATACAACATAATAAACTAATTGCTTTTTTACATTTTTGTATCGAATTGAAAAAAATGGAATATCTGATTGGTAGAATCTTCAAATATGAAATTTAGGATAAAAGCGTGCTATTAATAGGATTCTAGAAATCTTTGTAATTTTTTGAACTCATGAGGATTTCCATTTATTAATTGCTGTATTCCAATATTCCAAATATTTGAGCAAAAAAAAGTCTGTAGCTTTGAAGTCCCGGGACGTTTATTCGAAAAATTTTGTATTAAGCTTTCCAGACGAGAATTCTAGAAAATTTCTAATTTTTTTGGTTTTCAAGCTATGATAGAAAAATATTTCAATCCAGCAATAAAAAATGTTCAGTAGAAGAAATTGAAATAATTACAAAACTAGAAGCTAAGAATTATTCATTCGTGATTAAGAGTTTGCAATTTTTAGCATTCAATACTTAAGTAATGTCTGAAATTTTAAAAAAACTCAGAATAATAAAGAAAAAATACTTCTTGCTGTATTTCTGATAATAATGAAAAAAAGTAACAAAACTTCTGACGTTCTGAGTTCAAATTAAATTGCTCAAATTTATCACTGAAAGGCTCGTTATTGATCTATTCTACTGGTTGACTCGTTATTGAAGTACTCGACTGATTACCTATTTATTGACTTATTCCACTGATTTACTTAGTAATCGATATTCTTCTAAATTGCTGAAAATAATTTACATACATCACTGGAAGACTTGTCATTGATCTATTCTATTGACTGATTAACCATTTTCATCATCATTTTCAAAGCACCCCACTAACTGAAAAATTTTTACAATATCTTTTGATCAACTTTTAATATTGTTTTCAAATAGTTTAACAAAATAAATATTTAATAATCTTAAAACAATATTAGTAAAGGAAAATGATAATTCATGGCCTCGTTTTTTGAAGTATGAAAGAGGTATTTTTCATTTTTCCGCATATAAAATACAAAATATACTGAAAATACAATAAAAATACTGAAACTAAAAGAATCATAGAAATTAAGTACAATACCTTGAAATTCCATAGCAAATAAAAGATCAAAGTAAACAGTATGAAAAACTGCTTTTCACTCCTAAAATTCAGTCCCAAATCAGATAATTCTATTGTCAAGATCAACATGGCTAAATTTTCAGAAACTATTGAAAGTTAGATTCATGCACATACGCTATCATTGTTATATAATGTGGCTATAGGTTTTTAATGAAATTATAAATAAATAAATCGAAGTACAGTTTTTCCCATATCCTTGAAATAAGTACGAAATATTTCATAACAGCAAATTCAAACTCGATGAATTATTGTTTCAGGCAACTTCTGGGCAACGGAACTCTGTATTTTCCACCATTTCTGGCTCAAGATTTCCAAGCAGGTATACACAATGCCCGCTACAGATGCAGAGCAACCAGTTCTGAGGGCACTGTATTGTCACGAGAAGTCACACTTCGTGCAGGTATTTACCAAACACCACTATAATTTCACCCTTAATCTCCTCAAACAGTAATTATCGAACTGAATTTACAAATAAGGTTATACATGTAACGAAAAAAAGCAGCAGTATAAGTGTCTGAAGAACTTCGACAAAATTCCATTTCACCGTCGATAGATATATCTCAATCAGCGCTTGAACGCTAACTTGACATATGATCGATAACTCGTTATAATTTTACATTCAGAGTTATCCAAACCATGATGCTCTGGCGAAAATTTCTCTTGCTTTTCCCCGTCAATCCCACTTTTAAGTTGTCTATTTATGAGATAATTGAAATCGACGTAATGACCTGCACCCGATTTAGCGGAGCTTGACGCTACGAGTTCACGACCTTTGAACTCTTGCTGTAAAACAAAGTGATACCAAAGGATTTTACAATAGGGTCGTTTAATTTCAAGTCGTCCAGGTGATCCAGATTAAGTATTTTTTTGCGTGGAAGCCTTCATACCGAAATAAATAAGACACGTATTTTTCTGTTCGCTTGAATTTTAGCTATTTTATCATAGGAATTTTAGATCATCATAGAAGTTTCAAACTAAATGAATTTTTCAAGAGAAATCTGGATGAACGTGATCGCGAAATTATCATGAAAATTTTGTCTACGTCTGGATTTTTCATGAGTTCTTTGAAAATTCTTTCTCTTCCGTTTTTCCGACGCTCCTTGTTTTGATCGGAATTCAATTTCACGTCAAAGCCATTGCCCAAGACAAAACCTTCCACTCTGTAGAAAATTCAAGCGCTGAAAGGAAAAAAATCGCGTTTGGGTTTCGCGGCACGTCGATAGTCTGGGGTATCGAGCTCCTGAGAATCCTTATTGCGAGGATCAGTTTAAAACGTTAACTCGGGAATCGAAGCCCCTCGTATCAGAAGGATTGGGAAATTTTGTATTGTCATATTTTGACTTAACGTGAGCTGAAGTGGTGCTTCTAGTGGTTGAAATGCAGAGCTGAAATGACGATTTTACTGTCCAATGTTTTTCAGGAAATAGGAAGATTTATGTTTCAATAACTATGATGTTATGATATTCTATAAAAATATCATTATTGTTGAATATTTATGTGCAGGATCTTAGGCAAAAAACATTTTCTTAAGAAGTTTATTGGAGTAATTTGTTTCTCTCCGAATTTTATAATTTTTCATACTTGACGGTCTGGTTTTTTAAGTACTATATTTCAAATTTTTGTAATTTCAAGTTATTTATCACGAATAGTGTTAAGAATCGCACCTTTTTAATTTTTGTTATTTTTCATTAATGCCTTTCAATTATGAAATCGGAATATTATGACTTTCTAGTCACTAGAGCTTAGATTTTTCTTTTTTTACAATGCTATAAGTATTTTCTTCTTATCTTCGGTATAATCAGAACTTGGCGGATTCCCTGATTCTTTCTAAAACTCGATGCTCAAGGGTTCAAGGTATTAGAAAATGTTTATATTTGTATACATGTCAAGTATTTTCATGGATTTATTTATTATATATTTTTAGAATTCAATGCTCTGGGAATCAGAGTTTCAAGGAGTTTCGGTATTTATATGAATTACTAGCTGTACCTGGCAGACGTTGTCCTGCCAAAGGTACATTGATTATAGTAAGAAAAACGAAGAGACAAATAATATACGATTTTTTTTGTCATTTATAGAGTTTTCTCCTCAAGCCTTTCAGTGTCAAAATTGTAGAATCATTCAGACTGAAATGTTATTTAGAGTATTAACGTACAAATGAATAAAAGAGTATCTAATATATTATTTTCTAATTGAAGTCATTCAGAGTGATTTAAAGATCGTGGCGTGATAATAATTTACAATAATTAATTCCCATTTGGAATATATTTCAGAAAGCTTTCACAGTTTTTTTAATTTTTTCGTAGACCATCAAATTCAGGAATGTAAAATTAACATTGT
Source organism: Platygaster robiniae (assembly GCA_028476575.1). Classification (NCBI taxonomy): domain Eukaryota; kingdom Metazoa; phylum Arthropoda; class Insecta; order Hymenoptera; family Platygastridae; genus Platygaster; species Platygaster robiniae. The sequence goes on along the minus strand of CM052025.1, from coordinate 26,477,898 downwards.
GGTCTCATTGTATTCATCAATAATCGTGAATAAATTTTTTGTGAATAACATGTAAATAACATCTAGACAACAACGACAAAGTATTTAGCGTACTACAAACAATTTTTTTAAATTAGGGAATCCAACTATGCGAATTTTAGGATAGTCTGTAAAAAAATCTGAAATGAAATTATTTTATTTGCATGTAAACTCTATACTTGTGAAATTTTTTTAATTATTTGATTATCAGGTCTTTCAAAATTGAATTAATGAATTTCGGAATCGTTGTTTACAAAATATAAGGCATCAAAATGTTTTATGATATAATTACTGTTATACATGCATTTGTGAATGAATATTAATCTCAGAAAATCTCTTTTGAGTTGTATAGCAAACGAGATATTTATTTGTTAATCAGTAGGGTGAATTTTTTTCATTTAAAATAATTCTGAGTCACGAGTGTATTACCTTAACATGCATTCTTCTTTTTTTAATTGTTTAGTTATTCAATCAGAATTTGAAATTTTCCATCTATTCACAAATTTTTCTCAATAGATTTTAATTCAAAAATCTGTATTCTCCTGTATACAAAATGATTGCAACTTTGATGTTATTATAATTGATAATCCTGAATATTGTTGACTTTGAGTTTGTACATGAAGTCATTTGTTATTTTTTCAAGTTTTTAGTAGGTACATTTTTGATCATTTGTACTTTTATTTCATTTTTCCTGCATTATCCTTTAAAATCTCTATTTTACTCATTAACTGTTATAATTTTTAGTATTTCTACATGAAATAGTAATTTTATCCCGATACGCGCCTGCGATTGATTTTTGTAAATTAACAAAAAGTCACGTCCTAGAAACAACGGATCGGAATTTTAACATCGACGGATTCATTCGCAATTTCCTCACGAAATGAAACGTCTCTTCAAAGACTCTTGGAGTAATATAAGGACAAAAGCTTGACGAAAAAAAGGAAAAATATTAACAAGACAAGGAGAAAAAAACGGGGGAAGATCTTCGTCATCCTGGTTGCTCTCTCGGCACTTTTCCAACGTTTCTTCAGGTCGGTCCGTCATTTTCATTTCGCCGGCGAAACGAAAGCTGTCTTCTAGAGTCTCGAGTGTCTCATCTCGTAAAGTTAGACTGTGAATGCAAATCTTACGACTCATCATCGCACTCGGTGTCCCCTTTTACAATTTTTCCTAGCGCCCTTCATTAAAACACATTCCCTTGACTTGTAATTACGAGTTTAATTATTTAAACGAGTCAAACTACGCTTTTTGAGTTGCGATCATCGAATGAGTTTTAGATTGGACGTTTGTTTTTGGTATCTTCATATTCGGAATTGATTTAGAAACTGATGTAAACATGTCTAGAATTTTTGACTGTAGCTCAATTTTTTTTCAATTCCCTTAATTAATTAAAATTCAACGCTGCGGACATTGTGATGAATTTAAATTAATTCAGAGAATTGAAAAATTAAAGTGGACGAATTAAAAGTCTTTAACACAATACTTGATTTTGTTTTGTGTTTTGTGTGTACATTTGCAGAGTAATATGGGTCGATTTCCGTCATTTGTAAGAAGAAATTTTTGTGACTTTGATTTTGTTATGGATTTCGTAAAATGAGACATTGAAAATATAATTGTTTAATCAGCAATTTTATTAACATTCGAAAATATATCAATATGATATAATTTTTTTGTGAATATTCATAAACTTATAGAGTTATAAGCGATTGTTTTGAACTGAAAATTTTTTCGCAAATCATTACCATTGTAGATTATTCGTCAACAAATTCACTTTCGAAATTTCCTAACTGCATAGTAGAAATTTTTGTGTTCTGCAGAATTTAACGTTTCATCTCAAGTGTTTTGAAATTTTTGATTATTAAATATGGAATCCAAAAAACTTTCTATGATTTTCAAAATTGCTTGATTGTTTTTAACAACAAAAAAAAATACCTTGATACATTAAAATGTAAAGGTTCACAAATATTGAAAACATTTGAAAATTTTAAAGATTTGATGATAATCAAATTCGTTTCTGCAAATAGGAAGTGAAAAAAAAGTTTTTCTTGGAGCTGTAATTTTTTTTAGCAAATAATTTAGCAAAATTTTAGAAATTTTTGATTATTGAGTATAATATTCGAAAAATTTAAATGAGTTTCAAAATTGTTTGGTTGTTTTTGAAGAACATCAAAAAAATTAAATAACATCGAATAAAATCGAAAAACAGTCCACAGTGTTGAAGTTAAACTCATTAAGACAATTGAAATTAAAGTGAACAAGTTGAAAGTCTTTTATACAACATCGAAATAAAATCTTGATGCATTGAAAATAAAGGATTCAAAATCCTTGAAAATATCTAAAAATTGTGAAGATATTATTATGAAAATCAAATTTTCCTCTGCAAATAGGGAGTGAAAAAAACAATTTTTTTCTTAAAGCTCTACTTCTTATGAAATTCATCAAAAATTTATCATGAAAAATCGGCAAAAATACGTATTTTATAATAAACAATATGAATTATATAATATACAAATCCTACAATAAAATATTTGTGATGATTTGAAATCTTCAATATATTTCTCGATTTTACCAATTTTTTCAAATAATTCATGAGTTTTTAAAATGATGTAGATTTTTTTAAAAAGTTTTGTTTTGCGAATTGACAGAATTTTAAGTGATTTGAGAAAAAATTTTCGTTTACAACATTTTTCATACTTCTTAAAATTTTTTTTGATATAGTAACTTTTAGTAGAGCTCGCATAGAAAATTAAATATTAAAAAATATTGAGAAGCCTTTGAAAGTTCTTAAGATGTTATGAAAAATTAAATTCTTCCTTTGCGGAATCGAAACGTAAAAAAACGAGTTCTTCTAAAGCTCTTCTTCTTGAAAGCTTCTGTAAAATTTTATCATGGAAAATCTTCGAGAAATTTTCAGTTCACTTCATAGAATCTTGAGAAAGGATTTTCCTTATTGTGTCGCGAACTAATAAAATATTTATCAGGATTATAAATCTTTCGTAGAGCTTCTTTATTTCCTAACTTATGAATTTCCAGAATTTTAAAGGTATGTTTTTGAACGAAAATATCTCTTGCGAATTCATACATTTCTGAATAATTTTTTAAAAAATCCCCCCCCCCCCCCCTAATAATTCTCGTAAATCAAAGATTTTTAGGAATTTTATAACTTTTCCTTTTCATTCAAATCATTTTGAAAAGTTTTGATAAACAGGATTTTCAAAACTTTCAAAGTTTTTTTCGAGGTATTGGTTTTTGTTTGTTTTTTTGGCAATATTCAAAAAAATCTCGATACATTGAAAAGTAAATATTCAAAAATATTGAGAGAGCTTTGAAAATTGTGGAAAAGCTATTTCTTGTCTGAAAAATCACGTGCGAAAAAACGAGTTTCCTGAAAGCTCAGATTCTTCTGAATTCCAGTAAAATTTGATCATACAAAATCATACAAAAATATCTTTTCAAGATAAAAAATATCCTGATACCAAAAATAAATTTATTATCGAGGCTGTAAAAATTGATAATTTTATCAGTAATTTTCGAAAACAAATGTCCACAGAAAAAAAAATAACAGTTCAACATTCCATGAACTTCCCAATACAATAATTAAAAAAGTGATTAAGTGGTTTTAAATTTCATGAAAAATTTAACATATTTATGAGAATTTTACGAAATTCTATGATGAACAGAGTCGCAATTTGAAGTTTCTATAATGATCAATTTTTTCGATATTTTTTTAGTTTCGAGATAGAGTCTAAATTGTCATGAAAAAAACTCCTACTGAAATAAGAATTCAATTTGAGTACTTTTCCCGGGAAAGAAACTCGAGTCAGTTTTGCGGAGAACGACTGTTTCTAAAATGACAGGAAATACAATTTTTTACCGACATTATTCGCCGCATAATAAAGTCTTATCCTTGACGTGGCTGTCGTCGGGTCCCAAGATGCAAGATGATGTATAGGAGCAATTTATCCGGCCGCAGCGTGCCGCTGCCTCTCCTTGGTATAAAGGACATTCTCCATTTTCATTCTCTGCCTCCAACGTAAAGTCTTCTATAATGTAGATTGAAATAAATCATGAATGATCGCTCGGTGTCATACCCTGGTCACGCAATATCTCACGGTTCGAAAAATCCCATCTAAACTTGCATAGGTCAATTTCAATATCCAGCTGAATCACATTTTTCATTCATCAAATGAATCTCTCATTTTTTATAAAACTTTAACGAGATTTTCTATGTTCAATATTCATTTACAAATGCACGTAAAACTGAAATTATGTCAATAAATATTTCTGGTGATTTATATTTTTTAAACGAGTCAGGAATTGATTATTTTAATTTCTTACTAAGGAAGAAACTTTGATAGATTTTCTGTATCTTTTTGAAGAATTCTTCCATTGTGTACCAGAAACATTTTTTCACCTTGAAAAACATTTATTTCTGCTATTCAGTAGTTTTTCATTGGAAAAAAGAAGTAGTTCAAAAAGTTTACAATTTTTTATTTCTTCTAAGAGAATTTGATGAAAACTCATGCAACCAAAATTTTGATATCTTATTACCTTGAAATTTTTACAGTAATGATTTTATGTATGCTTAATAATCGACTTAATTTTTTAACCCTTCTTCGAAAATAATTCCATTACCGATACTTTTGACAGGTTTACAGATACCAAGATTTTTGATATTTTAACAGTTATTACAACTCTAATTTTAAATTTGTTTTAACAGTTACCAAGATATTTATATCTCTAAGTTTATACAGTTTAATAATTTGAACAGTTTTTAAGTTTTCAACCATTTTGAGCATTTGGACGGTTTTCTGACAATATTGCCAATTTTTATTTTTAACAGTTGAAATCAGCGGAACTCGATCTAAGTATTGTCTGTTTTAAACTAGCAACATCTTCAAGAATCGTTTCAAATATGGAAAAAGTCAAAATCCTCACAAATTGTCCTAAAATTATCAAATAGATCAAAAAACAGCATTTTTAGATGTACAGTTTGTAAGAATTTGGGCAGTTGAGACATTTTCGAAATTTTTTTACAATTCCGATAATTCTGACAGTTTTTCATTAGAATTTTTGTCGTTTCGACTATTCATTTAGAACTCATTTAATATATTTATTCATACTGTTACTTCGTTTTTATACTATTAAACATGCCAAAACAGTCAAAAATAAAAAAAAATAAAATCACTGCTAATAAAATCATAGAAATAGTTCACAAAACGAGTAAAACTAAAAAAAAAGGGTTTGAACTCTAAAGTAAATCGAATTAAAGAAGTATGTGTCATAAAATTCTGAAATTTTTAATTTCCACGATTTGAAAATCAATATGACCTCACACAACGGAAACTAAGAATAATGACTGTTATTAATTACTTTATTAGTTAAGTAAATAATTCTTAAAAAAAAATTATAATAATTATGATAATTTTATTTTTTTAATTGCTAGTAGTGAAATTAAAAATCCCAAACGTTCTATGCTTTTAGTAGTTTTTGTTTCTTTGGCAGTTTTAAAAAATTTTTGATAATGCTAACAATTTTGACTGAATAACAAAAAAAACAGAAGTATTTACATTTTCGAGGCTTTTTTAAAATTCAGTTTAATGAGAGTTTATTTTCTCAAAGATTTTGATTCATTGGCATCTTCAACAATTTAGACGGTCTGGAACAAATTCATAGTTTCACATTTAAATAATTTATAAAATTTCGACAATTTTTACATTTTGAACCATTTCAAGCATTTTAATAGTTTTCTCAAAGTAATGGCATTGATTCATAACGTTTGAAAAAATTATTTGTCTAGAGCCATTAAAGTGTAAGAATTGTGTAAATATTGCATAAGTTGAAAATTAATTAAACCCTCGGAATAAATAAAAAAAAATTACAAATTTTGTACAAATTCTGTATGAATTGTTTTGTAAATTATAAATTGTTCTAAAACTATCAATAGCTCTAAAAAACATTTTTCACAGTTTAATTGATTATTAGTTTCCAAAGTTTAAAGTCGAACAATTATTCTTAGAAAAGTCCATTCAACTTGTTGTAAATCGTAAAAATTGTCAAAACTGTTATAAACTATTCTAGAATCAAAATAATCAATAAAATCCTTTATTTTATGAATCGAAACTATTCAAACAGTAAGATGAATTTCAAACTCTGTCTGAAAAGATTGAAATTATTTAAAAACTATTGTAAGTTTAAATAAATAGTATTTGCTAAGTTCTACCAATCAAATCAGTTTTCACAGTTCTTATACTTAAAACATTCTCTACCATTTCTACAGTTCATCGACAAATTGAAAGAAATTCACAGTTTACACAGTCAATGAATCGTAACAAAAATTGTTTTTTGTATAAAAGCAAAAACACGCTTATTTCAAAATTTCATCTAAAACCTCTGAGACCTCGTTGGCGTAAAAGTTTGGTCTGAAAAACCAGTGATTAATAATCCAGCTCGTGGAAAGGAAACATTTCAAGTTAAATGAAAAATCCAGTCAGGATTATAGTGAAAACGTTGGAGGGAAGTTTCACAATTGACTCTTGTCGGCTCGGGGGCTCGTCAACTCGAGCCCGCGACTGATACTACTCGCTGGTCCGGCCGCCGTAAAGTGAGCCCGAACGAGCGCATGAAAGGCGATGAGAACTTATCTGAAATGACATCGGCCAGACACTCAAAACTCCAAGGGGCTTATATCTAAAGATAGAAAGGAAATTTTAAGGGAAAAAAGCGAACTTCATTGTCAGGCGTGCGTACATATACGAGGCTAGGCGACCTGACAGCCCTCTTCACCGACCCTTACTTTTGCGCTCCAAAAGCTCTCTAAAACCCGCACAACCTTCCTTGCATCAGGAAAAAAATTAATTCGAATCTACTCGACTGCCAAAGAGATCTAATGGTGTTTATACAGGGGATTCGAAGTCGATGAATTATTGGAAAGTACCCTGATTTCTCATTGATTAACTGTCTACACTGCAAATAATTTCGTAACTGAGAGAACACTAAAAATACTCAAAACGATTGTAGATGTGAAAACTGTAAATTATTTCATCAGTCGATAATTATATGCAATAAAATCAATTAGTATAAAAATAATTCATTATAATACTTAATATTTAACACCAGTGGCGTAGGCAGGAAAAATTTTTGGGAGGGGTTTACTGAAAAATATTTTTTCTTCGGGATTTCATAATTTTGAATCTTTCACGGTAAGGTTACAGGAGGGCGATTTTGGAGTATTTTACATTCCGGAATACAAAATTTCTACAACTCTTGGAATCCACAGTAGCACATTTTTCATGTTATTGAAAAATAGAATTTGATTTTTGTAATTTTCAATGTGTAATTGAGGTTTCAATTATTTTTTTCTGAAACTTTTTGTATTAATACAACTTTAAGGATTACTAGATATTTAGTAATATGGATTTCTCTCCCTGAGAATTTCACCTTTTTAATTTTTGTAATTTTTCATTCTTTCACTTACGAAATCGGAATATTATGACTTTCTAGTCACTAGAGCTTAGATTTTTCTTTTTTTACAATGCTATAAGTATTTTTTTTTCTTATCTTCAGTATAATTAGAACTTGGAGGATTTCATGATCCTTTTATGGATTTCTTTATATATTTCTAAAACCCGATGCTCAAGGGTTCAAGATATTAGAAAATGTTTGTATTTTTACACATGTCAAGTATTTCCATGGATTTATTTATTATATATTTTTGGAATTCAATGCTCTGGGAATCAGAGTTTCAAAGAGTTTTATATACGTGGATTCGAAAAGATTTGATGTTTTCCGTGTGAAAACGCTGAAGAGTTCGTTTCCTTTCCTGAGACAAATTTTCAAAAATAAGAATTTCTATTCACTTCCAAGTTCTCGCTTTGAACAAAATTGTTTATGCGAGTTTCTTCTGAACGTTTTTCAGTATACTTTCAGCTTACTTGAGTTTATTTTTCAGTAAGGCGTCGATAAAAGTTGGGGCTGCAAGTTTCCAAAACAAGGTTAGAAACTCAATTCTCCCGAATGGTACTTTTCTTCGGTTTCAACTTTCGATTCAAAAGAAATAACGGGTATATCGGGTCCTTTGACACACGACAAAAAGCATGTCATTCGTGTTACGCCGTTGAAAGGGTTCTCTATGCAAACCGTATTTCATTACAGTAAAGTGGGGCTGTGAATGTGCGTTCGTAGCGGAAGCTGCTGACTTTCACGGAATATTAATAACGTGCAGTTTTTCTGCAATGCCAGCGAGAATTTTTTTTCGCGATATGAAATTGACAAAATTGGATGTTATATTAACGAATCTCGTGCTCGAGGACCTTAGCGAGGAATGCGATCGATTTCAAAGGGATGAAAAAAACTTTACTTTTGATCTAAAACAGCTTTCTTGCAAAAAAAAAAAAAAAAAAAATATTTTACTCGACAAAAATTATAGCAATTGGAGTATTACAGGCATGATGGTTTACGTTGTTTTTACCTTTTTTATATTTTTTTATGATTCGCCAAGTGAAAAAAATTAATTTTTGCGATAAAAATAATATTTCTCACCGACAGTATTCTTTTAAAGAATTTCAGCAGTACATGCATTATTTTGATAATCATATTGTCCATAATAATGATAATTATTTCAAAAAACTCCAAAGATTTAAAGACACAATATAATATTCTCAATTTTGTTTCTGTACATATAGCTAATAAATCACACAAGATTAGTGAAGTTTAATTATTTTCATTTGAATACTGTGAACATAGTTTTTTGTCGTTTCTTGGAGCTTTTTGAATTTTCTTGTGGTTTTTCAGTTGATACTAATTTTTTATAATTACACTGTAGTTGCTTGTTTTTTTATAATTTCTTACAGTTTCATTTAGTTTATGTATATTGAAATTTGGTATATTATAAATTCATGGATTGAATACTTTTTAAATTCATATAAGTCCATATTGGAGGTGAAAATTTTTGCGGAAATTTTCAGGAAGCTAGAACAACTCGAATTCCATATACGTGGAGAACTAATATAAGATGAATTTTTGTCAAACTTTGAAAGATGAAATAATTATATTATATTATATTTATTACACTTATTCGTATTTTTCATTCATATAACTTTAAAAGAATAATTTTTTCAAACTAGGAAAGATACAATTGATATACATTTTAGGTGAAGCTTTCGTCGAAATTTTTAGAAAGCTAGAAAAAGTCAAAGTTTATATGTGTAGATGATAATAATTTTTATCAAACTTTCAGGGATGAAATGATTCCATTACATTATTTTTTCAATGATAATTATATTGATCAAATTTATCAATTTGTTTTCTATTTAATAAACTTTGAATAAATAATTTTTATCACAATTTTAAAAGACACAATTTATATTGTATGTGAATTTTTTATCGAAATTTTCGAACAGTGAGAAAAACCTATGTATATGGAGAACTAATACAAGAATAATTTTTTTTTAAATTATAAAGATTAAATACATATTCACATTTTTCTATACTCACGCTTTTTATTACACTCATTTGTATTTATTTATGTGATATAACTTTGAAATAATTATTTTTAATAAACTGTGAACCATACAATTTATACTGATTGCGGGAGTGACTTTCGCCGAAATGTGTAGAAAGCTAGAAAAACTCAAAGTTTACGAGTATGGAGGACCATAGATAATACTTTTTTTGAAGCTTTCAAAAATAGAATGATTAAATTACATTGTTTTTACAATAGTAATTATATTTATTACACTTATTATTATCAATAAAAATTAATAAACCTTAGAAGATTAATTTTGATCAAAACTTCCAAAGACAGAATTCATATTGTATGTGATTTTTTTATCGAAATTCATTAACAGCTTGAAAAACTCACAATTTCAATATATGGAGGCTATAAAAAAGGTTAGTCAATACAAATAACTACGAAAACTAGAAGTAAATTCTGAAAAGTATGAAAAGTACGGGGAAACTAAGAAAAAATTAAGAATACGTGAAATATATAAAAAACTTATGAAAACTACGAAATAACTATAAAAACAATAAGAATACTACTTATACGTAGTTTCCTAATTTTTTTTGCAAAGGTTGTCTCTGCGATAAAAAAATTTTATTTTCACTAATGACAGATGTTTGAAAAACAAGTTAAAATTTAATCCAGCAAGTTTGCAGTAGTCGAGGGAGAAAAAATCTATACTTAGTAGGCTCCCATTTTTTTGGATTGCACTGTCAAAAAAAAATTTGAAATTTCAAACATCTTTTATAGCTTTTCTCTCAAAATCCTGTTTGAAATTTCATGGACACGTACATAAAAAATATTTCAAAGAAATTTATATCAAACTTATTGTTTTTATGTTAGATATATTAGTTCCAATATTTTTTTTTTTTCATCAATTTTATTTCAAGACACTACACGTTTAAATATTTTTAAGTATCTTGTGCATATCATCAAATGTAAAAATTTTTTCATGCAATTTATATTAGATGCAGTATAAATTTTTTGTTTTAATCAAATAGCTTTTGATAAATTAGCGAAAATCTGCGCCAAAAACAGTTTATCATGTCGACATCCACTTGAATTTAAAGAGGTTTGGGTACAATTTTTCAATGTGAAATCATTGAAAGGTAAAATGATTTTAATGCCTGCTCTACGTTAAATAAACACTCCGATTTCACAGAAGATTATTTATAATTTTTATAGACAGTGTCTATTTTTTTCATAGTTGCGTCCATAACTTTGATGGAAAATGTAATAAACAGTATGGTAAATCTGCTTCAAAGACTGTCTCTTAAATTGAATAGAGAAATTTCTGAGTGTATAAATTGAAATCAAAAGAAGAATACTGGTATATAATTTCAGTACCTCATTTATTACCATCGCAAATCGCATTACTTTTCGTCATCCTTCCATATTTTTCTTGTTAAATTTATTTCAATACTTATTTTTGAATTTAAAAAACCTACACGACAACAACAAAATAAAATTCCTGTTGATTTCTGCAAGTTGCAGTCCTAACGACGAAAATCGGGATCCCGTGAAATGTTAAAAACGTTGCTGATCGGGTGACTGATCGCGCGGATTGAAACGTGAATCTATATTGGCTTCATTTGCACATCTCGTTTTATCCAGTTCGTATCATTTCAATTTCATCATCGATTGTATCGCGCGTTTCCGCAGCGAAACTCGAGATTTCGCAGGATTACTTCAAGGAGAAAATAAGGTTTCGCGTCAGTCGGCGATTCCCTAGCTGGAATTCCCAAGCCCTATTATTTGTATTTGGGTTAAGGTGCATAAATATGCATAAAAATTCTTCCACCTGGTGTATGTAAACCAAAAATAATTGGAAAAAATATCATACTTATCAATTAAGAATAGGAATCAGTTAAAAATAACTGAAAAAATAAAAAACGAAGAGTAAAATCAAATAATTAGCAAATGAAGTACAGACTGAAAATGAATGTTTTCAATGACTAGATCTATGGAAAAGGGATGGATTTTATTTTCAGGGAATGGGTGGCACTGCAACGAAGTGTATTTCATGAACGTATTTGTTGTTAATTTTCAGTGCTGACAGTTCCTGGTTACAATGTGAGGGTGAACCGCATGACTGTTTTCGAAGGGAACAATGCGGTTCTGTCCTGCACCGCGAGAGATGACATCAAAGAACATTTGACAGTTACGCATTGGTATCGGGACGAAGCTATTCTTTTGCCAGGCAACACTGACAGCGGTGAGTAATTATCGCTGCTATGTATTTTAATCAGCACCTTCTCAATCTGCAGTAGACGTGATTTTGTAACGAGAGCAATCGATTGGACAATCTTGCAGGCTTATCGACCGCGGTTCAGTGATCGTAATATAACATTTTCTGGAAACGATTTCAAACCGTTTCTGCGAGAGTTAGAGATGGGTTTTCTACAGGCGAAAATTACGAAAAATTATTTTGATAAGGCGTTGATTAAATTGAAGGCCTTTTTCTACCCCAAAGAATTTGCAAAAAAAAGGGGGGAAAAGAATTTTTAATTTTTGAATTTAAACTTTGAATTTCAGAGATAAGTGCATTGAATTACTGAATGTTACTTTCAGTTTTTCTATTTTCAAAGTTTCTGAATTCTGGTTGTCATTAAAAAATATTTACATTAATTATGTTGGAAAGATAAAGCTTCATAACAGCAAAAACGAAAATAATTATCATTACAATAAAAGAGTGTACGATTAGCAGAATTTTTTTATATAAATATCCCTGGTAAACGTATTTTCCACAGCCAATTTTCTCAAAAAAAATAATATCCTCGTCTCATTTCCCAGAAAGCACGATTTATAAATTTTCTTTGATTAATTTTTCAAGAAAATTGTCGAATTGAACGATTTTCAAAGTAATTCTGGCTGAAAAAACTTTTTTATAAAAGCATACAAAAACTCACAAGGAAAATTAAATACATTGTCAACTAATTAATTTCTCGAATAATTTGATATTACACTGAGAAATAAGTTTATTTATGTACGCTGCTGAATTTATTATTTTCAAGAAAATTCATTATTTAGGTAAAACATTTGTGTTCAATAACCTGTTCTAATGGGTTGTTAAAATATAACTACGTTTTGGTGCAATTTTCGAATAATTTCTTTGGCTTAAATACGATTTTATTAATAGCTAACAAGCCTTATTTGCGAACAAAATTGACGAATAATTTATTTGAAGCTTTACAATAGCTTGAATACAAATTGCTAGTTTGACTGTTAACAATTTTTATTTTCTTGTATTTCAATATGAGGTTTATTAACAAGATTGACAGGAATAAATCTTTATTGCTTAATATTCTTGCAAAAAGCAAGAAAAATGTGTCTTTAAGACTCTCTTGAATGATTTTTTAACATTAATTTTTGAAAGTACTGATAAATATTCCACCAACAATATGTGATAATGAATTAAGGTAATACGTAATAATCAAATGTATAAATATTTTTCATTATTAAATTATTATTAAATTTCAATTAAATTTAAAAAAAATTTTGTGAAACGAATCGATTAAAGAATAATAATTTTTTAATAATAAAATTTTTCATTAATTAGAATATGTATTAAATATATATTTATTTTATACATATTTAATATATGATATATAATATATTATGGAATATGATGCATGATATATATTATCTTTTCAAATCAATATCATAATATTATAATTTCTTAGTAATTTGTATAATGATGAACGTTCGGAAAAAAGCTACAAACATTTCAAAAAACATCGCACTTTTACTTTCATTTTAATTTCAAAACTACGAACTATTTCAAAAATTCATCCAGAAATTGAATTTTGTATATTACAAGACAGTGAGAAATAGTATACAGATTGCAGATAATAAAAATATTTATTTCGGATATTGAAAAGTTTCGTATTCATCAAAAATTCGACGCAACAGTAACTCTATATCCATCCGCCATTTTGTCGGCCTTGTTTTCACTGTTCTTATAATGATATAAGCTCAGCTACACTGTTGAAAGTGTCAAAAATGATAATGAACTTTAGAATGTTTAAAAATATTAATAATCATCAGCATGTGCATGAAACCGTGAATAATAAAATGTCAATTAAAAACTAAGCACTTCTGAAAATACGCAAATAGTTTATTAAAAATTCTAAACGAGTGAAATAAATCTGCAACATTCTCAAACGTTATTAATTATAATATATTATCATATATCAAATCTTTGTTGCAAATTTTAAACAAATTATAAAACTGTTGATAATCAACATGTTACATTAAAATTACGCAACACTTATAAAAATCCCTGAAGAGTTTTTGAAAAAGTATAGTTAAGATATATATTATACTAAAAAAAAATTAAAATATTATTTTTTCGAAAGTTTTAATAATAAAATATATTATGCATGGAATATTTATTTAATTTAAAAAACCAGTATATGGACTTTAAAAAACTTGTGTATGAATCTTCTAAATACAAGTTTATTGAAATCCGCAAACTGGTTTATAAAAATTCAGAAACGTTCATAAATTTGAAAAACACTGTATATTGATTTGAACATTCATTTGTTTAAAATAACTTCTAAGAGAAGCTTATTAAAATGGATACAAAAATTTGTAACAGTGTTTTTATAGAGAAATTTAGAAAAATAATAACAGAAACCATTGTATAGATTTCATAAATTAAAACTTTTCGGGATTGAAATGGTAATATAATTTTCAGAAAAATTAATAACGCAGAACTTAAATTTCCGCAAATGAGAGACGGTAAACCAGTATCGCGAAAATTGATTCAGAAAAAATTAAGTGTGTGGAAAAATAAATGCATGAAAAACGGTTTTCATCAAAATTACCGGGAAAGATCATATACGAGTTCATGAAATTTGTTTTTGAACAAAAATTTCTTATGACCGATGGGTAAAAAATGCTGAAAAATTCCCGCTCTCCACGCTCGCGAATTCTTTCCAATTTTTTAACTCTGCAAAGTTGATCCCCAGGATACTCTAGTAACGTATCGCGCGCGTCCCAAATGTGTTGAACTTTCAATTCGAATTATTTCAGGCGAGTTGTTCTTCCGGTGCAAAAAAACGCGAAACATGAAGCGCGGAATATTGACTCGTATAAATTTCTGTGTGCCTGGAAAAATGTATCGCCGTGTAAAAATAAAGTCGTATAAAGAGAGCGTTCGCTACCAGCTGCGGGAACCTGTGCGAACATCGCGCATATTACTATTTTTCTCCTCGCGCGTACCGAATTCTCCTGGATTTTTCCGTTCTTTCCATCGCGAATATTAAAATGGGTGAAGTCAAAGTGAAACGAACATTGTCACGGGGTGAGTAACACAGAAAAATATTACATGCTGTAAGACACTGGGAAAAAATTCAGGAAACAACGAAGAGATACAGGTTTTTTGCAAGAAATGTAAAGAACTGTTGAGAACTACCGAATTCGCAAGAAATAAGGAAAATCAGAAAGATAAAATAATGAGAAAATAAGATTGTTGAAAATTATGAAACATTATCGTTCAAAATAAATGAACCATTTGGTAAAATTGATTGTGATTGGATCATCAAATAATTAAACTCAAATATGATCTGTTCGTGGAAAAAATTCTGGCGGTCAATAGCTGCTCCGATCAATCATCCAATTACACGACAACTTCAACGGTTTCAGTTAGAAAGCCATTATTCTGCCGAATTAGCAGAAGTCATTACGTCAACAAGCCACGGCGTAACGTCTCTTGTTCTGAGATGTTATCCGTACTTCATGCGACAGAGGTATAACTTTGGCAACGCTGAATACCCCAGGCAGCGGCATAGACAATCTTTGATGAACAAGAGCTATTAAGAGGAACAATTGTAAACTTGCATTGAGCAGTTCACCAGTAACTTCGTGCTTGCTTCGTGAGATTTTTTTGAAGATTTGCTATGGTTTTCTTTGTTTTTAACAAAGTTTACTGGAAGATGAATTAATAAACAACTTTGCACTCTTCTGGAAGGTAGATTAGTCAGATTAATAATACAAATATGATTTTTCTGGATAGCATGTAATAGTAATAATAAGGTTATGTAGAAAAATATTTCATCAATGGATAAATAATCATATGACTATTTATAAAACTATGCATTTACTAAGATAAATATTATGAATTAAATCCAGGCAGAGTCAATTAAAATTAAACTTATATGAAGTTATAAAAATGGATTTCTTTATTGTTGGAATGAAAATATGCGAATTTGATAATATTATCTTCAGGCCTTCTAATTTTGCTGCTACTAAATATTAGGGATGAAAATTGAAACAAACATTTAATCGATATATCAGTTACTCCAATAAATTGGAAGTATTCGATATTCAATAAAGATATACTGGAAAAAAATATTATTATCTCTATGTATTGTGTGGATTTTGATGGATTTTCTAGAAAACGGTTTTTTCATAGATGCGTTTAGCGTTTTTCAATATTATTGATACTCATAAAATTCGAAAGATATTTTCTGCTTTTTTTCCGGATTTTAAAAATTTTCAGAATTTGATCTGATAGGATTTAAAGTCTAAAGAGTTTTTAGCAATATATAATTATAGATGTCGAAGAGAATCCTATCTGCTTTAATTTTTGATATTTTCAAATTTTTTTCGTGATTTTAAGTATGTGTTTCAGAAAATTTTGTAATATTTTGTAGTATTTCTGTAGACTACTAATATTTCTGAGAATAGAAAGTTCATTCAATTTTTCTACTTTAACTGAATTTTTCAAAAGACACTATAGTAATATATTTATGCTTCATTTAGGATTTACAGTCTTCTTAAGAACTGCTATGAAGCTTTTCAAGATTTCGACACTCTTATATCGTAAAGTTTTCTAAATTTTTAGCATTTCATATATCTCTAAAGTTTTCTTTTTTTTTTCCATACTTATAAGATGCTGTAGGATTTTCTTGTTTTTTTTTGCCTCTTCATATTCTTAGAATGCAATTTTCAAGAATTGGATGTTTGAAAGACTTCAATAATCTCTATAAAAATTTCAGATAACATGATAAAACCGAAGAACTTTCAGGGTTTTGTAGATTTTTTGAAGATTCATACGATTTCAAGGATTTTTTGGTAATTTTATTGATTTGTTTATGAATTTTTCAGAATCAAAGTTTTATTTATTTCTATATTTTTCATGGATTTTCGAAAAAATTTCAACTGTAGAAGTTAAATTTATTCAGACGAAATTTCAATCAGCATTTGTGAGTATGTAAATTCGATGAAATTCTTGTAATTTTGTATTTTGTATTGTTCGCTGTAAATGTTTTGTAGGATTTTTTAAATATTTGGAGATTTTTGGTACTTTTATAGATTTCTATATACATTCATTAAAATAAATAATCTAGAAATTAAAGTTTTGATGATTTTCAAAAAAAATTTTTTTATTTTATGCACGATAAATTCGAAACACTTTTCGTAATTTGCGTATTTTTGAATGATTTATACGATCCGAAAGATTTTTCGGTATTTTTATTGATTTCTGTATAGATTTGTAAAATTTGATGCTCTAGAAATCAAAGTTTGATTGATATTCCAGATTTCTCATAGATTTTCGAAAAAACTCAATTAGCATTTCTCAGTGTGTTTCATTGAAATTCTCGTAATTACGTATTTTGTATTGTTCATTCATAGTTTCGTATGATTTTTTAATACCTGGAGATTTTTGGTATTTTTGTAGATTTTTATATAGATTTATGTAATATAGTCATTAAGAAATCAAAGTTTTAATACTTTCATTATTTTTTGATTTAAGGCATCATAAATTTAAAGTACTTTTAGTAATATGCGTATTTTTCAAGGATCTGTACGATTTGAATAATTTTCTGGTATTTTATTGATTTCTTTAATAATTTCTATAAATCGATGCTAAGGAAATCAAACTGTAATTGTTTTACAGATTTCACGTAGATTTTTGGAAAATTCAAGAATCATTTCTAAGCATCTGATAAAATTATATTATTTTCGGTATTTTTCCTTGTTTTTTGTCTTATTTTTTCAAAAATTTCGTTTGTCTACAGATTTTGAAAATAAAATGCTCCAGGAGTGAAAGTTTTATCAATGTCCAGTGTTTTTCTATTTTTTCAATAAATTTGATAACCATTTTTATTAGTATTTCTTGAATTCCTAGTATTTTAAGCATTTGCATTAATTGACTTTCGCGAGATTTTTCAGCAGATTTAATCATTTTCAGTGATATCCGGATGTCTATAAAAATCCCTAAATATTTCCAAATTTCTTTGATCTAAAATCTCAAGCTTGATAAATTATACCAATTTTTTCAAATCGTCATAAAACAATCACTTCATAGATTTCTAGTATTTTATATATTGTTCAGTAAATTTATCCAAAACTTTTTGTAGAACCAAACGTTGGATTTGAAATAAATTTATTTTAGAAGTAAAAAATCACCAAAATATCGTCATTAAAGAACCTTAAGTTCAATTGAATATTCATTCAATTATATTTCTGAAACTGACAACCAGAAATCGTCTTCCTTATAAATTACGTCACTGTGATATTTTGAAAGTTCAAAAGTTTCAAAGTAAATAAATGAAATTCATAAAAGAAGAAATGACTGACCTGAATGCTAAATGAGTAAAAAAAATATCCAAATTAAAATTCACTTTAAATTTCTGTTCGACACAAAAATTTGCAATGTTATTTAATGTAGCATTAAACTCACGAATATAGCTATTATTGTTGGATCACTATTATATCGATACTAAAATTCTGAAACATTTACTGGAAAGAAATATCGATATTCCGATGTACATATTTATACGTATCCCTATGGAATATATGAACCACCCCATTAGTTCGCCATCAGCAAAGTTAACTCGAAAACTGCCACGCGAGTGTCGCGGTGGAGAAGTTGAAGCTGTCTAGTTTGCTATTTTCACCTTAACCCCTTGTGCTTTACTTGGATCGTTTCGAACGCACTCGAGCATTCATGTCCCATACATATTTATGCCATCAAGTTACCCCCAACAGACACGCGTGTGAAGGTATTCAAGAGATATCATGGTAAACATCACATTGTGATAGGCTGTGATCCATCCGTTTGAAAGGACAAAATGCACATCTATTATCAAAATTCTTTCCATTTTTCTTTACCTGGAGGTAGAAAATCTTTAATTCAAACAGGATAGAATTTCAAATAAATAGTAATAAATAACGTGGTTTCCATACAAAACTTCTCAGAACTTTCTTTAAGTATAAACAATATTTTTTACCATTTATTTAGCATAATTGTATTTTTTCTGATTGTAGGTAATATATGTTATGGTTAGAGCTCTCATATAATTTAATCATACCAAAAATTTCCTTTGTTTTCACTGAAATAAGCCATGCTGGAAAACAAACATTAGTCCAGGAAACGCCCTAGAAGGAAGCTTATGATATTTATCGTTTGACGTTTGCCAAGTCGATTTACTCGAGAGCCGGATAATAGGCTACATCGATTCCATTGTAAAAACGTCAATGCTCTGCACTTCCTGAACGTATTGGAATCATAAAATCAGAATCGATGTTTTGCCTACGTAAGAATGGAAACGCACGGAAGCAGGGAAAATAAAGCTGCGACGACGACGGGACGAGGAAAATAAACTTTTTATGCCTTGGCGCGGTATCAGATTGATTGACCCCGACGTCCGAAATTCTCTATCTTTATTTATTCATGAATATTGGGTGAGAATTATGAGGTTTCGGGAATTATGATGGAAAATTTTGATCCAAGATCAAGTACAGAAAAAATTGTGAAGTGGAATTATGTTGGGTACAATGAGTTAATCAGGATTTGAAATTAACGCGTTACTCTACAAAGTTACATTAATTAACATGTAGCGATAACGGAAAAGAGTTACTTTGTTCGGTAACGAGTAACGAGTAACGAGAATTACGTTTATTTTAAGTTACTTGTATCAGTTTCATCAAGTGTATAGAGCAATTTGTAACTTTTTAAGAAATATTCTGAAACTGAAAGATAAAAAAATTGAAGATTCTTCATTGTCGAATGAAAAATTCCATTATTAAAATTTGCAATGTAACAAAGTGAAATATTAATAATTTGTGGACAAATATGTAGAGAGAATATGATTTTTAACTTTTTACTGAAAACTTTCACAATTCGAAGCATTAGGTTTTAGAACTCGGTACGAAAATATATAACCCTAGAATTTTTGGTTTTTATAAAGTTTTTATATAACTCCTTATGAAATATCGGTATTTTATATAAAATTTCGCTTTTTTTATATAGTCACTTCCTGAAAACTTTATAAATCCTTTTTTAAAGATTGCATCTTTATAGAGAAGAATTGAAAATCATCTTCATAAAAATGCCATTATTTTATGTGGATTCTATAAAGTTTGTAGAAAAGTGACTTTAAAAAAAAAAACAGATTTTCATTTAAAAAAACCTAGCGTTATAAGGAGTTTTATAAAAACTTTATGAAAACCCAAATTACTATGGAAAAAGCCTTAAAATCTATACATCTTGAAAACTATAGTAGAACCTATAAAATCTATAGATACTGCTAGAAAACTTTAAAGCTACTATGACATCTTTAATTTTTCGCAAATTCATAACTCAAAAAGTTCGTTTTTTCAAAAATTCTTTTACATACCATTTTGAAGCAATTTGTCTGCTCTTTCATATGGCATTTTCAAATCCATGCTCAGGCTACTATGACAGCACTCATTCAAAGTTGAAGCTACAATGACATTTTTTATTTTTCAAAAATTCATAATTCAAAAAGTTCATTTGAAAAAAATTCTATTTTTTTCTTTGAAAAAATACATACCTTTTTGAAGCAATTTGTCTGCTCTTTCATATGACATTTTCAAATTTATGCTCAGGCTACTATGACAGAAGTTATTCAAAGTTGAAGCTACTATGACCTTTTTTATAATTCGAAAATTCATAACTCAAGAAGTTCATTTTCTGAAAAATTCTTATACATACCATTTTGAAGCGATTTGTCTGCTCTTTCAAATGACATTTTCAAATTTATGCTCAGGCTACTATGATAGCAGTTATTCAAAGTTTTATACAATTGTCGAGGTTTTTTATGCGTAAATTATTCTCGACGATTTTCCATTGTTTATTGATTTTACCATGTCTTGCAGTAATTTTTCTAATTTAACATGATTTTTTTCACCCATCAATCAAAAAGATTTAAAACTATTTTCCGCAATCACCTAGAATCAAGAATTTCAGAAACAACCAACTCTGATTTTTGACATGATGAAATTATCCATGACGAAAGTTGGGTAAGCTAGTATTGAATTCATCTGAATAAATTATTGAGAAAACCGGCCCCCTTGAATAGAAGCCGGAAAGCCTATTGAGTAAGCATTTTTCGAGTTGACCTTGCTAAACTCGGCCTTACGGCTTTCAGTAACGCATAAGGAGCGCTTACACGGTTTCTCCAAAAAAACTTTCAAGAGCTACACACTGTATATGCATAGCGGTGTATAAAAATACTAGAAAATTTTACAAATCAGCAAAGTCTGTCGAAAATTTGAAAAATGTTGAGGACATTCTAGATCTATAAAGAAACTGTTTACTACAAAATCGATCGAAATACTTCAAAAATATCAAACTTTTAAATCTTGGTAATCTCATTCTCGAAATTCACACAGTTATCTTGAAAAAAATACAAAAAAAATTACATTTTTTCAATACTAGGAAATACAAAAAGAAAATACACATAGAAAATTACAAGTCAATGTATAAAACAAAAATCTTTACAACTTTAATAACTACAGCATCGACTTCGAAAATATATAAAGAAATTTTAAAAAATACTGAGCGATTCTTTAAATACTAGAAAAAATAAAAAAAACAAAAAAGTTTGAATGATATATCAATCTATTGCGGCACAGTTTTCTAAAAAATCCTTTAAAATACGAAAAAGTTTAAGAACTGAATTTCAGCGCTAGAAATTCTCATTGTCCATATCACAATGGATCTGAAAAAAGTAGAAACATATAAAAATACTGGAAAACCCAGCATTTTTATGTAAATCCTGAAAAATATGAATAGTTTAAGAAATACTGCGCAATTTCTTAAATAAAAACTGAGAAAAGTACCAAAAAACGTAAAAGAAATAAACATCTTTATATGGATGCTATTTTCTGAAAAATTCTCTCAAATACAAAAACTTTCGTTTACCTTCAATTTTAAAAAGCATAAAATTCTTGATATCTATCCAGCAAGGTACAGAAAAATGGTAAAAATTTGTAAAAATATACTAGAAAATCCTGCAAAATTTTATACATACTGAAAAATACAAAAAGTGTAAAAATAATCAAAATGTGGTAAGACAAGATTTTCTCAAAAATCTATTTAATTCGCAAATTTTTCCCTGCGGCTAACATTGAATAAAATGTCATATTTAAAATATATGAACTTGAAAAAAATACGAAAATCCAAACAAGATGACTGATTTTCGTCTCAGAGAAAAAAGCACACATTAACGAACTTTTAATCAATTTTCTGACTTATATATAACTATTTTGTTATATCTGAAATAAATAGTTTCTAGAAAAAAACAACAAGTAAGTTTATATTGTTCTTTCATCCCAAGTTTTTCAATTCTCATTATTTATATTCAATTTATTCTAAAAAGTAACATGAAAGTAAAGAAACGTGACTTTTTTTAGGTGTTTACGGTAGCGAGTTACCATTGCTTTTCATGTAAAGGTAACGTAAAAATAGGGACCTTTATGCATAATGCAAAACGTTGATTTTTCGAAAGAGTCGTGTGGTCAAATTAATTAAAAATAGTTTGTATATTTTCTCAATCGTCAGATGTTTTGATCTCTATACACGAGATGTACTTTTCGGTAAATTCATAATTTAACTGTAATTTTCGTATCGTCCAACGAATTCTTTCCACGTTACTTTCAAACAGGAATTTCTGCGTGACGGAAGCATTCATTCACGCAATTCCGACATTGCCGTTTATTGATCTTGCCACGTACGCGGACTTGATTCCCGTATCTATACAGTCGCATCGTTATCACGTGCATTGGACGTCGACACATTATGTCACCGCCATTTCCGGCATTAATACCGTAATTAAAATTATATATCTCGACTACTCGATTTCGCGAATTCCGTCGACGCGACGTGCTTTCGTGCTGGATAACATCACGTTAATTGAAAACGCGAATCGACGATTTTACAAGCGTGAAAATATTCTGTTATCAATAGTTTGTAATACACATATGTAACATGTAAATCCTGTGACATACACATTCGATGAAATGCTACTATTTTTGGTTCTTACATTTTGATATAAATTTTGATACCTTGCATTGCATGATATTTTTCAGAAAACAGCATCTGAATGGATTTTTATTTCTTTTGGGTATTTCTCGTATATATCTTCTACGATTTAAAGGATTGTTCAGCATTTATGAAACTATTCGTATTTTTCAAGATCTGTAAAATGTTACAGGATTTTCTAGTATTTTTATATATTTCTAGCATTTTCATTTAAATTGTTATAGATTCCGAGAATTTCGAACTGTAAAATTTGAAGTTTATTAAATTTTACGTGTCTAAAGGATTTTTCAGAAAACGGTGTCTCAATAGATATTTATTTCTTCTAGTATTTTTCGTATATCTTCAATTTTTTTACTATTTGAAAGATTGTTCAGTATTTCTGGAACTATTCGTATTTTTTTGGATGCATAAAATTTTGTAGGATTTTTTAGTATTTTTATATACTTCAAGTATTTTTAAATAAATTTTTATGCATGGTTTTCGAAAATTTCGAGCTCTAAAATGTGAAGATTATTAAATTTTTCATATTCCAAAAGAATTTTTCAGGAAACAGGTGTCTCAATAGATTCATATTTCTTTCAGTATCTTTCGTATTTCATCAGTTTTTCTACGATTTGAAGGACTATTCAGTTTTCTTGTATATTTCTGTATAAATTTCTGGGATTCGATGCTCCAGTTTTGAAAGTTGTATAGATTTTCAATACTCCATAGATATACTTGTATTTTCCTATACATGTATTTTCTTTTTCGATTTCCTAGTATTTATGGAATGTTGGAAAATTTAAAGGTCTTTTCGAAAATATCTCTTTGAATTTCAAGAATTAGATTTCCTAGAGTTGAAATTTTGAATTATTAGCAGTATTTTGATCGATTTCACAGAAAACAGTTTCTTTATGAATTTAGTGTGTCCTCGATATTTTTTGAATGTTTAACAGATTTTTAAAGTTTGAACATTTTTCTAGTGTATTAATGGCTTTCTATACACAAATATCATTAGAATTCAATGCCCGAGAAATTGAAGTTTCTTGATTTCTAGAATTACAGAAAATTTCGAAGAATCTATTGAGAAAAAGTGAATAATATCTAGTAGTTTTCGTGTTTCGTTTTTTATCTGTATTCATAAAATTACGTAAGGTTTTCTAGCATAATCTATAGATTTTAAGGATCCTGCTATAGATTTTCAGAACTAAGATTTCCAGTATTTTCATGTATTTATATGCAGACTTCTCAAATTTATTGCTAGAATTGTTAAAATTTCTAATAAAAAGTTAAAAGCATCATACTCTTTCTCGATATTTGTACATAAATGACTAATATATCACTGTTTCATCAAAAATTATGAACTAATACAATTTTCATCTAAAAATAAGGAAGTTTAAAAATTACTTACATCCAAGTGTCAAAATATTTTTCAATAAGTTACAAATCTTCTGAAAACTTGATGAGGCAGATGTAAAGTAGATAACACGATTTTCGTTACTCGTTACCAAAAAAAAGGAACTCGTTCTTGTTATCGTTCCTTGTTAATAAATGTAACGCGTTACGTTATCGTTACACTAAAAAATGTAACGTTTTTAGATATTATAATTTCAGTTTACTTATTGTATTTGCATTGCACACTGCAAGCCTCTTAAAAAAAAAGTTGGGAAAGGACCATAACTCCACCATTTGTTGATGTTTTTTTCATCAAATAATTTTTCTATATTAAAGTTGACAACATTCTATCACAATAATGTAACTTCCATGCAATATTATTATGCGCTATATACATTACAAAATAATCCAAACCGTCCTCAAAAAAGGTGTGTCACCTTTTAAATCATAAAATATGTGTACAGTGTAGTAATAAAAAGTGTTTCTTTTTTTATTCATTATGCATTCGTTATACATCTAAATGTGCAAAAGAAATAATAAACTTTTTTTTCGCAATAGTGTTTCTGTAATTATTGAGTTGCTTGTGTTGAATTTGTTCAAAACATAACAAAAATTCAATGTATAAAGTAAAATTTGTTGAAAACAAATGATGTTTTGATACTGCCACATATGTTTGATTATTTATTGAATAATTAATTTTCTTATTTACTTATTAAATCTACATTTATAATGGACATCACTAGGAATGGACCATGTATTGTCAAACCAAATCAATTTCAATTGCATGTAATTCTACAAGTACAACATAAAAGTTGAACCCCCCCCCCCCCCCCCCGAAATACAGGTTTCTGTGCACGGGCCTGTACTCCGTAACTACTGCATAATCTACTTTTTCAAGTAAAGGAAGATTCAAAAAAAATTTTCAATTTTTTTACACTTTTTCCCCTTTTTTCACTAAGATGATATTCCCGTGCCTCGAAGCATGAAATAAATCTTTCCCCGGCTAATAAACACCAATGCCTTTCACATCGCATTTTGCACCGCGCGACGTGAATTATTCGAGACTTTGAATAAAATATCGCGGTTATCTTCCGTATCGATGCGGACGAATTTATGCGCCAAGAAAGTTGTGCGAATTTAAACAGCGTTGCTGTTCAGAAAACGTCACTCAAATTTCGCCAGCGCTTTCGTCCGACAATGGGGGGAAAAAAGTTTCCGCGCGTTTTTAAAACGTCGGATACTTCATTTATTTTTCATTGCGTAAAACTGGATTTCAGGAAAGCTCTTCTCGAGCGGAAATGAAAATTAATGGCGAACAATTTTGTTGGAAATGATGATTTTTTTTATACTGTTATTCGTGTTTTTGGAGAAAAATTTTGGAACTAGGGATTGGTTATTGAGGAATGATTGATAAAAAATCATTTCAATATTTGGAAGAAATGTATTATAGTTCCGTTAATTTCACGTTACTCTTTGGAATAAATTGAATGTCAATAACAAGACGTTAAAAACTAAGGATGAAAAAAACATTATCAACGTTCTAGTGGTTTCGTTCTAAAAAAACTGTATAACATGGTTCCATACAAAAAAAGATTAGATTGTGTTTTATTTATGTACTAATTTTTTTTTTTAGTTTTTACAAAACGTTTTGCTCGGAGAAAATAATACACATATTTTCGAGATCTATTTGTCAGGACGAGCCCTTGAGTAATAATTTCTTTATGTGAGGAAAATTATGAAGCATTCGTTAATCTTTATTTTTTCCCCATGAGAAAAAGCAGTCAGCATTTTCAAATTATTATATTGTATTCAAGTTCGAAAAATTTCTGAATATGACATTTGATTTAATGTTAAGCTTAGGTGAAAATTTGCAAATAAATTTGGACTATTTTTCTGCACAGTGATATACAGTTTTCGAGAATTTTATGCTCTAGAATTCAAAGTTCATTAAATTATTTGTTTTAAGAGGATTTTTGAGCAAATAGTGTCTATGGAGATTTTCATTTCCTCTGATTTTTTGGTGCTTTTTCAGTTTTTCTACGATTTGAGGGATTGTTGAGTATTTTTGAAACTATTCGTATGTTTCGACTGTTGCCGAATTTCCTAGTATTTTTGCATATTTTGAGTATTTTTATAATATAATTTGGTATATATACATTTCAAGAATTTCAAACTCTAGAATTCAAATCGTTAATGAAATTTTCCGTGTTCTAGAAGATTTTCCTAAAAAACAGATAGATTTTTACTTACTTCAGTACTTTTGGTATTTCTTCAGTTTTTTTGATTTCAAGAATCGTTCATTATCTTTATGTATGTTGCTGTATAAATTTCTGGAATTCGAAATATTTTCAATGTTTCATATATTCGCACACATTTTTATTTTTGTATTTCTAGAACCTTGTGGAATTTTATCATTTTTTTAAAGACATCTCTTCGAATATTCAGAATGAGATTTCCTAAAATTGAAAGTTCGAAATTTGTGAGGTACTTCGATCCATTTTGCAGAAAACAGTTTCTTTATAGATATAGAGTGCCCTCAATATTTTTTGAATTTTTCACAGACTTTTACGATTTGAAAAATTTTCTTACGTTTTTAGAATTCAAAGCTTGAAAAATTGAAGTTTCTTGAATTCTGGAATTATATAAATTTTTGAAGAATAAAATAACATATAACTGATGAATATCTTGTATTTTGAGTATTTTTTGAATTTTCCTAATGTATTCATTATATTTCATAAGATTTTCTAGCAGGATATCTGGATCTTAAAGATTCTGCTATGGGTTTTGAGATTTATAGATTTGAAGTATTTTTACATATTTTCATGCGAATTTCTTATATTTAACGCTTTGAATTGGGAAAGTTTCTAATCTAAAGTGAATAAAAAATATGAAGATATAATTTTTTGTTCAAAAATGAGGGAGTTAAAATTCACTTCTACACTCTCAGAAATTTCTCTATTAAATTTAAGAGCCTATCTTTGAAGCAGATTTTCCATGAAATCCAAGTTTTTATATAATCTAAAGCAGACATTAAAATCATTTTACCTTTAAATGTTTTCTTATTGAAAATGTATATTCAAACTTTTTTAAATTCAAGTTGATTTCGACATAATACATTTTTTTGGGGCAGATTCTCCCTAATTTATCAACAACTATATGATCGAAACAAAAAATTTATATCGGATGGAGTATAAATTGTATAACAAAAATTATATTGTATATTTGACAAAATGCAAAAGATATTTGAAAATATTCAAACAAGTAGTGTCTTGAAATAAAATTAATAATATCAAAAAATATTGAAATTAGTATATCCAACATGAAAACAATAAATTTGGTATAAATTACTTCGAAATCCTTTTCATATACGTGTCCATGAAATTTCAAACACGATTTTGAGAGAAAGTCTATAAAAGATGTTTGAAATTTCAAATTTTTTTTGACAGTGTAACTCAGATTCACAACATTCCTTAAAAAGTTACAAATAGTGCTAAAAACTTCATGATACAGATAAAAGTAACGTGAAATAACAGGAATTTTGTTACTCGTTACCTAAAAAAGTGACTCGTTTCCGTTATCGTTACCTGTTAATTAATGTAGCACGTTACGTCATCTTTACAGTAAAAAAATTATCGTAAAGAGCTGGTTATAGAGCAGTAAAATTCGAAACTAAAAAAATTTTTGACAAAGCAACTTATCGATCAATGAAACATCATGATATTTTAATTTTCATGCTTACTGCATCATTAGCCTTCTTTTAAACGTATATATGACGTCTTGTAACAACATTTATGACGTCGTAGAGACGTTCTGGTGTACATTCACACCAACAATAAGATTCCTAAAATTTACTGACTCACAACTAAACCCACAGCCAAAAACTCTGCCTCGCATTCACATCTGGATACAGCATTCTTTCGAATTTCAATCCCCCAGACATTTTCCGAAAAAATATAACAGCTGCTTTCATATCCATACATTTTCCTCTATTTTCTATATTCCACACCCCGCGGCGTACAAAACGCTTGAGTTATTGGTTCGCAAA
Source organism: Platygaster robiniae (assembly GCA_028476575.1). Taxonomy (NCBI): domain Eukaryota; kingdom Metazoa; phylum Arthropoda; class Insecta; order Hymenoptera; family Platygastridae; genus Platygaster; species Platygaster robiniae. The sequence continues at coordinate 26,449,659 of CM052025.1, read as the reverse complement.
TGTTTGCACTCGATTTTCGCTGCCGAGAAAACGTTGCGGAACTTGTTTTTCCGCCCTTTCTTTGGCACCTACGCGAGAACGTCGCCCCGCGAACGAGAGCTATTTATTCGCGTATTTTTATTCTGTCCACGGAGACGATATTAAATTGCTCCTTCGCAACGTAGCACTGAAAGGGGAGAATTCAGTCGGCGAGCGGAGGGTGGTAAATGTTCCTTTCGATTTATTCTGCCTCCTGAGCGCATACGGTTTTTCCCTTTTTTTCGCCTCCTTCGTCGCGAGTCACTCAGAGCGCGTCCAAAATTCGTCTGCAAACGCGAGTGACGTCTCCATTACTTCAAGCAGGGGTGAAAAAGTAGAGGAAAAAAAGATGAAGATAGATACAGTGATGTACGAATGGTCATAGATTAACGAAATTATGATGGAGCTTTTTTTTATCGGCAAAAGATTTTTTCGATGCTACTGCTACGTACATTCACGAGTCTTGGATGTTCCTGAATTTTTCTCAATTATATGGAATGTTTTCGAACGGTTACAAAAAAGTATTTGTTATAGTGCTATGAAAATATTCAATTTTTCATTTTGCTACTATTTTAATCTGAATCCGTTGAATTCAACAGACTGTCTGTTGTATTCTACAGATTGTCCCATTAGGATTTTTACAATAAAATGTGGGAACAATAAAAGATTTGTTTTTAAGAGTGCAACAGACAATTTGCTGAATTAGACAGATACATCTGGATACATCAGCTGTTTAAAGTACAGATTTTTCAGTGAATATTTTTAACAGGTTCCTATCTGGTGAGATTCAACAGAAAGAAAAATCAGAAGGTACAATTTAAAATCCAGGCATGGAAGCATACGAATCTTACAAATCCAAAAATGTAAAATATGGCAATCTGTATAAATGGAAAGTTTTATTCAGGGAGATAATCATTAAAACTTCTCATGATAGAATATATGAAACAGATAATATTTCAAAATTCAAACTTTACATAATAACAACCAGGGGTGGTGGAACGTGATTTTTTCGAATGGTTCTAATCATTGAAACTGAAACTACGAGGGAAGGTAGGTGTTCATTAAGATATTGTTTCAAAATATGCATAAAAATGTTTATTCGGTTTTAACTCTGATTCGAAAAAACTAGAAAATTATTCAAAAATCACTCATTATAAATAAAGTAAATATTACTCATTTAAATATTTAATAATCAATAATTATTCTGTTATTCATCAATTATTAATAGTTATTACTTAATAAATAAATTAAATATGATATAATATTTAATAATTCTGTTCCCAGCATAACCGAAAAAATCACTTCTGCCATAAGGTTTAAAATTTTATCAGAGTTTCATGTAAAATGAGCCGTATGGCAGAAGCGACTTTTTCGGTTATGCTGGGAAGCCACAGAAATAATTATTCAAAATTCATAATTGAATAATAAGTAGGACTAATTTTTATGAAATTCTTTAAGTTTTGAAAATATTTTGTGTTGTGTTTGGCATTTTCGAAATTCTAAAAAATTGAAGAATTTTGAGAATCCGAAAAGTCGTCGGTAAATCTGAAATATTAAAAAAATGTGTAGGATTTCATAAAATGTTTTTTTAACTTTGAAGGCTATCTTTTTAATCATATTTGTTTTGAATATGCAGGATAACGTTTTTTTTTTATTCTGAAAAAAATTTTAAGAATCTTGAAAGCATTTAAAAAATGTTTAATAATAATAATGATTCATACATTTTTCATGAAATCCAGAAAGATAAAAACGCTTTCTAATTGTTTTAAAATTTTTTAAATCTCTATAAATTATATGCATTCAAAACTTGGCAGATTATTAAAAATTCTGAAATTTTTAGAAAATACGTGGAATTTCAGAAAATAAACATTCTCGAAAATTTAAATCATTTCTAGGATGTCAAAAAATAGTGATAGATTTTGTAAATCCTACTGATTATCATATTATTTCAAAATATGAATGATGATTTTTTTTTTTTTTGGTGATAACAATCGGAGAAGAATGAAAATTATAAAAAATATCAAAAAATGTTTATGAGTTTGACAAATCAATACTTAAACTGACAAGTTCAGAAAAATTTGTATGATATTTGAAATTTTGATTATTCGAAGAAATGAAAACGATCGAAAAAAATATTATCAATAGTTATGACCAATTTGAAAAATTTGTTGAATTTCAGACCCTGAACATAAATTTTAGGAATTGTTTTCATCATAGTGTTTTTTTCAAAACATGCATGGTCATTTTTTTCATTTTTTCATGCACAACTTATGAACATGAAAATTATTATGAAATAACGAAAAATCTCCATCAGACAAATTTTATGCAATTTGTAAAGTTTGATAGTTTGTATCGTGTTTAAAATTTAAAGAGAATGTATGAGCTTAATAAGTTGATCGAAAATGACAAAGATTGCCAATAATTTGAAGAATCTCGAACTATTTGTAGAATTTCATAAAATTTTCATGGAGTTTTTAAAATTTCGTTCAATATCATATTTTTTCGAAACACCTAATATCGATGATGAAGATATTTAATTTTATCATCAAAATATGCAAAAATTAAATAGTTTAAAATAACAAAAAAAAACTTAATGATTTGACAAAATTTTCGTAACATTAGAAAAGCTCATTTTGAAAAGTAAAAAAACATTCACGATTTGAAAAATGGTCAAAAATTTGAAAAATGCAATTAATTTTTCAGAAGTGCGGGGAACCTATATAAATTTTGTAGAAAGTGATAAATTTTGAAAGGACTGTAAAAATACAACAACCATGCAAAATTCTTTAAATTTTTTCATATGAAAATTGTTTTGTCATACTGAGATGATCGATAGTATTTTATTTATCTGAACGAAAGTCTGCTACATATTTATCTTGAAAAACGTTAACATATTTTGTAAATCGTTAAACAAAATTGACAATTTGGTAAAACTGCAATTTATAAATTATTACTTTTCGCGTGGGGAATTTTTCCATGTAATAAATGCAACTCACAATTCCAGCATTTTTTTCCATTACGAAAAACAATATCAACATACCCAAAAATTAATTGTTCTAAAAATCAAACCATCATTCAATCCAAAATTTTCACTTTGAACCAAAATCTGTTTTCATTCCACGGTTTTTCAAACCTTGAAAACTCCATAAAGTTTCATCGATCGCTCCAGAACCGCTGATTTAAAACGAAATAGAAAAAAATGCGCGAAAATTCTGCTCCGTCTCGCAAACTTTGATGAAAAACTTGATACGGTTTCTCCTGAGTGAAACTGCATTAAATGTTGGGATCTCGAGTCCTTTTTTTTACTAAAAAGTTTTGCGTCGAGTGACGCGAAATAAACGAGTTTTCGAGTGCGAAGATTATGTGGCACGAGAAAAAGTTGTACGTGGCGCGGTGCGCCGCGCTCGTTTACAGGATTAGAAGTAGCTCGCGCTTGTCTTTGGCAGTTTTCGTGCAAGCTTTTGTCACCGCGACTTCTTCGACGATTTCACGCAGTCACGTAACTTTTTTGCGGGAGATTCCTCGACTTTTTGAGTGAATCTTAGATTCCCTTTTCATCACAAACAATAATGTCACTAATTTATGAATTTTTTATTTGCGCTCTTTCGAGAAAAAAAGAAAAGAAGTTTTAGATTTACATGCTCTCAGACCCAAACTTTCAGCAATTTTTGATGAAATCATGTCAATATGATTTTAGAGTAATTATAGAACTCTGGTATTTCTTGTATTAGTTTTTTATTTAAAAAATTTGGAAAGGTTTTTCTTTTTTTTATAGGTTTCTGGTATTGTTGAGAGTTGTTATATTGGTTCAGAAAATTGGATGCTCTAGTATTGAAATTTCGATTGATTTTCAGTATTTTTAGAGAGTTTTGGGAAAATTCTAGAAATTTTGGTATTTCTCGCATTTGATTTTTATGCATGAAATTTCGCAAGATTTTGGAGTATTTTTATAGATTTCTAGTATTTTTGAAAATTGCCACATTGATTAATAGAATTCAATGCTCTAGTATTGAAATTTCGATAGATTTTTTATATTTTTAGAGTTGTTCGAAAGAATCATATTGAAACAGATTATATTATTTAAAAGATTTCTTGTGTTTTCCTATTTTTTTAGTCTTTATAAGATTTTGCGTCAAATTTAGTACAATTTGAGATGAAATTACTTTAATTACGTCAGAATAAAAATTTTTAAAACTGTTTTGCCTTGCCAAATTTCAAAATCAAGATTTTTTTGCTTACGTTAGACAGGTATACATTTTTCATACAAGGTCAAGGAAATTGACTGAAAGGAATTTTGAGATTCCAAATCACTCCCGAAATTCGAATAAAATTGATTTTGATTCCATACGTAAAGAATAAAAGTTATAATTATCAGTTATTTTTACGAAAAAAATGAATAATGAAAATATGCAATAAAATGCTGATAATAATCAAATTATCTTCTATGTTTCATGCAAGGTCTCGAAGTTAAATATAATTTAAAATAATGAATTTCACTTACTCAAAAACAACAACAATCCTGGCTTTAGCAAAATATTTTCCTTGGTGAAATTCTAGTTTTTATCGTTCGGCTGGAATAATATAGAAAATAAACATTTGAGAAATTTTTCGATCCAACGAATAGTTTCAACGAAACATTTCATCTATAATACAAAAAAATCTAAAAAAACTTAGATTTTTGTGGAAATTAGTTATAAAAAAAAAATCTGCATAGAAATATGTACGTTAAAATATAAAAAACTGTTTCAAATCATACAAGCACTACAAATTATGATACTAAAAACAGTAGAAATCTATAAAAGTACAGTATTCCAAAAAATCGAAACGAGTACTTTATATCTATAAAAATTTGAATCCTTAAGGATAAAATTCTAAAAAACATACATAGCAATAACAAACAATTGTACAAACCTATTGGAACACCAAACAATGCTACAAAATCCTATACAGACTAAAAAAAATACGAAAATATAAGAAATATCAATTTAATTTTGCCAAAAATCTGTAAAAATATCAAAAATCTATCAATATTTCAATACTAGAGCATCGAATTCTATAAATCTATGTGGCAATTTAAAAAAATACCAGAAATGTATAAAAAACAGAAAAATCTTTTACAATTTTTTGAATAAAAAACAAATGCATGAAATACCAGAGTTCTATTATTACTCTAAAATCATTTAGATATGATTTCATCAAAAATTACTGAAAATTTGGATCTGATAGCATAGAAATCTGAAAATCAATATAGTTACATAAGAAATTACGAGAGAAGTTTTCAAACTCTATGAATACTTAAAAGAAACGAAAAAAAATTAAATGTACTCAAATTCTATATAGAAGATAATTACTGATTTATTAAAAATTTATTAAAAAACTGAAATCGTTAGAATTTTCAATACTGTGACATCCAATTTTATAAATGTATAGTGTGATCCATAAAAATACTAAAAAGCTATAAAATAACAGAGAATACAGCAAAATCTTAAAAAACATTGAGTCTAACAAATCTAGAAATCTATGAAATACTTGAAATCTGAATCGATGTTATATAACTTATATAAATATAACTTTTATTCTTAAAAATGTATAAAAATATTTGAAATTTTTTAAATTATGACTCTTAGAGCATTGAATTCGGGCTAGCTGTACTAAATCCATTATACATAAGAATATCCTTCAAACTGTATAAATACTGAAGTTTTTCAAAAGCACTGGAAAATAGTCGACACCAAAAATCCATTTCTGAGTGACCTAAGAACCATGAAAATCAAACTCCATTATATTTAATACGTATATGAAAAATGTATGGCTCTAAAGTTGAAGACTTGTATAACCTCAAAATTCAAAAAATTTAAAAATCATTCTATTGTAACTAGATCGTCAAAAAATTAAAATTACCACTCCTCAGAGTGTATTTTTTCAAAAAAAAAAAAAAAACCCTACCGAAAATTTTTTCTGCCTTCGCACTTATAGAAGATGCAAGAGAAGTAAAACGATTTTTAGTTTGAAAAGTGACTTCAACTCTCAATTTTTATGTTCATGTATTTGTATATTTAAATTCATAAAATCATGTTTCATCGGTTTGTACCATACTCTGAAAAAAATTTGTGGTAATTTTACTATAATTTCACTATAATTTCACTATAATTAGTTGGAATTTTCCAGTTTATTGATAGTAATATTCCATACTTAAATGAAATTTTCCTATTCGAGTATGTGAAACATGAAAGAATAGTAAATTTACAGTACCATGGTATGGGAAATTTCCGTATTTTTTTTACAGAGCATATTTCTATTTATTTCCAGAAAATATCTTTCCTCCTGCTCAGCTTTGAAACACAGTTTTTTTACGAAATTCAACGATTTTATAAGTCAGATATGTTCAGACATACAATATCACGTAAAATACTTGAGAGATTCGGATTTTTTTGTATTCCAGGTGGTAGATTCGTGGTGACGTCACAGGGTGATCTTCACATAAGGGCGGCGACTGCGGACGACGGAATGGCCACGTATTCTTGCCTCACCAGGCACTCATTAACAGGCGAAAGAAGAAAAAGCGACCCCGTTAATTTGCCTATCACAGGTAACCGCATCTCACTCTGAAAAATATCCAAGAAATACCATTTCCGAGTTTCGTTCCACTGGCGAGATTAACGTGATTGTCGTGATCGCGTCATTATAATTACGTTTCATGCTACGCCGACCACTCGCGTGATGCAAAAGCCGATAATCGAATAACTTTTTACTCAGATTGCATTACTCTCTGTAATTTATTCAGCTTCTATTCAGTCATCAGGGCAACAGAAATGAATTTTTTTTTATTGTTATTATTGTTAGAGCCAACGGGGCCCTTGCCGCCGAAACTTATGCAGCGGCCGGAAATAGCGATGTCCGCGGAAATGGGCACGGATGTGCATCTTACTTGTTCGGCACAGGGAAATCCGCCGCCGCAGTTTACCTGGTACCGCGATAAAAATGGTAAATTTTAGATGTTTGTCAAATTTTGAGGGGAAAAATGGATGGTTCGTGGCAGTACGTAACTGAAAAATTGTGAATGGTTGAAGTACCTGAAAATATGCATGTGAAAATGCATGAATATACAGAATAATCGAAATGTCTCACATTTGAGAAAATTTTCTGACAGCCCCTAGGTTTCTAGATTTTTGTTGTATTTGCAAAATTGAAGACCATCCTTCTGTGAGGAATAAATTTTGATTTCAAAACATTTTGGAGATAAAGCACGGTGGCCGTATTTATCGTTATTTAGAAATTGTTTACAACCTACAAAATTAATGAACATTTTCTGAAATTCAATGAGTTTTGCAAATTTTCGAAAATTTATGAGAATTTTTGGTAATTTTGTTTTTTTGAATTTTTTTATTCACACAAAGAAATTAATAGAAATTGATCATAGTCACAATGATTTATAGTTATTTTTATTACTTGGCTGTCAATTCTTTTTAATAACGAAAAATGAAAAAAAAAACATCGTAAATGTTTCCAAGAAATTTTATTGAACGCGATCTACGAATTTTTCGAATTACACATAATTATTGACAGTCATAAAAATTTACAAGGTGTTTTACTTTTTAAAATTTTTTGAAATTGGAAACATAATACAAACTAATTTCAAACTTTACACATTTTATGAAAATTTGGCTTACTTGCAAAGTATTTTCGTAACTTTACGATGCTTTTTAAGTTTTCCAGATTTTTATTAGGATTTTAAAAAACATCATGTGTATTTTAGAGGAATATGATTTTAAAAAACAATGTTCAAAATCTGTGATTGTTTTTCAAAATTCTACATATTTTTCAAATGTTTTAGAATTCTGATGATTTCAAACTTTTTCAATATTTCTTATATCTTTTTCAAAATTTTCAACGTAATTCTAACCATTAAAAACTTTGCAGATTTTGTGAATATTTGACTAGATCATCGTACTTCGTCGAAGTACTGAAAACTTTACTTTTTTATATCTCTATCAAAAAATGAAAAAAAAAAAAAAATTATTACGCGTATTTCGAAAAAATATAATAGAATCAGTGTAAAAAATTTATGAAAATTTCCTAAGACTCTAGAAATTCTTTGAATTTCATAGAATTATCAACAATCTTTAGAAGTTTTGTTTTTAATTTTCCAACTTATTAAAATTTTTTACTATATTTGAGCTACTCAAAACTTTCAACATTTTTCAAAGATTAGGTAGTCGAATCGACTTAGATTTTTTGTAATTTTTCAATACTTTTCAAGTATTTAGATATTAATTTGAAAAATATAGGAAAAATCTTGTATAATTCGAAGAAATATAATAAATGAAAACAATTTACAAAATTTATAAGAGTTCTTTGACATTTTGCGAATTTTTCGAAATTGAAAAGAAATATGGCCAATCTTCAAAATTTTCAATTATTTGATTTTAAAATTTGCAGAAATTGAAATCATAATATTCAAACTAAGTATACTCAAAACTTTCCAAATTTGATGACAATTCGTCCAATTGATAGATACCTAACCTATTCAAAACTTGCTAAATTTTCTCAGGTTTAAGTAGTCGAATTGATATAGATTTTTTCTAATTTTTCAATACTTTTCAAGTATTTCAGATATTTATTTAAAAAATGCAGAAAAAATCTTGTATAAATCGAGGAAATACAATAATTCATACAATTTACAAAATTTATAAGTACTCTCTGAAATCTTACAAATTCTTCGAAATTTATAGAATTATTGACAATCTTCCGAATTTGCAATTATTTGATTTTGAAATTTGCAAAAGTTGGAATTATATTCAAACTTATTACTCAAAACTTTCCAAATGTTATAAGAATTCGTCCAACCAATTAATATTTTTCGCAATTCTCAAATACATTTCGAGTTTCCAAGATTTATACATAATCCACAAAATTTAAGCAAAAATCATCTGAGATAATACGAACACGAATGTTTGGAATTTCATAGAATTAATGACGATTTTTGGAATGATAATCAATATTAATTGTTGATTGCCCGAAATTTTTGAAATTCGAAAACGTAATTCAAATCATTCAAAACTTTCCTAATTTTATAATACCTTTTTTAACTCATCAAGATTGTTCAAAATTATTTATTCTTTCCAATTTTTTAAATTATTTTTCTTGAAAAATAGGAAAATATCATACACATTTCAAAACAATATGACATAGACCCCCCCCCCCCCTACCCCTGGTACTTGAGTCTCAATTACTACCAACCAAAAAAATTATTTTCCACCGCCCTTGGGTTGAAAATAAATTACATACGAGTATAATTTTTTTTATTTATGGAGACACATTCATTCTTCTGAATTATAGCTCGATATTTTTGTGAAGGTCATGTATTTATTTCACTCCCAAGTTCCCATACATTAACCTTCAAATTTTTACAACTACCAGTAAAAATCAATATACTCGTTAATGCGTTACATGGAATATTTATTACAAAAACTTTCATTTTAAACTTTAAATATTAACAATGAAGAAGAACATATGCAACATATCTGTCATGAACCAAATATTTATAAATATAATAAAATATGTATTAAAAAAACTATTACTTTTTATATCAAAAAAAAATTTCTTTTGTCTTCTTCCCTTACTTACACTTCTTCGAATGTCTTCAATTTCGCAACTTCGTGGTGACAAATTCAGTTAAAATTGAAACTGGAATGCAAATGGAAATGTAAAAAAGAGAAACTGGAGAGAACGAAATTCTCCAACGTGGCATGATATGGCCACGTCCAGTAGGCAGAATGTGAATGATCGTCGGGAAAAACACGGAAAAATTCTTTTTCCCAGGGCATTTGGTGCGACTGGAGTCCCTCGACAGGACTCAGTTGTGGGACGACTTGATCCTGATTCGACGAGTGGATGCCAAGGATGCCGGGAGGTACGTGGAGGTATTTTTTTCGGTGATACGCAAGTTTTTCGCCGAGAATTAACCAATTAAATGAAAATTCACAACTTATTGTAAATGTACCTTATGCAGAAAAAGATATTCGAAGTACCATTTTACCCAATGGAAAATTCATATTTACTAGTGTACAAAAGAAGACAATAGATGATAACTATCAATTTCGTGAATTTGTTTATGCAAGTAAAATAGTGAAATAGAAATTAACAAATATGAAAGTCTTGTAAATGGAAAGAATAATAGTATCAGGTAAAAGAAAAGGTTTCACCAAATGGGTGCGTAATTTTCAAAAAATCACTGCACATTCTCAGTAGAGAAACACTAATAACTTTATGGTACGTTGAATTTGTTGGATAGATATGTATGTAACGCAAGTAATCAGTATGGAGAGCAACGAGCGGAAACACATTTATCGGTCACGTCAAAGCTCAACGCCCGCATCCAACCCCAATTTCAAGTAAGATGCTGTGTAACATTTTTGAGAATTTACAGCTTATCTGGAAACAATAGATTAAATAATTAAACAATTTAAAATAAATTCTGAAGGATATTCAAACAATCACGAAAATTGTTTGAAATTTGTAGGGTTCAACTATTTTCCCCTATTTTAAAGACTCTAGAATCATGAAGAGCTGAAGAAGAATCGAATTGAATCATGTATTTTGGTAGACTTCGTTGGTTTTACAGAATTTTGGGATTTTGGTTGTATAACAGGTGGTGAATTCAGGGAAGACGGCCACAATAAACTGCACAGTGGAGGGTTATCCGATAGAGAGCGTGGAGTGGCTGCACGATGGAATTCCTATAATGGCAGCGCAAGATACGAGGATCAGGATACCGGACCCTATGGTTCTGGTAATAAGTTCCGTAGGTCGCAAAGATAAGGGGATGTATCAGTGTCTTGTCCGCAGCGACAAGGAAAATTCCCAAGCCATGGCTGAATTGAAACTGGGAGGTAAGGCTTCACATTGTTTCTCTTGTTATTTTTTTTTTTTTTTTTTTTTTGAACCAGAATAAGTATCTTCAATTGAATGACTGCTATTGGTATCTGAGAAACTTGGGATTATTGTTATTTTACGTTGATTTATCATCGATCCTCTGATGAAAATGAATTTCGATGTTATTAGCTTCCAGGTTTTGTATGCAGAGTGTTTCGAAATCTAGATTCTTCGTCCTCTTTGAAAATATTTTAAAAGATCGTTTAAGTTCGTTGAGCCTTTGTGGAAGTTGAAAACCGAAATTCCTCAGACAGTTTTCTGAAAACTCACAAATTAATCAGGGGCAACAGAAGATGTGGGGATGATGGGTAGAATTATCCACCTGGAAAATTTTGCATGGGTAAAATACCCAAGTATAACCACGCAAAAATTCATTCAAAACTAAGGACCATTTCCGTTAGATAAGACATTATTAGATTTTGAAAGAATCGATGGATATTACGCGGTTTAAGTAATTTAACAGCATTTTCATAATTTTCTACAATCTCAAAAATTTATTGACTTTTTATAAAATTCTAAAAATTTTTCAAATTCTTAAGAATTCTAAATTTTTATTAAGTCTTTTGAATTCATCGTTATGTATAAAATTTAAAACGTAAATCAAATTACTTTCAACTTTACGAGTTCCATAAAAATTTGTTAAACTAGTTTGGACCTTTGGTAATTTTCGAATTCTTTTCACATTTCAAATTAAAAAAAAAACATTATTATGCTTATTTAGAAGAAACATGATCAGAAACAAAATCTAAGAAATTCGTAAATATTTTCCTTAATTACACAAATTTGTTGAATTTCTCAGAGTTATTGACGTTCTCTAGAATTTCAATTGTTTTTCATTTTTCAAGATTTTTTCTAATTCTACACATTAATAACACATACTATTCAGATCTTTCCGAATTCACAAAAATGCGTTTAGCGTCTTTGAGATTTTCAGTAATTTTTTTAGGCTTTTCGTGTCTGTCAGGTTTATATTTAGAATGAAAAACTTTTTTCATACATATTTCGAAGAATCAGAAATATTATAAATAACACAATCATAATTTTCTGAAACTTGACAAGTTTTTCTAATTTCACGAGTGATTAGAGATTTAAAAATTTCCAAATGTCTTATGAGTTTTTCAAAATCCACGAAATTTCAAACGTAATGGATTCTTTTACGAAATTTGCGAATTGAAATAAAATTTCTCTAACTCGATAAACTCTTTCGTAATTTTAATACTTTTCAAGTTTTTTAGATTTTTGTATTTAACGAAAAGAAGACATTCTCATCCATATTTTTAAAAAAAAATATAGTAATGAACATAATCTACAAAATTTATGAACATTTTCTGTAATTCTACACATTTTCCTAACTATCCAGATTATTGAACAATCTTTATTATTGTCGATTTTTTTATAGTTTTTCACAACTTTGAAAAATTAGAAAATTTATTTATACGATTAAAAATTATCCAATATTCTAAAAAATACATCCAAATCATTCAGATTTTTCATCATTTTCCAACACACTTCAAGTTTTTTTTAATTTTCATAGAAAATGAATACAACATCAATACGGATATTTCAAAAAATATGAAAAAGAAAAACTTACAAATTATTCAACAAATGTTTCATGCACCGAATCGTCGAAACTTCGTAATACTTAAGGAATTTATCAAAATTTTTTTTCAACTGTAGACTTTGTTTGAAATTGTGAAAACTTTTGACCATAGCTGTAAGATAAAACATTTTTGATTTTAAAAATTCTGAATGGTATTACATGGTTTCAGCTATTCTACGGACCTTCCAACATTTTCTAAGATCTACAAAATTTATCAACTTTTTATAGAGTTCTGGAAATTTTTCAAATTTTGAAGAATTATTGACAATCTTTAAAATTTTCCAAGTTTTTTAAATTCATCGTTATTTCGAAATTTTTAAACGTGAATCAAAATATATTTAACTTGATGAGTTTCATTTAAATTTGACAAACTCGTTTAGATCTTTCATACTTTTTGATTACTTTTCAAGGATTAGATTTTTGTTCAAAAAAAGAGAAAAATTATCATGCATATATAGAAGAAATAACATGATGAACAATATCTCACGATATTCGTGAATGTTCTTTTGAATTATTGAAACGGGTTGAATTTCTCAGAATCATTGACCATCTTTGGAATTTGAATTGTTTTTTTTTTTTCATTTTTCAAAGTTTTTCAAATTACACCCATGAATAACACATACTATTCAGAACTTTTCGAATTTCACAAAAATGCGTTAAATTCTTTAAGATTTCCAGTAATTTTTCTATACTTTTCAAGTCTGTCAGATGTATATCAAAAATGAAAAACGCTTATCATGCATAATTCAAAGAAATATTATAAATAACACAATTTACAACATTTATGATAGTTTATTGAAACTGTACAAGTTTTCCAAATTTAACGAATTAGTTACGATTTAAAAAAACCTTTTTCGTAATTTTTTCATACTTTTCAAGTTTTTCAGATTTTTATACTCAACAAAAAGAGGACATTTTCATGCATATTTCAAAAAAATATGATAATGAACATAATCTACAAATTTTATTACTTTTTTTTTTACGTTTTTCGAATTATCTAGATTATTTGAAAATCTTCGAATTTGTTAATTTCATTTAGTTTTTTAAAGTTTTAAAAATTCCAAAATTTATGCAAACAAGTAAAACTAATCCAAAGTTCTAAATAATGTGTTTAAATCATTCAGATTTTTCAAAATTTTCCGATACATTTCCAATTTTTTAAATTTTCATAGAAAATGAACGTAACCTTATCACGCATATTTCAAAGAAGTATAAGGAAGAATACAATTACCAAAATTATAAACATTTTTTTCATTTTGCGAATTTTTGGAACTTTGCAAAATTATAGAGAGTTTTTACGATTTTTGATGTTTTTCTGATTTTCATTAAAATTTCGAAATTTCAAGTGTAATCCACACTATCCAAAACTTCACTCTCAAAAAAATTTGTGGTAATTTTACTGAACCGATACAAAAAGTTATGAACCGTTACCTCGTACTAAAATTTTACTATAATTTTACTATACGCAGTTGGAATTTTCCGGTTAATGTATACTAATATTCTATATTTTAATGAAAGTTTCCTATCTAAGTATGTGAAACATGAAAGAATAGTAAATTTTCAGAGGCATTTTTTTACAGTGTTCTCAAACTTAAGGAAATATGTACAACTGATCGAAATTTTCCTTCAATGTTTACTACCTTTCGAATTTTCCAGATTTTCTAAAGATATGAACATTTAGATATGAACAATAAATTTATGACGTTTTCCTGTAATATTATACAACATTTTTCAAATCTACTAGAATGAATAATCGACACTCTTCATCTATTTCGATGTTTTACTATGATGATATTTGCAATAAATTACGAATGATTAATGATTGAGTTTCACTGGTCAGAAAATAGGGATCATGGCTAATTTAGAACATGACGCTACCGCACCGTGCGCTGACGGTTCAACTTTGAATGTCAATAGCTCCGTTCCTTCTTAATTCTAACAAAAATTACTAAGGAACTTTTTTCTCCAATCATCTCAGTATATTATAAACAAACAGTGATTTCCAAGATTTGCAATAAAATTTCTAAAACTTGTAACAATAGAAGTTCCATACAATAGTCCAATATCGTCTTCATAATTCACATTCATTATACGACCCCGTCTGTTATGAAAAAATATCTCATCAGTCAGTAAGTAACACAACTCAATCTTTAACTTCTCCCAACTTGGATTTCTCAGTACCAAGCATTTTGGTCGTATATGAACGATGTTTCGATATTTCGTATCTATATTCTCTGATGCGTCTATTGAAAAGAGAAAAATTCTTGTTGGGATTCCAGACACGATTCCGGAACTTCAGTACACGTTCATAGAGCAGGCTCTGCAACCAGGCCGTCAAGTCTCCTTGCGTTGCTCGGCGACTGGTTCACCTCCGCCTTCCTTCAAATGGCTTTTAGATAGCGTGCAACTGAATGAAATCGCTTCTGGCCACAGGTTCATTATTTATTACCTCACGTATCCATGCTCAAAATTTTCTCTGAATCAATATTCGCGACCAATCACAGTATAAAATATTTATAACTTTCTCACACTGTCTTCCAAACATTCAAACTTACAAATTCCTGACAAACAAAACAAACTTCCATCCAACCCATCAATATTTTGCAATTCCTAACAATTTTTTCCGATGGTGCAATATTTATGCATTATTTTTAAAACGACATTCATGAACTTATACCCTTTTACCCTTGCTTCGAAACTTTGTCGCGCTTCATCTTCTGTTTCCTTCTTCACGGAAACAATTCTCATGAATATTGCATTTGACAAAAGACGCGTCACCTGAGAATCTGTCTCGTATTACGATATTAGATACGCGATCGGGCAATACGTCGATCAGTCTGGGGACGTAATTAGTCACTTGAACATATCTTCGGCGGGTTCTGAAGACGGAGGGCTTTACGCTTGTGTGGCCTCGAACACATTGGCTTCGGTGGAGCACAAAGCGAGGCTCAACATTTACGGTGAGTGATAACAAAGCGTCTTTGATTGCGAATCGAATGAAACCATAGTAATTATGTGATCTACAGGGTCTTAAAAGGGCCCTCTAAGGCGATAGGAAGCTTATAAGATCCTTACAGGCTGCGGATAGAACATGTGTAGGGCGTCCTTAAGGAAAAGATGAGAATTGTTTAAACGTTTCAGTATTCTTGGATAAGAATTTGGAATTTCAAATTAGAATATACATTTAGGTCTCGTCGAGAGGGGAGTTGAAACAAGGGAGGAATTCAGTGCAGAGCCTAGAATTTCTGAGAGGGAAATTAAACGCCACGTAAAAAACTTCTTGAAATTTTTTTTTTCTGTGAAAACAGTATGTTACAACTAAATCTTCATAATTTTTAGTATTTTTTGCATTTTTCTTTAGATTCTTGCACATTACAGACGTTCTGTATAATTTTCAGCAGCTTACTGTAAAAGACTGTAGCTCTATGTATAGTTTTTGCACGAAATTTTTATGTTTTTAATATTATTTTTCATTGATACATTTCAAACGTTTTACCTTGACTCCTTTGTAGTTTCCCATGTTTGCTGTAGTTTTACCATATTCTTCAACAATTTTTTTTTTTATTATTACATACGCTGTCAAAAAAAATTGAAATTTCAAACATCTGAAAAGGATTTCGAAGAAATTTATGTCGAATTTATTGTTTTCATATTAGACATAATAATTTCAATATTTTTTATTACTTGATTGATTGATTTTATTTTAAGACATTACATGTTTGAATATTTTGAAATATCTTATGCATATTATCATTATACAATATGATTTTTGTTATACAATTTATATTCCATACAATATAAATTTTTTGTTTCAATCAAATAGCTGTTATTAAATTGGTGAAAATTTGCTCCAAAAAAATTAATAATGTCAAAATCCACTTGATTTTAAAAAAGTTTGAATACATATTCTCAATGAGAAAGCATTTAAAGGTAAAATGATTTTAATGTCTGCTTTGTGTTTCATAAACACTTCGATTTCATAATAGTTCTATAATTTTCATAGACAGTGTCTATTTTTTTCATAGTTGCGTCCGTAACTTGAATAGAAAATTTAATAGACAGTATGGGAAATTTGCTTCAAAGACAGACTCTTGAATTCAATAGAGGAATTTCTGAGAGTGTATATATTTTGAGTTTTTTTTATTATTGTAGTTTTTTTAGATAGGAATCAATCTGATACATAAAAAAGCTGCCAAAAATTATAGATAAAAATACAAAAAAAAAAAAGAACAATTTACAAAAGCTTCAAAAATTATTATCAAAGTATTTAAAATTACGATGACGAAATTGAGCTTATTACAAAAATATAAAGAAATAACAATTAATAACAAATATATAAAAACTTGACAAAAAGAAGACGAAATAATAAAAAAATATACAAAAAACAAGAAAAAAATTAGATTAACTTTAAAAAAAGCCCAAAATTATAATATTATGTAGAACAAAGTGAAGAAATCCAATTAAATAACAACAATTGCCAGAAAAAACAGAAGAAAACAAAAAATTGCAAACTTTGTTATAGTTCTTGGATTCATTTATTATTATTTATTGATAGACATTTTATAGTATCATGAAGTGATTATATTTCATAATCACTTTTTTTTTAGTTTTCTGTGGTTTTAAAAAGTTTTATTCCCGTTATTTCTATTATTCGCTACATTTTCTTGTGACTTTTTATTCGTGTGTGATTTTTCTTTCTTTTCTTTTCTTTTTTTTATATAATTATGGGAAGTAGTTTATTACATTTTCAAGCCCCATCGCAGATTTCTGAAATCTTTCGTACTTTCTGAAAATTTATTGTAATTTTTAATACATCTGTGTGGTTTTTGTAATTTTTATGATCATCCATAGTCATTCATATTTTTTTCAATTCTTTTTGGCATCTTAATTGTTTTTTGAGTGTTTTGTAGTTTTATATATTTCGTGGAATTTTTATGTTGCCTCTAGCCATTTTTTCAAACCTTTTTGACGTTTCAACTTCAACTACTAAATAATTTTTAGTACTATTTTGTAGATTTTTGTAAGTAATCAGTTTTCGAGATTTTCATCAATTTCGTGGTTTTATGAATCATTTACAACTTTTTTTATATAGTTTTTCGTAATCTGCTGTAGAATTTACATTTTTTTGCATGTTTTGCACTCATCTGCAGTTTTTGACAATAATCACACCTTTTTATGTTTTTTAATAATAATCTAAATTTAATAAATTTCCGTACTTTTTCTCTAGTTTTTTGTAGTTTTCACTGACTTACTAGAATTTCCAATAATTTTTTGTAGCTCTTCGTTGTTTTTTACAGAAGATTTTCACTGAATAGTTGTATTTTTTCACAAACTTTTTCGAAATCCTCTTCATTTTTTTGTAAAGTTTTGTTTTCTTGTTTTTACATGTATTGTAAGGTACAGCATTCATCATCGTTATGGAATTTCTCACATCTCACTGCTCCATATCAACTTTTTTTTTTCCTTTCAAGTTTTTGTTTTTTTCTTTTTTTTCTGTCAATTATTTTTTGTTAGTTTCTAAACGTTTTTATGTGCTTTCATAGAAAAGAATAAACTAAGAAATATTGTGTTGAATCTGAAATTCAAACCTTCTATATTATTTTCTTCGTTCAGTGTATTTATTTGGGCCAAGGCATGCTAATCGATACAGCAAAAAAAAAAGTAAATCCACTAATGGTAGAAAATTCGCAACAAAGTCGATTTGTCAAAATTCGATTAACTGTATACAAAATCTCTCTTTCCCTCTCTTTTTTCAGAAATTAAATAAAAATACTACCAAATTGACAGATTAGCTGTTGTATTCTACAGAATACCTTGTTAAAATTTGCACAGTATAATCTATAAAAAATGAACAGATTGAATTCATAGAATGTAACAAAAAATCTGTGGAAAAGCAAACGATCTGTTAAATCTGACAGATACAATTTTTTCTGTGAAGATTTTCAACAGATCGCATTGCATCCCTAATTTTTTCTCGGCGGCCCTACATCAAATTCAAAATAACCACAAACCCACCTTACGAAATTCCCCATCTACTTTCCCAAACTTTAGAGATACCTTTCAAGAAACCCCTTCAACTATGAAATCCCGAGGAAAATCCTGCACAATCTCAAAGAACCCTTCCTGAACGAGAAATCCCTTTTGGCAAATACAAATATATGAAAAAAAAATAGAATAAATTGCTTGTACGGTGCAAGTTTTTCTTATGAAACTCGCGGAAAGTTAAGACTGAGAAGCCCCTTGGGGGCAAAAGACGACGACCCGAAAGCTTAACGGCGACACGCGATATTAAAGGTCCTCCTTACATCCGGATCATCGGCCCTGTGCGAGCCATCGCCGGCGTCGACACGACCATCGCGTGCCCTTACTCGGGCTATCCGATAACGTCCGTTGAATGGTCGCGGGGAGGCGTGACGCTACCCTTCGACGTGCGGCACAGGGTTGATAACGAGGGTCATCTGACTATCTCCAAAGTGGCTTCCAATGATAATGGCACTTACACTTGCACGGTTCGCACGGGACATGGGAAATCAGCCAGCAGGGACATCCAGCTCACCGTCAGCAGTAAGTAGGGATGGAAATCGGAAAGAAAAATCTTAACATTGGTGTTACGAATTTGACTTTTACTAACAACTCTCTGATAAACACAAAATCACAAAACCCAAATCCCCCCCCCCCCCCCCCCCCCCCGAGTCGAAATTCGAATCCAAATGAAAACCAACTTGAACCTATTAAAACGGAGCTAAAACCTTCATGACCTGTGACATCTGAAATAGCATGAAATAATCCTCGCGAGTGGTTCTTCAACTATTTAAGCCTATCGTTTAAAAAACATCAAAACGGAAATTTTTTTCCTTATTTTTTCCACAGAAAGGTTGCGATATCGTTTACTCTCACAATGAAAATAACGATGTAATTATCGGTTGATAAATATATCGATATCAAACGTTTTTTTTTTTTTCAAAAAATTACAAAAGTTTCAAGTCTGTGCCGAAACTTATGAATCACCCCTGAAACTCATTTTAACATTCGAAAGTATTCTATTTTTTTTAAGATTAGCAAATTTGAACATAACTAGATTGCCTGGAATCTCTGAATAAATAAGCAAAGTTTCTGACTACATAGTTGATTTCAACTGATCGAAGTTCAGTCTGAGCACGACAGTGCATCATTTTCTGATTAGGTCCACCGATCGTGAGCCCATTAGTCTTTCCTTCGGACCTCAAGGAAGGCAGCCGTGCCCAAGTGATGTGCAGCGTCACTTCCGGTGACCCGCCAGTATATTTCTCCTGGCTGAAAGACGGTGAACCTCTCCCAACTTCCCTTCACGTGAGTTATACACTCCATAGTCCAGAATTATTATCTTTTTCGATTTCATTTCCCTCAAGATGCCTGTAGCCGAAAATTGCGTGAAATTCGCATACTGGTACTATTATTCCAATCAACAGGTAAATATCATTATAACATGAACCATTTAAGGGGGGAATACCAATTAGATAGAAAAAACGGACACTTGGCTTCGAGCGAGGATAGCAAAAAAAACTATCAATGCTAGTAATCTTTAAATTGTTTACGTATGCAGTATGTTATGTTTACAACAATATAAAAAAAATGTTGTTTCAAAATTCGCATCTAGCCTGTAGTTACAAGCGCGCAAAAAAAGAGTCTGCAAATTTGCGGTGTGACAGATAGGGCCTCAGGAAATTTTTCTATAGCAAAAAAGTGTGAATAAAAGAGTTTTGTTATGACATATACTTGCCCTTGACGTTTTCAGATTTTGCAAAAAAAAATTTTTTTCGTTAATAAACATAAATAATCATTTTACTAATTGTTTTGTTTTTGATTTGCGAACTTTTATGGAAAAACAAAGCACTTTTTGTAAAAAAATCATTCGTCAAGGGCAGCATATTTGTTTCCTCTGTAATTGGCGAAAAAAATTATGCAAATTAGTTTAACCGTAGATTTGCAATTTGTCACACCGCAAATTTGGGGTACTCTTTTTTTCGCGACTCTAACTAGAAAGTAAATGCGAATTTTGCGAAAGTTTTTTTTTATATTGTTAGTTAATATAACACACAACCTACGTACAAAATTTTACATTACGCGTAATAACAGTTTTTTCTCTATCCACGCCCAAAGTCGAGTGACTTTTTTTTCATTTAATTGGTATTCCCCCCTTAACCTAACAAAATTCCTGGCTAGCACTTCTTTCTGTCGAATTCCATGTTGCAAATTTTGTGCAATCGGAAAAGAAAAAGCAGGCATATTTGTGTGTCACGTTTGGGAAAATTCAGGAAATACATTTAGAAAACTTTGGAAAAATAAAAGAACAAGATAACCTTTATCCATCACTGATTTTTCAGGTAATTACAGATATTTTGATACATAATTGCATTTGGAGTGTTTAAAAAATGTCCCCAGATCGACGAGAAAAAGGAGGAATTCTACAGCCTGCTGGTGTTCAAAGAGCTGAACTCGCGGCACAGCGGAAAGTACACGTGCGTTGCTTCGAACACAGCAGCGAAAGTGAACCAAACAGCGCAACTTTTGGTGAAAGTGCCGCCCCAGTGGATTCACGAGCCACAAGACGTCGCGACGCTCCTTGGTAATCCGCTGAACATGCACTGCGAGGCCAAAGGGTTCCCGCAACCGCAGATCATGTGGCTGCGGGGCCGGGGCAGGACGGCTTACGATTATCAAGCCTTATCAGACGGCAGGTTGGCACTTGCGCCAAACAACACCGTGTGGACGGCTTCGGCTGAGCCACAGGACGAAGGCCATTATCTCTGCAGAGCGACCAACGGCATCGGCTCTGGCCTCAGCAAAGTGATTTACGTGTCTGTCAACGGTAAGACAAATAGTATACCTTATGATCACGAGCATTGTCCCACATGATTGCACGACATAAGTTCCAAAGCAATAGCTTCAAACCGAAAGTCCCAATACGGTAAGTGCCAAAGTTCATTAGTTCCAAGCCTTAATGTTCCAAAGTGTATGGTAAAAGTTCCAACCCAAAAAGTTCCGAGTCACGAAAAGTTCCAAAAGCTTTAATGGCATAGGAGTTTATTCGAAAAAAAATTACCTATAAAAATTACTGGTGACAATGGTGTATGACATTCACGATTTGATATGTACCATGGAAATCGACCCTGATCGATTGCTTATCATGACTTCATTATTGATCTACACTGCCGATCAAAAAAACTTGACCGATGTTGAAAAACTCAATTTTCTGACTTTCTAACCGTATCTTGCATCGTGGCTTCATATTGCTTCATGTTTCGACAAAGTAATGATTCCGAGCACGAATCAAAACTTTGTATGAATTGTTTGGGAAAAAAGAAAGAAGGGTCAGATTCCTTTGACAGGAACTCGATTTGACAGACATTTAGAGCTTCTATTTTAGATTTCATCTGTCAAACGATTTCCGGCTGAATTCTGTACAAGACTTAAACGAATCGCAGTATTTTATGTCAGTTATGACGAAAACTCCGCGCATTTTAATTGTTCGCGAACTCTCAACTAGAAACCTTGCGGAAACTTTGACTTTCCTTTGCCAAACTTTAAGCTTCGCTTGCGGTATTTAACTGCTCGGGAAATTATAAATAGCAGTCGGGATTCGTAAGAGAAATTTCGAACGCGGTAGCACATTCAGGCAACAGCTAAGAAATTTCATTACAATAAGTGAAAAGTTTTTGGCTTCATAGGATTTCCATTGGAAACGCTCTCTCTGGGCAGATGGAAATTTCATTTGTTTAATGTATGGGAGTCATTTAGTCTGTATCTTTTACTGGTGAATTATTTGTAACTTTTCACTCGCGGAATATTTGAAAGATTCAGAAAATTGTCGAAATTTCTTAGAATTTTAAAAAAGTTTTTTGAATTTTCGAAGTTGGAAAGTAAATTCTTTGAGCAATTTTTTTAATTCTCATGGGTTTCGATGCACATTTTTTACTGTAAATTTTCGTTGTTTAGAGTAACGTTAGAAATATTTTTGTTACAGACGTAAAATTTTCTACTTCTATATGTCAATACAATATAACATTTAATCACAACAAGATAGCATGAGCAATTTTAACTCACACAAAAAATTAAACTGCGAAAATTTACGAATACCAACGAAAAGCACTGGATTATAAAAAATTACAAATAATTTCTTACTGTGTATTGACTGCAAAAAACCGTTAAGGAAACAAAAAGCTACATAAAAATACAAATACTAAGAAAAAGTGCATAAAACCACAATTAGCTGTGAATTTCATCGAAAACCAATAACAATTAAGAAACGGTACAGAATCACAAAAAGTATGGTTAAAAAAATACCATCTATTTATGTGAAAAAATCACATTAAAAAAATTAGGAGAAGAATTAATAAACTACGAAAATGCAGGGTAGATTTTAAATAACCACAAAAAAAAAAAAAAAAAAAAAAAAAAAAAAAAACAGAAGAAACCATACAGTTTTAAACAGCTAAGTTACGTAAAAATAGGAAAACGACTCCTGGTTCCGAAAATCTGTGACGAACTGCTATGCTATAAACTTATAAAACTTTGCAAAACAAAATAACATGATAAAATATTTTTTAAAATAATTCTAATCAGAGGTTTCATAGATGCTCTGTAATTTTTAGTTCATGATGTTTTTTGTGATTTTTCTGATATTCTTTTGTAATTATTTAAAAAGTTGTGTAACTTAATGATAAACTTTCAGTCAAAAATTGTGCTACTCACAAATTCATAAGTATCGGTTCGTCACAAATTACTATTTTTCGTAATATTTTGCAAAAAGCAACAATTTTTCACGTATCACAAGTTGAGGTTTTTGTTAAATGCTATGTGATTAATTTTTTTTTTTTATTAGCGTGATTAGTCTCAAATATTTCATATTTTTGATGTTACAAACAAATGAGATAAATGTGGCTTTTACTTGTCACCGAGGCCGAATTCATGAGCTCTTTCGTTGCGTGCGTTTTACCGTGTTTTTTCTCTATAATATAAAAATTACTCGCAAGCCGATTCTGATTATAATTTTTGTCATAACTTTTTACATCAAATAAGTGAAATAGTTCCAATATACCTACGTATATTATCAAATTCGCACAAATTAATGAAGAAAAGTGCATTTCTTATACGAAAATTGCCATTTACTTGACTTTTCTTGAAATTTACTATTGAAAATGGAGAAAATAAAACAGATTTCTAACAATGCATGGAAAATTGAAAAGTATAGAAAATTTCCCCATAGTTAGCAATAATCATTGTTATTCATCTAATATTCAAATATACAAATGTTAATTTGAACTATTGCTTATTATAATTAACTGCTAAGTATTTTCATTTTATGTATAATTGGTAAAATTTTGATAAGCTTCTCTTCGTTCATAGAGTTGTCCAGCAGTTGTCCAGGTTTCCATTTTTACCTGGGAAAAAACATTCTGGCTAAAAAAAATTGTTCAGCTTTTTGTGAAATGCGTAGTTTTTTAATGATTTGTATTCTACGATGTATTATTGCAAAATAATGAGATGTTAAAAAATTGAAATTTCGCAAAAATTGCACCAGAGCGCCATACTATGACATTAAAAAAACATCTATAAAGTGATTTTTTTTCGCGACTTTTTGTTAATGAATAAAATATATTTTATTATTCTCCACTTTGCCGAGGTAGATTTCTCCTGTTCGAAGATCATAATTCTACATTCGTCTATTAAAAAAAATGCATCGGCCGGGAATCGAACCCGGGCCGCCCGCGTGGCAGGCGAGCATTCTACCACTGAACCACCGATGCTACATGTTCAATGTGCAAAAATATTGGAGTAGCTTACATGAACATAGGAAATTGACGAAAACTAATGTTAATATATGATTTATAAATTAATTATATTTTCAAACGAATATAATAAGCATAATAATAAATTTTGACTTACCCCTAGTAATTTTTATCATTACGAAAACCTGATAAGAAAATAAAATTTCTTTTATATAAATTCAAATTCTTATAAAGTGCACCTTATAGGAACCTTACAAGAAACTGAAATTTCTTCTAAAAATTTATTTTATAAAATCCTTTAAGAAAAAAACCTTATAAAAGTTTTTTGATCAATTCTTGATAAGAAATTTCAGTTTCTTATAAAGGTTTTTAGAAGTTTCTAAATTTCTATATTTTAGCTTAAACCTTCGAAATTATCAACCATCTTCGTGCGATAAAACATTCTCTGATTTTTTTAAAATTGTAAGAATACTACTCAGTCTTCGTAGTTTGACGAAATTTTTTGTAATTTACTGCACATCACGCAATCTAACTTAAACATTCTAAAATTTGATAATTTTATAGACATTTTTGAATAATTTCGAAAATTCTGAAAATTCTATATAATTTACTTCAATATAGGATATTATCAACAATTTCCATACGATACACTATATTCTTGTTTTTCGAGAATTTTAGTGATATTTCAGTTTCCGTTAGTTTTCCATATAGAATTAAAAAAACTTTTCCACGACCAATACAAAATTCATCAACGTTTTATAAATTAGACAAGCTTTTCGAATATTCAAGAGTTACTAATGATCTTTAAAATTTGCGAAATTCCTAGATTTTGGCATGTCAATCTTCAAAATAACCTATGATGATCTTCTTGCACTTTACAACATATTTTGATTTTCTGATTTTTTTATAAATATCACACTTCATTTGTAAAGTTACTGTTTTCTTTTTAATTCTCCAAATCCCTGAAGTTTACTATCATATACTATATTCTTGTCAAGCGCGGGGTCATTACCCTCACGTGAATTATTTTTCTCAATGCTAAAAAAAATCGGAAATATAAAAGTCGAAGAATAACCAGTCTTGAAAAGAATAACGACATGCCTTATCTACGATAAGGCATACAATTCAAAGCATACGAAATTTCATAATTAAACACAATTCATTTCTTAACGAGATAAGGACAATAATGATTAACAAATGCTATACTTTTCTTGAAATATAATTAGGACATTAAAAACTTAGTTTCAATGAATTCCTTTACAACAGGCGAGAAGGAACATTAGACGATAATAACTGCTTTTTCGAATAATCACCCCTATTAAGCATTATACCTCGAAAAATGCCGAGTCAGATAGGTAATTGCCTCATTTCGAAATATCATTTCTAAAAATGAGTGATATTGCGAAATGAAGAGGGGGCGTCTAAATACTTTAGATATCATTTAGTTTTTTTACACGTCGACATTTTTTTGGTATAAAAACCCCTGCAATTCGGGATAGCTCAGAGTCGTCTTTCTGGAAGCATTGCCTCAAGTAGCTCATAGCTGCCTCTCGCTAACGCCGAAGAAGGATTACTCTGACTGCCTCTCGCCAACTTGAGAACGGTTTATCGCCAATCTCAAAGGGCCTCTCGCTCGCTCCCTCAGCCTCTCGCCAAACTTGAGAACGGTTTATCGCCAATCTCAAAGGGCCTCTCGCTCGCTCCCTCAGCCTCTCGCCAAACTTGAGAACGGTTCATCGCCAATCTCAGACGGCCTATCGCTACTAGCCTCTCGCCTAACCTGACGACGGCCTATCGCTTGCCCACCGAATAAGTAATTATCAACAATCCAAATTTCCTAATATGGTACAATCAATGCCACTGCGTTCACTCACTTGGCTCGAGTAGAGTGATAGGGTCTTCTCCCCTATCCTGCTCTAGTTCCAAGGCACCTCGAAAAGGCCATGTTGAGAGATATGCAGAGGGATTGTGCGTCCACAATTTTAATCCAATAATTACAATGTTGAAATATAATTAAACATGCAACATAAATACAGAGACTAGAATTTAATAAAACAGATAACAGAAATAATTCAACGGAATAAAGGAAAACCCGAACATCAGGATTACGCAAGTTTAATTTTATCGTAGTGACCACCGTTGGGGATTTTAAAAGATCAATAAGTAATAAAGCTAGGAAGAATGGACTAAGGCCCACAGGGAATGAGAACGCATTTAAAAGGAAAGGACTTTATGGACTTTGGGTCCAATTACAAATTTTAAAAAGGCTTCCCTTAACACAGCCCCTCTCCGAGGAGGAACTATCACTCAAAGTAGCCGAATACGCTACGCAGCTTTTCGGACAGATTTTACAACCTCCAGATAAAAGGTTATGGATCAAATGCAAGGATTGCGGGTCTAGGCGACAATATTCGAGGGACCCACCAGCGAAACAATCAACAATCAAATTATCGACCTTGCCATTCTTAGAGCCTTCCACAGAGAAATGGGAGGAATTTAATGCTAGAATCCAACAGAGTAAACAGAGCTCGCTGGAAAATATAGAAGAAGAAATAGTTGATAACATAATATTTGAGTTTGCGACGCCGCTTCCACCGTTGTTACCTCCATTAGAGTAGATTGCCAGAACCAAAAAGCGAATGAAATCATGTACTATCACATTGTAAAGGAACGAATGAATATTTCTAAATAATAACGCCAATTTGGCACTTTAACTGAAGAAATCTGCCTGTTTTACTATCCCTATCCTCAAGACAATTTTCAGACCTCCAACTTCAGGGTTTCACGGGGCGGAGCCTCCCGTGTCTGTCCTGGTCTGGACGAGTTGGCCCATTTTTGGGATTGGAAAGTCAACGTGGGTTTTCTTGAATCTGAGTCTGCTCGTCACATTCTACAAATCTTTATCATTCCAAACAATTATTTATTATTCTGAATATTTTATTCAGTTTTTACAATTTTCAGAATTTCCGGCTTTTACAATTTCTTTTTCCTAATTTTCAAAATTATCGACTATCTCTGTAAGATTACACATGCCCTATTTCCGACAATGGAAAGAAAATACTGCACAGATTTGGTAGTTATATGAAATGTCCAAAATTTTCTACAATATTTAAAATCCATAAAAACTTTCTGAAATTCTAAAAATTTTTCTTATTGAAGATCCTGCTGAAAGATCTTAAGAAATATAATGAAAACGAAAAAAGATTCGAAAATTGCTCAAAATACAAGACTTCAATTAGTTACGTTATTTGATTCTTCAAAAATGTTTGTTATTCCTAAATTCAAGAAACTTCAATTTCTCGAGCTTTAAACCTTAACAGATAAGAAAATTCTTCAAATTGTAAAAGTCTGTGCAAAAATCAAAAAATATTGGAGGCACACTAAATCTATAAGGAAACTGTTTTCTGCAAAATCGATCGAAATACCTCACAAATTTCAAACTTTCAATTTTAGGAAATCTCATTGTGGAAATTCAAAGAGATATTTTTTAAAAACGAAAAAATTCTATAAGATTCTAGAAATACAGAAAGAAAAATACGTGTAAGTATATGAAACATTGAAAATCTTTCGAATTCCAGATTTTCATACTGCAATATATATAAAAATAATGAAAGATCCCTGAAATCATCGAATAACTGAAGAAATACGAAAAGTACTGGAATAACTAAAAATCTATCGAGACACTGTTTTCAAGAAATTTCTATAGATCACGGAAAATTTCATTATTGATTCGAATTCTAGAGTTTGAAGTACCGGAAATGTATCCATATATTTCGCACTGAGAATTAGTGTATCTGAAATGTATATACCAAGTTATAGTATAAAAATATTCAAAATATGCAAAAATACTATGAAATTCTGCAACAGTCTATCATCCTGAAGAAAAGGAATAGTTTCAAAAATACTGAACACTCCTTCAAATTGTAGAAAAACTGAAGAAGCATAAAAATTCAGAGGAAATGAAAATCTCTATTTAAATTACATATTTGCTGAAAAATCCTCTCAAAAACAAATAATATAATGAACTTTGAATTCTAGAGCATGAAATTCTTGAAATCTATATAATATCAATGTACAGAAGAATAATAGAAATTTATAAAAATACTAGAAAATCCTGCAAATTTTACACATACTGAAAAAAACAAACAAAATTTTAATTCTCAAAATCTGTGTAGATAAGATCCTTTCAAAAATCTATTACATTTTCGAATTTTCCCTTGCGCCTACTATTGAATCAAATGTCATAATCAGTAATTTTTTGAACTTGAAAAATATATAAAAATTTGTTCCCATGATATTTGATCAATTTCCAAGAGGATTTTTATTGACTTCTGAACTTTGAAATTACAAGAGTGTATAAAATTTACTAAATACCTGCTGAAAGTTCTACCGAAGATTCAAGTTAAAATTTACTAACAAAAAATTTAAGAAATCGACTTGTTCAGTGTGAGTCAATATGTTCTAGTCAATAATGTTCTATCTGACAAGAAAAGAAACAATAGTCGATCTCTTCAAAATGGCTATTGTAGTAGGCATTCAATACTGGATTAACTCCGTGGCTTCCAGCCATAACCGAGAAAGTCACACATGCCATAACGTTCAAAATTTTATCAGAATATTCGTGTAAATTGAGCACAAGTGACTTTCTCGATTATGGCGGGAAGCCACAGAACTATTTAAAGTAGTCAATTCTTGACTAATTCAAACTGAGAGAGTAAGAAGCCCAAAACATGTTTTGCTGCAGAACCCGCTCGATTCGAGATTCCGAACAAAAACCTGACCATACGCAGAAGCGAACCCGTGACCTTAGACTGCACGGTCATCGGTGACAATCCCATCGAGGTTCTGTGGATGCACAATGGAAATCGTTTGGACACCAATGACCACAGACTGAGCTTGAGCCAAGTCAAAACGGAAAATGGCCTTCGCTCGCAACTCTCAATTGGCTCCAGCGACCGACAAGATTCCGGAGTGTATCGGTGCAGGTACATCTTTGACCTTGAATAAATATCCTATCCATTGTCAAAGGGTCCAATTACTGCAAATTATTCAAATTTATCATGAATTTGCCTTGTGAAAAAAAAACTATTGAAAACTATTGGTAACTATTGATCAATAGTTTCCAATAGTTTTTTAATCCCATAGTTTCCAATAGTATCCAATATTTCAATAGTTTCCAAAATTATTGAAACTATAGACATTATTAAATCTACTGAAAGATAAATTATTGAAACTATGAAAACTATGGAAACTATTAGAAGATAAATTATTGATGCTATGGAAATCATTGAAAATCAGTGAAAATTTTGAAAATCATTGAAAATCATCGAAAATCTTGAAAATAATGGAAAATTGTTTCCAATTTGTAAATTGCACTAAAAATTGTGCTTTCACAATTTTCATGCAAATAATCATTAAATTGTGATTTCAAATCGGATTCGAAAATCATTGAAAATCATTGAAACTATTTTAATGACTGAAAATCATTGGAAATCTTGAAAGTAATTGAAAATCACTTTTAATTTGAAAATTTCATTATAAATTGTGCTTTAACAATTTTCATGCAAATAATCATCAAATTGTGATTTCAAATCGGATTTGAAAATGATTGAAAATCATTGAAACTATATCGATCATTGAAACTATTTCAATCATTGAAACATTTAATCATTGAAACTATTGGCAGGAATATTATAGGAACTTTTGAAACTATGGAACCTATAAGAAGGAAAATTATTGAAACCATAGAAACTATGAAATATACAGAAAGATAAATTATTGAAACTATGAAAACTATGTAAACTATTAGAAGATAAATTACTAAAACTATGAAAATCATTTAAACTATTTCAATGATTGAAAATCATTGAAAATCTTGAAAATCATTGAAAATCATTGAAAATCTTGAAAATTATAAAAAATCATTAAAAATTTTTAAAATGATTGAAAATTGTTTTTAATTTGAAAATTGCACTAAAATTTGTGCATTCACAATTTTCATGCAAATAATCATTAAATTGTGATTCCAAATCGGATTTGAAAATGATTGAGAATCATTGAAACTATTTCAATCATAGAAACTTTCAAGCATTGAAACATTTGGCAGGAATATTATAGGAAATATTGAAACTATGGAAACTATAAGAAGGGAAATTATTAAAACCATAGTAACTATGAAATATACTGTAAGATAAATTATTGAAACTATGAAAACTATGGAAACTATTAGAAGATAAATTATTGAAGCTATGGAAATTATTTGAACTATTTCAATTATTGAAAATCTTGAAAATCATTGAAAACCTTTAAAATGATTGGAAATTGTTTCCAATTTGAAAATTGCACTAAAGCTTGTGCTTCCACAACTTTCATGCAAGTAATCATTAAATTGTGATTTCAGATCGGATTCGAAAATGATTGAAAATCATCGAAACTATTTTCATGACTGAAAATCATTGAAATGATCGAAAATCATTGAAACTATTTTCATGACTGAAAATCATTGAAATGACCGAAAATCATTGAAAATCTTGAAAGTGATTGAATTTCTTTTTCAGTATGAAAATTGCATTAAAAATTGTAATTTGAAAATTTTCATGCAAATGATCATTACATTGTGATTTCCAATCGGATTTGAAAATGATTAAAAATCATTGAAGATAATAGTTAGAATGATTCAACATCACTGAAACTATTTCAACCATTGAAATTATTGGCAGGAATATTATAGTAACTATTGAAACCATGGAAACTATAAGAAGGGAAATTATTTGAGCTATTAAAACTATTTCAATCATTCAATAGTTTCTAGATAGTTTCTAATAGTTCCCAACAGTTGCTAATAGTTTTTTTTTCATAAGGGTTCATGACATAAATTGATGTTTTGTTGCAGTGCGGACAACGCGTACGGAAGGAGCGAACATTTCATCCATCTCGCGGTTCAAGGTACGTTTCTTTGACCATTTTCTAGTATGAAACATAACCCGCGTTTTCTAATACTCGGGTTTGTGAGGGCATGAAATGATTTTCTCGGACCGCAGAAAAGCCGGATCCGCCAACGTCGCTGGAAGTCATAGAAATAGGATCCCGCGCTATCCGCTTATCGTGGAAAAGATCTTTCGACGGTAACAGCCCTCTCCGTCATTATGTTATTCAGTATCGATCGACCAACGGGATAATAGACGACTGGGAGCCCTCGAAAACACACAATGTCACTTATACTCCAGGAGGCTTCAATATCGGAGCCGCGACGAGCCCCACGCAGAACGGTGAGTTTTTTTGTGAATACCTGATGAGAGCTCTACAATGAAATTTTACCTTTTCACGGAGAATGGAACTAAATTGAATAACGGTTTTGGTTACGATTGTGACAATGAGTTTTTCGACTGAGCGGATAGCCGTCGGTTCTCGAGAACGGTGTTGGTGATGAAGAGTTGTGCTACTTTGTTCTTTTTTTCCTTTATTGTGGAAATAGAATCTAATATGATATGATTTGATGCTTTTATAATTTAAGAATTTTGAGCTATTTGAATTCAGAAACATCTACTTAAAATTATCTACTGCTACGTAATAAATTTTAGTGTCCCAAGTTGTGTCAAAATAGCACATATTTTTGCTGCTACGGCAAATTCTTTTTTTTCCCGTGATAGATCGAAGATTGAATTTATTTTACATCTATCAAACCTGGAAAAAAATCTGAAATGGCTAATCTGGCGAAAACGGTCCAGCTTCGTCATACCAAGAATTTTTTCAAGCTTTATTTTATAATGGTCCTGTGATCTGTCAAATTGTTTGAAAAAAGGGCCTACAACTATTAAAACTTATGCCTTCAGGCAGAAGAATTTTTAGAAGGGGTTTTTTGAAAAAAATATGCATTAATTTCTTCAGATTATATAATTTTCAATCCTTGACGATATGGTTGAAGGAAAACGATTTTTCAATTTTTCGGATTTGGGGATTTTAACGTTATACAATTTTTTGAGTCCCGAATCTCACATTTTAAGAAACTGTGGTTCAGATTTTTCTAGCGTTTTTGATTTTTCTGAAGTATTCATACAACTTAAAGGATTTTCTGATTCATGATAAATTTCTACATAGCTTTGTAAAACTTGATGCTCTAGGAATGCAAGTTGGAAAAAATTCAAACATTTTTATAGATTTTTGAGAAAATTATGTCACAGATTTAAAATGTTTCGTAGATTTCTTGAATGTTCGTTTATTATGTTGTTTAATGAATTTTGTAGTATTTTATGGTATTATTATAGATGTTTAGCGTTTTTATGAATCGCTCTATAGATTGATGCTATAGTATTGAAGCTTCCAACGATTTTTAGTACTTCAATTGATTTTTCATGAAACAGGATCTTTTATATGGACTTTCAGTATTACTTTTTATAGTATACAATCAAAAGAATGTTTAATTGTATCAATTGTATAATTTGAATTCAAGATATTTTGAGGTTTTTTGTATGTGTAGATTCCTAGAATGTTCACATAGTATGTTATTTATAAAATTTTGTAGAACTTTCTCGTATTTTTATAGATTTCATTTCTTGTATACATATGAACTGCTATATAAATTTTTAGAATTTGATGCTATAGTACAATTGAAGCAACCAATGATTTTTAGCATCTAAATTGATTTCTCAAAAAAATAATATCTTTTATATAAATTTTCAGTATTTTTTTTTCTATAGTATACAATCGAAAGAATGTTCGATTGTACATGTTGTATTATTTGAATTTAAAATATTTTGTTGTTTTCTGTAAATGTAGATTTCTAAAATGTTCGTATAGCATGGTATTTTTAAAATTTTGTATTATTTTACGGTGTTTTTATAGATTTCTTGTATCTTTATGAATTTTCTATATATTTCTTGAATTTCACGCTATAGTATGAAAGATTGAACAATTGTCAGTATTTGAATTGATTTTTAATAAAACAATATCTTCTACGTAGATTTTGAATATATTTTTTTCTATGGCATACAATCCAAATAATGTTCAATTGTATGAATTGTATAACTTGAATTCAAAATATTTTAAAGTTTTCTCCATGTGTTGTTCATTTCTAGAATTTTCGTATAGTATGTTGATTATAAAATTTTGTAATATTTTCTGGTATTTTTATCGATTACTAATACATTCATGAATTGCTCTAAATTACTAGAATTTGATGCTATAGTATTGAAGCTCCCAACAATTTTAATAATTGAAATTGATTTTTCGTATAACAATATCTTGTATATGCCTATGGATTTTTTCTTATATGTGTAGATTTCTAAAATTGCATGTTCGAGGAATCAAAGTTTTATAAACTTTCAAGAAAATTATATTTCCATATTTTTTATGTAATTTATAGGTTTCTAATATTTCTTGCATTATTTTAGTAAATATGAAACTTTCAAGTTTTTTAGTATTTTCATGGATTTCTAGAATTTTAGTAGATTTTGAGAAATCGATCCCAGAATTCAGATTTTGATCGATTTTCGGTAATTTCATTGATTTATGGGAAAATTACGTCCACATAGATTTTTTATTACTATGATATTTCTCTTGTTGAGTATACTTTTTTTATTGATAAGATTTCGTCTCGTTTTCTAGAATTTTTAAAAATTTCTATTATAACTATTAATGAGATTTCCATACTATACACTCTTTAGAATATGCTGCTTGAATGTTGAAATTTTTTAGATCGTAGTTATTTGTCTGATTTTTCAGAAAACAGTTGCTTCATATTACTTTTAGTATTTCTTCAGAATTCGTAGAATTCGAAATTTTTTCTTATATTTCATGAATTTTTATGTGGATTTCTGAAATATAATACTCCAAGCTTCGAAGTTTTTCAGATTTTTAATATTTTTGTA
The DNA here is from genome assembly GCA_028476575.1 of Platygaster robiniae. NCBI lineage: Eukaryota > Metazoa > Arthropoda > Insecta > Hymenoptera > Platygastridae > Platygaster > Platygaster robiniae. Next base: position 26,415,472 of record CM052025.1, on the reverse strand, counting down.
GATTCTTATGGTTTTTTGTAATACTTTCAATTGAAACAATTTTTCAAATTTTTATTTCCTACGTTATCCTCGCCAAACATTCATGATTATAATTTTGTCGAAGAAAAAATTCTTCTGAAACCAGGATTATTGTTATTTTTGAATGAGGGAAACAATAATTTCTTTATTTCGTCTAACATTGAGAACTTTCCTGAAACCATTTTATTAGGTCATCTAAATTTCAAAATGTGCATTTTCGATAATTTGTTAACATTTCATTTTATATTATGAATTTTTTTATTATACATCATTATTTTTGACTTTTGTTTTTATTATCTGCTAACATACCTTTTTTTATTTTCACATAAAATAAAATTTGAGTTTACCTGAATTTCGAAAGGAGATTATATCTTCAAATCTTCATCCATCAGACAGTAAATTTTTATTTTCTTCCCTCAAAAAACAATTCATTGTACCCAAACACTACAATCATTATTCGCAATAACAAATTTGTTGTGAATCCCTCACATCTCAAAAACTCCCAGATGAAAATGAAAAATAACTCCGCCTTGAATATTTTCTCCCGACGCGGAAAATGTTATTTCCGACTTCACCGGGATCTCAATAACTCGACGGAATCTAAAAAACCATTTCTGTTGATTAAAGTTCTTGTCTCGTGCAATTTATTGCTCGCGTGGTACAATTTTTCGTTCACAATACCCTTCTCGATGACATTTATGCTTCGTTCGAAGTCGGTGAAAAAAAAAAAAAAAAAAAAAAAAAAAAAACACTTTAACGCCTCGAACGATATTTTAGAGTCGCGTTGACGTTTGGTAATAAAGTTGCGTGTCAACGCGCCTGCAACGGAACAATACAACTAGGAAAAAGTGTCAGGCGTTAATAGCCCCCGCGCATTTCCTGGCTTTTTTCCCAATTAATTTTCTCGATACATTTATTACGAGTCGCCCAAGTTTTAATTTCGTCCTGGCGATTCATCACAAGCGTAGCGTGCAAAAGGTATTTCTAAAGCTCGCTCCTTCGGCGCATTTGCGTATTCATAAAAATGATAAAAATCTCATCGCTGGCTCGTAACGCGCACGCATTTCGGTCATTTTGACTAAGCTGAAATTAATTCGCGGCTTTGATGCACGAGAGGAATTGTTCTGGGGAAGGTTTTTTCATTTATTATTTTGCAGGATTGTGTATGCTTGGCTCTGGAATATCTGGTTGAAATATGAAACTGTATAATCTTTGCTGTTTATATGAATTTATATATTACAATGTTCAAATGAATTCGACGGGGGAATCGAATCATTATAATTATACAATATCCAGTGCACAATTACACTAATTACATGTAACACTTCCTGTCGAAATTAAGGTTTGCCACTTCTTAAAAATTTTATTTCTTTCATGATGCAAGGTTGATACTTTCAAGGATCGAATATACATGAATATTTTTTAATGGAGCTTGTATTCCTTGAGCCAGAATGAGTTTGGGAAAATTTAAAAAAATATCTGTAATCGGTGTAATTTTCACAAGTAGTGAAATTAAGCTTTTGGCCAGTACTGTAAATGTAAAATATTCTATAATTTTGCTTAAAGTAAATAATTTTTTGCAAGAGAAATCAACGCCAAACATTATAATTTTTAAATCCTGACTTGGAAATTTCGGACTTGAAGAGTATTTTACTATTTGGAAATTTCCTGTTCCAAAATTATAATTCATATATTATTTTAGATGTTTTAGAATAATCATGCTTGAATTTCAGAGATTTTTTATATTTCTGTTAAAAGTTTTGAAAGAGAATGATCGGGAACTGCGAAAATGTTTTTAACATAAATTAGAATCTATGGCGATTCCAAAATTCGAATATTTTTAATTTGTAAAAAATGGCAGTTTTTGAATTTTTAAGCGTTTGGAAGATTTTTGGAATTTCGAATATTGATAAAAAAGAAATGAAAAATGTACACAATCTTCAGTTAAATAATAACATATTCTTATTTTTCAATTTGGTATAAAATTCATGAATTCACAATTCAAATATTTTTTCCTGATTATTGAAATTTTTATTGTAAAATAAACTTTATAATCTCAAAATGGTAAATGTTTGAAAATTTTTGAACATCTTCATTTTCAACATTTTGATTATTTTTATGATAAAAACTTCGAAAATATTACTGCTAAAATTTCAGGGATCTTTCAAATTTTGACCAAGCAATTTAAATTGCTAAGTCAGTTATTCCAGAATTTTTCAAGATTCAAGAAATTGAAATTAGCAACTTTGAATTTATACAGAATCGTGGAAATTCAGTTGAATTTTTTTCTTTCTTTTAAACTTTTGAGGAATCACGGAAATCTCAGGCATGAAAAATGATAAAGGAAAAAATTCGTAGTTGATCTTTTCTAACTTAGAAATATAAATTTTTAATGTCAAACCGTCAGAAATTTCGATCAATTTGAATCCGAACATTAAAAATTATTATTTTAGAGATATTTTGAATCTAGAAAATTTTGTGGACCTTAAGATTCGTAATGTTAAAATACTCAAATTTATAGGAATTTTGAAAGAAATTGTTATTGGCAACCCTATATCCAAAAATTACGAAAACTTCCTGGCACAAAAAATGTTAATCTGAAAATGAAATGACTTAATTTTGGATATGCTAATATTTTGGTAATTCAAGATTTCCAGAAACTTACATGAAAGAATTTCATTTACATCCCAAACGTGTATATACTTCAAAATCAACTATCAGAAAATTTCCGGTCATCTTACAAATCCGAAATTTCTGAACATTGTAGTATATTGATTAAACAGATCTAAAATTTTTCAACTTTGAATTTGAAATTCTAGATTTTCATTTAATTTAAATTTCGCAGAATCCAGACATTTATAAATAAATATCCAAACATTTGTGATTACGAATTAGAAACTCAAATTTTGCAATTTTTCACGTCAGGAAATTACCAAAACTCGTGAAGAAAAAATTTAAAATACTTTTTTTCCATTATCGTGACATTGAATACTTCAGAAAATTTTCAAATGTTATTATTTTTAGTTTGAAACATTGAAAACTGCACATATTCAGATATTGTTTACGTTTCAAAAATTCCTGATCAATGATCATATTGGAAAAGGAACCAGAGCCCATAAAAATTTCCTTCTACAAATTTCAATATACATCGTACAATAAAAAGGGGCCAAACATAAACCAATGTTCGGAAAATTACGTTGAGATAACGATATGAATACGAAAGCCAGAAAAGTTTGAAGTGTTAAAGGTAGTTTCCCTCGCGTATCACTTTCGCGAGGTGTTGAAATTATGTGAAAATACTCTCAGGTCTATCTCGTTTCGACTCCGCCAGCGAGGATGAGGAAGTGGCTTCGGTGGGAGGCCTCCACCCCGCCACTACGTACACATTTCGCATATTCGCTGTCAATTCCATTGACACGAGCATTCCAACTGACGCAGTCGTAGCAAAAACGCAAGAAGAAGGTAATTTTTCTGCACAAATTTGCACAAACATCTATCTCTTGAAATTTGAAACAATCTTTTTTATAATACACAGAAACTTTTACGTGGAATTCTCGGTTTTTAGTTTTTTTTATTTTTTTCATTTATGATGCACTTTTGAAAAATTGAAGTAACACAAGATTCAGAACAAAAATATAGAAATTCTAAGAACGTCGAATATTAAAACGTTTCACAGTCTAAAATTGCATAACTACTGAATCTGTTCAAGTGTTGATATACGAGATTTAAGTTGCTATGTTCTGAAATATTAGATATGCAGTTAAACAATCTCGAATACTTCAAAAAAACTCTGGAATTCATTAAAACAATGTTTCAGTAGTATTCTCTACGCATCAAGTAGTAATATACCCCTTTGGTCAGACAACTGAATGAATACACCAAAATTTTCACGTTATGCAATTTATTTTATATTTATGAGGTAACTTTGAATAACGACTCGAATTTTCCATTTCTGTTTTCGTCGAAAATTGTATAACTACTGAATCTGTTCGAGTGATGTTATGTGAGTTTGGTCAGACATACAAATCGAAATTTAAGTTGCTATGTTCTGAAATATTATATATGCAGCTAAACAATCTTAAATACTTCAAAAAAACTCTAAAATTCAATAAAACAATGTTTCAGTAGTGTTCTCTACACATCAAGTAGTAATATATCCCTTTGATCAGACAACCGAAGGAATACACCAACATTGTTGCATTATGCAATTTATTTTGTATTTATGGGGTAACTTTAATTTTTCATTACTATTTTTGTCGCAAATTTTATAACTACTGAATCTGTTCAAGTGATGTTAAACGAGTTTGGTCAGACATACAAATCTAAATTTAATTTGCTATGTTCTGAAATATTAAATATGTAGTTAAACAATCTCAAATTCTTAAAAAAAACTTAAAAAATTTATTAAAACAATGTTTCAGTAGTACTTTCTACGCATCAAGTAGTAATATGCCCCTTTTGTCAGACATCTGAACGAATACACCAACATTTTCACATTATGCAATATATTTTGTACGTATGGGGTAACTTTGAATAACGACTTTAATTTTCCATTGTTTCTGTAAAAAAATAGCAGCAATTTTTGTATGTTTCTAATGCAAATTTTCCATTTCGTCTCTACATGCGGTACTTTGTGGCCGATCGCATTCAATTTAAAAATAACCCAAGATGAAATAATTAAAATGGGTTCAATCGCGACGGCGTAGCTCAATATCTGCCTCAATGCCGGAAGCTTATCGATCACGTTCGCACTCCAAACATCCTTTGATACCCTGTTGGACCCGCTCTAGTTGCTCGAGATTCTCCCTCAAGCTTCGATATCTTCATGAAGCATAGAGATCATCTTGCTTGATATTAGGGTACAAATGATCCACATTGCAACTCGCTTTCACTGAATAATTATTCCTTCAAATATAGGTAATTTCACTTGATTTTTACATTTTCAACTACGATTTTATGTAAGCAATTGATTTTTTTTACTCTAGATAAAGAAATATTCGATGCTTACCTATTTCTTTTGAATTAAAGTTTTATTTTTAGAATAATAGAATTTTTTTTTCTCGAAGCAAATCACACTTGCCTTCAGAATGATATTAGAAAAATCTGACGAAACTTTCCTCATATTTTCATTCGTCCAATAAATTCCTGGACCCTCATTGACAAAACCTATAATACACTTTTCCCGGATTATAGCTTCTCAGAAATCACGATTTCGCGAAATAAATCCCTGTAACAACGTAGTTCTGCGGCTCTAGATTGAATCCGAATTCTTCGGAAACCAAGTTTCGTTTCGAACTTACCTCCCAAAGCGTGGATGAGATTGAAAAACTTTAGGCTAAAGTTTTGTTGCGCCGTTTTTACGAACCCGAAGGTCTCTTTTTTCGCTCAAGTTAGTCTTTGATGAGTAAAAGATTCTTTCTCCAAGAGATACTTTCGTTTCAAATTACGATGTCAAGTCACTTTAAGCGATCGACAAAGTGCGATGGAACTCAATCAAAACATACAGGGTGGGACAATATTTTTTTTGCATTTTAGTGTTTTGACTTGGACGATGGAAATAGTTTTGTTTTTTCGACATATTTTGTTGATGTTTCAGAGTTGATAAGAATTTGAAAGGAGTTTTTGCTTCGATACTGTATATTATGGTATGGCATATGAAAACATTGAGAATTCAGCAAATATTTAGTAAAGGGAACAATTTTTCGTATTAGAAATAATTGAAATTGCTGGCTTGCCTTCTGAAGAAACTGAAAAACTTGAAAAACATCACAAATTACGAAAATTTCTATTGAGTTGGACAATTTTTAATAATTGTTGAAAATTTTTTAGTAGTTTTTTTATAGGTTTGAAATTCCGAAAAATCAAAAACTTTTTTAATTTTCAATAATTTTCAAAATTGTCGAATTTTCAGAAAATGTGAAGTAATTTTTTGAGGATCATACTTTTTTTAAGTATGCACGATAATTTTTTCCCAGATTTTAAGCGAAAATTGGGAATATTGAAAAAGTATTAAAAAATCAAAAGGAATCTTCGTAAGCTAGACAAATTTTTATAAAATTCGGAAAATTTAAGTAACAGTACCATGCTAGAAATTTCGCAAATTTTGACAAATCAGAACACATTGGAAATCATAGGAAATGTCAACAAATCTAAAAACATTCACAATTTTTGTAGAATTTCAGAAAATGTTCATAATTTCATCAATTATGTTTCTTAATATATAACTTCAAAATATGCATAGCAATATTTCTACTGTTTTTAACAAAAATTTTAAATGCTCGAAAAATATTCGAAAATCACAAAAAAATTTACGAGTTTGACGAATTTCATAAAATTTTGAAAATTTTGACTAGTTGGTTTTATATTGTAAGAAACATAAAATTATTACACATTGACAATTCCAAAACCTATCATATATCCTTGAAAAAATCGAAATTTTTGTAGAATTTCAAGGAACATCCATCATTTTAAAAATCTTGTTCATTATTATATGTATTTCGACGAGAAAGGTATGTGTTGACATATTTTTCTTAATTTTTTATAAAAATTCGCAGCATTTTCAAAACATTGAAAAAACCAATAAAATCTTAAGAAGTTAAACAGGTTTCAGAAAGTTTCAAATTAGTCAAATAGCCTACATTACAATTCAAATTTCGAAAATTTTTAAGAATCAGAAAACATTCAAATGTCTTAAGATTGCCGATAACTAAAAAAAATTGGAGAAATCGATAGAATTTTATGAAATTTTAATGAATTCTGTATATTTTGTTCATTATTGCATAATTATTATTTTTTTTTTTTTTTCAAATATGCAAGATAGTGTTTTTTTTTTTTCACTTTTTGAGAAAAATCTAAAGAATTTTAAAAATCTTTAAATATCATGAAAAATCTTTATGAGTTGCACAAATTTTTGTAAAATTGTGAAAGTTTTTGATAGTTGGTATGAAGTGAAAATTTTTTAAATTTCGGAAAATCATAACACATTAGAAATTTTATAGACTTTCAATTCCAGAAAAATCAAAAATTTGGTAGAATTTAAGAGTATGTTCATTAATTTTGTAAATTGTGTTCATTATATTTCTTCAAAAAATTCTATATAAAATTTTTTTTATAAAAAATTTGGAATACTTGAAAGTAGTATTCAATAATTGAGGAAGATTTTGCAAGATTTAGACAAACTTTCATAAATTGCGAAAAATTGAATAGTCTGTTACGTTTGAAGTTGAAAATTTTTTTCTTTAACAGGAAACGTTTAAAATTCAAAAGATTGTCAATGGTTCTGAAAAATTAAAAATTTTTAGAGTTCCAGAAAATGCGCGTTACTTTCGTAGTTTACAGAAATTTTCGAAAATGCTGTAAATTGTATAAGCTGTCAATAATCAAAAATTTCGTAGAATTTAAAAACATGTTCATCAATTTTGCAACTTGTGTTCATCATATTTCTTCGAAAAATACATCATTAAATATTTTTTTCAATAAAAATTTGGAATACTTGAAAGCAGTAAGTATTTAAAAATTAAGGAAAATCTTGGATGAGCTAGGCAAATTTTCATAATTTGCGAAAAATTGAATATTCTATTACGAATGAAGTTTAAAAATTTGTATTAAAACAGAAAACATTCAAAATTCCAAAGATTGTCAATGATTCTAAAAAAAAATAAAAATGCAGGTAGATTTTGTAGATTATAGGAATTTCCGAATATGCTGTAAAACTACAGAAACACCGTGTAATCTTTAAAACTTCCAAAATCAAAAAGTTTTCACTACTAATCTAATATTTTAGACAATATTCATAAATCCTGTAAGCTGTGAAAAGTTTAACAAGTCGATAAAACTACAATTTATAAATTAATGCATTTTTTATCAATTTTTAGCATATTTTGGTCAATTTTTGCAAAAACCATTATTTCAAAGTCTCGCCTTTATTTCAATCGAAACCTAGTGCTTCCTCGCTTAAATATCTTGCGAATTAGTGAAGCGAATTTGAAGGATGATCAAAAATCCCAAAATGTCGTAAAAACGTTACAGCCCCGACGGAGCCACCGCTGAACATCGAGGTAAACTCGGCTGGTCCTGGAGAATTGGTCGTCAGTTGGCAGGTATATAAACCATGAGATGAGGGAATATGAAATTCCGTAATATCCGGCGAATTTTGCCCCCTTTACAGCCACCCTCGAAACTGTCCTGCAACGGAGAGCTGTTGGGTTACATTGTAACCTGGTCCGAACATTCATCCTCGACCTCGGGCGTCAACCAGAGTAAAAGCCTGACAGTGAGCGGCGGCGCCACGACCACGGTCCAATTGACAGGTCTCAGGAATTTCACGAAATACGATATTTCCATTAGGGCCTTCAATAGCATCGCGAGTGGACCCACGAGCACGCCAATCGTTGGCACCACACAAGAAGGAGGCAAATAAATATTTTCTCGAAATTCTATACTTTTACTCCAAGCTACACTCAGAGAAATTGGAATGTCAGAGTGTACCAACAATTTTTAAAATTGAAGGAACTGCAGTAGGTGTATATTGAAAAAAAAATTACTTATGAGACATAAACTTCTTTGAATTGGATGAAATGGTTTTATTGTGATTTCTAAGAAATTTAGTCAAATTCACTGTAATTTCTTTAGAGTAACTAAACTTTTTTTGCAATATGCACCTGACAAGGTTAATTTTTTGGAATTAGTTTTAGAAGTTCTGAATAAACTATTTCTTTGAGTGTATTAATCTGTTTCACAGCGATTTTTTCGAACTTGCCGAAAACGGAATTTTTCGCATCGAACATGGTCGTTTTTCGGACAATGACCAATTTACAGTGGATTTTAGCACAATTAACCAGGGACATTGGCAGGAAAAATTGTTGAGAGGGGTTAATCGGAAAAATATGTTTCCTTTGGGATTTTATAATTTTTCATCTTGACGATCTGGTAACGAAACTAGGATAAATCGAATTTCGGGATTTCGAAGTTATGCAACTTTTGGAGTCCAGAGTGGTACATTTTTTATGTTTCTATTTAATATGATGACATTGGACTTTTCTGATTTCCATGCAAGTCACTAAGTTTTAGATTTTTTTTCTAAAACTTCTGGTATTTTTCATAATTCTTCAGTATTTATACAAATTGATGGATTTGTATGTATGATAATGGATTTTTATCCAGGTTTTTAGAATACTATACTCGAGGGATTGAAAATTCTAATAAATTTCGGTACTTTTATAAATTTTCGATAAAATGATATCTACACAGATTTTACGTATTCCGTAGATTTCTAGAATGGATTTCTAGATGTACTTTTATCCAGATTTTAAGAATTCGATACTCTAGGAATTAAACATTCTCATAAATTTAGATGTTTTTATAGATTTTTGACAAAATAATATCTGCACAGATTTTGAGTATTTCGTTAATTTCTAGAAATTTCGTACTGTATGTTATTCATAAAATTTTGATTTTTTTTTTTGTATTTTTTATATCATTTCTCATATTTCTAAATATCGCTTTCTAGATTTCTAGAATTGGATGTTATGGTATTAAACATTTCAGAGATTCGATTTTTGTGTTTTCATGCAAATCACAGAGTTAGGAATTTTTTCTAATACCTTTAGTATTTTTCATAATTCTTTACTATTTCTACAAATTGATGGATTTTTATGTATGATAATGGATATTTATCCAGGTTTCTAGATTTTGATACTCTAGGAATTAAAAATTCTAATAAATATGCATATTTTTGTAGATTTTCGATAAAATAATATCTGCACAGATTGTAAGTATTTCGTAGATTTTTAGAATTGATTTCGAGATAGATTTTTATGGATAATAATGAATTTTTATCCAGTTTCCCAGAATTCAATACTTCAGGAATTTAAAAATCTAACAAATTTAAATATTTTTATAGATTTTCGGTAAAACAATATCTGCACAGATCTCAAGTGTTTCGAGTTTTCAAGAACTTTTGTATTGTATGTTATTCATAACAATTTTTGGTCTTGTATTTTATAAATCTTTCTAGTATTTCTAAGTATTGTTTTATAGATTTCTAGAATTCAATGTTCCAGTATGAAACATTTCAGGGAATTGATTTTTGTGTTTTCATGCACATCACAGAGTTAAAAAATGTTTCTAATACTCTTAGTATTTTTCAGATTTCTGCTGTATTTTTACATTTTGAAGGATTTTCTGATATTATTTCTAAATTTCTATATATCTCCCTAAAATGTGATGCTCTGGAAATCAAATCTCTACAAATTTTTTATACTTTTAAAGATTTTTGATAAAATCATTTTTACAAAGACTAATTATTTCAGAGATTCTTAGAACTTTCATATGTATGTTATTCATACAATTTTTAACATTTTTTATAGATTTCTCGTATTTCTATGAATGGCTCTATAGATTTCTAGAAATTATTGGGATAGTATTGATAATTTCAACTTTTTTAAGCATTTTTATTTGATGTTTCAAAAAACAGTACCTGCCATACAAATTTCCAATAATTTTGATTTTTTTTTTTCCTTTTTACAATATTCATTCGATTTAAGAAGTTTCTAATATGTTTTTGGATACCTACACAAATTTCTAGAATCATATGCTTTGAGAATCAAAGTTCTAAAATTCCGAAATATTTTTACAAATATTTGAGGAAATTATGTCTTGAAAGATTTCAACTTTTTTTTAGATTTCAAGAATTTTTGAATCGTGTGTTATTTATAAAATTTTGAAATAGTTTTTTAGATTTTTATAAATTCCTAGCATTTATATGGATCGCTGTAGAAATTTTTAGAGTTTGATGTTATGCTATTGGCAATTTCAACTATTTTCAGTATTTTCATTATTTCTTCAAAAAATAGTATCTTGTACACAACTTACTTAAGCTATTTTTCCCTTTTTTTTATATTTAGGCAGGTTGAAGAACTTTCTGGTATATTCATGGATTTCTATAAAGATTTCCTGAATTACATGTTCAGGATTTAAAGTTCTATGCATTTCTGAGACAATTTTGTTTACATAGTTTTCGAATATTATCAGATTTTTAGTAATTTTCACGTTTTTTAATATTTATTAGGAAACGAAAGAAAATAATGAAAAAAAACTGAAACTTACTTTAAAAAACTTCGAAACTCATACATATTAAAAAATCTTAACATAACAGAAAATTCTATAAATATAAAAAAAGATCAAAATCTTACAAAATTTAATAAATTCCAAAAACTCCCAACAATATTAGAAACCCAAAAATATACTAAATCTATGTAGATACAATTTCCTCGAAAATTGAGAAACACTCAAAATTTGTTTAACTCTGAATTCTTTTGCATTGAATCCTAAAAATCCATAAAAATGCCAGATAATCCTTGAATAAACACAAATTCTGAAACGATACATTCTGAGTTTTTAAAAAAATTGATAAACCAAAAAAATTAAAGCTTGGGTTTCACAAATTGATTTCGAAAATATTACGATGCTAGAATAAACATGCATTGACGCCTTTGAATAAATAAATAAATATGTTGCAACGTCCCGAGATAATAATCAATCATATATTCCATCCATTTTCAATGAAATAGAATTAATGACCAAGTATTCCTTAGCTTCTATTTTATCGTTTCCTTTTATGCTGATTATAATCAAAAATTCGGTACCAGGTCCGGAACAAACGCGAAATAAGCCACCGGTAATTCGCAGAAAAACTTGCTTGGCAGAGTAACGCTCGAAAGAGTTTTCCCTCGCTAATTGCGAGCCTGTTGACTTTGTATCGAATGAAGTTGTTTTTTCGTGGCACTCCCCTGAAACGAGCTTTTCGCCCGTAATTTATGTATGGGCAAAGTTGGGCTCGAAATTTTTCAAAGCGCAGCGTGCGCCAACTGGATTCGGCAAGTTCGAAGCTTTTCGAGCTCGTGACTTAATTGCTATCGGGCGCTAAGATACGTAACGCGGATGTGTTTCCTCATTCATAGTGCCGGGAGCGCCGCCCGCGCAAGTGACTTGTGCCCCATTAACGTCCCAGAGCGTTAAAGTTTCTTGGCGCGCGCCCCCATCCCATCAACACGGTGGAATTATTCTCGGCTACAAAGTCTTCTACAGGCCCGTGCCCACCGACAATAGTGAGTTCCAACTTTCGCGGTTAAGCCCTGCGAAACTGCAGCCAGGGTTATTGTTGATACTAAACACTGCCATCGGGGGCGAAGGCGGAAAAAGTTTTCGGGAGGGGTTTTTCCTAAAAATGTTTTTCCTTTGGGATTTCGTAATTTTTGATCTTCGACAATATGATTACAAGAGAGCGATCTTGAAATTTTTTACATTTCGGGATTTGAAAGTTATACAGCTTTTGGAATCCAGAGTTGCACATTTTTCATGTTCGTGAATAATGGAATTCGATTTTCGTGATTTTTGACTGGTAACTGAGGTTTCCATTTTTTCACTAATACTTTTTGTATTCATAACACTTTAAGGATTATCTGATATTGAGTTACAATAATATGGGTTACTAGTAAGCATTCTAAAGTTCGATGCTCTAGGAATTAATTTTCTTGAAAATTTATATTTTTGAAATGATTGTTGAGCAAATTTTAACAACGCAGATAAAAGGTGCATCGTTGATTTACATTATTTTTGTATGGGATATTATTATTCACATTTTCTAGTATTTCCTAGTATTTCCATATATTTATAGTGTTTCTATGAATAGCTCAATAAATTTTTAAAAATTGATGTTACAGTATTGAAACTTTCAACGATTTTGAGAATTTGAATTGGTTTTCCAGACGACACTTTCTTTTATGAAGATTTTCAGAACTTTTGTTGCGTATTTTTTGAGTATTTCTACAATGAAAAGTATGTTCAATCGTATAAATTGTATGAATTGAAATGGATGTATTTTTATTGTTTTCTATATGAATTGCTAGAATAATTTCTAAAGTTGTATAAAATTATAGTATTATATTTATAAATATGCTCTAGGACAGATAGTTTTACCTAAGAAAATTATATCTACATAATTTTTATGTATTGAAAGATTTCTAGTAAACTAGTAAACTTGTAAGCTAGTAAACTACTAAAATGGTAAAATAGTAAAATAGTAAACAGATTAAAAAGTCAAATGGTAAACTAGCAGGCTCGTTAACAAGTCAATTAGTTGATTAGTAAACTAGTAAACTTTTCGACTTTGTAATAGTAAACTGGTAAACTACTAAGTTAGTAAACTATTAAGCTAGTTAAATAAAAAAACTAGTAATCTAGTAATCTAGTAAGCTAGTAAACTAGTGAGTTAGTAAACTCTTTGACAATTAAATTAGTAAATTGTTGAGCAAGTAAAATAGTAAGCCTTCAAACTGGTGAGCTAGTAAACTAGTAAATAAGCAAGCTAGTAAAGTTGTAAGCTAGAAAACTAGTAAGCTAGAAAAAAAGTAAACTAGCAAACTAGTAAGCCAGTAAACTACTAAACTTGTAATCAAGTAACCTAGTAAACTAGTAAATTACTGAAATTGTAAAATAATAAAATAGTAAACAAATGAAAAAGTAAAATGATAAACTAGCAAACTCGTTAACAAGTAAATTAGTTAATTAATAAACCAATAAACTTGTCGAATTTGTGATAGTAAACTAGTAAACTACTAAGCTAGTAAACTAGTAAGCTAGTAAACTAGTAAACTAGTAATCTAGTAGGCTAGTAAACTAGTAAACTCGTTAACAAGTAAATTAGTTAACTAGTGAAGTGGTAAGCAAGTAACCTAGTAAACCTGCAAACTGGTAAACTAGTAAAGTAGTTAGCTAGTAAATTAGTAAATGAGTAAATTATTAGGCTAGTAAACTAGTAAGCTAGTAAATTTATTTTTCACATTTTTCTAGTATAATATACGAAACTCTGGAGGATTTCAAAGTATTTTTATAGATTACTTATATTTCTGTAGATTGCTACAGAAATTTAAAAAAGACGATACTTGAAGATGCGAATTTCGATCTATTCTGAGTAATTTCAAGAATTTATGATAAAATCACATTTATATAGGTTTTTCATGTTGTATATCCTTATTCTTTTTACGTAATTTTGAAATATTCAAAAGATTTCGTTGCGTTTCCTAGAATTTTTATAGATTTATAGTATACTTTGAATTTGATGCTCTAGAATCCCAAAATTTATAGATCTTAGAACATTTGTCGAGATTTTTCAGAAAACAGTTTTTTCATAGAATTCAGTTAACTTCATTATTCTTTTAGAGTTTGTATGAATCGAAAGATTTTCAATACTTTTCTATGAATATTATATAGGCTTCTAGAATTTATTGATCCAAGATTCAAAGTTTTGTAAATTTTCAGCATTTTTGTAGATTTTGAATTTTTCTTCATTATTTACTGGGTTGCAACAATTTTTCTGATTCATATTTTCTACGTAATCCTACGTTTTGATAATTTTTACTTTTTATAAAATATATACTGCTAACTTTTTCATGCATTTTTTATATCTTGTTTTTTGAACTGTTTATCAATGTAACTTTTTTCATCTATACATGAAATATTGATTGATTTTATCAGAATTTCGGGAGGAGTTTAAACCCCTAAAACCCCCCTCTGTCTACGCCCCTGACTGCCAGCAACTTTAACTGAATATGGAGCGATCTATTTAAATGTCAGTCACTTGATACATGCATATTTTTTATATTTTTCATAGAGGAGAATTATGTAAAGACGATCTTGTTTACTTATGACGAAATTACGTACACAGAAAAAAAATTTTTTCTTAAGTATAATTGAACGCAATTCGTTGCATGTTTTTTCATTAAACCAACAAAAATATTTTTTTAATCTCATAAATTCGGATTTTCTTGAAATAATGAAAAAGTTGTCATTGTACGGATAGTTTTGAAATTAATCAAGTCAACAGTAAGATTAACTATGCCAACGAAACAAGTTCAAGAAAACAAGTACAGAAAAATGTAACAATGTCTTTTTATAAATCTTCATTTAAATCTTATAAATTCATAGAAAATCTTCATTTTCTTCAAGAAAATATCAGTGAACTCAAGAAATGCTTCAAACTTTAAGAAAATTGTGTCAAACTCAATTCCATAAGCTTCTTTGAAAATTACAGAATTTTCATTTGTAATTTTCCAGCAACTACAATAAATTTTAGTGTTGAATATTCAACTTTATCATGGTAGGGTTATTATTCGAGAATTCAAAAAAAAATTATGAATACCAAAAAAAAATTATGCACTTACTTGAACATACGATACATGTCATATATTCTACAGATATGTGTTCAAATATTTCCTAAAATGTGTTCAATAGTGGAAATTTCGACGGTTGGTGAGGTGAAAAAAATAGCCAACACTGAAACGTACCTTCACACGTTGTACAAGTACACGAACTACTCCATTAGAGTGTTGGCCTATACAGCAGCTGGAGACGGAGTTCTTAGTCCAGCTATTTACTGCGCGACGGAAGAGGATCGTAAGTTTCTAAAATCTGCCAAGTTTATAGCTTCGGTATTGATCTGGAAACATCGTAATGCATGTTCCTTGAAAAAGGAATTCCCCTCAAAGAAACACGGGAAAAATGCCTTTCGAAAATTGCTTTAAAAAGGAACCTAAATTCTCAAGACTTTACAACAATTCAGTGCAACTTTTTCCAATCGGTAAAATTTATCTCGAATCTATAATTCTAGTGATTTAGTTATTCTAGTAATCTCTAGTAGTTTTGATTTATATGAAGTAATTTATACAGTGCTTTATAAAATGACTGTATACAAATTGCATAAAGTGATTTTATGAAAACTTAGTTACATTTCTATAAAGCACCCCTAGTTTTGTGAAACCTTTTTAAAAAATCATCAGTCTTAGTATTATGCGAAATATTAGAAAAACTGATAGAAGCAAGATTTGGTATAATTTTATTCAGAAAAAATTGATTGAATTTTCGTATAAAAATAGGAAGTTTGATCAAAAACGTGGTTACATTGTGATGGTTTTTAGAAAGATTCTAAAAAACTTAAAATTACAATGGGAGTCGTCACCAAAAGGCACTGTAAAAAAAACTTATCACTTAACTGTTCCAACGAATGCTGTTACAGTAAGCTTGACTGAAAAATACAGTCAAAATACAGTCAATGTCTACTGAGCACTACCCTAGTAATTATGATTTTTCTAAAATACTTTATACAGTACTCTTCAGATTAACTTTCTAGATATTTAAGAGAGTTATTTTATAAAAACTTGGTAACATTTTCAGTATCCCCAGCTTTATCAAACTTTTATAAATAATCATCAGCCTAAATAAAATGATAAATTATCAGAATAATTGACAGTAGCAAGATATGATAAAATTAAATAATATATTAAAATTGAAATAAAAGGGGAAATAAAATTTCGGTATTTTTGATAAAATTCCGCTTTTAATATAAAGTTACTTTATTAGAAGAGTAACTTTTTCTAAAGTTTTTATTAGTTTTTATAAAGTGACTTGATAAAACTTTATAAAATCTTTGATAAAAAAAACTGAATCTTTATAAAGTAGATTTTAAAATCCAGTTTGTAAAAATGCCGTCATTTCATAAAGATTTTATAAAATTTTTATAAAGTGACTTTCTAAAAACTATTAAAAACTTCTAGAACATTGCTCTTTTTATAAAGTGACTTTATGAAAGAAGCGGAATTTTATTAAAAATATATTTATATTATAGCGAAATTGTATAAGGAGTTTTATGAAAACTTTATAGAAACTCAAATTACTAGGGATGCTATAACAGTCAGCTGGACTGAAAAATATAGTCTAAATACGGTCAAGATTTTTTCTCATTCTATGATTGATATTCATAATATCAGAAAAATTGACAGAAATACGATATGATGAAATTTGATAAAATGCCCATATAAATACTGATAACTTTATTAGAAATTTGGTTACTTTATGAAAAATTTTATGAATATTCTATAACAATTAAAATTACAGGAGTAGTTTTCACCAAAAGGAACTGTAAAAAGAAAAATCAATACTTAACTATTCCAGCAAATGCTGTCACAGTAAGATTGACTAAAAAATACAGGCAATGTTGTCCTTTGTCCTTAGTAACTGTAAACCACTACCCTTGTAATTTTGATTTTTAAGAAATACTTTATACGGTAATTTTTCAAGTAACTTCATCCAAATTTCATATACATAAAGACGGTTAATTTTATCGAAAATTTGGCAAATTTATGAACAAATTTGAGAAAGTTTCTATAAATATTCAAGTTACAAGAGTAGTTGTTACAGTAAAAAATTAAACTAACCACTCAACTGTCCCAACGAATGCTATTGGAGTAAGCTTGACTGAAAAATACAGTCGAGATACAGTGAACGTCCTCCTTCATTTTTTGTGTCTGTAAAATACTACCCTGGTAATTTTTATTTTTACAGAGTAATTTATACAGTGCTTCACGAATTAACTGTATACGAATTTCATAAAATGATATAACAAAAACTTCTTTATAAAAAATCGTCAGTCTTAATATTATGATGATAATCAGTTAGATTTATTAAAACAAGATTTATCAGAATTTTATAGAAAAAAAAATGGATAAAAATGTCTATCTAAAAACAATAACTTTATCGTGAGTTTTTTGACTACATGAAGGATTTCACGAAAATTGTAAAAAAAATTGAAACTGCAAGGGTAGTCGTCACCAAAAGTGACTATAAAAAGAAAAGTTATTACTTAACTGTTCCACCGAATATTGTTACTGTAAGCTTGACTGAAAAATACAGTCGAAATACAGTCAATGTCAAGGTCAATGTTCTCCTTTACTAAAGCGCTACCGTAGAAATTATGACTTGTCTAAAGTTATTTATATAATGATTTTTAAATTACCTTCATAGACATTTTATAAAGTTATTTTATAAAAACTTCATAAAACTTCTAGTATCCCCAGCTTTACATAACGTTCATAACAAATCCTCAGCCTTAATATAATTGCAATTATCAGAAAATGGACATAAGCTAAATATAATGAAATTTAGAAAAAAAACTAATGAAAATTCAATATAAAACTTGATAATTGAATCAAGAATTTGGGTACTTTAGGAAGACTTTTAAAAATTGTTCCGTAAAAATTGAAATTACAAGGGTAGTTGTCAACAAAAAAGATTGTAAAATTAAAAATTATCACTCAACTGTTCCGCTGAATGCGATTACAGTAATCTGGACTTACAGATACAGTTGGAATACAATCAATGGTCTCTTATTTCATTCTTCATAAAACTGTAAAGTACTACCCTAGTAATTCTAGTTTTTATACACTTCATACAGCATGCATTATGAAATAACTGTATACAAGCTTTACAAAGTGTTTTCTAAAAACTTAGTAACACTTTTTTACAAAGTGTTCTCAACTTCAAAAAACCTTCATACAACATGATCAACCTCAACATTATAATCAATACCAGAAAAATTGACTGAAACAAGATATGATGAAAGTTGATAAATTAAAAATAGATCGAATTACAATTTAAAAACTGATAACTTTATTATAAATTTGGTGACTCAATGAATGCTTTCATATATATTCTATAAAAATTTAAATTTATACAGTGCAGTATATTCTATAAAAATGAAAATAATTTATACAGTGTTTTTTCACGTAACTTCATACAAGTTTCATATAGGTATATGAAAATGGATAATTTTACAAGAAATCCAGCGACTTAATGAAGAATTTCGCAAAGCTTCTATAAATATTCAAATTACAAGGTTAGTTACCACTGTAAAAAATAAAACTAACCACTCATAATAGAGTCGCAAAATCTGAATTGAGTTTCTTTCTCGTGCGCTGCTGTCAGCTCCAGTACCAAGGGACTTGACAGGGCTGTGGGAGAGCAAGTTCTTTTTCGCGTCCCGAAGCGATATAGCTAGGAGTAACCGTTTTTCAAGTACCGCGTAAACGAGTGCGGTCGAAAATGATTGTATTATACGGTTTCGCGGTTTCGCTCAGTTCCAGGTTCACCGGCTGGTATCAAAGCCCTGGCTTTGACGGCGGAGAGTATTTTGGTGTCGTGGTTGCCGCCCCTACATCCGAATGGTTTAGTTTCGCGGTATACGATATACAGCAGGGAAACTGGCTCCAGTAGGCAAAACACACACGCCATGCACGAGCCCCCGACTTCGCCCACCGACACCCTTACCATGGAATTGCGAGGCTTGAAAGAAAGGTAGGGAAATAAAATAAAAAATAAAATAAAAAGGTAAAAAATTTTCCAGACCAATAATAAAACCAATCAATCAATAAGTCATGCTCAGTATATTTCACAGAAACTAGAATAAAGAAGTTGAATCATTTTATGCTGTATTATTCAAGGTTTGGAAGTAATGCGTTACTGAATTTTTGATATAACGATAACTTCAGGTGTTACATTAATCAAGAAGTAATGGAATGAGAACGAGTTACTCATGTTTGGTAACGAGTATCGAAAAAGATGTTACTTATTCATTTCCTATGTAAGGAATAGCTGAAATCAAATTTGTAATTACTGAGGCCCCACAGAATTTGACCTCATGGTAGAACATATCCTAGAAATGCTGTTATTTCATGTTACTTTTATCACTCTCATCAAGTTTTTAGAACCATCTGTAATTATTTTTGAGAAATTATATGAAAAAAAGATAAAATTTTGTACGTCAATATTTTTAAATAGGAATTTCTCTATTTATAATTTTTTATTGTAAAAGAGTGAAATGTCAGTGGAATTGTTGACGAAGAATTTACTTTCTATTAGTGTAACTGTGCACTGGGTGTTGTATGATAAGAATAATTCGATTTACCAGTCAAATTCAAATTTTTTTATTTACAAAAGTCGACGTTTCGGCTCTGGTTTCGAGCCCTTTTCAAGACCTGTCAATTTTACAATATATACAGTAATTCATACTATCAAAATAACAAATTATAGATATTACAAGCAATGTTTAAATCGTTAAAACTCACGTCATAGTTATGCAGAATATAATAAACCCATTAAAGCAAAACATATTCCTTTATAATTTCCCAAATTATAAAGTTTATAGAAATCAACAATCATTTCAAAGAAATTTTTTGAAACTGAGATGTAGTTAATTTTGAACTTGATTATTTTCGAATCAAAATTTCTATATTTTTTAAGAATGTTTTTTCATGTGACAGAATGAAATGTCAGTAAGTTGTGTAAAAAATTAACAAAGAATTTTCTTTTTCACTTTCTTTTAGAAACATTCAGAATTCAAAGCATTAAATTTTGGAAATACATAAAAATAATTTAAAATGTAGGTTTGCTATAATATCTCACGTTATTCGATGAAAACAAAAACAATACGAAAAATACTGAATATACTAGATTTCAATCACTTTCTGATAAACGCTATTAAATTCTTCAAAAATTAATGAAATCCTAGAAATCAATGAAACTTCGATTTTTCGAGCATTAAATTCTAGAAATACATATATAGAAGTCCATAAAAATACCAGATAATTCGTCAAATCTTCAGAATTCTTAAAGAATACAAAAAATATTAAGAATGCTCTCAATGTATAAATGGAATACTGTTTTTTGAAAAATCAGTCGAAATATTTCGAATATTTTAAACTTCGAATTCTAGAAAATCGGATTCTCAAAATTCTGACAGATATCATAGACAAAACTAGAAAATTCTACAGCATTTGATAAATACAAGGAAATTCAAAAATATAGGTGGAACACTAAGAATCTAAAAAAATTCAATAACTAGAACATCGAAATCCAAAAATTCGTATAGCAATATATAAAAATACTGAACAATCTTTCAGTTAGTATAAAAACTGGAGAAATACAAAAAATACTAAAAAAATTTTAAATCTTTGTACATACTGTTTTCTGAGAAATCTATTCAAATACGAAAAATTCGAACAACGAATTCTAGAGCACGAAATTCTTGAAATCTATGTAATAATTCATATAAATACTAGAAATACTTAAAAACACTAGAAAATCATGCAACATATTATACATATTGAAGAATATACAGTTTTAGAAAGAGTAAAATTCCAAGTAACTTTCTCTCAAAAATCTATGAAATTCGCGAATTTTTCCTCATTACTAGAATGAAATGCCATATTTGAAAATTATTAAAACTTTAAAAAATGTAAAAATCCAAACAAGCAAACTGAGTTTTTTCTCAAGATCAAAGAGAACATATTTGAAAGTTTTCAAATACTGAATATTTTTCCACAACTGATCTCACACATCTGATTTTTTTTCAAGCAAAAAAAACATTTTTATGTACGTGTCAAAACTTTTTATTATATCTCAAATAAACAGTTTCCAAAACAAAATCACGAGTACATTAATATCGTATTTTCATCCTTAATTTTTTGATGTCTTGTTATTTACACTCAATTTATTCCAAAAAGTAACGTGAAAGTAACGGAACGTTACTTTTTTAAAGTGGTAACTATGATGAATTACTATTGCTTTTTAAGTAACGGTAACGTAAATCATCACACTTTTCGAAGTAACTTTCCAAACCCTGATGTTATTGTCGAAAAAATATGACCTTGCAAATTTTCAATATAAAGAGCTAAACCTAACCTAAAGTTAGGTCAGTAAAAAGTCTCAGAATCTCAGAACGAAAAGAAAAACTTAATATCCCAGAACATCATCAGAATTCAGGTACAATTAAAATAATCTTATAAATCTTCAAATATATGCAGATTTTATGCTGATCATAAATAAAGCTTGGAAAATGCATCTCAAGACAATTGTTGGTGTTTTACATAAAAAAATCTCATTGAACACAGGCAACTCTACGAATTTTGGGTGACGTCAACGACGAGCGTCGGTGAGGGCGAACCAACGACGGTCGTTACCCAAACAACGGCGACCAAAGGTACTTGAAGCAATCGAAATTTTCCCTCCCTGAGCATTTTCCACAGCGTGTGATCAATTTTCAATTTTCCAGCCCCGGCGAGGGTCGCGTCTTTCTCACAAGTGCTGAGGCGACCGATAAAATCTTCGGTGACGCTGTCGTGCTTGGTCGTCGGCAACCCGACGCCGCGTCCAATTTGGATTTATCGTAACAGCCAAGTCTCGTCTAGCAGAAACCATGAAATCACCGCTGACGGTCATTTGAAAATACACGGTAATTTCAACTTCGTGAATTATTTCCTACAAGAGTGAAAAGACCCTTTTCCTGAAGAAGGGATTCTTCACGATGTGACAAAGATTGGGTCTCAAGCGATTTTACTGGAGAAGCTTCTGGTTTCATCATCTTGAATTTTCAGTCATTTAGTATAAAAGGTTTTACAAGTGGGAAGCGTTAACAACGAAATTTTTTATGATGGAGAGAACTCGAGTAATTTATGCAGGGTTTGGAAGTAACGCGTTACATTAATTAACAAGTAACGATAACGGGAACGAGTCACTTTTTTTCGGTAACGAGTAACGAAAATCCCGTTATTTTACGTTACTTTGATCTGTCCCATTATGTTTTTAGCACAATTCAGAACTTTTTAAAACATGTTCTAAAACTGAGATGTTAGTAATTTTTAACTTCCTCATTTTGAGGTATAAAATTTTTTTTAAATAATTTTTAATGAAACTATGCGGGATAATCGTAATTTGTGTAAAAATTTCGGCTTTTTTATTTTTTATTAAAAACTTTCACGACTCAAAGCGTTGAATTTTAGAAAATCGCATGAAAAGATATAAAAATACTTAAAATCTATAGATCGCAAAATCTATAGCAGGATTTGTAAGATTTAGAGATCCTGCTGAAAAATGTTATGGAATAATAATGAATACAAAAAAAATTAAAAA
The DNA here is from genome assembly GCA_028476575.1 of Platygaster robiniae. NCBI lineage: Eukaryota > Metazoa > Arthropoda > Insecta > Hymenoptera > Platygastridae > Platygaster > Platygaster robiniae. The sequence goes on along the minus strand of CM052025.1, from coordinate 26,392,657 downwards.
AAAAATAGAATAGAATACGAAAAATACGGAAAATACTAGATTCTATCAAGTTTTAAGTTACTTGATTTTTAAAAAGTATATGTAATTCAAGGAATCAAAAAACTTCGATTTCTTGAGCTTTAAATTCTAAAAAATTTACGCTAACAGAAGTCTATAATAAGATAAGAAAATTTTTATATTATAATAACTCTGTGAAAAATCCAAAAAATATTGAGGGCCCTTTAAATATATAAAGAAACTGTTTTCTGCAAAATCGATCGAAATATACTCCAGAAATTTCGAAACACCAATTTTACTTCATTCTGGAAATTTAAAGAGATGTCTTTAAAAAAACTAAAAATTCCACAACATTCTTTAAATACTTCAAAATGCAGGAAGAAAATACGTGCAAATATATAAAACATTGAAAATCTTTAGAATTCCAGAAATTCTTACAGCAATATATAAAAATAATGAACGATCTTTGAAATCATAGAAAAATTAAAGAAATACAAAAAGTACTTGAATAAATAAAAATCTATCGAGACACTGTTTTGTGTAAAATCCTGTAAAACACGTAACGTTTCATTGTATTCAAATTCTAGAGTTCGAAATTCTTGAAATGTATAGAACAATAATTATCATAAAAATACTAAAATTATGTTAAAATACTGGGAAATTCTGCAATATTCTATCATACTGAAAAATACGAATGGTTTCAAAAATACTGACCAATTTTTCAAATGGTAGAAAAATTTTAAAAATTTAAAAAAAATCAAATGAAATAAAAACCTTCTTAGAAATTTTTTGCTGAAAAATCCTCTCAAATACCAATAATTCAATAAACTTTTAATTCTAGAGCATGAAATTCTGGAAGTCTATAAATCAATGTACAGAAAAATAGTAGAAATTGATAAAAATTCTAGAAAATCCTGCAACATTTTATGCATACTAAAAAGTACAAAAAGATTTAAAAATTCTGAAAATCTGGGTAGGTATTGAGATTCTTTCAAAAATCTATGAAATTTGCGAATGTTTCCTTGTGGCTAACATTGAATCAAATGTCAGATTCAGAAATTTCGTAAACTTGAAAAAAATACAAAAATTTGAACACGCTGATTGATTGCTTTCTCAGGGTGAAAAAGTTCAGATAAACATTTGTTATTATATCTGGAATAAACAATTTCTATAAAAAAAAATCAGAAACACGTTAAAACTGTATTTTTCAGCTTTAGTTTTTCGATTTTTGTTATTTGCATTCAATTTCTTCCAAAAAGTAACGTGAAGGTAACGGAACGTTACTTTTTTTAAGTGGTAACGTTAACGAGTTACTATTTCCTTTTAAGTAACGATAACGTAACGGATTACTTTCTTCACCTTTATAACGGTAACGTAACGCGTTACATTTTTTTAGGTAACTTTCCAAACCCTGAATATATGTATATGAATACAATATATCAATGAACACCTGACATTAAATCAAAATTATCAACATTGAAAATAAAGCATCGTCGTAATAATTTTCATAAGCTTTACTAGTTCTCGTGGTTTTTGACTAGCACTCGATAAATCGATCGCGGGAAATTACACGTGCTCCGTGAGAAACTTGTTCGGAGACGACTCTATAACTTACGCGTTGATGGTCGTGATGCCTCCCGAAGCTCCGGTGCTGAAGCTTCAATACATGACTACTGATAGCATTAAATTCAAATGGAATCATCCAGATAATGGAGGAGCTACCGTTCAAGGTAAGCTTTCCCATTCGCTGTTACGTCGAGTGTTTAAAGTGTTCGGAATGCATTAACCGTTTTCCGAACTCGTGCAAATTCCATCGAGTCCGATAAATCTGCTTAAAACATATTTTTCACAAACGTAATTATCTTTCAAAGGATACATTTTCACGAATGGACGTTTTTACTAAGTCTATATTCACGAAGTCCATTCCCGAATTCGCACTTTTTTTCGCAAATTTTCACAAAAATGGACCAGGCGCCATAGGGCTCCATAAAAAGGAGCTATGGCCGGAATCCAGCTTTTTGTGAAATGTATGGTTTTTTCATGATTTGTATTCTACGATCTATTATTTCAAAATAATGAGATGTTAAAAAATTGAAATTTCGCAAAAATCGCGCCAGAGCGCCATACAATGACATAAAAAAATAGCATCTACGAAGCGATTTTGTTTTACGACTTTTTGTTATTGAATAAAATGTATTCCAAGATTGTGAGATCCATGTCTAAGAATTTATTTTGGGAAGGAGCGTGAAAATGGCACCCAAAAAAATGGTCTTTGCTCCAAACTCGTGTTCAGACAATTGTTGCAATTTTGACGGATATGAAGAAGATGAAAACGTGTTTAAGGGATCAGTTTCCCGAAAATGTGCGTAGAAAATGGAAAAAAGAGGATTCTGGAAAATGGAAAAGATCGAATGGCTTTTGGATATTCAAACGAAATTCTCGGAATAAAAGCATTCGTTGGCATTTCATATTCCAGGTTACGTTCTGAGCTACAAAAGAGAACAAAGCGGATGGGAAGAAGTAACTCTGTCCCCGGAACAAACGGAAATAACTCTAACCGGATTGAAGTGCGGTTCGTCGTACAATGCACATTTAACGGCTCATAATAGGGTCGGGGCCGGCGATCCCAGTAAATTAATTAGCACTACTACTAAAGGAACTGGTAAGTGCGTCTCTCTTGCTCCCGGTAACTGTATTGTATATATTTGCCAAGATCTCCGCTGTTCGTTCGTCCATTTACATTCTCGAGCTCAACTCGAATTCTGGAGAGAGCAATTTTATTACTAAAATTAAGTGGAGCAATGAAATATAACTTAATATTCAAATAATATATCATCTTTTATCTTCGTTTCATGTCGTTGTAATTAATTTTCCGATTGCAATTTGATGAAATTGTAATTATTCTACAGATATCGACCTTAAGAATGTTCTGGATTGAAGAACGAAACGTTGGTAAATAAACAGGATTTTGAGAAATTGTCCGTTTTCGGCTGTTATTAAATTATTTAAGCCGTCGAAAATTTGAAAAGAAAAAAAAGGACGAATTTACATCGTATATAACAATATTTGAAGTATTTCTTATAGCTACTATTAATTCTTTCCGTGGTCTTTGCTTTCCATTCTATCCAGCTCCACCATTACCAAAAGAAAGAAACATCGTCGCTGCAAACGCAACTTCTGTACGACTGAATCTTCTGGGCTGGCCTAACGGGGAATGCCCGATTCAGTATTACACGGTGGAATATCGCAAAAGGATAGGCCAGGAATCCTGGATCCTGGTTGCAAGTCGAGCCACGGAAAATCTGCTGATACCCGATTTGAAACCCGCGTCGTGGTACAGTTTGCGACTGACGGCGCACAACGACGCTGGTTCAACTCAGGCTGTCCTTGACTTCGCGACGACGACCTTGAGCGGAGTGGACATTGGACCTCCAAATGACCTTGTCATGAGTGACGAGGAAATTGAAAGCACCTCGAACCACAAAATTCTCTACGTTGCGGTTCCGCTCGTATGCGCGATTGTTCTCATCGTTTCCGCTGCCATCCTAGGATACATCATGCTGAAACGAAGCAGCAGGTTCGGGAAATTTTGTAAAAAAAATGTATGGATGGAAAGAAATATTCTATATGGGATCAGTGTGGTCAACATTGACCGAATCACTGTTTCCCTCAAATTGTTTGAATGAATACATTAGGGTGGTCGTTAAAATGGGTTCCGTGGAATTTTGATGGTGGCGCCCCCCAGAACGTTTCCAAATAATTCAAAAAAAATCCCCAAATTTTTTCAGATTTTTAAAACAAGGTTAACCCGTGCCTGTAGAGTCGTCTTTTAACACATTTTGAATAACATGGGATTTCATCTTAAAGGCAGTGTATAATTTTTCACGGATACACAAATCGCTTTAAAAATCGGTTTGACACGGCAAGTTATTGTCGATAGTTATAACAAACTGCAGAAAAATTGGCAGCTTTCGGAAACAATCGCATGTCTGTTGGTTCGAAGCCAAAAAACCAAAAATCAGGGAAATTTCGGCTTTTTTCAATGAAACAAAGAATTTTACGAGAATTCAAGAATCTATGTGATGTCTACCTACGTGAAATATCATTCTATACGTTCGTGAGTATTTTTTATCGTTGTACAAGTAGAATTGGTCACATTGCTACAGTTTCAAAAATGTGCATCACAATTTTAATAACGAAATTCGATAAATAAACAAATTTCTGAAGAGTTTCTTACTAGATAAATGACACTTATTAGAATGAATTATCTTGTATTAAACTATACTATCAATAGTAATGGTCATAACGATAATAATAATTATAATAATAATAATAATAGAAATAGGAATAATAATCATGCGAACAATCTAATGCACTAATAGAGAAAGATTTTTATTATAACACAACACGCAATAAAGTCAACTTTAAGACACCAATACCAAGTTATCAAATTTATTGCTAAATATTCAATAATAAGAATATCATGTATTTTAATTCTTCTAAGATCCATCAGTCACTAAACAATATCAACAATTTTACAAAGAAGCAGAATTTCCATAAAAGTTTGCAGTTTTCGCAAAAATGGCTAGATTTATTTGACAACTGAGACATTTACCTTATTCATTAATTCTAGAAAGTTGTTTCGTAATTACAAATTATTCAAAACTCGTACTTGAGCGCATCAAACATTGCAAACGAAATCACAGAAACATTCGTCAATCTTGAATAATATTCCTTATTTAGGTTATAATTATTTCTATTGATGTTATTCTTATACATTTTCAGATTATCCTTCTAACAATAGTTCACGATCATTTCGAAAAACAAATAAGGTATCATTAGAATAACCAGCTTTTTCCCTTGACTTGTAAATGTATTCATTCTTATTTGCCAATTGAGAACTATTTATATTCTTATTCCTATTCTTATTATTATCACAATTATTATTATTATTATTATTATTATTATTATTATTATTATTATTATTATTATTATTATTATTATTATTATTATTATTATTATTATTATTATTATTATCGTTATGACCATTACTATTGATAGTATATTTTCGTACAAGATAATTCATTCCAATAAGTGTCGTTTATCTAGTAAGAAACTCATTTTAAGAAATAGCTTTTTAGAAATTTGTTTATTTATCGAATTTAAATTTAAATTTAAATTTAATTAAATTGTGATGCACATTTTTGAAACTGTAGCAATGTGACCAATTCTACTTGTACAACGATAAAAAATACTCACGAACGTATAGAATGATATTTCACGTAGGTAGACATCACATAGATTCTTGAAATCTTGTAAAATTCTTTGTTTCATTGAAAAAAGCCGAAATTTCCACGATTTTTGGTTTTTTGGCTTCGAACCAACAGACATGCGATTGTTTCCGAAAGCTGCCAATTTTTCTGCAGTTTGTTATAACTATCGACAATAACTTGCCGTGTCAAACCGATTTTTAAAGCGATTTGTGTATCCGTGAAAAATTATACACTGCCTTCAAGATGAAATCCCATGTTATTCAAAATGGGTTAAAAGACGACTCTATCGGCACGGGTTAACATTGTTTTAAAAATCTGAAAAAATTTGGGGATTTTTTTTTAATTATTTGGAAACGTTCTGGGGGGCGCCACCATCAAAATTTCACCTAACCCATTTTAACGACCACCCTAGAATGCATTAATTAGTTTTGAAATATTTTTTATTTTGGGCTGGAGATTAATTTTTTTTGAGAATTTGTGATTTTTCATTAGGCTGTCTAATTCAGAATAACCTCACTTTATTTTACTCAGATCTTCATTTCCCATTGGAAAATCTATGGATTAAAGTCAATTTTTCCAGGAAAATATTTGAAATTTTTCATTTCACTCTGGCCTGGATATAAAATTTTTCTAAGGACACTACAGATTTTAACTTGGACACTACAATTTTTGTTTGATCCAACTGTGAAACATGTCTTACGTAAATTTGTCGAAAATATTCATGTGAGTGCGAATCTCAATATGCTATCAGAAATAACTACCTGGGGGACATACTTCCGAATCAGCAGCAAGTCACAGGTTTGGGCTTGAACCAAACGCAGCATCAACACCATCATCTTTCGAGTTGCATGTCCACTGTGCAACTCAAGTCAACCGCTGAACGCGATAACAGACGAAATCACCAGGTCTACACAAGCTCACCGGTGAAACAAGACAATCACAAACCTAATGATCACGCTTCAGGTTTGATTATTATGCTCTTCTATCGAACGCACTTTTAGGCATTTTTCTTTTAAAAAAATTAAGTGGTATTCTTGTAAGAATTATTTGCAGAAACTTTGTGTAAACTACAAGTAATGAAAAAAAAGGTTTTATAGAATATAATAATGGTCATAAAACTGAAATGTACAATAATAATAATAGTAAATAGTAAGAATGAGTAAAAATTATGAAAAATATGTACTCAATAAAATCTGAAGGACATAACGAATGGTTTAATGTAATTTCTTAAGGAGTTCTTGATTTCACTAACTCTCAAATAACAATAATCCTGGCTTCAGAAGAATTTTTTATTGAACATAATTCTAATGATAAAAATGATTGGCCAGGATTACGTAGAAAATAAAAATAAAGAAAATTAATTCAAACCAGCAAATAATAATAAAGAAAAATAAGAATCAACCGAAATATAAAGATAAAATAATTTTGTACCCTGGAGCATCGAATTCTAGAAATCAACATAGAAATCCATAAAAGTAACAGAAAATCTTCCAAATCATACGAACACTGAAGAAATACTAAAAATAATAGAAATCTATGAAACTATCGTTTTCTGAAGTATCTCAACAAATACATCTCTTAAAATCTGAAATCTGAAGCATTGAATTCTGAAAAATGTATATATCAATCTATAGAAATACTAGAAAACTTCAAGAATATTAAAAAAATTAATATAAAAATACTACGGAGATACTGTGTAGATGTAATTTTTCCAGAAATCTATGAAAATACTTAAAATACATGAAAATTTGAACTATAGAACACTGCAAAAAAATCTATGAAAACTTCACATACGTGTATGCAAAGTTATTAACCATTACACAGTATGAAAATTATTCCATATTTTTGTATGAAATTCTTATTCATGTGTAGAAGAATTTTTTCATAAATGTACAGAAATTTTCGCTAAACTATGGGAAAAAATGGCTACATCCTGTACAAAATTCCATACAAATCTGAGTTTTTCCATACATTGAATATTTCCATATGATATGGGAAAATATCCATACAAACTTATGGGGATATCTCATTTATTTTTTACAGTAAGCATCGAATTCGATAAATCCATATAGAAATCTACAAAAATACTAGAAATCTGAAAATAATAGAAAATCTTTCAAAATTTCATAAATGCTAAAAAATACAAGTACCTAATACTAAAAACTTATTAATATTTCTGTGGCTTCCCGCCATAATCAAGAAAGTCACTTGTGCTATAAGGCTCAGTTTAGATGATACTCTGATCAAATTTTGAACGTTATGGCATGTGTGACTTTCTCGGTTATTGCTGGAAGCCACAGATTTGAAAACTATGTAGATATAATTTTCTCAAAAATTTTTGAAACTTTGAATCCTAGAGCATAGTAATATTAAACATATTGATAGAGATCGATAAAAATACTAGCAAATAATTCGGAATTGTATAATTACTGAAAAAATACAAAAAATGCTTAAAGTACTAAAAATCTGTATAAAAAAAAATGTTTTCTTCAAAATCAATTTCGATAGCCAAAATAATTGAAATTTTCAATACTAAAGCATCAAATTCGATAAATCTATACAGTGATCGAAAGAAACTCTCGAAATCTATAAAAATATCAAAAATTACATAAATTTTCGTATCCGCTAACAAAAATTTCTAAGGACAATAGAAACAAATATTTTAGATCAATTTTGGTATTTAATAGTCTTAAGGAATTTGACAATAATATTAGGTGAATTCGTTTTACAGCTAATTCATTATGAAATGTAATGAGAAAAAGCAATTATTTCGTGTGAATCATTTTTAAGGTTTCGAAAAAACATCGTGAATTTGCTGAGTAATTAAAAAAATGAAGAAACTTGCAAGGTTCTCAAAAACCCTTAAAGATTTTGCAAATTCTGATAAGAATTTTATATTCCCCATTTCCATATAGTTTTCGGATTTTTACTGCCTCTTATTGAATGGGTACAAAATGAATAATAATTAGAGACGAATCATGAATTGATGGCACTATTTTCTTTATTTCTGTTAGAAACTACACACTAATAAATAAGCGACATTGAACTAAAAAATTGAGTGATTTTCTCTTAAAAAAAGTGATTTTCTCTAAATAATTAGCAGTTCTTCGCCAATTCTAATCTTTTTTTATTAATTATTCAAGTCTAATAACCATAAAAATACTAACGCAAAAATCATTAATGATCAATGAAAAATGACGGCAAATTAGTGAACAATCACTTATTGAAAAAGAGAAAAATGTGCCAGTACATATGAATGATTTTTCACTAATTCAACCTAGTAGAATTTATTTTTGAAATCATCACATTGAAATTACAAAATCCGTCACTCCTCAAATACAAATTCTTGAAACCAAAAAAAAAAAATATGAATAATTTTTTTGTTTCTAGAAATGTACGAAATAAGTCCCTACGCAACCTTTAGTGTCCCAGGACGAGACAATCGAGCAGTTACGACAGCCACGCTCGATTACACAATGCAGTTCAAAACTTTTGGTCACCTCGAGAACGAGGATATCAACACAATTGATTATGAGCGTTCTAGCGTAGATTTTGAAAGGTACTAACGTTACTGTAATTCTCTTTTCTCCCTCTCATTTAACTTCTCTCTCAAATACTCTAAATCCACTTGTAAATTTAAACTAATTATTTTCATAAACTGCGTCGGAATAAGTTTTCATCGTTACATTTAAATGATATTGGACAAGATGTATTTGAAAAATTACTCGAAAAATTCAACCAGTAACATATTTTTGTAACAAGATATTTTTGTAAAAAAATTTCGATATCTTTTATCATCATTTTCATATATATTGCAAACATTTTAAAAGCATTCAAATTGCACTTTTTGAAGTATAGAATTTCCAAACAATTACAAAAATGTTTCATTTTTCGTTACAATAACAAAATTCTAGAATCAAGATTATATTTTCGACAATGTTTCTGAATGAAAAAATCGTAATTTCCAATATTTGCCAATTTAGACAATATTTTGTCAACTTTTGATACTTTGAATTCGATTTTCTCGACTGTCTTTATTATTTTCGACCCCTCTATTTTGTTTTTCCTTTTTCTCTTGTCGTCTGACACGCAGGTCCAAAACACCAAGATGGCACAAGCAAAGGTACTTTCCGAGCATCGCCGAAGCCGAGAGCAAACTTCGCTCAAATCGACAAGGCTCAGGGAGCGACACCTCCGGCAGCCCTTGCGGCGAATGCGCTGGGCCAAGTTACAGAGTTCCTGTTAAACCTTGCAGAGGTATTTTTTCACTCTATATTTCTCTTACGCTCCAGCAAGCAAAATTGATATATACCACTTATTTTAAGATTCATCCCAATATTTCCTATAATATTCTTTTATTTTTTGAATCTAAGTGAAAAGAAAAAATACGTGCCTCGTGGATTTCAATATAAATATATTGTCTGCTAAAAAAACTCGAGCTGGATAGTTTGGACTATTTGAAATGAGATTATGGAGTGAAAAATTTTTTTAATTCATACATTTTTCAAAAATAGAACAGGATGCATCACAAAATATATTTTACATATCGATGGGTCCCTGCAAGTCTATTCTATCTCGTGAGCGCGCTCCAACAGTATTTCAAACAAAATTTGGAAAAAAATACTCAATTTTTACCCTTCAAAATTGAAAAACAAATCAGGACGTCTTATAACTCGAAGTAATGACCATTTAGAATGTTTTTAATAGGTTTTTCAACTATTTTATATAAGAAATATGTTATTACAGGATTACTACATATATTGTGTCTGACAAAATTGGCAACAGTAAATTAGAATTGGTTGTTTGAACAAAATAAATTATAGTAATGTTATAAATTTAAAATCAACGGCTCTCAAAACCAAGAAAAGCATATTTATGCGTATGCAAAAATGTGCTTTCGTAACACTTAGTTACAGTTTGTTGTTTGAAAAAATAAATTTTATTATTCTAATGCAAAATATGCAATAGACGGGTTGAGAAGCCATAAAAAGTATATGCGCTTTGCGAAAATGTGTTTTTGTAAGAATGAATTCAAGTTTATTGTTTATACAAATGAATTTTATATTTCTGATACAAAATATGTAATAGACGGATGAAGAAACCATAATAAGCATATGCGTTTTGAAAAAATGTATTTTTGTAACAATTAGTTAAAGTTTATTGTTTTAACAAATAAATTACATTATTCTGACATAAAATATGAAACAGACGGATTTACAAACCATGAAAAATATATACATCTTGCAAAAAAGTGTTTTTGCAACAATTAGCTAATAATTATTGTTTAAACAAATGAATTTTATTATTCTGATACAAAATATGAAATAGCCGGATAAAGAAACCATGAAAAGCATATGCTTCTTGCGAAAATGTGTTTTTGTAACAATAAGTAAAATTTCATTGTTTAAACAAATTGATGAATTTTATTTATCACATGCAAAAAATGCCACTGAAATCTACGTGAACAAATCTTACGAATAATATATTTTATTATAATATTCAAGTTGTTAATGGCAGTAATATAAATAGTAATGATTCAAACCATTTATTATTAACGACCCCAAAAATCATAATAAACAATATTATCAAGACCGAATGATAGATACATGAAAATGTTTATGTCAGAAGTACTTTTTAAGGCGGTAAATAATATTTTTCATAAATAGAAAGTTTACAGCCTTCTTTTAAAAAATTAAGCAATCACTTTGTAAATTATTTATTGTAGTAAACAATTTGTTTTTTGAAATCCACAAAATAATGTTTTTCCATGCAAGTGCAAGAAAAATCATTCTTATTGCACCTGAATTTTGAACGAACAAAAATATTTTAATTTGGTGCAATTTTTATCTTTCTTGCTTTATTTAAAAAACTTATACATTATTTTGTTAGTAATTTTAAAAATGATGAGTGTAACGTTATTATCTTGTAACGGAACCTCAAAAATATTAAAAATATGTGATCGTAACATGTGCAACATGTTTCCCTGCCATCTTTTTGTTTCTTCAGTGAAGGAAACTTTACATCAAGTTTTCTCGAAACTGTGATTTTTGAGTTACGATGAAGTGTTTCAACTCTGCCAGAGATGGGATGAAACGTTCGAGAGCGCTGAAACATAGAATAGATCGTTTTGTAGTCCTGAAGGATAGAATGCTTATAACGGCTCGGTGAAAGTTGAAATACTGTTGGAGCGCGCTCACGAGATAGAATAGACTTGCAGGGACCCATCGATATTATATACTTTTTAATGTGTAATGCGATGTTTTTCTGTGTCGATTGAAAAACACGAACGTGAATTTTAGACGTGTTTTCGCGTGGGGTCGAATCCAGCACCGAGTCCAATAATGAAGGCTCACCTTCGATGGCGAGACGACGCAGTCGACAGCAAAGCAGCCGGTCTACTCGCAGGTAGCCAAGGTTTGTTTGTTTCTGCATAGCACTCACAATCTTATTTATCTACTTATTAAGGGTCCTACCGTAGGGTCACCTTTGAATTCTCCCGAATTTTCGAACTCGTGATTACCCAAAGGTAATGAGTAAACCAGGATTTGGAAGTAACGCGTTACACTAAAACGTTATATTCTTTACTGTTGCGATGACGGACAAGAGTTACTTTTGTTCGGTAACGAGTAACGAAAAGACCGTATTAGGACAATTTGTAATTTTTAAAGAAATGTTCTGAAAGTGAGATGTAAGTAACTTTGAACTTCCTTCTTTCGAATAAAAAATTCTGTATTAATTTGTCAATGAAACAGAGTGAAATATCAGTAATTTGAGTACAAATATCGACAAAAAATATGCTTTTTTTACTTTTTATTAGAAACTTTCACAATTCATTAAAGCGTTAAATTTTAGACATCCCCATGAATATACAGGATATTTAAAATCTATAGTTCATGCTAGAAAACCTTATGTAATTTAATGAATACAGAAAAAAATACTAAAAATGCTAGATTTTAATTAATTTTTTATGGATGCTATTAGATTCTTCAAAAGTTTGTATAATCCCACGAACCAAGAAACTTCAATTTGTCGAGCATTCAATTATAAAAATACCTGTGTATAGAAGTTCATGAAATTACTATAGAAAATTTTTCAAATACTTTAAGTCAGTAACAAATTCAAAAAATATTGAGGGCACTCTAAATCTATATAGAAACTGATTTCTGCAAAATCGATCGAATTACCTCAAATATTTCAAACTTTCAATTCTAGAATATCTAATTCTGGAAATTCAAAGAGACATTTTTGGAAAAAACCAAAAAATTATACAATATTCTATAAATACTAGAAAAGGCAAAAAGAAAATACATATAGAAAAATATTAAGTGAATTTATGACACAAAATCTATACATAAAACTTTAATAACTAGAGCATCGAATTCCATAAACTCATATAACAATATATAAAAACACTAAACGATTCTTCAAATCGTAGAAAAACTGAAGTATGAAAAATAGTGAAAGAAATAAAAATCTTTTGAGACACTATTTATGAAAAATCCTTTGAAGCACAAAAAATTAAATGAACTTTGAATTTGAGAGCTCAAAAGTATCAGAATATCATAATAGAATATCAGAATAACAAAGTATATGAAAAAAACTAAAAGAAATAAAAATCTACATAGACATTATTTCCTGAAAAATCCTCTCAAATACGGAAAACTTGATGAACTTTGAATTCTAGAGCATGAACTTTTTGAAATCTAACGGTAACGTAACGAATTACTTTTTTCCATAAGTAACGGTAACGTAACGCGTTACACTTTTTAAAGTTACTTTCCAAACCCTTGAGTAAACACTATGACGACAGTAGTTATATTATTATTATTTTGGATGTTTATATTTTTGATTCAAAGTTTGAAAAATAGAAGATTTTTCCATATTTGTTACTATTTTTCATAGAAAAACGTAGTTTAACGTTTAAACATGACTTTTCAGAAACACACTTACAAGAAAATTTTAAATGCACTATTGAATTTATTTTACGAGTTGCTGATTTTCATGCAGTTTTGTTTCAGTTACGAAATAATACAACATACCTTGTATTTTTCAAATACTCAAGCAAAATTATTGTAAAGTACAGAAAACATTGTTAGTTTGATAGAAAATTATTAGAATATCAAAAAATTTCTCGAAATTCTTATCAAGAATTCAAATTACATACACCTTCAAGTATGCTTTCAAGTAGTTATATCACAATCAAGTCAGACATTTACGAAAGTTTGTCACTTAGCAATTCCAAAATATTTTCAATTCGATAGAAAATTATCCGAAAATTGAAAAATTTCTCGAAATTCCCATTAAGAATTCAAAATTCACTAATAGATATGCTTTCAAGTAGTAGTACCAATAATGATTTCAAGTAGTAATATCAGAATCAAGTCAGACATCTACGAAAAATTGTCATATAGCTATTCACAGGGTAAGATTTCAGAAGTAAGAGTAGAGTAACTTTCTGTTTCTTTTTTTTCATATTTTCGGAGTATGTAACATAATTATTTCGGAATTTGTAAAATGTTTCAATAATATCCAAGTAAAATTATGCATCCTTCAAAATTCGTTCATTATAATTTGAAATACTTTGTGTTCATTGAGTCAAAGTACAGACTACTTAAATTTTATAGCTATAATTTCAAATTTTTTAATTATACAATGTACCTCCCCCCCCCTCCGATTGAAATTTTCAATATATCTATAATTGTTCCTATAATCGGGGTAATACTTTGAGGCAGAGAAAGTACCAAAAACAATAAATTAAGTTTTTGGCTATTTACAAACTATGTCAGTAACAATTTCAAGAAAAATATGCGCCCCTCTAATTCAAAAATGACAGCCTAGAGAAATCTAAAAAGAAAAATAAATAAATGTATAATTGAAACCGATTTTCATCTATTTTGCTGTGAAATCATTGTTTTTTTTTCCTCGAGAAACACAATTTCAACGAAAAAATAATACTTGATGATCGAAACCCGACCAAAATTTTATTTTGCAAAATACTCGAAAAAAGTGTACTTTGAGTACCTATAGAGCCGCATTGAATACGTCCATTTACGACAGGTGCAGATTTATTCTCTGAAAACAGAGCGTGGAGTATTTAATTTTGCTTCACGACCTGATTTCAAAAAGTGAAGCATTTGAAGAATGGGCTTTTGTGGAATCAGAGAATCCTAATTTTGACAGTTTTTAGAGTAATTATTGACAGTTCTGCAACTTTTTTCAGATAACAATAATTTTTGACATATTTACAGACAGTTAACGACGATTTTGATTATTTTGTGCAGTATTAATTACAATATCTTTTATTTTTATATTTTCTAACAATTTTATCATATACTAAAGTTGTAATGAACGTATACGAGTAGTACTCAAATAAGCGGTTTCTAAAAATTGTCATCTATATTTCTTCCAAGCTGAGCAAGCCTCGGATTCATTCTTTTTTAATTAACCAAATTATATGTGAATCAGCCAATTAATATATAAAACTAATCCAGCAATGATAGTGTAGAAATTTATGATTTTCATGATGAATGTATTATATAGAATGATTTTTTATTATTTATTGTTACAACTTGATATGTATTGTTGAAAACTCCGTCAAATTAGACAGAGTTTAAACAAAAATAATTAATATATTATTTTCAAATCAGTTAAACAAGTATTCTACATTTTGAGGATATTCATTCTGTTCTTCAACACAATGATTTCAATTAAATATAATTATTATTCAAATTTCAATCAGTTACGAATTGTTATCAACAAAATGATTTTTAAAAATTCATCACACATCATCAAAATTCGTAATATTTATCATGAAAGTAATCAATGCAAGCCTTGAATTTATTTTTGTTTTTTAAAGGTAACTAAATTATGTTTCGAATAAGGCCGAAAGCTCGATTTAAATGAAATGTTTCGAATGAATATTCCAAATTTGGGAGAAAGAATTGATCGGAGTTATAATTTCACAAAGGGATGTGCCTGAAGTTCCACGTTTAAAATTAAATGAAAAAAAGTCAACATAGGAGAAAAAAATTTCCAGCTGCTTTTGAACATCTTTTGATCGTAACAGCAAACTTGGTGTTCTCCAAAAAAATATTCCTCACACTTCCCATCATAATAAAAATCATAAAATCCATATATTTTTAATTTTCGTTTAATGTTAAACGTTTGGAACTTCCGGTACATACAAAGAGATATATTTCAATTAGCTAATTATTGTAGCTAATTAATTATTATATATATATTATATTATTTATATGAATACTATTGAAATAGATCGTTCGAGAATAAAATTTGGAAATGAACGTGATTTTGTAGTTCGGTGGAAGACATGACGCTGCTGCCACCGACAGGATTCAGCGACAGCCGCGAATTGAGCGAAGCTGAGTGCGATCGAGATCGGCACAGAGATCGCGAACGGGTACGCGAGCTCGATTGGCAAGGCATGAATGCTGCTGCTCGCCATGGTGGCAGTCTGGGAAGACTTCCTATAGAAGCTGTTGAAACTATGCTAGCAAGGTCCGTTTTTTATTCACGATTTTTCTACCCAGTGAACCTGTGAGCTCGCAGCGTGCATGAAAATCAAACTCGCTGCGAGCTCGCAGAGTACTCTTCCAGTCGTTGATAATTATTAATATATATTTCAGGAAAATAAAAAGATAATTCATCATTTACAGTAAAGGGTAATCACAGTGAAGCTGTAAAAACGATTGTTTAATAAAAAAAAAAAATTTTTCTCCCGGGTGGGAATCAATCCCGTGTTCTGCGGAGTTGAACGCCATAAAGTGTCATATTATTTATCATGAGACATGCACTTGATTTAACCATTCTACACAAAACTTGAAACATGAGAAAAAAAAACTAGCAGCCATCTGGTGAGCGCTTGAGGAGAGCGCGCGAATTTTCAAAATTCGAATATAAAGTAATTCAAATTTTGAAAATTCGCGCGCTTTCCCCAAGCGCTCGCCAGATGGCTGCTGGTTTTTTTTCTCATGTTCAAGTTTTGTGTAGAATGCTTAAATCAAGTGCATGTCTCATGTTAATTAATATGATACTTTTTGGCGTTCAACTCCGCAGAACACGGGATCGATTGTCTGTATTTTTTTCATTATTTATAAGATTTCGTAACACTTATCAGTATTTTTATGTTTCTAGTATTTCTATGATTTGCTATATACTTTTTCAGAATCTGATGCTCTAAAATTTGAAGTTTCGTCGATCGTAGGTATTTGCTAAAAATTCTCAGAAACGTTATTGAATAAAATTCTGTTACATACTTTAAGTCCTATTTCTTCAGAATTTGTATGTTTCGAAAGTTTTTCTAGTACCTGTTTCGGTATATTTCTATGTAAATTTCTACAATTCGATGTTCGAAAGTTCAAAGTTTTTTAGATTCTTAGCATTTTAGTATATTTTCCTTTTTTTATAATTCCCTAGGTTGAAGCAATTTCATCCATTTTTGTTTTCTA
This sequence comes from Platygaster robiniae, assembly GCA_028476575.1. Classification (NCBI taxonomy): domain Eukaryota; kingdom Metazoa; phylum Arthropoda; class Insecta; order Hymenoptera; family Platygastridae; genus Platygaster; species Platygaster robiniae. The sequence goes on along the minus strand of CM052025.1, from coordinate 26,375,922 downwards.
CTTTATCCAAGCTGAATCTTTATAATTCCAATTTCGTCTCAGAAATAATTCTTCTGAAGACAAGATTATTGTTGTTTTCATTAAGAATTCTGAATTATGTATAACTTTGAAAAGAAACGAATTTTTATGTCCTCTTGATTTCAGAAAGTATATTTTTCATAGTTTTTATTTAATGTATCACTCTTTATTATAACAAATTTTTCAACAAGATCCAATATTTCACATTTTTTCATAAAAATATTGTAATCCTCGGAATAAAATGTGACTTTTTTCGTTTAAAAAATAATCAAAATCGTGATTTCTGCTTCAGGTACCAACAAAGGAAAGAGCAGGAACGTCAAGAATTCACAATACATGTATGATCAAGTCTTAAAACATCGAGACAACGTTTGTTCCAAGTGCCAATCAGCGTCACGTAATAAAAAGCGAATCTCGAGATGACTCAAAATTGAATCTATTGAAATTATGTTCGGAATTTTAACCAAACAAACCATCGGACATGCCGAGAAACATGTTTGTATTAAATGCACTACTGTTCGAATTTATGCATATTTTATCCACACGGTCTTCGTTGGATTTAAAAATTCCTTTTTGTAATTAATGTGAAAATGTAACATATCAGAACTCGACTACGAAATTCACACCAAAATTTAAGTTCTACAAAAAACATTTTTGAAAATTGTTCTAAATTTGCTGTTTATTGCGAATCACTGCCAACATGTGTGTGCGAAAATTTGCGAATCAATGAAACAATCAATACGTTATTTACCAATGAGTGTACTTGATATGCAAAATGTTGTTACCAAATGACTGAAAAATTTCATTTCCACCATGATTATTATATAGTATATATAAATATATATTATATCATGATAAATTATTAAGACTGCGTAAAGAGGATTAAGTATCGGAAAAGACTGGGCTCACCAAGAATTTTTCAAAAGCTCAAACGTACCAGCGTAAGTTTTTTCATCAGTTACAGATTTTTATATGTACTGATATTCCCGTTTAGATGTTCAAAAAAACATGAGATGGTACATAAAATCAGGGAAAAATGACATTCAAAACCATGTTTTTCAGAAGTCAGTCTTATAGAAGAAAAAAATGTTACCGAGTGTTGAATAATGAAAAAAAGATGAAGAATTCATTTTGCCTCTGTCATTAAAAAATAATCGTCGCAAGTATTTTTTTTTATATAATTCATGATTAGATGATATCTACCATTTTGTGAACCGAGTTTCTTTGAATACTTTCGTATGTTTGTAAAATAGACGATGAACCGATGGAACATTGTTGTACAGAAATAATTTAAAATGAATTTTGTGAAAGTTTAACGTTGTATATATTTAATAACCTTTCTTCAGAATCTCAAAAAAATTATCAAAGTAAACACTCCTCATTCCCAAATCAAATACAATATCATCACAATTGGCAGTGCACTATTTATTTCACTGATAAATAAAATAAGCGTGAAGTCAACATTTCTATGCACAGTTATGTACCAAACAAAATAGCTATACAACCACCCACGAAAATATACAGCTACTCAAATGTCAATAATTACAATTAAATCATAATTTGTGAATTATCTCCTTTGAGAAAAAATTGTAAATAAAGTGGTTGAAAAGAAATAGTCAACTCATTTTTTCAACGAAATAAATTATAAAACACGCCAAATTGTTGGTATAAGATTGTTGCTTTGCAAGCATTTGAAAAATTTTCTCAAAGAAATCACAGATATCTTTTTTACTATTGATCGAAATTGAAATACTATTGAATTTATTATGTACCTGAAGTTCCAAACGTTTGAAATTAAACGAAAATTAAAAATTTTTTGAATTTTTTAAATTTCTATCATGATGGGAAGTGTGACGAATATTTTTTTTGAGAGCATCAAGTTTTTTGTCACGATAAAAAAGTGTTCAAAAGCAGCTAGAAAAATTTTTCCTCCTACATTAACTTATAAAATTTTTTCGTTTAATTTTAAACGTTTGGAACTTCAGGCACATAATTTATTCGAGTATATAATGAAATATTGTGTATAAATTGGGAAATTAATTAATTGTGAGTTCGCAAAATCGAGCTACAAGGCCAGCCATGGATGGTGAATCAAAGATTGTCGACTCCTGTCACCATAATCATACAAAACTTCAATTCCTTCGGGTAAATCTTCTTTGGCGACTAGCACGAGATGTGGGGTATTTTTTACTTCAACGACTTTGACGACGAGATTCCCATTTCGAGAATGATTTACTAATCGTCCTAATTTTCCTGTTTCTTCAGTTGCATCAATGCTGAAAATTTTTTTATTTACTACTTTTGTTCAAATGAAATTTTCTTACATCATTGAATTGAATTTATTACACGATTAATTAAAATCAAGTATTGAAAAAAGTATCAAAATTTCACACAAACAATGTAGAATTTTAGAATTACGTACTTTATGGTATTTGAGAAATGGAAAATTAAAAAACCTTCGATGAAAAAAAAATGTTAATCTGCTTTGAAATTTTTACTCATAATTTAGTAATTTTTTTAATGTTTGCAAATATTCTTCAAAAAGATGTCAAGATATATAAAAAAATAGAAACACTTTTACAATACCCAAAAAAAAATTTGTAAAATTATCCTTTGCGATCTGAGTTTTTAAGTATCCAACCTCTTAATTCTTCTTCAACTCTATTTCTTTTACATTTGGAGGAATTTAAAAAAATTTTATTTCTGCAAAATAAAATTCATCGAATTTCCTTAACAATACAGAAAAACTCTCCTAAACAAGAGGGAACAAAAATCATCAAATGGAAAAATAAATGTCTGCTTGAAAAAAAAATTACCAATATTGTTGATTTCGATGTTGAAAGTAATACATGTAGCAACCAGTACTTTGATTCCTTGAGTATAATTCTTCTCTTTTTTTTGCAGTAACTAGATCAACAAGTTCTCCGACATACTCAACCACAAATTCGCCTTTTCGAAATTCTTTGGAAGTTACAATACCTCGACCTTTCTCGGAAAATTGTCTAATCTGCAAAAGAATCACGTACATCATACTCATGTTTCGGCAGAGCTACAATTTATAATTTCATCAAATGCTAAGTCAACAAGGAAGTAATGGACACTAAAAAAATGATTTTCATTTTTTATAACAATCCTCACAGCATATTATTTTCTTGTTTTTTTTTTTCAAAGTAAGATTATGAATCATTTCCAATTTCATTTGTTAAATGAATTTTACACATATTCATTTCATAAATATGTATAAAAAATAATAGCAAAAATAACCAATTTTTCATATTAAAAAATGACGATTTTTTAAGATGCATTATAATCTCATGAGTAAATATTGAAAACTTTATTGAATGATAAAAAGTTAAATTAATAAATGTGATAAGTAGATATAATATTCTGATATAATAAATCATAGATATACATATTATATTTTAATTAAAGAAAAATTTGACGAGTGTATTTTTATATACGACACGCTGAGGGCAAAAATACAGTATATCAATGTATTTTAAATAGGAGTCAGTACTTTTTTGCATCTCAGAGTGTCATTAATGAATTAGAGTCTTTACTTATAATTTTTGAAATCAAAAATAAAAAAGATATTTTTGAAGCACTCTGCATACAATTTTCAAATAAATCAGAATTAAAAACTTGAATTTCAGCAGGTTAGAAACAATAAAAATTAATAATTTGATGTTTAAAAAAACACAATATCATAATTTTGGGAACAAAACATTTTAGCTATAGAATATAATAATTAGAGCTAAAAGCACCAATATTCCATACTAAAAAATTAAAGCATAAGATGAATTTTGATCCAGATCATGAATAGATTTTGATAATTTGAATTCAATGAAATATGATATAATAAATATATATAATCATCATATAAATGTATATCATTATTATGAATCATAAATAATATATATTGTACATATTATTTTAGAATACATAATAAGAGAATAGATATTTTATATATATTTCAATGGAATTATAATCACAAAGTATATTTATGAAAATAAAATAGTTTTTGAATCATGTCTTCAGTGTTTCGCAAACAATTCGAGAGTAAAACAAAATCCAAAACTTGAATTTTAGTAGATTAACAACGATAAAAATTATTGATTCAATATTTCCATAATGGTGAAGTAAAAATTTTGGGAACAAATCTTCAGGAAAACAAAATACAAAAATTAGGTTTATAGGCCAAAACTGATAGAACAATTAAGTAATTTTGAGTCATTTCACTATTTGGTGAAATTTGGTATTTTGCACCTAAAACTCTGATATTTCGTATATTTGTGAAATTTTGTCTTTTTGTGTTATTTCAATTTTGACATTTTGTGATAGTTTTTGATTTTGTGACCTTGTGAGATTTTGTGATGTTTTGTGATTTGGTGACATTGTTGGTGCCTGTTTCATATTCCTTTACTTTCTGGTTACTCAACCTTCTGAGTATTTAAAATTTTCTTTAGCTATAAACCATCCTTAGATCATGATAAAATGTAAAATATTTTTTGAAAAATTCGAAAATCCATCTAGCTATTTTAAGGTGATGCAGTAACATACAATTATACATTCTGCTTCATAAATATAGATTTAATAACACTCTAGTAACAAATCAGGATAAGTTTGAGGAATCTATTGGTACTAAAACAAATTTCAAAAATACCTCAGAATCTAACACTTTATTAGCTATGGAAATTATAAGAAACATCTTCACAAAAATTCTGCTAAAAAATGAACTTTTATAGTGCGATTGAAACATTATCAGAAAAACAATACTTTATCATTTACAATCAGTTTTTGTAATTTTTTTTTTATGATTAGAGTATTTACACTTGTCGGTTTAAAGGTCAAAACTGATAAGACAATTAAAAAATTTTGAGTTATTTCATCATTTCGTGAAATCTAGTAATGTTGTTATACTCTGATATTTCATGAATTTGTTATATTTTATTTTTGTGACATTTTGTAACATATTGTGATTTTGTGAAATAGTGTGTGCGTATGTATGATATTCTTCCACCTTATAAGCTATAAACCATCTGCTGACCATGAAAAAAAAAAGGAAAAAAAATTTCAAAAATCCGTCAAGCGGTTCATTATATATATATATATATAGATAGATAAAAGATGATATAAATGTAACATGTTATAATATAATGACATAAAAAATATAACAATATTGATAAAAAAAATAATGGAATGTTCAGAATCACAAAAGAAAAATTTTAGAAACAAAATATTTAAATAAAACGAAAATTGAAGCAAAAAACAATAGTCCTCTATATTTAAAATGTTGGCTCACAAAAATCCTCATTTAAAAAATCGTACATTCAAAAATATTTTCAAAGTAAAAAATCTAAAAAAAAAATGTAATGATATATATCCTACAGCATAAATATAATAATAAATATAATATATTAAAATACAACAATTTGATTGAAGATAGAATATTCAGAATCACCAAAAACAAATTTCAAAAACTAAATATTCGAATAACGAAATATGATAAATAAAACAAAAAATAATATTTCTTTGTATTTAATAATTCAAGTTTTCGAAAATCATCATGTAAAAACTGGCACATTGAAATATGATATATAGTCAAAGTAAAAAATATGCAAAAATCTACATAATTTATATCTTAACACATGCAGCGCCATTAAATATCCAAAATGGCGGACACACTTCAAAACATTGAAATTGTCAAATGGCATTTAAAAAGACACTATCAAACCTAATACTCAATCAAAACCTGAAAAAGCATGACATAAAATCATACAGAAATTTCCCAAAAAAATATTTTTTATGCAGGCTTACCTCCAATCCGTCCTCGCATCCCTCCACGACCTTGCTCTCCAAATCTTTTTGTTTTTCCTCGAGCACGACTTTCACAGTTTTTCTGTTACTTCGACGAACAGGGAAGAACTCTGTTAACTTGTGATTTTTTTCCTCCTCAATTATCGATTTGGACACCTTTTTGATAGCGTTGGTTTTTTTTGGCCTGCCTCTTTTAATTACCCTACTCGGGGTCGAAATGACCGTAGGTTTTTCAGTTTTAATTGGTTTGTTAAACTCAAGGGGAATCGTGATCCGATGAGGACTCGGCCCGGCCGATGCATTTTGCTGAGGTTCCGAAGTTGTTTCCAAAATCATTTTTGTTTTGATAAGGAGTACGAAATTGTTCGAAATTTCACTTTCTCTCGCCGCCAAGACTCCGGATTCCTGATCTAATATTTGATATTTTTTCAGATTTTTAAAACAAAATATGGCAGTTCTGAAAATATAAACAAAGCGACGTCAACAAGAACTGACTTGAACTGACAGGAACTGAAAAAAAAAAAACGGAATTCCTAGGGAATTGTAGGGAATCCCCAGAGCCAGAATCGAGGAAAAACAACCGAACTGCGAAATTTAGTCATGTTGGATTGTTAAATCGACTAATCTGAGAATTTATTATGACATATTCATAATTATTTAATTAGGGATTCCTCATTTATTCAACGTAATCAACTTTTTCGATGTCATAGGATTTAATCAAAAATCATAATAATAATTTTTCTAATTTAAATTGTGAGTTTCGATTTGCGTCGTTTGCTAGCTCTGCCAGAAGTCGAGAAAAACAACCTAACTACTGAAAGTCAGCCATGTTGAATCCCAAAACCACTTATCTTAAAATTGTTACGTCAGCTGTATATTTTGAAAATTTCAAAAGTAAACAAACATTGTAATGTCATTAAACCAGTAAAATCAAATTTGCAAAATGGATTTGCCAGCAACAGAGGAAAATATGCCGCTTATATTACAGAAAATGCACGAGGAAGAGGTAAATAATTATTTTTGATAATGTTATTCGTACTAGCTTTTTGAATGTTAACTCGAATAAAACGAAAAATTTATTGTTTTTCATTATTGTAGGATAAATTACGTATTCATATAATTCTGAGATTTTTACTTTCAAAGTTTTATCATTTTTTTTTCCTTTTTTTTCGTAAAATTTTCTATTTTAGGCTTTCAATATTCATGCATTTTTATTTTTTTTCATACGTCGAAAATTCACTTCAGTATGTGTACGTTTTTCTAGTATGCATACAATATTTCGTTACTAAAAGCTTGATATTTTTGTGTTTTTCACAACCGCATGACTAACAAATTTTCTAGGTGTTTATAATTTTATTATTTATAGACCTGTGAACTGTATAAAAAAAACTCATGCATAATACAGACATTTTTATATGCAAGAAAAAATAGCAATAACTTATTAATATTATGGAATATTTATTGCGTCATTACAAGCATGATATACTCGAAAAAAAGGTAACATAATTAAAAATATAAAATTATAAATATTCGATTTTACTGTTAATAATTTCCAAGATAAAATTTGTGAACAACTTTACATAAATTAATGTAATGTATAAAATTCAAAGAAATAATTATTATCATCTACAAATGATACAGTTCAATCATTTTCAAATCATTCAATATTTTTTATAATTTTTCTTCCAGTTTCTCTTATACATCTCAATCATCAAAATTTCGGCTTCTTGCTTATTATTCACTCATTTTTATTTATTTTTTTTTTTTCATTCATGGAAAATTCACTTCTCGTGTTTTTGTGTTTCTCCATTCTACCGAAAATATATTGATAGTAAAAGCTTGATATTTTAATGTCCTTTTTACAACTATGTAACTGGAGAAAATTTATTAAGTTCTGGAAATTTTATTTCGCACTATTCAACTGTTTACAATAAATGAAGCATAATATAGGCATTAGTATACTTGATGAAAAAAAGTAAAAATCAATTAGTTGTACCAAATATTCATTGATTTGTTATAGAAATAAAATATTTAAAAAAATGAAAAAGTAGTAAAAAATCTAAAACTATTGAAGTATTTACTTACACATTGTTGATTTTCATTTTTTGTTAATAATTTATTGATCATTGTTTATATAACATTTCTGTCAACTTTAGAAATTATTATGATAAATGAAATTCAAAGAAATTATGATAAATAAAATTCAAAGAAATTATGAATATCATACACAAATAATACAATTCAATCATTTTTAAATCATTCAATATTTTTTATAATATTTGGTCCAATTTCACTTAAATGTTGCATTCGTAAAAATTTCTTATTTTCGCTTACTTTTCGTGTATATTTATTTATTTATTTTTTTTTTTTTTCTTTAATTTACAGTGAATTTGCTTTATATTTATATGTTCTTATATTCAGTCTGAAATATATTCTTACTTACTAAAAGCTTGATAGTTTGATATGCTTTGCACAATTGGATAAATGTAAGAAATTTTCTGAAAACTGTAAATTATATTATTTATACTTCTCAACTGTATAAAAAATTATCCATAATATAGACAGTAGTCTACTTGGAGAATAAAGTAATAATCAATTACTTGTATCAAATACTTATTGTGTGAGAATGAAATTTCGGAAAAAAACTATTATTCAATAAAAAATATCTAATTTTTAAAGCATTAACTTAGACATCGTTGATTTTCCTTTCATGTTGTTCATTTATTGATTATTTTTCATATAAAATTTCGAAGCAACAGTACATAGATTTATACAATAATATACAAAATTTGAAGAAACGATGATTATCATATACAAATAATACTACCTTACAATTTTCAAATAAGTTCATATTTTTCATTTCGTTAAATTTCTCTTATAAAAATAATCGTTTAATTCATTAGATGAATTTTTATATTTAAAAAAAAAAACATCATAAACTTCTTATTAGCAAAATTATTATTTCAGTCCTAATTATTTAAAAATAAAAAATCCATGAAGCTGAGACCTAAATTGTTACAGATCAATATAAACAAACAAATGGACAACATACTTTCACGCCATTGTCACGTTGAATCAAAAATGCAGCAAATCAGCAAAGTCCTGCCAAACGTTATTGTCATTCACGAAGAAGGCAAAAAATTCCGTGATATGATTGATTACACCAACCAATTAGCTGAAAAAGTCAGCGCTAAAGTGCGACAGCTGGACCTTGCAAGAGTAAACTGAAACTTTAAACCATAGAATTTTTTTATACACATTTCTGGAACCTTAAATTTTTCAAAAATAATATTCCTCTTAGCCTATAAATTCTGTCAACATTCTAGTAAGTAATAAATAATATTAAATGTACATTAACAATCAATTGCTGTAGTTTAATTATTATATACAAAAAAAATATCTGGTAGTATAAAAATTATTTCAAATCTATTATTCGTACATTAAATAATATATAATACAGTAATTAATAAAATATGAATATTTTACCTTTTTTTCTAAATTTATTACTGGTGCAATAAGAAAACAATTTTTTTTCTATAGAGCAGAGTTTGTGAATGCCAAAGTCGTGTCAACGACATTCTAGACCTCCAACTATGCAGCGAAGGCGTAGCAATGGCTCTGAGAAACGAAGATTACGAACAAGGCGCAGCTCACGTTCGTCGATATTTACTAATGGATCGCCAACTCCTGGAGAGAACTGCAGACGACGTGACCGAGGACCACACTAGCATCGCCAGTTCCCTCGCGACTCTCCAACAAGCTGCCCAAGAACTGCGCACTGTAGTCACCAGGAAGTTTGACGAAGCTGTCAAGCTAGAAGATCTGGCCTCCGTGGAAAGATTTTTCAAAATTTTTCCCCTCCTGGGAATGCATGAAGAAGGCTTGAAAAAATTCAGTCAGTACCTGTGCTCCAAGCTTCATGACACTGCCCAAAAAAATTTGAAGACAGCACTGGACACGAAAAGTAATGACAAAAGGGCATCGGTTTTGTTCGCTGACACGGTGACCCTACTTTTTGAAGGGATCGCGAGGATCATAGAAATTCATCAACCCATTATTGAAACGTTTTATGGCCCTGGCAGATTGTCCACGTCGATCACAATTTTGCAACGAGAATGTGATAGGTATTTTTTTTCCCTTTGTAATGTTTGAAGTTATTTTTGTGTATTTTTAAGAATTAATTTTTAAACTGCACCCCTTTTTGCAGGCAATTTAAAAAAATTCATACAGAATTTATGAAGCAACGTCAAATATCAAAACGAGTGCAAACAATCAACGAGTATTTACGAAAACAAGGAGTGGAAAAAGCAGATCCAAAGGAATTAGATTTGCTTTTGGGAGAATTGACCATCATGCACGCGAGGGCTGAATTGTACATTCGATTTTTGAAAAGAAAAGTCACTGTAAATATCTAGATTCTAGTGAAAATCTTGTTTGATTTGAAGAAATCGAAATACCTAGAATGTTATCCATCGATTTCAGAACGATTTGGAAATCAGCACAACCGAAGACAGTCAGCGTAAAACAGCCTTGAACGAATTCGAAATTTGCATAAACAATTCGGATTTGGCTCGGGGCATGCAAGAATTATTGGGGGCTTATCTAGCACTTGAAAGGTATTTCCTGGAGGAAAGCGTGAATAAAGCGATTGGGATGGACACTTTGGAGCAAGATCAACAAACTTCGAGCATGGTTGATGATGTTTTTTTCATTGTCAAAAAGTGCATTAGGTACCTGCAATATCTATGAAATATTGGTTACTTATACTTTGTCAGTTTTCATTCCCAAATTAACCAAACATTAGAATTTTTTTCACAATCAGCCCTTTTTTTTATTGCAAGATCTAACTGAAATATCTGATAAAAGTTATCTTAATGTCATGATTATTATTTAAAAATTGTTGTAGGATTGGAAAAATTATCATTTGTGGTAAAATGTAAATTATTTTTGTGGTGTTTTTGTTGCAGACGATCTATTTCGAGCTGGAGTATCGATGGTGTTTGCGCTGTGCTGAACATGGCTTGTGGAATATTGGATGGAGAATTTTCCGGTAAATTGAGACAAAGATTACGTCAAGGTTATCCTGCAGGATACATGGACCTAGCACAAGCTTACAGCGCAATTCAGACCAGCATTCAGCAAGGACGACTCCAAACTTCGGATACAGAAAACGCACGACTTACGTTTTTGGTAAGTAATCATTATTATGTTATGAAAAAAATCGTTTAGATATCATAAATAATAAGATAATTAGATAATTTACTCTTAAATAATCATTATTTTGCAAATAATAATAACCATAATTATTTAAATGATGATCACTTGAAATAAATAATCATTTCTCCAATAATAACACAAATCATTATTTTCTCAACTTATGCTTGTAATTTTACTATTTTTTATGCATTATTCTATCAATTATTCAAACCTTTACGAGTTAATACTAATTATTTTATGATTCAATTTCAAAGATTGATGCAAAAATTTATTTTATATCTGAAAATACGAATATGTAATTTTTTCGTAAATAATTATAATAAGAATCATTATTTTAATATTCATAATTTTACATAAAATATCATTATTCAAATGATGCAAAAGAATAATTATTTCATTTTCTTCTACGTATTATTCTATTATTTATTATTTTACATCTCGAATAAGATAACCATTATTTTATCATCAAAATTCAAAGACTGCGATGTAAAAGGTTATTTGATATCTGCGAAAGTGAAAAAAATAAGATGATTTTTTCGTGAATAATTTTTAAAAAATTATCGTTATTTAAATAATCGTTAACAATCATTATTGTACTACTAAATATCTGTAATATTATCATTGTCTTTGTATTATTCTATTATTTAATATTTTTTTACCTCGAGGTAAATAGCCATAATTTTATCATTGAAATTCAAAAACTGATGAAAAATTTGTTTGATATCTGCGAACGTACAAGAACTAAATAATTTTTCCTAAATAATCATTAATTCAAATAGTCATTGTAATCATTATTTTAAATAAATCATTACTATTTAAATAATCGCAAATAATCATTATTTTATAACTATACCATTTTCTACGTATTATTCTATTATTTATTATATTTTACCTCGAGGCGAAAAATAATTATTTTAAGGAATTAATTAAATTCTATGAATTGATTAATAAAATGAATAATTATTTTAAATAAGGACACGAATTTCAATCAGTAATTATTTAATCATAAAATTCAAAGAATGTGATAGATAAAATTGTTTGGTATCTGCAAAAGTATAAAAAATCAGATTGCTTTTTGGTAAACAATCATCACAGATAGTTTTTAGGTAAATAATCATAATTTTATAGATAATAATTATAGTAAACTATAAAATATAATACTGAAGATTATTTAAATATCGTTATTTTCAATGGATCATCATTGTTAAGATAATCGTAAACAAGCATTGAATTATTACCTTATGTCTATAGTGTTATTATTTTCTATGTACTATGTTAAAATTTATTATTTATCATTATATACCTAGAGGTGAGTAACAATTATTTTATCTCAAAATTTAAAGACAGATGAAAAAAGTTGTTTAGTGTCTGCGATGATACAAGAAATTCGATAATTTTTCGCGAATAAGCATTTGCTTAGAAAAATTACAGTTATCTAAATAATTCTGAAAAATCATTATTTAATAGCTCGAGGTAAATAATCATCATTTAACCATCAGAATTGAAAGACTCCAAATTGTTTGATATTTGCAAAGATATACAAGATCAAATAGTTCTTTAATAAATAGTTGTTATTTCGTAAATAGATAATGATAATTTTAGAAATTCATGAGAGTGATTATTATTTTGAAAAATTCTGCAATTAATCATAATTTTTTTAATAATCGTAAACAATCATTATTTTCTATGTATTATTCTATTATTTTTTATCTAGAGGTAAATGGTAAATAACAATTATTTTATCACCAAAATTCAGATATTGATTGAAAAATTTTAACACCTGCGATAATATAAAAAAATAGAAATTTTTTTAGTGAATTATCACTTTTTAAAAAAAATCATCATCCTAATAATAAGCAATCATTATTTCATTACGTTATAGCTATAAATCAATTATTTTCTACGTATTATTCTGTTACTTATTATTTGATACTTTGAAGTAAATAGCTATTATTTTATCATCAAAATTCAAAGACTGATTTAAAAAAGTTGATTAATATCTGCAAAGGTATGAAAAAATAAAGTAATCTCACTGTCACCTTTAAAAATTGTGTACAAATTTTTTTTAACTCCTAAAGGCGTTACAAGTTCTCAAAAGAATTGAAAATTCCTTAAAATGACAAAAATTATGAATGATAAAAAAAATATTGTATGAACCTTCTAAAACTTTTTGTAAACCATCAGTCAAATTACACATATGCTTTAATGTTTCAGGCTTATTTGAATAACACTGACGTAGGGATAGAATATGTCGAGACATTGTGCAACAGTCTTCAGACAGAAATCCATCAAGCTTTTCCACACATGCAAGACAAGGAGAAAGGAAAAACTGACAGTTGTTTAACTGGACTCAAAGGAGTTGCATCCACTCTAAGAGCAGTAATTGATTATGGTTTGGAACAATTGAGAGCCAGTGCCATCAAACCCCGAGTCACTCCTTGGGTCGATTCATTTCTCACCATTAATCATCGCATCACTGAGGTATACTTATTTTTTATCATTTATTTTAATTAATTTATGTAATTGCAAGAACATAATCTTGATATTTTTTAGGACGAGTTACTGAGATATGAAAGTGAGGAGCCATTTGTGCCAACTTTGGTTATGAATTTGGAAGGTTTATTGCAAGGTTTTAAAAACAATCTCACACCTGCAAATTATGATGCATTGATCGGTATTCTCACGTCGGAAGTGACAGCGAGATTAGAAAAAGTCGTGCTTAAATCGACATTCAACAGAGTACGTATTTTGAACAAATGCAAAAATCGTGAATTAGGAATCAATAACTTTTCCATGTTTTTTAAAAGAATTTTGAAACAAGTTTTTTTACAATATATAGAAAATATGGCAAAATTAGAAAGAAAATTCTTTTTAAACAATTTATATTCCTTAATTTCTACTTTTTTAGTTTCATTTCACAGAATTTCATGAAAATTCGTTTTATTTGATTGTTGTTGTTTTTCAGGCCGGTGGTTTAATTCTTGACAAAGAAGTGCGATCATTGGCAAGTTATTTAGCAGCAGCAACATCTTGGTCTGTTCGTGACAAATTTGCAAGGCTTACGCAAATAGCAACAATTTTGAGTGTGGAAAAAATTGACGAGCTCATGGATTATTGCGGAGCCGATGCTATAGCTTGGAGATTGACACCAGTAGAAGTACGAAAAATTGCTACATTAAGAGTGGATTTGAAACCAGAAGACATCAAAAAGTTAAAGCTTTAAAAAAACATTTGGGAATTCAACACGTGGAGCATTCGAAAATGCATTCCAATTGTGAATATATACGAGTCTTTATATAAATAATATTATAGTTATTCTTGTTATACATTCTTAGGATTCTAAATAGAATGATTGAAATCGATGTTTTTATTGTTGATGATGGATTTAAATAAAAATTATTTAAGTTAGTCGGTGTTTTTTTATGTGTGATAGAAATATTTCAGTACCAAATGTTCATATCCTATTTCCTTACATTAAATATTTAAATTTAATCTAGAAATTGTGGAAACTACAAATCCTGGAGTTGAAAATACTAAAGAATGCGAAAAATACCTTTTTTTATTGCATCATTTCCCACTTTTTATTATGAACAAAAACTTCATTTTATAGTTTCTCAATGTATAACACAAAAACTTACATATCTTACTCAACAAGCAAAAAAGCCTCTACAGTAAAACCTGTCATATTGTTGCATTGTAGAATAAACAGCGACAATTAATCAGGTTTTACTGTATAACAAATTTAAGCAATGTTAATTAGTATATTTGAAAGTACATTAAAACCCTATTAATATTTCTCTTTATATATATTCAAAATACGTTTATATCTTTTCATGAAAATTAAATTTTGAGAAATAAAATAAGATTTTCAAGCTTGAAATAAAATTAATGATATAACATACTTGTTAAATATGCTAAAATGTTTTTTACAGTAAAACTTGTCATATTGTCGCATTGTAGAACATAGCAACAGTTAATCAGGTTTTACTGTATTACAAATTTTAGCATATTTAACTAGTATATCGAAAATTTCATAAAAATCCTGTAAATATTTCTGTTATATACATTCATATATTTTCATTATATCATATACATGCATATACTTTCATGAAAATTAATTTTGAGAAATAAAATAAGATTTTCAAGCTTAAAATGAAATTAATGATAAATTCGTTAAGACGACTCAGAAGGCGTTCTCTATTCGCTCTGCAATAAGTTCTGAGTCGTCTTAAATATGTTCAAATGTGTATATTAGGTTTTAGACTTTTCGTTTATTGACATTGATAAGATTTATGATATCTTTTTGACTCATACCAAAAGAGAAATAAATGTAATTCGTGCTTCTGTTTAGTTCCGAACTTTAAACGGTCACGAACAGATTTTCCGATTTCGATGATACCTAATCTAACATTTTAATTGTGAATATTTGGAAACGCAATTATTTTATAAACACAACAAAACAGGATTTATTTTGTAAGTATCATAAAAATGTATTGTTCTCTTCCCCCTTTTTTAAATTTTTTCTTATAATTAATATAATTGGACTTGAATAAGAGCCCCAAAAATAGGCAGATAAGAATACTCACGAAGTTATAAAATATAATGAAATATTTCGAAATAAATAGTTTCACGAAGAGAAAAGAATTTAACATCGTTATAGACTTTGGTTCCATTTGACTCGACGAAATCAAATCGTTGCTAAATGGTTTTTAAATTTCATGACAAAATGTGACACGTCTTAGATACATACGTCAAATATCTTTCAGTCTGTTTCAGTCATTCGTAAGAGCTCAAAACAAAAGGTTACTATACTCTGGAGAATTAGGAAAATACTATCGAGAATCGGTGTTTTACATAAATGTAAGTAAAGTGTATAACAATCAACATTTTTTCAACAAATGTATATTTTTGGACAAGTTCTTAAATTTGTAACTCAATTTTTCACGCAATAAAAAATTCATACTCATTCCAAATTAGGCTCGTTCGATAGAACAAAATTTCTATATTCAGAATTACTGACTAATGCATCGAATAATCAATTTTAAGTGCTTAATTTGAAAAATACTTCCATACTTATGTAAGAAAAAACTTCTCTACTTAATCGCAATTTGATGTAGCATATTTTATAACTATACTATCAGAGATGTATGATGAATTTTTAAGTCGATGATTTCAGAAATTAAAATTTCGATATAACACAGTAATTAAACCTTTCTATATTTTCGCATTCGCTTAGAAAAAATTTATTTTCACCTTTTGGAATTCCCTACTTCCAAATAGCTTTATTTTATTCGAACTTCTAAAGCGTATTATTATACAGTTATCTAAATTTTCGAACATCCGTAATAGAATGATTTTGGAATAGTTTTCATATGCTTCAATTAAACTATCTCATACTTTTTTATATGTTAGCTTTTCATACGTTAAATGTAGTGAAATCATTCGAATTTCGGAATGCTGAAGTTTGTATATCTAAATTATTTTGGCCTAATTGATAAATGGACAAGTCAACTAAATGAAAAGATAAAACAAATCAGAATTTTTCAGAATTATCATTCCAAAATACTGCTCATACGTTAAATTTTAAGATATATTTATGGAGACTCTAAAAATTTCTCATTACGAAGTTTTAGAAACTCATCTTTTTAAAAAAAAGAATCAAAATGTTTTTATTCAAATAGGAAGTCTCTAAAACATTTGATTCAACAAACTTTAATTGCAAGAATGAGTGTTTTTACGAGTGAAAAGTTTTGGCAACGAGCGAAGCGAGTGAGCAAATGACACGAGCTAAAACAATGATTCTTGCCCTTTAATACGGATAGTACTTTTTTTTGTAGAACATTATTAGAAAATCTTATTCGTTGCTTATATGTAGAAATTCAAGGTATCGTTTCCGAATCGATGTAAAACTAACATGAAAACACGGGTCCGTGCTTTTTCATGATTGTAAATCCAAAATATACGATTTTTCTTCGCGCTCTGAAGCACGGTCTTTTTACACGTAAACATCTAAAACGCGTGTTTTTATTTCCGACATACGAAAATTGAGATCGATTCAACACAAAATTTTGATGTCAGATCTAACGTTGAACATTCCTAAAAAATTTGCCTCTTGTAAGTGTATCAAAATTTTTCCAATAAATTGATCAATTATTCTTAAAATGTGTTAGTGCAGAAGGAAAACTTATTGTCCAACTCGCAAATATTATCTTGATGTGGAAACATATGAAGGGTCCGCGGTCTAATCACAAATTTTACAAGACGGGGGAAAAACGTTGTCATTTTTACAATTTTTGTTTTTTTTTTTCGAAATATTAGTATTTTTTGTTCATTGAGTGTACTAATGTGATGTGTGTAAGTTTTGCTACATTTCACCAAAAATTCCCGATTGTATGAGGCTCAAAAGCTATACTATGTTATCAACAAGGGTGCCCCGCGGTCTAAACCTGTTATCAGCCATGTCCTTTTTTTCATATTTTCAAAATGCAATTATTAACAGTATTCGATACTTTCTGCTAGAAAATATGATTGATCTGCGTGAAAAAGTATTTCAGAGCTATTTTTCGATGACGTATTATGACGTATTTATTTCCGAGATATGGTATTATGTTCTTTTAACGAAACCATTTGGCGAATTTTGCGTTGATTGACGTTGGAATCTCAATGTTTTTGTGGCTTGCGTTAAAAATATGTCTTATCGGATTGCGAACATACATTTTCAATTTCTTCATGCTTATATTTCCTGATGAAGGTCCTATCTAGGCCGAAAGCTTGAATTTAATTTAAAGGGAAGAAATAAATGAATTGAAGGAATATTCTTGGCTGAGTGCTGAATTTTTATTGGCTCCATTGATCGTACTTTGGATACATTTGTTTACTGCTGAAGGAGCGTTTGACTACTTATTACGTATTTATTACTTTCCATATCGCAATATAATTAATTCAATTCAATTCTTTACATTACTCGGTACCGTAAAGTCCACTTTACCGTACCGCTTGACGGTACAAAAGTGTCTTTACCGTACT
The DNA here is from genome assembly GCA_028476575.1 of Platygaster robiniae. Classification (NCBI taxonomy): domain Eukaryota; kingdom Metazoa; phylum Arthropoda; class Insecta; order Hymenoptera; family Platygastridae; genus Platygaster; species Platygaster robiniae. The sequence continues at coordinate 26,357,844 of CM052025.1, read as the reverse complement.
CGTAATGTAAAATATCGTACATTACTACACTGAGGAAAAGAAATATTTAATATCAACATTTCTATTCAGTTGCATGATTTGAAAAACATACGTTCATATCTAACGTTGTATCTGAACTATCATAATATATCTAATTTGAAACAATCCCTATGATGTCAAATAGTGTTTCCAGTAAATCTGCGACATATTTGAATCACTTTTGTTGTGGAAAAAAAAAAATGTTAACGGTAACAAAATATAGACCTAAAACTACTTTTAATCTTCCAACTTCGCTCAAGAATGATACATCGTAACAACTGGAAACCGTCATTTTCCGTTAATAATATTCGAAACTTCCTGTTATACTCCGATCTTTGCATGAAACAAATGTTGGTGTAATGCAAAACAACATAAAATAAAATAAAAAATAGAAATGGTCAGCTCAACTATGCTTTACTTCTAGTTGAAATGGCATATTAATAGTTAATATATCAGAATTGAGAAGCTATTACAGAAATTCTCGCTTTCCTGCTCGTTTCCGCGCCGCAGAAAAACAAAATCGCGTCGTGTTTTTTAATACTTGTGGAAGTGTCGACTTTGTAAGAGTTTAATTTGCAAAAAAAAAAACCAATGAATTTGGAGAAGATTGTAGATAGCTGGGGACTCACTTATCTGTTCCCAACACTAATAGGGAAGTTTTCAAGTTATCGATCACGTTTTACGTATTTGATGTAGATTAACAATAAATACTCCGGTTATTTTTTCCTACATATACATATAAAGGTTAAATTGTCATAACTTCCTTGCAATGTTTGCATTTTGCACGTTATTCAAGTTTTGATCACGCTGAAAGTTGAAGAACTACAATAAGAACTACAAGTTTAAAGAACAAGTTTTAGTTATTCCACATACGTTTGCGTGAAGTTTGGACAATTTTAAATAAAGAAGCGGAAGATTCAGATGAAAAAGCGATATCGTAACTATTAAGATACCGGTTCTTGTCCTACCAGTCCTAAATAAATCGAAGATGCCATGTTGGTGTTAAAATATTCAGATGAAAGAGCGATATCTTAACTATTAACATGCCGATTTTTGTCCTATATAGATCAGAGATGACATATTGAAATTGAGAATATCTTTCACGTAACTAGATATCGCTTTCGCCATAGGCAAATATACGATATCTTAACATCAAATATACGCACTTATTAGCAAATATATCTTTTTCTCGGTGTAGGACTGTAATATACTATTATTCATCCCTTTTTTACATGGGTTCTGAATTATCCGTCGCACATATATACTGCCATAGAATCAAATTGAATAGAATTAACACGACGGGAACAACAAATAATACTAAAAGAAAAAAAAACAGCATCCAGCTCTCTTGATCGTTCGCTGTGCCGCCCCTGGTCCCACTCTCTCTCTAGGCTCCCCGCAATATAATTATTATTTCATTCGTAAGAAAAGTTTTACATCAGTTCTTTGAAAAATTCTTGTTTATCTTCATGAATAATGTCAATAATCTTCATCAAATCAGCTTTCTTTTCCTTTGATAATTCTCTTGAACCTGATGCTTCGAATTCGTATCGATCCAAATCGCTCGTGTAACAAAATCAACCATAGTGAACGTCGTGTAAAAGTTGAAATTCTAGCGATAAAGGTTTGTTATGTGATATTTTCATGTGCAACAATAAATAAATTTTTTTTATTTTAGGGTAAACTTTTCTCAAGTGGGCCACCCAAAATCGACTTTTGAGATTTTTTGTTACTTGAGGCGTTTTTTTATAGTTCATGAGGTACCTACTGCAGTCTCCAAAGCGTTTTTCGAACTTTCGATTTTTTTAACAATTATGTAGTAACAAAGTATTTTTGTAACTTTTCTTTCAGACTCAATATTTCAGCGGCTATTTGATAGAATTGGACAATCTTTTTTTTCACTTGCAAGAAAATAATAAACGAACAAGAAAAAAGGTAATTTGTTATTTAAAAAATTTTTTTGTTCATAAAAAAAGTTATTTGCAATAAACAATTAGGTTTTTTTCAACTTTCTCTAGCAAATTTAAAAAAAATTTTTGGTAAAATAGATGCGGAAATTAATCTTCTTTCTAAAGAAAACAAAAAATTTTAGTACAATTCATAAATGACCAAAAAATGGAAGTGTTTGTCTAAGGGCGCGCCGGGACGGCGCGCTCGGTTCCGTTTTCACAGGTTGTCGAGCCGCTTTTATTTCACATCTGATAATATTATAATAGTTCGTGGAGGAATGTGGTGCATTTTGGAGATTTCTTGTTACAATCATTAAGGTATGCGTAATCTATTTCAAGACACAGATTAAATATATATTTTTTTGGAAAGCCATGTCAAGAAATTTTTCGTCAGTTTTCGTTGGGCTTCCACGTTGAATAGTGTCGTCGTGAAATTCAGTCGTTTTATAAGTAAATGATTACACGCGAAAATGCCGGCAGCTCCTAAATGTTGCAATCCTTTTAAAAAAAAAGGCCATAATAACTACCGTGAAAAGTTGTCAGTGATTTCTCAAAATTGTGACCCGAAATTGTGTGCTTTTTTTGGCTTACACGTGTGTTCTAAGTGCAAAACTCAGTTGTACAGACAAAAAGACAACCTTACTTCAACTGATCCAGACAACTCAATAAATGACCAGCAACCATCACATCCATGCAACGACGTTGTGCCTGAAGAAAATCAAGAAGATGCAACCGATTCCACTGCAGGAGATCCTGATTACGTGTGTACGAACATCGATGATGAGTGCAAAAGGCTTAAACTTTTCGAACCTTTGAAAGAAATTATAGTCAACTCATCTACATCTTCGCTAGACTTGACAATCGAGGACCAAGATTTCATTATCAAATCCATCGAGAAATCATTCAACAGAAGCCTGTCCAATAGCGAGGAACTAGAAACGTGGATCGTCGATCTTCGAGTCGCATTTTCGCATGCGTCAACTCAAGGAGAAAAGATTTGTCTCTTGACAACGTGTCCGACTATCTGGAGCACTAGGAAAATAGCCAAAACCTTCGGTGTTTCACGGCGCATGGCAGGTCGCGCCAAACACTTGCGAACTGTCGAGGGGTACGGGGTTCGACCTGAATCGAAAAAAGGACACCCTTGGAATCCAATGGTCATCGCGAAAGTGAGGCAGTTTTATTTATCAGACGAAGTCAGTAGAGTGATGCCGGCAGCAAAAGACTACAAATCTGTCATTATAGACGGCAAACGAGTACACAAGACGGTAAATATTTCGAAAGTGTAGTTACATATTTCATACTAGAAAGACATTTTAAAAATTGAAATTTTTATGAAATTTTTTTAGAAACGTTTGCTTTTGGGGAACCTAGAAGATTTACATACAAAATTTTTGGCCGAACATGAAGACTGCACCATATCACTTACATCATTCAAAAATTTGCGGCCTCTGCAATGTATATACGCTGGTCCCAAAGGGACTCACAATGTTTGTGTGTGTAAGATTCATGAAAATCTGAGGCTAGTGTTCGTTGGTTTGAAAAACGAATTTCCCAAAAAAAAATTTTGATTTTCCGTCAACCTACCGCGAAATCTTTGGAGAGATGATCTGTGCACAGCCGAGTCCCGAATGCTACCTAGGCGATTGTACAAACTGTCCGGGAACAAAAAACGTTCTGGAAACAATGCGATCGAATCTCGAAAAATTGGACATCCAGAAAATCACATTCAATCAATGGCTAACAACTGACAGGTACAGTTAATTGAAAAAAAAATTTTTAATTATATATATAATCATTTATTATATATTTAATAAATTGTACTATTGCGGAGCGTTTCGAATTCTTTTATATATATAATCGTTTTGAATTTTCTGCAGGTGCCAGCTACAAACGCAGACTAAGGCCAGTAGCAGTTTTATCAAAAGTTTGGAAGAAGAACTTCCCACTGTGTTAAAGCACAATTTCATCGCTACATCACAAGCATCATACCTGAAGAAGATAAAGGACAACATCGAAGATGGTGATTTTATTGTGACCTTGGACTTTTCAGAAAATTATTCTTTTAACATTTAAAACGCTGTCCAATCGCAACATTTGTCAAAAAACCAAGCAACTTTGCACATTTATGTAGTGTACTTCAAGAAAAACAATGTAAGACAACATTTGAGTTTTGTTGTTTTATCCGACTGTGTTATTCATGATTCAACTACAGTTCATTTATACAACGGGAAATTGATTTCTTTTTTGAAAAAAAAATTCGGATCTAATAATATCGGAAAATTGATTTATTTTTCTGATGGGGCGGCATCTCAATACAAAAATCGATTTAATTTTTCAAATCTGCTTCATCATAAAAAAGATTTTGGGATTGAGGCTGAGTGGCATTTCTTTGCGACCTCTCACGGGAAAGGGGCCTGTGATGGCATTGGGGGTTGTATAAAAAGAAATGCGTACCGTGCGACTTTGTAAAAAGAAAGCGATTGTCAAATAACTACGACAAAATCATTGTACGAATGGGCATCAAATTACTTTAATAAGATACATTTTGCCTACTCGACGATTGCGGCAGCTGAAAAACACAAAAAAAAGTTGGAATCGCGATTTGAAATGACGAAAGCAATTCAACATACTCGGCGATATCACTGTTTCAAGTATGTTGACGACCAAACGATTCAATGGAAAGTTTTTTCGGATGATGTTCATTACGTTGTACAACAATTTATCAAACACGAATAAAGCAAAACCGATTTCTCAATTCTTTTATAATTTTACCCCTATCATGGTTCAACGCCTCGGTCTGTGAAGACGGAACCAAGCGCTCCATCCCGGCGCGCGCTTAGACAAACACTTCCATTTTTTGGTCATTCATGAATTATACTAAAATTTTTTGTTTTCTTTAGAAAGAAGATTAATTTTCGCATCTATTTTACCAAAAATTTTTTTTAAATTTGCTAGAGAAAGTTGAAAAAAACCTAATTGTTTATTGCAAATAACTTTTTTTATGAACAAAAAAATTTTTTAAATAACAAATTACCTTTTTTCTTGTTCGTTTATTATTTTCTTGCAAGTGAAAAAAAAGATTGTCCAATTCTATCAAATAGCCGCTGAAATATTGAGTCTGAAAGAAAAGTTACAAAAATACTTTGTTACTACATAATTGTTAAAAAAATCGAAAGTTCGAAAAACGCTTTGGAGACTGCAGTAGGTACCTCATGAACTATAAAAAAACGCCTCAAGTAACAAAAAATCTCAAAAGTCGATTTTGGGTGGCCCACTTGAGAAAAGTTTACCCTTTATTTTCTATCACCGTTAATGTTTTGTTTTAGTATAAAAAAATACTATGTTATTTCATATTTTCACATTTTAATAATAATTATTATGATTTTTATCATTATTTTATTAACTTATGTACCTATCTATAAAATATTTAAATTTCAATCAAAAATATTGTATTTTGATTTCATATAAAAGTTATTGTTTGTATGTTATTTTATGTTTCATCTTTGTCGTAATAATTATTATCATTACTATTACTTAAATCACGTTTTCATCATGGAAAAACTATTGTACAAAACGCTTGCTTTAAGAGAAGGCTTTTTCACCACGGAAATTTTTTTCATGAGCGCGCATGTTTTTCCTCTCTGTTGCAAGCTACAAACAATTATTGTACATCAAAATATTAAGAATTGTATGCAGAATATGAATCCGCATGCAAAATTTCATATAGTTTACTGTAAAAATTAACCAACCTTGTAAAGTCGAGACGAATTCGTCCTGTTGATCGTATGTTGACGAAACTGACAAATAATATAGAAGGTGACGTGGAATTTAAAAAAAATCTCTCGGCCCACACTTGAACTTCACCTTATATATAATAAATTAAGCCCTTCTATTTTATTGCACGAGCAAATCAAGCAAATGTGAGAAAAAACACGATTTCTCCATAAGACGCCATATGCTGATAACAGGTTTAGACACAATTTTAAACGGAATTTTGAAAAATCCAGTAAAAAAAACTAAACGATATTTCCGAGTTTTCTCTGCGGGATGTCAACGTCATTCTTAAAAAGTATCAAAAAATCCAAAAAAGTGGATTTCGAAAATAATGGCTCATAACAGGTTTTGACCGCGGACCCTTCATATATTCATGAATACGTAATATCGGACATTTCATGAATTGAGTCATTTTTTTGCAGATAATCCAGAAAATCAAAGCTGACCAGAAGATTGCCTACACATCATGGCTGATTCTACGAAAGAACCTGGATCAATTCAATCCTCAGTAGATCCCCCGGGAGTTTTAATAATATGTGAGATTTGTGGAAAATGCTGTAACAGCAAGCATAGCCTAGAAAGCCACAAGTTTCAAAAACATGAAGGACCAACTGATATGGCTGATTCTACGAACGAACCTGAATCAATTCAATCCTCAGAAGGAGATCCCCTGATACTTTATACATGTGAGATTTGTGGAAAACCCTTTAAAACCATGCAAGGTCTAAAACGCCACTGGTCTCGGAAACATAAAAGACCATCTGATTCTTTTGCCTGTGTGATTTGCAAGGAACAAGGGGTCGAAAAATCCTTTGATAGTAATACTGATCTTAAAAGACACAATTCCCAGGTGCACAAAAAACCAACGGATGTGGGTGATTCTCCAAGCAAACCTGAAACAAGTAAATCTTCAGGACGTACTACTGGACAGTATCCCTGCAAGATTTGTAAGGAACAAGGGGTGAAAAAAATCTGTGCAAGCCAAGCTGGTCTCAAAGTCCACCATGCCCGAATGCATAAAGAAGAAACTAGATTGGCTGACTATCAAAACAAGCCTGAAACAAGCAAATCCTCAAAAATGTCTAAAGAAATTTTTGAGTGCCATATATGCAGGAAACAAGGGACCGAAGTAATTTTCGATGATGAGTCCAAATTTAACGACCACAATTCTTCAGAACATAGAAAAACAAGCTTTCAAATTCACTCATTGAATCGATATCAGAAATATCAAGCAAATACCCATGAGGATTTCCGAGCATTCGAATCCAATGAAAATTTGAAACAACGACCAAAAACTTTAGACGACTATTTGTTAGAGGACGCTCGAAAAGAAATAGAAGGTGCAGGAAAAGCAACCCAAGATCTTCTTTCTTAGACAAAAGGCGAAAACATACACGGTACTCAATGGACTTAAGAAGAATAAATATTGCTTGTTTGATCGATTTGTACACCATTTAAATGTATAATTTTTAATAAACAAATATTGGAATAGGAAACGTTTGGCTTTTATAAAAATAAACCCATTCCCTAATCTCTTTGGTTTCGCGATGAAATGGAACACATTCTGATAAACTGTTTATTAAATTGTCTTATTGAAAAATGTAGTAAAAATAATACAAATATTTTACAAAATATCGTATTACCTAGGAAAATAGATATTAAACAAGCTTCGCCAGGAAATTTGTTTTTACGATTCTACTTTCATTTATCTTTACAGGCATATTATCATATGGATCAGAATAATTAAGTAATTTAAAAAAATTATATGAGAGCTTATGATGCCACTAAACACTGTTCAAATAGGAAATAGTTACAAAGAATTGTCATTTTTATCTTTAAAATAAATTTGCGTTGCAACGAATTTTCCTTTGAATAAGAGAAAGAGAGTAAAAAAAATACAGAGAAAGCTGTTTCTCATGTTTCAAACATAAAATGATGATTACTCTGATTAAGTTTTTTAAATTTAGATACTTCGAAATTTATAATTTTGAAACGAAAAGACAGATATTTGGTTTGAAGATATTCAGAATTCTTGAGAGGTATTTTAAGGTTTGAAATTAAAGGGATCTTGTCTAATGTCTCGTAATTCTGAATTCTAAATTCTAAATCTAATGTCTGATAGTTTCGAAAATTCCAATATACATTTCTAAATTTTGATGTCCTAGAATCTATAATTAGAGATTTTTAACATTAGAATTTTCAGAAAATGGTACCTTCATAGATTGTAAATATTTTATGGATTTATAAAACTTTTTGCCACATTTGTATTGTTTTCTAAATTCCTTAATTGTAATGAGTTTTGTAATATTTTGATAGATATGTAGATTTCCAGAATTATATGCTTCAAGATTAAAATTTTTATATATTTGTATTATCATTTCTATAAATTGTTGAGAAATAATGTCTATACAGAATATCAGTATTTTAGAGATTCTTATTCTTTGTAATCTTTTTCAAAATTTTCATTCTCATATGTATTTTTATAGATTGCTGTGTAAATTTTAAATAGAATATTGTAAACTTCAAAGTTGTATAGATTTTTATATTCAGAACACAGTTTTTTCTTTGATGCCTAGTGTTTCAAAGAATTCTCGTAACTTTAGTATTTGTCATATTTTTTGAATATACATAAACAAAATTCGAACAATTATCTGATATGTTTATGGATTCCTACCCTCTTAATCTGAATTCGTGGAATTCAACAGAAAATCTGTTACAACAACAGACAATCTGTTGAATTTGACAGATACATCTATTGGAAGTACAGATTTTTTAGTGAAAAATTCTGATTGTATTGTGAAGATTTTAACAGATTCAGATCAAGAGAATGCATAAATTTTTAGGATGAGATGCTGTATGATTTTGAGTTACAATTTAAAGATGATTGATTTTCATGTAGATTTTCACAATTAAATGTTTCAGAATTGAAAGTTTCATCGATTTCTATTATTTCCATAAATTTTACAGAAGACTATATTAATATAGAGTTTCACTGTTCTGAGATTCCTATTATTTTTGTTATTTTTTATATTTTTTAGCGTTAATACAACTCCGCAGTTTTTAAAATTTTTTTCAAAAAATTCTGGATTTCTAATATTTTTATGAATTTCTATATGTATTCTAAAAATTTGATGCTCTAAATTATAATACAGATTCTTAGTATTTGAAACAGTTTTTCAGAACCAAGTTTTTCCATAAATTTATATTGTTTCAAAAAATTCTCGTTATTTCAGTATTTTTCAGTTCTAAGATTTCAGAGAATTCTAGCTAGGCTTTTGAGGAATTTAGATAAAAGGGGTTTCGTATTTTACAGTTTCTTGTATAGAAATTTGGAAAAATCAGAATTTAACTTCGCTGCTTTGAATAAAAGCTAAACACCAATTCCTACAAAGAACGCGACAGATGCTGAAGAAATGTTCGATTGTTCAAGAACTCGAACACTCATAAAAATAGTTGAACTATTATAGTTGAATAGAAAATATGTGAACTGTCTAGGTATTACCGAGTAGAAAAACTATGTCTTGAAAAAATTTTTTCTAAAGTCATCTTTTAATACTAAAAAAGTGCCCAAAGAACTCATTTCTTATGTATTCATATTATAAACCCTTAAAACCAGTACTCCAATATTTCTCAAAATTTTTACACAACTTCATGAATCAAGAATTAAGTTTCAGTAAGTCATTTCAACATCTTCAAAGTCATCTTTTTATCATGCCAATGTCCTCAGAATACACGAATTTCCATGGGACCAAACTTAACAAGATTGTATTTAAAAACTCTAAATTCTAGAATACAGATTTCTGGAATCTTGCACTAGAAGATATCAAGCACTAGAATGTTGAATGATAAAATCCAGAATCCCAGAATTTTTAACTTTTGAAAAGAGAATAAAATAATCGTTAATTCTGGAACAAAGTATTTCTGAACTTTGAATTTTATGATATAAAGTTCAAGAATTCAAGATAACACGTTAATAAGTAAGATTCTAGAGGCTGAAATATAAACTTTTGAAAATCTTAGTAAAATATCAAGTTAGAAAATATTTAATTCTAGAATGTAGAAAGTCAGACTTATGATCAACGAGAAATGAATCAGTGAAATTTGAATTTGACCATTCAAGTATGGAAAACTACAAAATTCCTAATTATAAAGTCTGGAATTCTAGAATTTTGAATTCTGTAAAATTATGCAAAAAATCACTGAAAGTCACTAAATCAAAAAAGGTTACAAATCATAAAATCTAATAAAAATTTACGAAACCATGAGATATAAGGTCTTCTAAAGTCAATGGATCATTCGAAAATCATCAATTCCTCATTAAATTCTGAGACTCTTCATCCTTCGTATTTTTTGAAAATTCACAACACTTGAACAGTTATTAATGATTCAATTTCGTCTACTAACTTTTGGAGAGGCGAGGCTTTTCATAAAAGAGACTCCAACTCTTTCTTAGCTAACTCTCATGGAAATACTAGGATCACTTAGGTGTGTATAATGGAGTCTAAGTAAATGGCTTCTTTTATCTCTCTTGAAAAAAAATTTGAAGATACTGCATTGTAAAGGTGACAACTGGACAAAAGAATATTATATCTATACCAAATGGGAGACAAAGAAAACTTTGATTCCTAGAATTTTATGTTTCAAAATTTTCTTCCAAGTAAGAAAAATCATGTATCAATAAATCATAACACACATTAACTATCCCCCAATTTTCTATAAGAGTAAGCTTAGAAAGAGAAGGTCTTCAATCAAAAGCTCCTCTTTGCAGAATGGTGAGTGGACAAAACTGAATTATCAATAAGTCTCTAAATTTTGCGAATTTTGAAAAATTGTAGAGGAAACAGTGTCTTAGAATTTCATAAAACATCAATTTTTTTTTCTGATGATCCGCCGACTTTGGGACACCCTATATAGGAAATAATAGAAAATATAACTAACTATTAATATACACATATGCAAAATGTCACAATGGTAAATCATCACAAAATTCTATGAATCACAAAATCATGAAAAGTCATAATAAAGTTATTATTATAATCCTCATCATGATCACCTCCTAAACCTGATTAACAAATGAACTTTCATCAATTTAACTCTTTACTTTGATCTTAAAGAAGTATCATTAGAAACTATTTTTTTAAAATACATATAACAGCTTTTTGACCAATATAATTCAATATATTAGTATATTATATCTCCGTGGTAATCCATTATTATCTAACTAATCGATATTTTGTCAAAAAATTAGAAATTGTTAAAAAAAAAGGAGATTTTTAACTTTGAGATTCAGATAATTTGTTGGTAATTTTCGTTTTTCAATTAAACAATAATTAACTTTTTCAGACTGAACCGCGTGTAACAACGTGGCTTCTCGCTCAGATAGCTAGTATTGAATCGAAATAAGTCGTTTTTTTTTAAATTTCAGATCATAATATAAAGAATTGTACGATTCGGGTATTTATAATCATTAATTTTGTAACACAGACATGTTATTTTCTAACTCTGAAATGTTAGATTTTGAGTTAGGATTTCCTCTGCATAAAATTTAAGTGATAGGACCTACAATACATTTCTAGAATTTATTATAGAAGATAGAGAATGAAAATTATGGAGATAGTATTTTGAAAATCTGAATTCCGGAATATCGGTTTCTGTGATATTGAATTGCTATTAATATAAAATTTTGGAATTTGACTACATACTATAGTCATGTCAGGGAGAGATTGATCCCCCTGATCCCCCCCTTTACCTACACCACTGAATTCTAATGTTTAACTGAAAAAAAAATTGAATTGTATATATATATATGGTATATGTGAATTCTTCCTGCAAAATTGTTTAAATTTTAGCATATTTATTGCAAAAGAATAGGAAGTGTAATTGTAAAAACAGTTCTTAAGAGAAAAATGTACGATTTTCAGAAATTTTTCAATTAGCAGGAGCTCCAACTCCAGAGGACATTATATGTTTGGAAGTTTTGCAACACATAGAAGTTTTTTTAATTCGGAAATTCGCTGAAATAATAATTAATTCGTAATTCACCGCTTTTTAAAACTTTTAAAACGTGGAAAACCGGTAAAAACATACATTTGAATGCAAATGTAAACAACAACAAACACCAACACACCCACATAAAAAAATACACACGCGACATATATAAATATGTCATTTATGTGTACTATGAAAGGGCGCCATTTTTAAATGGCCGAGATCAGCTGTGATGGATGTATTTGTCAACTTTAATCGTTGTCATTATTTTTTTTGATCCATGAAATCTTTAAGAATCAAATAAATAGAAAAATTCTCTGCCATTTTCCGAATAATTGTGCAATGTTGGATTTACTACATTGTAATGTAATTTTCCACGTGCTATCAGTGATTGTGTGCATCAATTCTTCTGGAACCCTTTGATTTTTTGCATGTCAAACACTGTCATGGAAAAAGAAAGGCAAGATATATAATTTTGTAATTTCCCAAAAATATTGTAATTGAATTTTATGAATAATTTGGTGAATAATATCTGTGAAATAGATTTAACAATCCATTTTTTAATGTGCAAATAATTGCTAATAACTCGTGAAATTCATCTATAGTTATATTGAATAAATAAGTTAAAATGCATTTTTTGTTCAAGATTTATGGATTATACGTCAATAATTTTCAATTGGGAAATTTCACTTTGTACCGTCCTGCATGATATTGATTTTCATTATAATAATTATTAATTATAATAATAATTGCTTAGAAAAAACACTTTGCATTGTATTTACTTGGAGAATTTTACCATCTAAAATCAATTCTCAATTATTAAATAAAATAAGAACTTTTTTAAAAATAACTGAAGCAGAAAAGTTTTATTCAAATTGGATTTACGTATGTAATAAATACAATAACATCTGTGTTGGACGATGTTTTTTATTGCAATATGTAATTTAAAAAAACGTCTTTTTCAAACTATAAATAAAAATAAAAATTTTAAAGTTAAAATTATCAGTGTACATTTGATATTTAATATTTTATATTATCCTTCATCATTCTTATGAATTTTGATTATTAATATTTGTCAATAATAAATATTTAATACAATTATGAATATCTATCAATTTTTTCTTCAATGTCTGAAATTGATGACTTTATTTTCGAACTGAGGAATGTCATTTAAAGGTTGAAACTAAAATTTTTCGGAGTTCTAAATTTTTGATATGGTTTTAATTTTTTTTATATAAATCCTAATTCAAATTAAATAAAATAAGAAAACCTAAATTTTTTGAGTTTTAACCCTACCCAGCACAAATTTTTAAATGTTCACTGGCAAATTTGGAATTTTTATATTTTAAAATGGCCATGAATAATTTACTAAATTTAAGTATTTGGATCTCAAATTTTCATCTTTCCAAAATCCTTAATTCCACTTGTTTTGAATTAGTTAAAATTAATTTACAATTGAATAAGTTAATTAACTTAGTTAATTTGATTTAAATTACAGTTTTATTTCAAAATTTTCAATTTTCCATATCATAGTGAAACTTTTTTATATTTTCAATCATAATTATTTGAAGAAAAACATTAATTTTTCAATTTTAACCTTACCCGCTTCAACTTTTAAATGTTCACTTCCAAATTTGGAATTTCATGTTTTGAGATGTTCATACATAAAATAAATCATCAAATTTGAGTATTTCGATCTTGAATATATATCTTCCCAAAATTCTGAATTCTGCTCATTTTGAATTTTTACTATATAATTTAAAAATTTCATGTATTCGATATTTCAAACTTTCAAATCGCAATTTTAAACTTGAATTTCGAGTTCACTAACAATGCTCAATAATCTGAACATATTCAAGAATATTTTTAATTATTCTATAAAATATTCATCTGATTTTCTAGTCTAAAAAATGTGACTGAAAAATATTCATTGTTAAATATTTTGCAATATCTTAATTTTCTACAGTAATAAACACCTCATTTTACTTGTGCTACAATTTAAAAAATTTGGAAATAGTAATGATTGCTTAGAGTGAACTTTTTACACTGTTATTACTAGAGAAAATTTTTTTCTAAAACTAGCTCTTCATTATATAATGAAAAAACTGAAGTTAAATAAATAAACTTAGTTAAATTAACATTCAGAACTTGATAAGAATAACTAACTATTTAATCGTTTTAAAAAGAATAATACATTTATATAAAAATGGCATTATGATTTTTTATACTTGTGAAAAATGTTCATTATTTGAATAATGAGAATTTCTTTAAATAACTAGCAACTTTTTCAAAAGTATTTTTAATACAAGTAATAAATGTTTTCAAGCCTAAAAAATGCATTAAAAGTTTAATTTCAAAACAATAACGTATTTGAAAATTTTTTTGCTCTTTTCTTTTACTCTACAACCAGATTTTGTTAAAAGTTACATATACAGACAAAATGTTTGCTTCAAATCGGACAAATCTATTGCAAAACTATTGATACTACTTCTGATGAAATCATAAAAGATACATTTCATGTCTATTTATGATTTGATTATTTCGCTGCATTGTTATCAACATTCTTATTTTTCTAATTAGACTATCTATGAATGAATACATAGAGTTGTCAAGAATCATTCAGTTTAATTTTCAATGAAGCTTGATAGTAAATGCTATTGTCCGTTTTGCAACTTTCAGATAGGAATTATCATTGAAACTTGGAAAAACCTGGAACATTTGAAGATTTTTCAAAACTAACTCCTTAAATTCTTTTGAACTACACTACATTTCATTTATTTTAATATAATTTTCTGAATTACTTTTAAAATCATGAGAAACGGTGAAAAACAGATTATGAAAAGAGGATTTTTATAGGTTCACAATGCTCCTTTTGGAGCCAGGGGAAATATTTTTTGAGGATTACAGTGTACAAATGACATTGCAAGACTCAGCAAATCCTGAAAAACAAGTTTGGTCTGATGGGAGGCTCAAACTTTGCTCCAAATCTTTGGTTTTTGTCGACAAAGACATCAATAAACCATTGATCAAAGTGCAACTCAAAGAAACAAAAGCTATAACAAAATATAATTCCCTGGATATATCATCAGGGTAAAGAAAAAAAACGTTTTCAATAAAGTTTCAACCAATAAATTCAACTAATAAAAAAAATTAAGAACTGAGAATGTTCAAGCTTGTAATCCCCAAAATTTCAAAATTACACATTTTTTATGTTAGTTTCTAAAATAATAATTCATGAATAAATCAATACGTTTTTTATAAAAACATCCTGTGTTTTTTATTACGAATGGCATTGTTTAATAATTTCTCCAACCCTTACGAAAGAAACTTTTTTTATTTGAATTTTTGAATTTTTTCAGGGAAAACGACGTTCTATCAGTTGACTGTAAACAATACGTAGAAATGTTGGAAGGAAATACTTTGGCCCCCTACAAATTTATACACAAAAATGTCAACTTTTTGTTTTCGTTTAATTACGCAAAAGTGGACGATTGTTTGCCACAAATTTTGCAACTTTTGAGGGCAGCATCTCTTCCTATGGCTGAACAAAATGCAATGGTAGTTTTTTAAAAATAGATCAATTTTTTAGGGTTTTAAATCAAAAATTTGGATATTTTGTGGATTTGAATTATACCTTCATTTATATTTTTTACATTGTAATCTCAAGTTTGTATTTCATAGTTTTCAAAATATTTTAAATTTCAACCTTACAGTCTCAAAATTGAAAAAATACGATAAAAAATGTAGATACTTTTAGATTTAAAAAAATTTAGAATCATGTAAGTTTCTTATGGATTTTATATTAAAGAGTCTTTTAATTCTTTCATGATGAACTAAAAATATCTCAATCCTAACTAGGGTTGTTGAAATTCTTAAAAATATCGATATCGATATTTATCGTTCGGAAAAAAAATATCATCATAGGCCAGGGTACGTAGTTTAAAAACGTTTTTGCTCGCACACTTGGAAAATTAGTGTCTATGAGCTCTCATAGACGCTACTTTTCGTAGTGTGCGAGCAAAAACGTTTCCAAACTACGTACCCTGTCATTGGCCGATATTTATCATTGAAAAATATCGATATTCCGACATATCGATAGAAATATCGATAATATTACGATATTTTCAAAAATATCGATATTTGATATAACTTTCATCGATATTCGATATTTAAAAAAATATTGATATCGATAAATATCATCGCAAAAATATCGATAAAATATCAACAACCCTAATCCTAACTTTAATATTTTTCTTTTCAAATTATTGAACCTAAAAAAGTTTAAAAAATTTTCATATATTTTCTATCCTATATATTTGATGCCTAATATACCAATGGAAAAGAAAAATTTAAAATATTCAGTCCCCAATTTTTATGTATTTCGAAATTTTTATGCATTTTTCGATTACCTTTCATAGTTTGATTCATGCATACGAAATTCTAAAAAGTAATATGGAAAAACTATTAAACTGATTTTGTATATTTTAATGATTCAAAATTGATAGTAAAATACAGTGTACCTGTAAAAATTTTATTAATTTTTTTTTTAATTTTGACCTAGATTACGGTGATCGTGCACTCGAGGCAGTCAAGATTTTCTTTCGACACTTCGTGGCTGGAAAACTTGTATGAAAAAATTGTTTTCGAAGTGCAAGCAAACAAAGTTTTGCCACTAGTGATAAATCCAGGCAGGGTTTTACTCACGACCAGTAGGGTTTATTTTCAACCTTACAATAATATGGACCAAGTATGTTGATAAGATGTATCAATTACCAAATTAAAACGTAAATTTTGGGACAAGGAATCCAAAAAAATCATCATGCAAAATAAAAGCAGTCAACATTTTGCACATATTCAAGAAATTTTTCCTTTCGACATTTTTTACCAAAATCAATAAAGTAAAGTAAAGTTTTTTATGATAAATTATACTTAATATTCATATTATTCATGAATTAATGTTATTTATTATTTATGATCTATAAAAATATTACATATAAATTCAATTAATTTATAGAATATGAATATATTTACCCATTATAAATATATTTATAATAGAAACGTATTATACGTAACTGTAAAAATTGTATTGAATGACAGTGTGATTGTAAAAATTATATAGAAAATCATGTATTTCAGTTTCTTGAAAATTTTGGCTCTAATATTATCGTTGAAATGGAATAATTTGAATACATTTATCATTATATTTATATGTACATTATTATTTTTTTGATAAACAATAAATTAGAATTTTTTCAGTATCCTGTTCTTAAAGTCAATTTGAAAGACATCAAATCAGTCACGAAGCGAAGATTTTTACTTCGCCAAGTGGTGAGTGGGAAATTTTTAATTTTTTGTGTACACAAATTTATAAATAATCTTTGAATTTGAGAATAAATGCAATTTTCTCCATTCAGGCACTCGAAATTAAATATATTCGACAATCTGAGAAAAAAGAAGCATATTTATTCTTGTCGATGAAAGGCCAAGAAGACAGAGACGCTTTTTACAACAATTTATTGAATCAACCTGAACTTTCGTTAGACACAATTGCCCAAAATCAAATGACCATTCAATGGCAAAATGGAGCATTGTCAAACTACGATTATTTATTATACGTCAATAGGTAAAAAAATATGAGAGATTTCCTAAAAGATTGTTTACTGAGTTTTCCTGGAAATTCAGAAACTTCTCTTCAAATATTCTGTAGCAGAAAAAAATGATTTAAATTAAATTCAACATATAAAATATGAACTAGAAAATGTAAAAAAAATTTTTTTGCAGTTTAGCGGACAGAACTTTCCATGACTTGACCCAGTATCCAGTAATGCCTTGGATTTTGCAGGATTACACTTCGGAAAATCTAGATTTGAACGATCCAAAAAATTATAGGGATCTCAGTAAACCCATTGGTGCTCTTGGAGCCGAACGATTAATAAAATTGAAGGTAGTTATGAACAGAATTTACTAATTAACAAAAAATATAGCATATAAAATTTTATGTATAATAATTTTTTAGAATAAACAATTAAGTAAACAGAAGAGCAGAATATTTGTGAATGTTTATCAAATTTAAATGCAGTTGAATGAAAATTGATCTATGTGAAAAAATTGTTTAAATGTTTATATTCTGAATTTATTGAAATATTTTTGAATTTTTTTTGTATTGAAAAATAGGAAAGATTCAAGGAAATGGCGGAACCCAAATTTCTATATGGCTCTCATTACAGTGCCCCTGGTTTGGTACTGTTTTTTCTAGCTCGTAAATATCCTCAATATATGCTTTGCTTACAAAATGGGAGGTTCGATCATCCGGACAGAATGTTTAACAAGTATAAAATTTCATTAATTACTAATTAAATTAAATGTAAAACAGTATGAAAATGAAACAGAAAAATCTTATGCTGTTTTTTTGGGTATCTCATATTCCATATTCTACAATTACAATATTTAGATATTACAGTTTTTTTTGAACGATTCAAAATCCTATAATTTTTCTTACAAAAATATGTATCAAAAAGATTTAAGTATCCAAATAATTTCTGGCAACAATAATTTTGGTACAATATTTTTTTGATGCCATTAGAAATAAATTTGTTTCTGAACTCTATTCGAAAAAAAATGTGCTTAAAAGCAATTGAATGATCTTACTTGATAATAAGAAAAATTACCCGAAAGGAATAACTTTTTTAACCTGAGTTTTATTTTCTTTTTTGTTGTAAACAATGATAACAAAGATTCAAGGCTTAGTTAATTAATGAATAATTATTTGGACAGCATGGTTGATGTTTGGAAAAACGTTTTGGTGAACATGACCGATTTAAAAGAACTAATTCCGGAATTCTACGACCCATCAAACGGTGGTGACTTTTTGGTCAACAGTTATGGCATTGATTTTGGGTACAGGCACGATGGTGCCAAAGTAAGCGACGTGCAATTGCCACCATGGGCAAAAGGTGAGATTGTAAACTATAAAAATAAATTATAAAAACAATAAAATTGATAGTAGCAGAACGAATAAGTTCATATAATTACAAAAATTGCATACAGATTATAAAAAGTCATCAATTTTTTACGAAATTGAAAAAGTTTTTCTTGTTGGCTATAATTTTTGGTTCCATGTTTTGCAAATTCAAAAAATCGTACATTTCATAAAATATAATTATTATTAAAACTCTATTTCAGGACCTGCTGATTTCATACAAAAACTGAGAAATGCATTGGAAAGCAACTGGGTGTCACAAAATTTACACCACTGGATTGATCTCATTTTTGGATACAAACAAAAAGGAGAAGAAGCCAAAAAAGCTGACAATGGTGGAATTTCAACTTTACTACCATTAGACATTATTATTTTGTCGGATTTTAACGATTCCAAATTTGCAGTATTCTTCCATTTGTGCTACGAAGGGGCCATCGATTTGGATACTATAAAAGACTTGAACGATAGACATGCTGTGGAAGTACAAATTATGGAATTTGGCCAAATTCCTAAGCAAGTCTTCCATTTACCACACCCTCAAAGATTAGTCACTTCCACAGACTTGGTTTACCAATCAAGTCTACTTTCCATGGAAAAAATTGCAATAAGTATGATATTTTTTATGGTTGCTTTTGTTCATTTTCTAAATTGTCTTTTAAAGTAAAATGGTAAATAGTGTCGCAAATTAAATAAAATTTCTTTGAAAACCTTATATATCTTTGAAATATCAAGGGGGGGGGGGGATTACTAACTTTTTTTTTGTATCATGCTAAATTTTTTTTCAGAAGATGAAAGAGTAAAGTGTGAGTTGGAGCAAATCGCAAGTTTCCATTCGCATAAAGAGGCGGTAAATTGTGCAGTTTTTGTGAATCCAATGGAAACTTGTGACAACATTATTTCCGTGGGTCATGATGGAACGGCCAGATTTTACTCTTTGAAAACGAGGAAATCTACTCGCAGCGTTACGTTGTCACCTTTGCCTTTATCATCGTGTATTACATATCAATCGTCGCCGGGAAGTAATGTCCTCGTGGTGGGATCGTGGGATAATTCCTTGTAAGTGGAATACATTTATTCACAAAGAGTTTTTTGAATTAATACAAATTCATCTTTGAGTTTGAGATTTTTGTAGGGGCGTCAAAAAGAAATTTTACATGGAGGGGTAAATTCAGATGTCGAAAAAATTATATATTCATTTCAATATATCAATAGATATTAAATTTTTCATGAAAGAGTATTTCCATAAATATGTAACTGATATTTCATAAGTTTTCAGTACTCTTATAAGAGTGGTTATATTTTTTCAGTATTTTTTTTTTTTTGAATGATTTATTTTATTTAAAGGATTTTTTCGTCGATATCTATAATTCGAGGTTTTGTAGATATTTAGTAATTTTATAGTTATTCAACAAATAATATCGACATGGATTTTCAGTATTTTATAAATCTAGTATTTTTAGTATTTTTCATATTTTTCATATTTTTTAGTATTATTATAATTTAGTAGGATTTTTTAGGTTCTTTATAGATATCTAGTTTTTTTTTTTAGAATTTCTAACACAGCTTTCTGAAATTCGATACTCTAGAATCTAAAATTTTAGAAATTTTAAGTATTTCAATAAATTTTTCAGGAAATCTTAATGGACTTCAAGCATTACAAAGATTTCTGGAACTTTAAGCTCGTTTTGTGTTTTTCCAATATTCATAAAATTTATTCAATTTTCCAGTATTTTGATGGCTTTCAATGTAGATTTTCAGGGTTGGATGTTTTAAGATGAAAATTTTTGTAGTCATTTAAGAAAATTGTATCAACGTGAATTTCATGCATTTTAGTGATTTCTAGTGTTTTTAGTTTTTTTCATACATATTTTTTAGTATTATTGTAATTTAGTAAAATTTTCCAGGTTCTTTATAGATACCTAGTATTTTCAAAATTTTTTTTAGAGTTTGACACTGCAGGATCTCAAATTTTATAGATTTTAAGTATTTCAATTAATTCTTCAGTAAATAGTATCTTCATAGATATTTCAAGTATTACACAAATTTCAAAAACTTCTAGTTCATTCTGTATTTTTTCAATATTCATAAATTTCAACAAATTTTTTAGTATATTGTTGAATTCCTAAGAAGCTTTTCATAACTATATTGTATGGATTAATATTTTTATAGATTTTGATTATTTTTATAATTTTTTGAGAAAATGATATCTATAGTACATTTAACTTCTAAAGAGATTTTTATTATTTTTAGTCATTCAAATTTTTTAGCATTAATGAAATTTTTTTGTATTCACTAGTATTCTTCTAGATTTATAATATTTTTACGAACAACTATGGAAATTTCAAGAATTTGATGCTCTAATTTTCAAAGTTTTATAGATTCTTAGTATTTCAAACGATCTTTCAAAACACAGTTTTTCCGTACATTTTAAGTGTTTCGAAGAATTCTTGTTATTCCAGTATTCTTTATATATTTTTAGGTGTTTTTTAAATTTAGTAAAATTGTCTTTTTTTTTTTTATAGATATCTAGTATTTTTGAAATTCTGACATAGCTATCTAGAATTCGATATTCCAGAATCTAAAATGATAAATATCTTTAGTATTTCACAGATTTCTAATAAATAGTTCATTGTGTATTTTTCCACTACATACATACATTTTATTTAATTTTTTAGTATTTCGATGGATTTTTATATCGATTTTCAAAATTTTATACTTTAGTTTTAAAAGTTCTGTATATTTTGATTATTTTCACAAGTTTTTAATAAAATATAATATTTTAATATTGACATACGATTTTAATCTATTTTTATATAAATATCTGGAATTCGATGCTTTAGAGTTGAAGGTCTAATAGATATTAGGTAATTTTATAGTTATTAAAGGAAATAATATCTTCGTAGATTTCCAATATTTCCTCGATTTCGAGTATATTAATTATTTTTTATATTTTTCAGTTTCATTAAAATTTAGTACACATTTTTAGGATTCGATACTCATTTTAAAGATTTAAAGTATCTAAATTAACTTTTCGGAAAACGGCATTTTCATTGATTTTAAATATTTCACAGATTTCTGAAAGTTTTCGTTAATTTTGTCTTTTTCCAATATTCATTAATTTTATTGAATTTTTTGGTATTTTGATAGATTTTTATGTAGATTATCAGAATTGGGTGCTTCAGGATGATAAGATTATAAAATTTTAATTCTTTTTTAAATCCATTTTCAATAAAAAATAATATATATATTGAATTTAAGTATTGAAGAGGTCTTGATAATTTGCAGACTTATTCATTTTTTAGGATTCATGAAATTGGGTAGTATTTACTAGTATCTTTCTAGATCTCTCATATTTTGATGGATCACCATGTAAATTTCCAGGATTTGATGCTCTGAATTTCGAAGTTTTATATATTCTTAGTATTTTAAATGATTTTGCACAACACAGTTTTTCGTAAATTTTTAGTGCTTCGGAATTCTTGTTCTTTCAGTATTTTTCATATTTTTTAAATATTCATAAAGTTCGAATGAATGTCTAATATTGTTGATTCCTTCATACATTTTTAGTATCAGATGATCTAGGATATAAGGTTCTATAGATTTTATATTTTCAAATATATTATCAAGTTGATTTTATTTTAATACACTTTTTATGTATTCAGATTTTTGTATTTAATATTTTTCAGCACTTCCAACATTTTTTACGATTTTCTAGTTCTTCTGTAAAATCCTATATATAAATTTCTAGAATTTTGACGTCCCTGAATTTTCGGAAAGTTCTTCATAGATCTCAGTAAAAGTAACGTTAAAAATTCAAAGTAAAATCCAGAAAT
Organism: Platygaster robiniae; assembly: GCA_028476575.1. Lineage (NCBI taxonomy): Eukaryota > Metazoa > Arthropoda > Insecta > Hymenoptera > Platygastridae > Platygaster > Platygaster robiniae. The sequence goes on along the minus strand of CM052025.1, from coordinate 26,335,300 downwards.
CAAAGAATTAGAATTCAAACACTCAAATAATTGTTAAATTCGAAGAAATTATATAAAATGAAAAGAAATTTTCTTCTAATTTTTAGAATATTCTACGATGTGGAATTTGGCAAAGTGATAAACAGTCTGAGAGGCCACGACGACGCAGTTTCGTGCGTTGTTTTCAGCCCCTCTAGAAAATTTGTGATATCAGGATCATGGGATTGCACAGTCAAAATTTGGAAATGCCACGATTCCAGAGAGAACATGAAACCCTCGAAAAATCTTGTTGCTCAATTGAGTCACGAATCAAAAGTCACAGCTCTTGCTATATCGAAGTATGTAAAAGAATTTCTCATAGTTTCATTTTTCAATTGATATTTTTTTTTTTTTTTTTTTTTTTTTTTGTGATCAAAAACTTTTTTGCAGAGACGAGACATTGCTGGTCTCAGGTACAGAAGATGGAGAACTTTTCGTGTGGAATATGGAACATGAAGTTTGTAGGAATTTCAGTTCATACGAACTACAATTTACAGTAAAAGGTGAAATTTTTTTCAATTTGTTATAAAATTATCTTTTGTTTTCACTGACTTCACAATTAAAGTGGCTTAATTTTTCATGGATTTTCGAGTCAATGAAAATATTTTTTCATTTTTTCAAATAATCTTGAGTTAGGATTCGAACTCGAGACCTCTTGTTTTATATGTCAAGTGTTTTGCCAACTGAGCTACTTGACTTGTAGTAAAAATTTTCACGTGTAATTGTGAGGTACCGGGTTCAAATCCCGGCCTGGAAATATTACAAATGAAGTTATAAAATGATAATATTCTATTCTGAACAGTTTTTACCATTTTTTCGTTCCAGGACACGCAGGAAAAATTAACGGAATAGTTTTCGAGCCCGAATCACAAAATATTGTGACTTGCGCGGGCGACAAAATAATAAATGTTATCGACGTGAGAACAAATACTCACATATTTTTTGCGAATACAGAAAACGAGCCAATTTCGATGACTTGGTCAGGATCTTTTTTACTCGTGGGTGACTCCCTAGGGAGCATTACCATTTGGGATTTCAAAGCTGTTGTTTTAATTTCCTCTTTGAAATGCCACGAAGGTTTGTTTTTTCAAAACCAGGTCAAATTTTTATGTTAAATACTCTGTTTTGTGATATTTGCAGCAGTACAAATAGACAATTCCTTTCAATATTCAAATCATTAATGGCAATATATTTGGCATTGACGAAATATTTATTTCCAGGTTCAGTGAATTCCATTATAGTATCTCCTGACAATAAACAAATCGTAAGTGGAGGAAGTGACAAGAAATTGATAGTCTGGAACTGTAACTGAATAATAATGAATTATCAAATCCCTGTCAAGTCTTCAAGCATCAGATCTATTTAAAAAATCCGAAATAATTTTACAGGTTGTACATATCTATATCATGTTACTCGAAAATTTGTAGTATATTTTTTTACATGAAAAAGGCAAGTATGAAAATTAATGTAATGTATTCGAGAAAAAGCATAATAAACATCGTTCAAATTGAAAAAATATTTACTTTCTCATGTTTAGTTACAATACTATTCACAGGAGAATAATGAAGATCATGTTTACAAAAGTCTTTGGTATATTGCGTAATCATAATACCAAGTATAAAATCAAGTATTTTTAATGGTAGCAAAAAATCACCAAAATGTGATTTCCTACAAAATTTTAATTCCAGAATGTATGAAAAATTTAGTCAAATTTTGTCTCAAGAAAAAGTAGATATTAAAATCACGAAATACAATTAGAATGCCCTTATAGGCAAGTTTACTTAAACTTGACGTAAACGTCATGTGAACAATTTACATAAAATATTCATGCCACTTGAAGACTCTAATTTCAATCTAACCAACGATGCAATAAATAACAATGATGTTATAATTTGTCATCCTAAACAATCATTCCCCACTCAACATTTCACATTTAACTAATCTATAAATAATTTATAACAATAAAAAATATGTGTACTTGCCACAATACTAATTGTAAGACATTAGTAAGACATTTGTAAGACATTAGTAAGACATTTGTAAGACATATTAAAAATGCCACGTCGTTTATGCAATAAAAATTCTCGTTTACTTTATATTAAATTATTAGCGTAAAGTTCGTTTTGATCATTTTTTGCACAGAGAATCTGTTTGTTGCAGGGCTACTAAACGCCCGATTTTTTGACTTTCAAACTTATCATTAAAGACAAAATTGTAAAATTCAGGAAATATGAAAAGAAAGAAATTAAAAAATTGAACTCAAGAATTCTTATGTATGCATGAATTTACACCTCGAAAAAATTAATCATTTAAAAAATTCTGAAACTTAACAGATTCTGGAATTTACATAATTTTTTGTTTAAATTATGAGAAAATTATCCTTTTGTTGTCTTAATTTTCCATACGAGACGTCTGGTAACTCTTTTTGGCAACAAGGCTAAATTTTTCAAAGTCCCTGAATTCGTCGATTGCTCGGGTGCAGTTTGAATAATTATTCAATTTTCCTAAGAATTGTGTATCATAAAATACTTCTGAGAGTAACGAGAAAATCTTCGTCCAGCAAGCATTTTTTTTTCATAGTACGAATTTTTCAGGCACTAATTGAATTTACCTATTATCGTTATCGGCTCATTTCCTTGAGTTGTTCATATGTTACGAAAAATATAATGTTCCAAGGACCCATTCGGAGCCATGTTGGGAGGAATCCTCTGTACAAAGCTAAAAATCCTTCGTTTCTGAAGGTCTGGAAAAAGCATTTTAAACATCAGAAAAAAAAAACTTTAAAATTTATATATTTTATTAATTTTTAATGATTTTTACCTGCACGAAACAGTCTAAACTACTGGAATAAATAAGGGGAGGTAAAGTTCCGAGAGAAGTTCGCACCCTCCTTTGGTTCATCAGTCTTGTCTGCAGAAAAAAAATATTTTTCAAATTTCAGTCACTTGCTCAAATCATTTATGTAGCTTCGCCCAAAAAATTGCTCTAATGTACTTTATTTGATTAATGTAAATTTTTCAAACAACCAATATTTTAAGTCATTGTTTCCGAATTTTATTTCACTGAACGACTTTTTCATGAATGTATGAAAGAATTTGAAAAAATAATGTAATTTATTTTCATTTCTTTAAATATTTTATAACCAACTACAATTTTGTATAATTATTTTTGAAGTAAAACTTCTTAGGCGGCATTATCACTTTTCAGGAATGTAATTTATTCTAAAAAAAAATTTATGTAGGGAGTAACTTGGAGACTTTACATTGTAACATGTAAGACTGTTAGATTATGATCTAAGTAAAATCAACCATATAATTGAACGGCTCATGACGGAATCACAAAATATAACAAATTCACTAAATGTCACAAAACCACAAAATGTCACAAACACACAAAATGTCACAAGATCACGAAAAATCTAAAATGGCACAAAACATAATGTCACAGAATGTCCCATAATCACGAAATGTCACAAACACACAAAATGTCACAAAATCACTAAAATATATAAGGTTATTTTATAAAAGCAACAAGAATGTCATCAATAGATTTAACTGAAAATTAGGAATGAATTAATTTTTTAACTGATTTAAGTTAAAAAACGAAAAAAATACCACACAGGAAAATTGAGGGACTTGTTAGAACTAAAATAGTTAAGAGGAATAAAATCTATACATAGGAACCTTTTTGAAGTAAAACTTCTTAGGCAGCATTATTCAACCGATTTACAGTTAAGTAACGAAAAAAAAATACTACACAGAAAAATCGAGGGATCTGTAAAAACTAAAAAAGGTCAGAGGTATCTAAAAATCTATAGATCGGAACTGTAGAGAAAGTAACATGAGAAGTTTTACTTCTAACGCGTGTTGATTCATTTTATTATTTATGTATCTTTTGAATTGTGACTCAAAATGTTTATGTATAAAATTATTAATGCAAGAATATCAAATCATATCCATATTACAAAACATGTATACATTATTCTATATGAAAAAATGTAATATGAAAAAAAAACTTACTCGGACAACATCTATTGGAGTGGATGCTACTGCACTCCCTAAACTGGCAACAAAACTTGATCTGAAATAAATAATGAACTCATTTTTAAGAACAATTTAAAAAAATTGAGATTCAAAATCATCATGTACAGTAATGTGATAAAATAAAAGCAGATTTTTTTAAAATCTAATTATAGTTATTTTTTCATTTTTATTTTGAGCATTATTACTAAAGGTCAAAGTTGTACAACAAATTTTGAAAAAACAATCAGAACTTACGTAAAATGATTGCTAACAGTGTTACCAAGTGAACCCATGAGCTTCATTTTCGTGAAATCATATATTGGCAATTCCACCGCTGCTATAATTGCAGCTCTTTGTGCGGTTGGTCCCACTCCCTGATAAAAAAAAATATACTTTTAAAATAAATTGTAATTTATTTATTTATGTATTAATTTATTCTTGAACAACTACACATGATTTTTTCATCCATTTATAAAATTATCTTAATTATACTAATTACTTTTGCATATTTGAAAATAGGCACAATCTAAAAGATTATTAAATATATTTATTGTATTGTTATATATCAATGAAATTTATTCGTTATATTCATTTTATAAAAAAATTAAATAATGATTTCTTGCATTTACGAAATTATCCAAAACAAATTTCAAAATATTCTAATTAGCATTATGCATATTGAAAATGCATAAAATTTAAAAATTTAATTGCTAAAAAAGTTGGATACTGCTCTCTCCCAATGTGGAAGAATATTTTTTTTAAACTTCCCAATGTGGACGTTATCTATAGTGGGCAGCGCGTGCGCACATTATTGAAAACATAACCCAACATAACTCGAATTTGTCAACAAACACGAATCCACAAAGTTACGCGAAATTTCACGAAATTGTTGTTAAAAGTGCATAAAAATTGATGAAAATGGACAACCCTGATAATGCAAAAGTGCGTTTTTCTACCATTCGTACAGAAATGTCATTCATTTGTAATTTCGGTTGAAATGATGTTCCAAAATTGCACTATTGAATTTTCGCAAGCTCGTTATTTTCATTGCATATAAATTATGTATAGTGTCACTCAGGAGCGGCGAAAATTTTTGCAATTTTGGGTAGCTCTACCCACCTGGAAAATTCTAGAAAGATGTAATACCTAAAAACACCCACGCAAAAATGTGTCAATTTGCATATAAAGTTTTGTCAAAAATTATCATAATCTGCAAGATTGCACATTTTTATTTTACGACGTTACCAAATTGTACACAATTTGTGTACAATTACATATTTTTTAATTAAAAATTTGTATTTTAATATTACACAAATTCTGCAGTTGTCAGAAATTTTCAAAATATTTCATAATCCACATAATTTATATACATTTTCGGAAATTTTAAAATCTTCAAAATTTTCATTATTTTACAATTTTCTATAATTTTCTAAATGCAAAAAATAATACAAGCCATCCAAAACTTTCCAGATTTTATAAAAATTTGATCAACTTATAAAGATTTTTCGTGGACATTTTTCAGTTAAAAAATGAAAAAAAAAAATTACCATATCTATTGAAAAATTAATATGATAATGAATCTTTTAAACTTGTTGCTTGAGTCTCAATTACAACTTACGATACACCCGAAAAAATTGAGTTCCGCTGCCGCTGATTTTATTTTGTTTGATAATCTATCGCTTATTCACCTGAATTTCATTGTTTTTTAATTCATTAAGGTATTATGAGCAATGAAATACTCGGCCTTAAAAGTAAAATACTTTGCCATCTCATCAAAAATATTAAAACTACACATTTTTTTATCTAAAAATTGCCCTGTTTTGTCAAATGTCAAATTAAGCAATAACAGTTATCCAAAAATGATGTTTGTAAGTATTTTTTTAGAAAAACTAAATAGTAGGAATCTGTTTTGTCAATTGCAACTTGATTGTAAATGTCTAATTTAAAGTCTGGAAAAGTTTTAGAAAAGTTCCCTTATTAATTATTATTATTATTATAAGAACACGTGTAAATCGACACATGTTTGGGAATTTTTTTCTCAAAAACTTAATAGACAAAATACTTGTAATTGAGCGTAAAAATTTTTTTGGGTTCAATCGACAAATTGTAATATTTTCAGAAACATTCCCTTATTTTTGTTAATGCGCTCATAATACCTTAAATTTTATTTTTAAGTATAATTTTTTTATTGTTTATTTTTCATAGTTAAATTTAATTGGTTTTTGTGTAACATGAAAAATATTAGTACATGTTGAATTATACAGGGTGAACCAAGATGACCTAGACACCCGATACATGTAGATTCTTCATGAAATTCTAAGATGTTATTTCCTGTCATTTTTCACAAAACTCAAAATCAAAAAAGATATTCTAATAATAAATTTAACCGAACAACGCGCTTTTGCCAGGAGTGGGGAAATGAATCACGGACCAAAATATTTCAAAATTTACTCCATATTTTTTTCAATCAAAAAGTCTTATTCCACTTTTTACAAAACTCAAAATCAAAAAATATATTCAACTAAGAAGTTTTGACCACATTTCTTAAATTTCAAATTTGAATATATTTTTTGATTTGAAGTTTTGTGAAAAGTGGGAAAAACTTTTCATTCCAGAATATGGATAAAGTTTCATGAATGATCAAATTTTGGTCGGTGATTTCTATCCCTAATTCTCGAGAGTGAACTTTGATTGGTTAAACTTATAATTTAAATAACAAAAAGGTTTCATAAAATGTACATTTTAATTTGCAGACCAAAAGGAAACTCAAACGAATGTCATTAGAAGAGAAAGTCCGAATCATCAAAGATGTTGAGATCAACAAATACAAAAATAAGGATATTTGCCGAAAGTACGGACTTTCTCATTCAACAGTCACCCGCATTCTCCAAAACAAAGACACAATACTTCACAATGAACAAAGTGTAATAGACAATTTCGGAGACACATCCAAAGTAAAATCATACAGGCGAGTTGTTTTTGAATCGGCTTTTGAAAAATCACTTTACATGTGGTACATGCAGAAACATAATCTTGGTCAAACGGTGTCGACAAAATTACTGCGATCTAAAGCTAAAGAATTTCACGAACGTTTCCACGGCTCAACGAATTTCGTGGCGAGTGAAGGGTGGGTGGACAAATTCAAAAAGAGGCACAATTTGAAAAATTTGAAGCTGAAAGGGCAACAGTTACCCACTGATTTTGAAAGCGTCCAAGATTTTCTGACTTCATTAGGAAAATTCATTGAAGATAATAACTATGATATAAATAACGTTTACAATGCAAACGAGACAGCGTTATTTTGGAAATTATTGCCTGACGTCACTTTGACTGAGCATTTTGAAAGTGAAGTGAGCCATCGAAAAGTTCCCAAGGACAGTGTGACGCTGATGGTCGCTTCGAATGCGACAGGAACACACAAATTACCCTTGACAATGATTGGTAAAACTAAGCAACCTAGATGCTTCATGGAAAAAGGGCTTGAAAATCTTCCAGTAATATACGAAGCCCAGAGCAAAGGTTGGATGAATCGGGAAATATTCATTAACTGGTATACAAACGTGTTTCTGGCAAGCGTGAAAGATTTTAATGCTGATCCAAATGCGAGGTTGGTAAAATATTTTTGAATCAATATATTGATAATCTTAACTAATTTTTAGATTTTTTAATCATTACCAAAAGAAAACTCATCATAAAGTTAGGAAAAGCGAGTTAATTTATTATACTTCAAAAAATAATTACATGGTATAATAATCAACAATGAAAATTATTTTACAACAAAAAATGTGTTTTTCATTTTCAGATTCATTCTATTGCTCAGCCATGCGCCATCTCATCCGCCAGCAGATGAGTTGAATCAAATTGACCCTCATTGCCATGTCATATACTTTCCTCAAAATGTGACGTCTTTGGTGCAACCCATGGACCAGGGGATAGTTTCAGAATTGAAAAGAAGATACCGAATATCGTTTCTAAACGAACTCGATGCTCAAGATTTCGCTACTAAACCCGAACTACTCGAGTTCACGAAAAAATGGTCACTCCTGGATTGCTCATACATACTGGCGAGTTCTTGGCAGGACGTTTCCGAAAGTACTCTACTAAATGCATGGGACCAACTTTTCTTTTCACAAGCAACAACAGATTCTGAATTCGTTTCCTGTGAAACGACTCCTGCTATCATTTCTCGTTTGCCAGGCTGTCGTCAAATGACTATGGAAGATGTTGAAGAGTGGATGAGAAAAGATGACGATTATCCTCCCTGGAAGGAATTCAATTTTGAAGAACTGGTGAAAATGGGATTGGGTGAAACATTCGAGCATCATGACGATGATGAAGAATGGGAAAATGAAGACGAAGACGAGTCTACCCTAGGTGACGATGTCAAAGACATAACTATTGAAACAGTTTTGAAAAATTTTGTGAACGTTCGCCAATGGGCTCAGGCAAGGCCTGAAATAAGTTCGAGTATTTGTTATACTTTGAAAAGCTTACAAGATCAGTTTCTCAACTTACGCAACGAAGCTGCATTGTACTAAGTTCGATGTAAATAGTTCATCAAACTTTATTCTCATGTAATAAATTTTTCTATTGAAATATTTGTTTGTGTGGCACTTTTATGATTTTATTTCATTGTAGTACATTCAGTATTTTATTATTGATTCGTAATTTATGAATTTGATTGAAAACTTTCAGAACATACTGTGAAAAATCGTACGTTTTTGCTTTAAATTATTAATTTGAAAAAAAAATCTTGAGTTTTTATTCAAATTGTTAGAGTCGATAAGATTCCTCGCCAACTTTCAGAGGAGAATATTGGGAAGGAAATTTTGTCCACATTGGGAGAAAGCAGTAAATTGAAATCTTGCTATTTTATGTTCCTGAAATTTCAAACGTTTGAAAATGAACAAAATGAAAAAAATTTCCTATTACCTTTCATATATATTATACAACGTTACTAACCATTTTTACTTTTTTTTTGAATGGCGTAAAGAAAATGATTTTTTATCGCTTTCATTTATTTTTTTAACGTTCGACACTTCAGGCACAGGCAATTTTTCCATAGTGACTCAGAAGTCCAAAAAAAAGTTGTTATGGTATTTTTAAGTATTAATAATTTGAGTGTAATGCTATTATATATAATATTACACTATATTATATATGTATTATTGAATACTATTAGTTAATACTATAATGTATGTATGAATAATAATAAAATTGATATATTTATTTATTCAACTGAAAAATGATATAATTAATATTTTAATATAATATATTAACTGGTAGATTCATAAAATATCTTATTAATAATATATGACAATATAATAGTATAATATAATATGATATAGTAAATAGAAATATTTTATACATAATTGGAAATCTAATAAATATTTAAATGTTCTATTGACTGTATTTATAATGATATATTATATTAAACAATAAATAATGATAAAATTAATAGTATACTATACTAAATTACATTTATAACATTGAATACTATAGTATTAAATTATTATGCATATTGTAATTACTGAAGTATTCAAAAATTACTCTAGTATTTACAGAAGTAACCCAAATTTTCAGTTTACCCTCCACAAGCCTCGAAGACCTTCATGATGATAAACATCCTGAAGACATCCCATCAACGACAAATTTGCTTCGGCTCCAGTAACCTGCATTCGAACTTTCACAACATCCGTGGGAGTGGCGATAGCGCTTGAAATTGCGCCCGCAAACGCGGCGCAAATTATGTTTATCGCGACTAAATCATCGCTTTCCCATTTTTCAGTCGCAATTTTCTTCAAAGAATAATAAGTCCCAAATTTTATGGTCCCATAAGTCGCTTGTCTAAGAATTGCCGAGCTAATTCTGTTATGAAATTCCAAATTGAATGGAAGCAGTTTTCAGAATAATGAAATAACTAGGAAAAATTTATCAATAGATCTAACTCTGTCTCACAAATTATAAGTTCAACAATAATACTCTAGAATCTTGATAGTAAATTATATTTGCAATATAAGTTTAAGAATTATATTTTCATTTTTCTATTTTTTTTATCAGTGGCGTAGGTAGAAAATACTAATACCAAAAAATAAAAACTCAAATGCAATTCCTACAGCATTGTATTTCAGAAATCTATCGATAATTCCATAATAAAATCTGAAAATACTTCGAGCTGTAAAAATACTGGAAACATAAACAAAAATAATACTCCTAAGCTTAATGACTTGAAAATCATCAAAATCTTTTTTCATGATTGAAGTTCATACGTCATTGAAAATTGTGCAAATCTAGACATAATTGTTATACATATTGAAAAATCTGAAATTCAAAAAAAAATTTTAACCGCACTGTCTAAACCAGATTGTCAAAGATTAAAAATTATAGTATACTAAAGAAATTATATTTTCCTCATAAACCTCTTCTGAAAATTCTTTCTGCTGGCGCCCCTTTTTTCTATTATTTTCTAATTTTCAACTTTTTATAAAATTTTAATCATGACTATATAACATATTTTTTATATTATAATATTAAATATTATTTGGGTCACATCAATACACTATAGATATTTATATAATAATAAAGTATAAGATAAAAAGTAATAATATTATAATAAAAATATCACGCAATTTTACCCTGAATATAATGCTTTGACTCCTTCCTGTTTTGTAATTTGGAACAAGGCATCAACCATACCAGAATATTTGAGCAAGGCATGCTTTTTATCTAATTTTTGCCCTTGTACTTGTAGTCTTGTTTTGGTAGTATCCAAGGGAAAAGTTCCTAAAAATGTTGGAAATTCAAAAACTTACTCGAGAGAAAAAAATTCTACAGCCTGAAAAACCTGTTTTGGTAACTCTGGAAAAGCTTAATTTTTCATACACTGTCTGGATTGAGTTGATGTAAATTTAATACAAACAATATGCATGAAATTTTTTGAAGAAGTAGTATACACATAAACTTTACATAATCATATATTAGATAGACTATGTGATGGATAAAGTGGAAAAATTTTTATCAATATTTTTTTTTAATGAATAAATATAAAATTATAAATTATATTTCTTCTTTAGGAAGATTTACATGAGAATATTACTTATTTAAATAAATAAATTTTTATAACTTATAATTGTGATTTCATAAAAACTGTAGGCAGTTTTACGTTACTATTAAAAATTCTACAGAAAATTTATTTGAATTAGACTTTTTGTACTTAATTGAAAATTTTATTGAATAACTAATCCACAATCTAACTTTATTTTCAAATAATCAAACCTACTTTTTGTTCTCACATCATTCTCAAAAGTATTTTTAAAAATTTTTCAATTTAGAAAAATTTACCTAATTCTGCAGCCACAGATGCAAGTCCCCCAAACACAAAAGGTCGCCAATCTTTCAAATTTCTTTCTTCCATTTTTTATCACTCCTGTAAAGATTGAAAATCAAAATATTTGAGAAAAATTTCTTAATAGTAAAATTTATTGATAATGTAGGTAACAAAACATACAGCAATATGTTAAGCGAAAAATTTATTATTCCCTCATTGCAAAAAAATTATTAATAGAATTTTTTGGAGGATGAAAATTCTCAGGATACACATTGCTCAGAGAAGTTATTTGATTTTTCAAAATTTAGAATGACAAATTTTCAGTCAAAACACAAAGATCCAAATTTTAAAAAATTGGTCAATGACACATGCAAACTTGCATGCGATATAGAAAATCATACGAGAAATGATTTTCAAATGCAAGATTGAAAAAAAATTTCTCACAGAGCAAAAATATTTTATTAAGAAGTCGAATGCTAAAATAATCAAAATTTATATATTAAAAATTAAGAATCAATAAAAAAATATAAAAATACACATTCAGAAACATTAAAAATATGAAAAATGATTTTCGAAACAAAAAATGAAAATTTTTCATCACAATATTCCATATTTCAAAAATGAACTAAAGAAATCATACTAATCATAAGTTGTATACAAGGTTTTTAAGAAAATTTCTTTATTTTTTTAATAATCATCAGTACTAAGAGTACATGAAATAAAATATTTTTTCAATTATCTATTAGGTAATTACATCATTAAATGATGAAATTTGGAATAATAATCTAACAAGGGAAATTTTCATTCTTGAAAAAAATCATAAGTCAAAATTTAAAAGCTGGAAAGTTTTTGGTATTCTTCAATGTGAGTAGAAAAATTCTCGAAAAGGAAAAATATTCAATTAAGGAGTCGAGAACCAAAATCCTCAAAATTAATATATTGAAAATAAAAATATATAAATTAGAAAGTAAATCAAAACACCCAATTACAGAAAAACTAGAATATATTTAAAAATATATGATACATTTTTCAAAATAAAAAATAAAAAAATGTATATCCAAATTTCCTATATCCCAAGAATAATCCAAATTTTTATGATTTCTAATATAAAAACCCTGCATTCAAATAAAAATACAAAATTGCTAAATTACACTCGCAAAGTTGCATGCAATATGAAAAATAAAAAAATCATACTTAGGTGAGAGTACAAACCAATTTTTCATACACAAATTATTATAACAATTATTCTCTCAAAAATCCATTATAACTATTCACAAAATAAAAAAGAAAATCTCACAATTACCAATCAAAAATTTTGTGCTCCTCAACACAAATTTAATGAAAAAAACAAGAAATAAACTGTATTAACTTCCAAGTGCAATACACTGAAAAAACCTTGGCATTGGCCGAATGATTTCACATACTTGACCGACGCAATTACCACTTATCTCGCAAAAACAACGTAATGTTTTCCCGCGCTATTTACAAAATTAACATTTTACACTTCCCAACGTTTTCCTGTCATTTCGCGAAACGTAATAAATAAACAAACATGAAAAATCACTAAATTGTCACCGATATAAAAAAAACCTGATTTTCCGGCGTCAAAAAATTTATCAACCGGAAAATTACGATGGATAAACAGTTAATGGAATTTTCGCAGGAAAATTTAGTAATTTAACTTACCGTACGGCGAATTGATTGAGTCACCATTGGGTAAAAAAACGTTGACTTCTCGTCTTGTTTTTCACTGAAAGATAATCTTTCACTCAAAAGAAATCAGCACCTGTGACATAAAACACTCAGATTGTTATGTTTTGACGCGATGACAAAGATTATAAACGCGGATTATTTAAACGAGACATGTGTTGCGAAACTTGCGATTTTGTTTGCAATTGTTGCTTGTTTGAAATTTACCTTCTGATTTGTCGTCTGCTGTATCGATTAGTTTCGATTAGTGTTCACTAAAAATTGATTTTCATTCGATGTTAACATCGATGTTTCAACTCGAGTTGGTGATGCTAACATCGATGTAGGGAAAAACCGTTAAATTTAAAATGTAACCGTCAACCGTCATTCAAATTACTTAGTGACGTAGATTATTCCATAAATAAATTTTTCTCAACAATCATACGACAACTATCAAAAATTCTAGACATTTATAGCAATTTTTATAAAAAATTGGTGATTAAAGTCAAAATTTTTCGATGATCTATATATTCGAGTGCTAAAATGAATACATAATATGGAAAAATGAAAATTTCGATGTTCTTTATTTTCTTTGATAAAATCGGCAACTTCGACAACATCGATTTATAATCGACAATATTGATTAATAATCGGCAACATCGACTAATAATCGGTCGCACCGATTAAAACATCGATGATTTAAAAATCGGTTTCTAGTGAACTCTAGTTTCGATTCTATCGATACATAATGGCGCGACTTTGAAACCGCACGTTTTTATAATTCATATATTATAACTGTAATACATATAATAATTTATTTATCTATAATAACTAATTATTATAATTAGCAAATATGAATAATTAAATTATAAAATTGATATATTTAATGTAATTATTAATAATTAAATAATAAAACTAATATAATTGATAACAACAATAAATATAATTGATTATTATAATAAATGTAACTATTAAAATTATTCTACACACTTTATAAATGATAAATATTATTGTTTGAACATGAATATATAAATATCAAAAATAATTTTACATTTTATTTTTAATTATTATCCAGGTAAGTTTTTGTATGTCATATTGCAATTATTTGTATGCGTAAGAATTTTTTTATATTCAATTTTTAAAACCATTACAATATTTTCTAAATATTTCATGAATAACACTATGTAATATCTTCTAAATAGAAAAAGGAGATGACATCATGGTGGCGGCCATCTTGTGTAACTCTCTGAAGTGAACTGCGAGCTGTGAGTTTAAAATTGTTTATGTGATTCACAATGTTTTCAATTCAAGTCCCAGCTAATTGATTTAAAGATGATACCTGCGGCCATCTTGTGTAACTCTGTGAAATTAGCTGCGAATTCAGAATTATTTCGTGATCAACTGTTTTTGAAATGCACAATTCGAGTACAATTTTTAATTGGAAAACCAATTGGAATACCAATTAGTCATTAGAAATTTACAGCAGCGTAGTACATCCGAGTAAATAAACCCGCGGAGCACGTAATAATAAATCTAGTCAATAATAAAATAAAATATGTATCACAAATTGTCACAACTGATGTTGATTTGTGAATCTGTTTCACACACGCAAGACTCATAATGAAAATTGCGATAAAGTCAAAAACAAATTTGTATCTACTATTCTCCGAAGAACGATGTAACGTTTTCAGAAGTTGGAGAAAAATTAATCAACAGGGTTGTTTTTTCTAAATATTGAGATTTTACGTATTCTTTATTTTCGTATATAATCTGGAATTTTGAAGATTTCGAAGACCTTAGAAAATTTAGATTAAAAATTCACAATATCTTTTTCTTGTTATTTAGAATCGAAGACTTTATTCTTAGTAGAATAAATTTTTAAGTAAAACTTTTAGGCGGCATTATCACTTTTCAGAAGTGTAATTTATTCTAGAATAAAATTTATGTAGGAAGTAACTTGGAGATTTTGTAACATGTAACATGTAACACTGTAACATGTAACACTGTAAACTGCAAGATGTAAAAGTGTAATATTTTCGATTGCAGGGAGTAATTTTGAGATTTTACAATGTTACACGTAACACTGTAAACTGTAAGACTGTAAGATGTAAGAGTGTAATATTGAAGTAAAACTTCTTAGGTGGCATTATCACTTTTCAGGAGTGTAATTTATTCTAGAAAATAAAATGTATGTAGGGAGTAACTTGGAGATTTTACATTGCAACATGTAACACTGTAAGCCTGTAAACTGTAAGACTGTAAGATGTAAATCCGAGTGTAGGGAGGAATTAGACAGAGAATCGATGTTAGTCAATATGGCGGCCTTGTCAAAAAACCATGCGACAAAATGTCACAAAAGCACAAAATATCACAACATCACGAAATCACAAATAGCATTAAAATCACTAAAATTCCACAAGGTCACAAAATGTCACAAAGTCACAAAATCGCGAAATGTTACCAAATCTCAAAATTGCTCTTTACCTTAAAGAAAATAACATGAGAAGTTTTACTTCCAACACGTGTTGATTCAACACGCTACAATTTTTTTTTATTAAAAAAGTGTTGGAAAAAAATATAAGAAACACTTCACATGATTAAAAACTTATTCGTTTCTCTTAACTCAAAAATCGCTAAATGTCCAATATTTGAAAGTCCTGAATAATACTGATCCGAAGCTTCAAAACTACGTAAATCCAATATATTATATTCCATTCTATTCAATCCAAAATTTTATTCCAAAACTTATATGACACAATTTTTTTCCACCTAGCCCAAAAATACAAGCAAAATTCCTCACACTTTTTATACTCATCGCATTTTGATGCTCGTATTCTTTAAGAATAATCACGATTTTTCACAAATCGTCCATAAAATGCTTTCAACTGACACTGCACAAATTCCACGCCCCATAAAAATTCACAAAATGTCCTTAACCACTTATATTCTCAGGATGCCAGAGTTTGAACGTCCGATCTTGTGAACAAGTAGATATAAATTCATCGTTAGGAGATACATCGACGGCGAAAATTTTGTTGTCATGGCCCGAAAGTGTCTTCAAGAGCTGCCACGTTTTGTTGGACCAAATTTTGGCGGTGCAGTCAAAAGACGCGGTGACTAAATAGTCGCCCTTTCCCCTCTGGTATTTTACAGAGGACAATAGATTCGTGTGCGCTGGAATGGTGTATATGCATGATCGCTTTCTGAAATCCCAGATTTTGCAAGTATTGTCTTGACTGGCTGTTGCTATATGAAAGCCGTTGGGGGAGAAATCAATGCCGAGAATGGACTCCAAGTGACCTTCCATCAACATGATGCACCTTCCGCTGCGAAGGTCCCAGACGCGACCGAAGGCGTCGGTGCTTCCTGTTGCAACAACGCTGCCATCAGTTTGAAAGCTACGAGAACAAAATAAAAATATTAATATTATTATAATATAATGTAATTTACCCTAATATAATTTCATAATATAATAACAATAATATTAATAACCTGGATAATTTATGATGAGTAGAATACCCAAAAAAAAAAATACATGAATGAACATCAATTTACAAATGGCTGTTTCACCACATCGTCAGAACATTTTAAAATTTACGTGAATAATTTCAATCAACAATCTCCAAAATTCTAGATTTTGATTGAAATTTCCAAAACTATCGACAATCTTATTGTCAGTGAGATAAAATAATTTTCGGTTTGAAAAGTTTGAAGAATATTACACAAAGTTTCAGGAATTTCAGAAATTTTGACGATCTACAATATTTATGAACTTTTTTTAGAATTCTAGAAATTTTTTGAATTTTCAGGAATTATTGACAATCTGAATATTTTCAAAATATTTTGTATTTATTGTACATAATTTCGAATATTTCGAACGTAATTCGAATTATTTTAACCTTTACAAATTTTATGAAAAAAAAAAAACTTCTGAACTCAAGAAAAATTTTCCGAACACAACAAGCTTTATCGTTGTTTTTTAATACTTTTCAAGTTTTTCAGTTTTTTATGTATGACGGAAAGACATTCTCATTGATATTCAAAAGAAATATGGTAGTAAACACGATCTACAAAACAAATTTTTTATGTGATTCAAAATATTTTTTGAATTATGAATTAATTAATAATTGATAAATTCATAATTAAATTAATCATGAATTTTGAATTATAAATACTTGATTATCTTTAAAATTCTGGATTTTATTTTAATTTTTCAAAATTTTCGAAATTTTATACGTAGTTTGAACGATTGAAATCCATCCTAACTTTGAAAAAATGTGTGGAACGTATTGAGATTTTTTGTAATTTTTTAAAACGTCAGAATTTTTTCAAATTTTTATATGAAAATAAAAAGAAAATTATCATGCATATTTTGATGAAGTACGGTAAAGTACACATTTTACAAAATGTATGAAAATTTTCCTTCTGCAAATTTTTGAATTTTTTAGAATTATTGATATTTAATGTTTTTTCGGTTTTTTTCAAATTTCGACACTTGGAACATTATTTCAACTATTAAAAACATTCCGAAATAAAAAAAATTTGTATAATTGATTACAATCAATCGAAACATTTTGTAATTTTACAATACTTTAAAAATTTTTTTAATTTTTAAAGAAAGCGTAAAAAACATCATGCATATTTCAAAGAACTGTAATCTACAGAATTTATGACTTTCTTCTGTAATCCTAAAAATTTTTAGATTTACTAGAATAATTGACGTTCTTCAAAATTTTTTACTACCACCCATCCAGAAAAAAACGTGTTCCACCACGCGTGCCTAAAAAAAGTTGTACTAATGTTTATACATCTGTGGCTTTCCGCCATAACAGAGAAAGTCACACATCCCATAACGTTCAAAATTTCATCAGAATATCATGTAAAATGAGCCTTATGGCATAAGTGACTTTCTCTGTTATGGCGGGAAGCCACAGACATAGTTTCAGCTAGTGCATTTCAAATTAAAATTTTGAATCATGAGATTTGAAATAAATTAAAAAGTGGATGCGACCTAAGTGGCTAATGCAACGGAAGTGAATGAAACAAAAATGTCTAATGCAACATAAGTGGATGCAACCAAAAAAAATAAATTAGAATATTTTATTTCTTCCCACAATATTATTAAGTACTTAATTGCCACAAGGTTTTACAAATTACATAAAATTTTAAATGAGAAAAAATTAAAACCAACATTATTTGGAGCTTCGAAAAAAAGTGATGACAAACGAAAAAGTTAAGGACAAATTATCACCTCATGCAATGAACTGCTCTTGAATGTCCCTCTTGGTGCAAAACTTCAACCTGCTTCTCCAAATCCCATAATCTCCAAGACTCGTCATAGCAGCACGTTCCTAAAAATCTTCCAGAAGGATGGAACTGAATCATGGAAACCCGTTGGTCATGGCCTTCAAGTTTAGCTAGGGGTTCGTCTCCTGTACTGCCCCATAAATTCACAGAACCTGATATTCAAACAAAACAAAAGTAAACAAACAATTAAGATGTATGTTACACTACTTTTTATACAGTAAAGGTAGGATGAAAAAACTTGTATCAGACAATTCATGTGGTCAAATAATAATAAGAGAATAAGTGATTTGAAAAAAATGATTCAATCTTACCATCATAAGAGCAAGTCGCAAGTATACAAGTGGTTCCATTTGTTTCTCCAATAACTTCTTCTGTGATTGTAGCTTTCGGATGCCAAGTGATACATTCAGCTTTATCTTGGTGTCCCCTGATAGTTCTCACTGATTCACAGTCAGGAACAGACCACAAATTGCAAATTCCTGACCACGAAGCTGTAGCCAAAATTTTTGAGTTGGGACTGAATTCACAGTGAGAAAGAGGTCGTGGGTTCCCTGATACATCCCCGATCTGGGAACAGTAACTCGTGAGAGCCTGCAGTTTTTTCAGGAGTTCTTGTCTATGAGCTGTTCGAGTGGTCGCAGGCAATTCCAATTCTCTCCTGGCATTGTCCAGCCTTTCATGAGCTCTTCTAAAGGAATAATCTGGAATACGCAATAAGATTTTTCTTCTGAAAATTCAAAAAATTACAGGTATTTACACTGTTACATATAAAAACGTTTTCCATTAGGTTCTGATTGAGTCTTATTGGATCAAAATACTTCAGTTCGAATAAATTGGTAAAACTTACAACCAATCCAGCGGCGTGCATTGAATAAATCCTCAGGTCCCTCATGGTACCATGTGGTCTCGTTGTCTTTTTCTGTGGGCTGCGCTTTTTCTTCGTCTTTTTTTATCGCATCTTCTCCAAGATTTGCTATCAATTCCCTTAACCTTGTTCTTCTGTCAGCTGGTCCTTCTCCGAACAGACATATTGGCACTCCTAATTGACGTAAATTTTTTTTTACTTGCGCATCGTCAGTTGAAACATTAATTTGACGAACTTTCTTGCGCCGCTCGAATTCTTCGAGTAAAACTTCTCTGTCTTTTGGGGGCTCTTCCTCCATTGCGATTTCCATTGTTGTCATTTTACAATTATCTAGAAGAAAAATGAAAAGGGATAAAAGATTAATTTTGAGTTTTCAATAATGTTTGAAACACGAGGATAAAATGAGTTTTATGATTTAAAAGTGGGAAATAAAATTTTGAAACTAAGAATGTAGCAAAATTTAAAATCCCTAGTTTAGAGAAAATATTAAAATTCAAAATGCATTTTAAATTTATCGATGAAAGAAAAGCTTTACATAAATAATTCAAGAAAAACATGTATTCACAGTATTAAAAAAAATCTATTTAATCTCATATGGTCTTGAAACTTTATTTTTGTAACATTAAATTTCATTCTTTTTAATAAAAAAATAAAATATTTAAATATAAGATATTAATATAATGATAGATATGAAATAACGTAACAATAATAAAAATAAATTATAACAGTAAATACAACAAAAAATTGAATAATAGAATGATTTATTAGTTAATGATGTATGAATACTATTGTCTTTTTTTTCAAAATAATTTATTATACTACCATTGAACATTTCCAGAAAAATTTTTTCTTGGTTTTCCAGAGAGAAATTCGAAAGTAATATTGAACACTATGATTTTTTGAATGATTTGAAGAATAATCAAAAATTCTAAATATCGAAAATATTTCCCTCATTGAGTTTTTTTTCTTAATTTGATTTTAATAGAAAATTTCAATGAAATATGCTCATTCTCTGCCTAAGTCAAAAATCGATTTTGTTTTTGGAGAAAATAATATTAAAAAAATTAAGTACATAAAATACTTTAAAAAAATTGAAATATTAAAAAATTAGTACAAAAGTTCAAAAATTCTATCAATTGATACAAATTTCTGAGGAAAATTGAACAAACAAATTAATTAAAATTAAATAAAATTAATTTTAGTACAAAATCCTCATATTTATGTTCATTCTAGAAAAAAAATGTTTGTTATTTGAAAATAAAACCAAGCAATTTCATATATTAAAAAAGTTTAAAAGAAATTATAAAACTAAGATAATACAAAAACTTGAAACTCTTAAAATAGACATAATAAAAAAATTCGATATTAATTCTGAATAAGTCAATGAAAGAAAATCCTCACAAAAATAATACTAGAGAAACTTATTCACGTACAGCATTTAAAAAAATTTTAACTGCAAAACATTTACAAAAATCAATAAAAAAAGGTTTTTTGAATTGTGACAACAAAACAATTTGACCTTTTTTCAATAAATGCAGGTACGAAAAAAAAAACTTCAATTAATGACATGGCCTGTTTATTCAAAAAATTGTATCATTAGTGTCAGAATTTTGGCGAAATCGAACAAAAAATGCATAGGTGTTTTGTTTTTTATAACCAAAATTAATCATAACTAAAAACTTACTATTTTTATAAATACGCCCAGAGTATGTATCTCTCACTAAAAATCTTGAGAATAGTATATCACATGAATGAATATCAAAAACTTTTGTTATAAACAAAAATTAGAAAATATAAATATTAACATACGATTGTTAATTTGGTCAACATCAACTGAGATAAGTCTTTTTTCCAATGTTGCGAATTTTACTCAGCAGTTAAAGAAGTTGAGTATCAGTGACAATCAAAATAGCTCTATCTGGAGTATTCATAAGTATTCTTTAAAAAAAAAAGAAGGTTTGGCTTTTTGAATGACAAAAAAACGTAATTTTTTTTAACATAAAAAAAAGACAGATAAAAACAAAAAATAAATTCAATCACCAGATTTTTTTTAATGATTTATAACAACAATACCATATGACTCAACTCATCAACCTCATCAACTGAACGTCACATCAACTCAATTACATATTATGTTTTGCAGAATTTTGCCATAATGCATCGCGATAAAGAGTTATTTGCAAATAACAGCAAATAATTGCAATGCATCACAAACACAGCTGTGTTGTGTCGGAATTTCAGTGCATAAAGATCTAAAAATCTCGGCGGAATCGCAGTTTTTTTGTCGAGAAAGGATAACGGTGGATAAGTCCATTTACGAAAACCAAAAATGCCGGTGAAAGTTGACGTGATTCCGCCTCCTCCTGCGAACTCGAAACAGCCCGGTATCACAAAGTCACTCCTTTATAACGGTTCCAGGTTTCAGGGCTCGCAAAAATCGAAGGGTAACAGTTACGACGTAGAGGTAGTTTTACAGGTTAGTTTCTACCTTTTTCTCTCTATTTCGCCCTGTTCCCTTCATTCAAACACCTCCCTCGATTTTTGAAATTTCGTTATTTACGTCGGTCAACAATTTATTTATTCGCTTGATCGCTCTAATTATGCATTGTTATGCATTCTTTGGGATCTAACCTAACCCTAAATTCAACCCCAATCAACTTTGGCGTTGGTTGTTTAGATGGTTTATTTTCAAAAAAAACTGATTTGCTGAATTCTAATTTTGACATTTCCTGAATTGAATGTCAATTGATTGGTTCAATTGTTATACGTTAACTTGAAGTTATAATTTATTTTTTATTGTTGATAATTTTATGATATCTTGTTTTTCAGCATGTTGATGAAGAAAATAGTTATTTATGTGGATATTTAAAAATAAATGGCCTCACTGAGGAGTTCCCGACGTTGACGACGTTTTTTGATGGGGAAATCATTTCTAGAAAGTACCCTTTTTTGACACGAAAATGGGACGCTGATGAAGATGTAGACAAAAAACATTGGGTAAGTAGTTTCTGATTCGACAGTACTTATTCATACTGTTCGTGCACTTCGTATGATACCATTTTTAATGGAGTTGACACGAAAAATACGAAGATACCCATTGTCGGATTTTTCATGTTACACGAATGTCGGGAATAAGCACTGCCTTTTTATCAGTGGGGCTGTGACGAAATTTTACATGGAGGGGTAAACTCAAATGAAGAAATGGTCATTATGTATTTATTTCGAGGTATCTATAACACTGTATAACAAATAGGGTTGTTGAAAAAAACTTTGACAAAAGTACACTACAATGGTTATTGAAGACCTTTCAAATTGAACTGTCAAAGGTCGTTTCATTAATTAATTTGCAATCAACAAGTTTACTGACAACTTAGGCTATTTTTAATCTCTTTAAACATTCAAAAAAGGATTTAGAATCCCGATTCCCATTTATTTTCAAATAAACAAGGTCTTTATTATCCCTGCATCACGGGCAGTCTTTGTGTAGCGTCTGGAACTCAAACGAATTCTCCCATTCGTAAAAAGCTAGAATAAGTTTCGAAATCTCCAAGTCAGATTTTTGATTGCTCCCTTGATGCAGGGACTATGAATATTAAAATTTTTCTAAAATAAATAGGAATCGTCATTCTAATTCGTAAACAAAATATTTTTCTTCATTTTTTGTTTCACAAAATGAGATTCTTATCTCTGAAACATATATTTTCGTTTTGAATTTTGAAAAACGATTGGAAATTGCCCAAGTTATCAATAAATTTGTTGAATTTTACATAAATTAACAAAACGAGCTCAGATTGCAAAAACTTTTGACAGCTCGATTCAAGAGGTCTAAAATAATGAATATTGTCTACTTTTGTTTAAGTTTATTTTTTTGTGTTGTAAAGTATAAATATTTATTCCAGTTACGTAACATCTTAAAAATCAGTTTGCAAGCTGGAGCTTTTACTTTTCGAAAAAAAACCAATTTCTGTATCAAATTGTAATTTTTCGTTTCTAACGTCTCTCAGTATTTATTTTTTCAGTAAGTATACCATGTAAAGGAATATATTGTATTCTTAAGAATTTTTCACATTGATTTCTAGAATTTGAAGCTCTAGGATTAAAGGCCTCACGGATTTTTAGTATTTTTAGGAATTTTAAGGAAAATTATTATAATATATATCAAAGTTGTTCTCTGAGAAAATATTAGGTTTTTATTAATTTTTTAAAATTATGTTATCATAGTTTCAAATACGATTAAAAATTTTGAAAAGCACTTCTCTTAGTTGTATTCTTATAAAAATTTCGAGTGAACATTTGTAAAATTAGAGAAAGTGCACTCGTCGCAGAACGCATTTTATTTGTGGCTTACAGTGAGCATGAAATATCGGTAACGACTCAACTAAAATTTCAAAAAATACTAAAACTACATTATTTTAAAGTGTAGCTTTGTTCGTTAATAAAGAATTTTACGAAAAAAAAATTTTACAGTTACAGTGATGTTTTTATCCAAAAAATTTGATTTTTGATGCTTAAAAAACTGTTTTCTGGCTTAGAAAAAATAGAAGAATTTGTATGAAAAAAATTCCTTTGTCTGCAAACTAGTTATGCACTTACAAACAACCCTTCCAAATTTAAAATTCGGATTCATCCTTTAACAAATTTTTTAAGCAAAAAATTATATTTTGTTTATTTATAAGTCAAAGAAATCTGTATATGTATGTATACATTACATAATTTCGGATATATACGAAAATATATATATTTTATTAGAACAATTTAATTTCCAAATGAAAAAAAAATTTCTGTTTCGTTTCTGTTGATTCCTGAGCTGATTTGAAAATATGTTAATAATATATAATATAACTGTCATATACAATATCATATGAATAATAAGTTTTTTTAATAATAAATTATTACGTTTAATAAAAACAATTTAGAAATTGATTTGTTGAACGTTACATAATTTTGGTTTTTAGTAAAAGCACTGAATTTTATTAAAAAATTTATTTAATATAAATTACCTGGTAAAACCTTCCATAACATAGAGGTTACTGAAGTTTAAACATATAATCTTAAAATTTTTCGAATTTATGTAAAATTGGGTTTAAGATTAAAATTGTTATTATACACATCTACGAATTTTCTATAGTATTTTTTTTTTTTTTTTATTAATGAATACAGTTAGTATCAATTTGTTTATAAATTATTTCTGCAAAATATTCTTCTTGAATTTCTGTTTTAGCAAGAGTATATGTAGCATCGGTGGTTCAGTGGTAGAATGCTCGCCTGCCACGCGGGCGGCCCGGGTTCGATTCCCGGCCGATGCATTTTTTTTTTTTTTTTTTTTTTTTTTGAGAATTTTTCAAAATAACAGCTTTTACAAAAAATCAAAATAACATTTTTTGTACCCTGAATAAATTATTTCCAATGTTAAAATTTTAATCAAATTGGAAAAGTGAACATTTTTATAGAGAAAAACACGAAATAGAAGTATCATGAGCAGTAAAAAATTTTTTTTATTTGTTTAATTAGGTTCCAGTTTATTGTTATAATTTTTTTATTTTAGTAAAATTTACCTCAACTATTCGCGAATTATGCACGAAAACTAAATTCGCTGCATAAGAAGACATGCAAATGGAAACATACTTTAAAACATTTTTTTTTTCTCAAAATTTCGATGAACAAAATTATTGTAGTTAAGTGTAAACATTTTCCTGACTTATATCAAGAATACAGAATATTTAATTTGTTGTTAAATAGCAGTGTTTTTTTATATTTTCAGAGCAAATTCGAATCTTTTTGCCAATATGCCAAAACTTTTAATTCGGATACCTTTGACTACGAAGCATTGAAAGGAACAGATTACGTTTTTATGAGGTGGAAGGAACATTTTTTAGTGCCTGACCATACGATCAAGGACATAAATGGAGCTTCGTTTGCGGGGTTTTATTACATTTGTTTCCAAAAATCGGAGGCATCCATCGAAGGCTATTATTATCATAGAAGTTCTGAATGGTACGTACAATGTTGAATAATAATTTGGGTACAAAGTATATATGTATCATTATTGTTTAGTTATTGTCGAAATGGCAAACGAATTAAAATTTCAGTCACTTTTCTAGTCAATTCTGTTGGTATTTATGTCTATTTTATGTATCAATAAATAAAGTTTTAGATAGTCCTTTAAAAAACTTAATAAAATAAGTTTTGTATGACAAATTAAGTCATTAAGAAAACCTCATTTCAAATTAAGTTTTTGGAATATTTAAATTTTGAAAAAAATGTTTTTACAGGTACCAATCTCTAAATTTGAGGCACGTCCCAGAACATAGTATCCAAATCTACGAGTTCAGGTGAAACTGAAATCAGTCGTATGTGATGGTCATTTTTTTGATATTTAAATATCCATCGATCAAACTCGTACAGATCTCATAATATTCTTGGCGCGAAATTCGCTCATTCGTTAATTTTGAAAAATTTCGTATTACATTTACGAATATTTATTTTTCTAGAAAATAATGAAAATAAACAAAAACAGCCGATAGCTTTGTAACAAGTGCTCTTTTTTCTTGGAAAATAAATCAGTGCGATTTTTTACTTTATTTACAAAGTAATCAATAACTAATACATCAATCTAAACTAAATAAAAATGCTCGCAAGTTGACAATGAATAATTTGAAAACTGGTGTCAATTCTCAAAAAGTCAACAAATATGTTCATCATTTAAAATATAATTAAGCATATATTTGAGAAATGTAGCGCCTCGAAATATGTTTTGTGAAAAAGAAAATTCGTTTTTGAAATTTTACTTTCCATCATTTCATGTGTATTGTTATCGCGCTGCGCTTTAAAAAAAAAAAAAAAAAGGATAAAAATGTCGATGACTGAAATTTATTCTCGTTGATAAATATTTCCATATTTCGTATTGTTAATGGTTTTAAAATATTATTAACGCATCGATGGCAAAGTGCTTGTTGAATGTACATACAGGTAATCGAAAGCGCTTGATTTGTGTCCGTGGCAAAAAAAAAAACGGGACGATTATTATGAGATCTGTGTTCATTTCTTTGTATAATTGTAAATTATCGGAGTCGTGTTTCGAGTCATCGCAAGGAAAAGTTTTGGTTTTCGTAGCAACGACTTGAAGCGAAACCGCGAGCGCAGAATACGAGTGAATGCGAATACACGCGAGTCAAATGTGATACAGCGGTGCGAACAAAACGGCTGTTTTCGTATCTGCGTCTTATTGATTGACTTTGGCGTCTTGAGAATGCTCCGATCTTGGCGCTATTGCAAAGCGAGATTTCCATGAAGCAATTCGTATCGTCTTCGAAACATTTTTTACCGTCAATTCGAGTTTCTTGGAAATTTTTTAGCGATATTCAGTTTTTTGAATGTCGTTGCTTGGACCAGGGTGGTGACACTCCTATCCCTTATACATTGTAGTTCCTAGCAAAAAAATAGGTGAGATGGCGCTGTTATTTTCCATGCAATCCTTTTTACCTTCTTTTATAACTTTTTCAAATAAATGTCGTTGGTAAATGTGAGTCGGAAATTGAAACGTTGCATTGTTTCATGCTGGATTATTTAATATGTTTTTAATTTTAATCGATTCATATTTTCCCGCCAAAACTGGCAAACGCCAGCGCCATCTCATCTACTTTTTCTTGCCAGCGGAACTACAGGAGTGTCATCCCCCTGGCTTTGACTTCCTTTTTGGAATTTAGAATATTCAGTACAAGTTTTAAACTTTTTAAATTTTATTTTATGTTTTGAAGGATTTCCTTTGTTATGTTGAATTATGATGAGTTATTTTTAAAATGCCTATTTCTTGAAATCACATAGTGCTTTTGGGTTTTGAAATACATTTTTGATTATATCACTGGGTCAGAAACATGGTTTTTACAGCTAATTTTGAGTTTTGTGGGAGAAGAATTCTATGAAGCTAAATGTTGTTTTCATAAA
The DNA here is from genome assembly GCA_028476575.1 of Platygaster robiniae. Lineage (NCBI taxonomy): Eukaryota > Metazoa > Arthropoda > Insecta > Hymenoptera > Platygastridae > Platygaster > Platygaster robiniae. Next base: position 26,308,128 of record CM052025.1, on the reverse strand, counting down.
ATTGTACGAATTCTTTAGAATTTGTAGCAACGCAGATGATTTGTCAAAAAAAATTTTTAATATCTACAGAGTATAAATCTAATTATTTAAATATACGAAAAACATCCCTCAAGTTTCAAAACTCTTAATGAGGGAACGATCAAAGAAGTTGTAGAATTGCTTTTTGATTTTTCAAAAAATTTTTACTCATTTATTTGGAACAATCAATTCCATGGAAAACTTGATGTTTGTGATCAGTATTTATGGTTTGCAAGAAATTTTTGGTGTTTCAAAAAGGGAGCCAAGCAACAAATTTTGAGAATGAACTTCTGTGTCAAAGTTTTCCAATGACTAGAGATTTTTAAGTTTTTCACTGAGAGCTTTTTAACTTTTGATTGGCATTATAATTTTTTAATTTCCATTTTCATGAGAATCGGGTTTCAATAGTGTGGCAAAATTCTGGTGGAAAAAGTGAATATTTTCTCATTAGCTTGAATCTGATGAATATCTTTAGTAAGATTATTTATCAACATCAATGAAGATTTTTTATCTTATGTATTTTATTTACAACCGTTTGATTCGCAGCTTCTGGAAAGCATTTAATTGTTAAAACCTTGACATGTGAACTGTTTTTATTAATTTCTGAAATTTTCTACCATGGAAACTTATGTAAATTCAAGACAAAAAGAATGTCTGACATTTTTGTTTTTATAGCTAAACAATAAGCTTTTTTAAACTGTGATTGAAAATAAAAACCGTGAAACTTTTTCAAAATTGAAATTTAGACAAATCAAAAAAACAGAGTTAAAAAAAGCTGACTCTGGGAAGCTTGTACGTAATAACCCACATTTTTGCCACCAGAAAGGTGCCATAGTACCCTTGCAGACATGTTTATGTAAACTGTTTACATGATTTTGATATGAAATTACATTACCGTTAAATTTTACAATGTGTACACAAAATTCATTTAAATGTTCACGTATATTTTTCTATTAATTTTACAGAAATTTCACATAGAATTTATGGTAACATATGCGTTTACATAAATTTGACATCAAATTTCAGATATGTATATTACAAGCATGTAAATTTAACATAAACATCTTAACAAGGGTAGGAATTCACGATTTTAGGGTTCGCAAGATTCGGATTTTGATTTTAAAATGGTGCATTTATTGCTTTCTTCTGTCCGCTGTAATGTGTTTTCATTCAAAACTTGTGTTCAAAAAACATCTACTTGTAAGTTCATCTGTGCAGAATGGAATTACAGAAAAAGGCAGTTTTATATAGCTTTTATGATTGAATAGTGAGAATAATTGTAGATTGTTATCATAATTATAACCATTGTTATTCCTTTAAACGCGTAGACAACAAATTAGGATTGACATTTTCTATGTTTTTTATATTTATTTGCGACGTTTTATAATTTTTCTGAATAATAAAAAAGTTGTGGATAACGAAACCTTGGCTTTTAGATTGTCTTGTTTTTAAATTATTTTATTTCTCGTTGAAAATTGATCAAAGTGTGCAAGAAAGTCGAATTTAGGAAAATTATTATCTTCATGGAACAGATTTTTTTTCGTCTTCGATGATTTAGTGAATCACGTCGCTGAAACTCTTGTCTGTGATTTTTGGATTGAAGCTCGAACATGGGAAAACGGTTTTTGCAAACTTTTTTATACATGCATAACTGTAATATTCGTGAAATGCAACCATGGAAAAAAGTCTAGCTGTACATATTGCTTCAATGTGAATATATTCTTTGAAAATCATACAAGATCATTTTTCGTTATTATTTTGTGATTGTGAGTAACTTGAATATTCAATAAAACACACAAAGACGTGACTAAGGTTTTAGCTTTATCTCTTCCCTTACAATTATGTAATATTTTAAGCTGTTGTTTCCACTTGTTTTTGGGCATTGATCGCGTCGAAAGGAGATGTTTTGAGCAATATCCGATTTCGAGTGAGTATTCGTGTGGGTTTGGATAATTTTTTTGTTCCCTTTTTACGCTTTGGTGCAGCTTTTCCTTTTTTGGATTTGGTTATTGAGTTCTCTTGAGTCTATATACATGAAAATCAGTTGAGAAACTAATCGTACTTAAATTAATTACAAAGAATATTCAGAGAAGAAGTAACATTTTCCGAAAATTTCAAACAATCGGATTTACCACGTTTGAACAAATTCTGCAAATGCATGGAGTTGTGTCAGGGCCATTACTTGATTCCCCATTAAATGTTGAAGAATTTTGATCGATATTCATTTTTGCTCTTATCAACTCCTCAAAAATTTGAAGCAAATCACTGGTAGCGTTATCAGAAGTTGAAGGGTTATTTTCTATTAATTTTTCGATTATATCGTAAGCATTGGAAAGTATAAAATTTTTTCCCAACACGTCGCTACTTGGTATCAACGGTTCTTTCCCATTCAGCAATGCTGAAAATTAGTAAAAAGCAACAAATTAAACTAAATTTTACGAGAATAGAAAATTGTAAAATCCGACCGGATTGCGAGATATCTTCGAAAATTGATGTAAATTAAATTTTTCACCGTCAAAATTTCTCAAATGTTTCATAAAAAGTTTATCTTGCTGAAGCAGATGAAAAAACGCAGTATCCAAAATGGTTTCAGGAAAATAGGTTTTCGAAAGAAGGGTCTCGTCTCGTGATTTTCCTTCATCCGATTTCGAGTTCAGCAGATTCCATTGTTCTTGGGAAATTCTCGATCGGCATTCGACTGACAAATCTTCCAGAAGATCATGAGCTTTGTTAACAAGCGTTAATATTTCGTCGATTTGTTTAGGAACCGAAAATTCCGGACAAAAGCAAACTGTTCTTGGACCGTCGCCGCAGTCCATGAATTCATGATCGCTTCCAGAGGACGTCATTTAAAAAGATTTTAGGTGAAAGACCTAGTATAAATTGGTATTTTAGTATCAAATTCGAATTATTGGGTAGCAAATAGGTAAGACTTGATGTTCATCAATGTTTATAAAATGACGTTTGGTAAGAAACAAAAAAGAAATTGCACCCAATTTCGTTTGTTTCATATTGTGATAATTTGATGATTGGTGAACAGTTTATTTTGAGTTCGAAAATTTGTCAATTTATGCCAGAATATATACAATAATTTACGATTTTTGACGAAATTGCAATTTTTCAACAAATTCAATTTACAGTTTCGGGAACATTCGAAAGTTGCGAATTTGTTTGCCGATGAAAAAAACCGTTATTACAGTCGCCATTTAAATTTGTACGACATTGGAAACAGAAAAACGTTTGAATTTTTGAAACTCGAAAGTAAATTCGTAAATTTTTCGCCAGAAAATAAAAATATTCGCAATTTTTGACAAAATCGCAATTGTTTAACAAATTCAATTGCGAATTCCGGAAATTTGGAAGTTAACTTTCCAAGTTGTTTATCGATGAAAAAAACCGTTATAACAGTCGCCATTTTATTTTTTTCGACGTTGTAATCTTTCAATTTCTGAACTCGGGAGTAAATTCGTTAATTTTTTCACAAAAAAAATATAAAAGTTTCTTTTATATATTATGATTTATATTTTATTATTATTTCACATTTCTTTTACATTAATTCACAATTTATAAAAAATTAAATTTAAAGTTTCGGACATTGAAAATTAGAAAGTTGCGAATTTGTTCACCGATGAAAAAAACCGTTGTTACAGTCGCCATTTTAATTTTTGCGATGTTGAAACTTTCAAATTTTCAGAACTCGAAAGTAAATTAATCAATGTTTAACCAAGAGATATTATGAATATTCGCTATTTTTGACAAAGTTGAAAATTTTCAACTAATTTATTTTCGAGTTTTGCAAAATTCGAAAGTCCCGCGGTTTCCAATGTCGCAAAAAATCAAGATGGCGACCGAGCTGCCACGGCGACTTTTTGTCGGCGAAAAAATGTGAAAAAATTCGCGAATAATGCAATTTTTCTTGTGAAAAATGGAGGATTTTCAAAAATCCAGATGACAGCAATTTCCTGGCCTGCTGTCTTAACGTAAGTCATCATATTAAGATATTTTTTGAGTTATATACTAAGGCGTCAAGCAAATTAGCTTCTCCCTGTCAAAATAATTTATATATTCAATTCTTGCAATAACTTCGTTTTTAAGCAATTTAATCTTTACAAAAACCATAAATTTACTATTACTTTAATTGTGTAATGAACAATTTGGATGTAGATATAATTATAATCAGTTATTTGTTTGTTAATTTTTTAATTTAAATGAATTAACTTAAAGTTGCCAAACTTCTTCGGGGCTTCACCCATGGTTTATGCTAGTCAAATAAAAAAGTTATTTTATTATACATAGTTTTAATGAAAATTTGTTCTTTGTCATTATATTTAATAACAGAAATCACAGTAATTTTTTAAAATTTTCACCTGAAGTTGTCAAACCCTTTGGGGGTTTCACCCATGGTTCATGCTAGTTAAATAAAAATAGAATTCCATTATATATTTTTAATGAAAATTTGTTATCTTTGAATTCAACTGAATAACAGAAATCTCAGTTACTTTTTTTTAAATTTATACCTTAAGTTGTCAAACCCTTGAGGGACTTTCCCTTGGTTCATGGTAGTTGAACTATAAAAGTAATGATAAAATTTTTTTCTATTTCTGAATAAAGTATGTATGGTATAAATTAATGATAATATAATAATTACATTATTACTAAATATAATGACAGTTGGAATCACAGAAAGTTTCGAAGAATTCCAAAGATTTGAAAAAACAAAACAATTATCAAATCAAAAATCAAACATTTCCAATATTTTAAAATTTTCACATTTCAGATGATCGGCCGTCGATGCGCTTTCGTCGCCCTCGGCGGCCTCCTCGTCCTGGTTCTAACCGTCAACGTCTACTTCATCCGAATGATCGTAGAAAGTTCTAGACAAAAATCTATGTCACTCGACAGTTTACCTGTCATCGAACCCAAATTCAACCGGGATGAGTTGGTATCAAAAATCAATGAAAACCCTCATGGCGTCAAGATGATTCCGACCCAAGACATGGAGGAAAAAATCAAAGCAGAGATGCGAATGCTGCCGTCGAAATATTTCAAACAAAATTCCAGTTACTTGGCATTACTGGACCGTTTATTTGCGGAATTGAAAACGATGAGAAATGTTCGAGGGAATGTTTGGAATATACCGAACAATGTAATTTGTTACATGAAATCTCTAAATAATTCAGAATTTTTCTAGATTTACGGTGATGAATGACACATTTTTTTCGTGCTCGAGTTTGCGAACTATTACATCACAAGCTGATAGCATTGCACTTTATTTACCTCGTTTTACACTCGTTTCAAGTGGCCAGATGCCCATCATCTGATTCCGCCAGCTGCTCCAGAATTAGGGACAATTCTGGATGCGATGAGAAGGGCGAAGATCGTCAAGGCTGACAATGCGGGTGTGGGAACGCAATTGAAATTAATGTTGATATTGGAAAATGGAGTAAAGGCATTGTTTAAGCCTCAGTGGTACACCAGGGAAACTATCATCGAAGGCCCTGTTTACCGAGGCAAAGATAGGCACAATGCAGAGGTCGTGGCGTTTCATTTGTCGTCCTTGCTTGCCCTGCGTCGAGTTCCTCTCGTAGTTATTCGCAAATGTACATATAATTTTTAATTGTATTGAATTCATAATCATGCTTGTCTTACATCTAAAATTCATTCTCTAGCAAAGGTGGTCCTGACAATGTTATAACACGTAATAGGGAGTGCCATTGCACCACCTTTGCTAAAATCACATTCAGAATTCCAAAATTGCAATCAAATCTAAAACATTTTTCCAGTGAATTTAAAGGAAGAAGTGCGTCCATGCGCAACTCCTGCTTTAAACTCTACAATGTATCGAGAAGGAAATAACACTTGCTTTTACGGTGTCTGCCATTACTGTACACCTGCTGACCCAGTTTGTGCAACAGGAGATATTTTGGAAGGCGCGTTGATACTCTGGCTTCCAACTTATTTCAAACTCGTCAAGCATCGTCATCCCTGGCAACGGGCCTACAAGAAAAATAAATATGCGCCTTGGGAAACTGATATGACTTACTGCGAAAAAGTATACATATATAGTAGATTATCCAGTCGATTCCACCAAAAGATCCGTTGTTAACTTATCTTTAATGATTATTAAAGGTAAAAGCTACGAAAACTTACACACCACAAATGTCTAGTCGTCTCCTCGATTTGATCGACACAGCAATATTCGACTTTCTCATGGACAACGGCGATCGTCACCATTACGAACTTGTACAGAATAATTTCCACAACCCTGCAGTTCTTCTCATCGACAACGGGAAAAGCCTTGGCAATCCCAATATCGATCATTTCGATATTTTGGCACCGCTCTACCAATGCTGCATGTAGGTATTTCCCGCCCAACCATGGACCACGAAAGACAACTTCAAAATGTTCAATCTGTTTGTTGTCTTGTTGCAAGAATCCACAAAACAACATGGGACAGACTGCGACTTCTTGCGGGCGGTTCCTTGAGCCTCGCTCTGGAAAAATTGCTCATCCACGAAAGCGCGATGGCCAAAGTCCTTCCAATAGCTTCCGACGGTCATTTGAGTGCCATGGATCGAAGATTGCTCGCCGTTTACGCGGTCGTCGAGCTTTGTATTCAGCAAAAAAAACAGGCTTCGAGTGTTATCCTAGATCATAGATAATTTGTTCCAACCATGTTTGCAGGAACATTATTTTGCTCAATGCGCCAAGTAATGAATCGAAACGAGTGTCACAGAAACGTTTCTTTACACTTGCGACAATAAGAGATGTACATTTTAGTAATTCATTACCTTTTTAGATTTTATAAAGTTTTCCATCTTTGAGATTACGCGTGTCTAGCAAAGATTTGTGTGCGTTAATGTTATTGTTAATGTAAATATTGAGAAATAGTTGTGACGTTCGAACTCTTTTGTTGACATTATCTGTGATTTATTTATTAAATTATTGAACGATTGATTGATTTTTGTGTTTTATTTGTAAAAAGATTATCTACATGTAAAACGTCAACATTTACAACATCATTATTGCCCGTTTCAGGGCTTTTTCTTTGTGCTTCTTTATTTTACGTTTGTCTGTAGAAGCCTTCGTGGAATCACGGAATAACTGAACACCTTCGTTTTCTTCGATGACTCGACGAATGTAAGATAATCCATGGAGGTTATAACCGACCATGTCCTACAGAAACAATTGAAATAATCAACGAAAATTGTATAAATAACAAATCCAATCTTTTTCTACTATACTTACTCGCAACGATGATATTTGTTCAAACGCAAGTTGCTTGACAGTCTCCAAAGTTGTTAAAAGCTCTGTCTTGGCTACAATTGGCCCATAATGAGCCCGCAGAAGTTTCATTGCCAATTTGGCAGCAATTTCTGCTTCGTGCGGATTTTTCAACAATCTTGGCAACAATTGAAAAATTTGCAAGACGTATGAATAAGGCAGAATCAACAAAGCTTCTTCCAAATCGCTGAGACAAAATAAAAAATAGGTAAATTATCAAATTTCTCAAGTAAATTGCTATGCATTAGAAACAACTTGTACCTTGCTCGTATTTTTCTGATCACTTTCATAAGAACTTCTTCTGTTGTCGTGCATTGGTAAGCTTGCATGAGCGTCGTGGGTTTTGGCTCTGCATGGGGAGGCTTCACTGCGGCTAAAAGAGCTTCGTATTCCTTCAGTTCGTCCAAACATTGCATGATTTCGTCAGCCTGAAACGATTGTTTTTTATGTATCACAAAATCACAATTAAATGTCACAAAATCACAAAATTTCATTTCAGATACTGGAAGTAATAAAAAAATTAGAGTCTTAAATAACAAATTACCCCTTCTTCACTGCTGACAGTTTTTCGAGATGGCAAAACTTGCGTTTTCTGGCCTTGGACTGCCGTAGTTTCACCAGTAGAAAGTTGATTTTCCTCTCTCGCTCTCTCTTCTTCCATTTCGTCGCTCAAAGTGAGACGCCCTTGTCTTTCAAAAAGTCTCACTACTTTGTCTGAGCCACAGGATACAAGGAAGAGTCCGTTTGGCGATACTTGGCAACTCCGAGCTTCGCCTGTATGCCCCTAAAAAATTATCATCTAATATTAAATAATTCAAATATAAATACTTTTTTTTTTAATAGAAATGCAGTTCTTTTCTCTGAAAATACCTGGAAAGTTTTGATTTTTTGGAAAGAATCAGCATCCCATTCTTTGACTCTGCCGTCTTTCCCACAGGAAAAGAAGCAATGAGTGTCTGGGATAAATGAGATTCCAGTAACAGAATCATCGTGTGCAAAAATTGATTTGTGACAATTGCCGAAATCCATGCCCCAAATTTTGATGTTGCGATCTGCAGATCCAGTGACAATCAGTGTCGAGTCACTGGATATGTCCATGCACAAAACTGGTAATTTGTGTCCATAGAGGGACAAGAAGAACTGTAAAAAATCAAAAAAACATTATTTACCATTTGAATGAGTATAAAACATGTCATTTTTAAATTGTGACAGGTCACTGTGGAATATGCAAAAGAAAAACCATGAAAAACACTCACTTTGAAAGAGTCCATGAAGAAAATTTTGACAGTAGAATCCAACAAAGCGACAGCCAAGAATTTTCCATCCGGAGTTATCTTGACACAAAGTACTTGTTCTTCGAGTTTCTGGGTTCTAGTATGGTTGACTGAAAGAACTTTGGCTTTGCTGTCACTTTCTGGATCTTCGATAAGTTCGAACTGCCAGAACTTGACAGTTTTGTCCGATCCACCAGAGACTACTCCTTTCTGAAACAAAAGTTTTTCATTAAAATATTCTTTATTATAAATCATTTAAAATGTTCTTGGAAGAAGAATTCATAATTTTTATAATAGAAATCAACCGGAGATCCCACTTTTGCATGTTTAATTATTTTTTAATTTACCAAGTCTGGGCACAAACAAATGCTCCACAATTCTCCTTCATGTGCCGGGATTTCCTCCAAAATATCCCCAACTGCTATATCAACAATCAACATTTTCCCACTTTTCAAACCAACTACCAAATGTCGATCACCAGGAACAAAAGTCACAGAGACCGCGTATCCACATTCTACTGTACGAATGCACGCCAATGTTTGTCTAAAAAAATTAAAAAATAAATTAACGAAATTAAAATAATTAGAAAACATACAAATTCCAGAAAATAATAAAAACACTACAAATAACATTTTTAAAAACTCCAAAACGAACCTGTTCCAAAATTTGATGCTTTCTCCACTGACAGTCGCAAAACCCAAATTATCCGAAGCAAAAGCGACTGCTCGAACATCGGTTCTGTGCCCATGAAAAACGATGGAACGCAAAGATTTAGACTCTGACTCTTTTTCGGCTACATTCACCGAATGCAGCTCAACTCGATTGTCAGACAACAAACAGCCAATCTGAAATTCAAAAAATTCCATTCAACTGATATTAAAATTTCTCCTTCATATTCCTAAGTAAACCCAGAAAATTTATATTTACTCGAAGCTCGTTGTTTCTGCCCAGGACTAAATCCAATCCTTTGCAACTTTGAGGAAGATTAATCACGGGCAATTGAGCAATTTCATCCTTGAGAATTACTTCAGGTAAAGGTGCAATTGCAGGATCTTCGGTTTCTTCTGCAGCTGCTTTCCTAAAATTAAAAGAAAATAAGAAACTATTTTTGCTCACGTCTTCTGTAATATTTTGATATTTTGCCTTGCACATTTCTACGACTTCATATGGTACTAGACTTTTCGAATATTAAATAAAATTAGTCTTCTATAATATTAAAGTACATACTTCGCAGCTTTCTTTCTCGCCTTTGCCAATCTTTTGCTTGACTTTTCCTTAACCTTTTCCTGGGGCAAGAAATGAAACAATTCGATAGTATTGTCCTTGCCATGACAACCAATAACTTGACCTGTTTTATCAGATGTTAGAGAAATTACGCGTCCTCGACCTGCTCTTACAATTGTTCCCACTTTTTCACACCCCAGAGGATATTTCTGCAAAACATACCATCAGCGTTAAAATTACATACGAAAACTCTTAAATGAGTGAATATTTATTGTAATCTTACCACTGAAATGTATTCTTGTTCTTCTTCAGTTTCCAAAGTCAAGGGCTTAGTAGATTCCTTCGAGTCTATGTTTTCTGTGGAAAAAACTTTCCAAACTCGAAGTTCATTGTCCTTGCATCCAGTCACTAAATATTTATCTTCTTTTACCAAGGTCAAACCCCATACCTAAGAATTATCGATAAATCAAGTTATATAAATTGAAGAGTTTGAAAAAAGGCACGCTTTTGAATCTCGAAATTCTAAGTTATGAATAAAACTATGAACATCGTTTTTAAAACATATTGAATGTGCAGAAAAAATTCAAAATATTTACCTCTGATCTATGGCCTACAAGACTCTTGAAATTATACCCATTGCTGATGTCCCAAAACTTTACAAAAGAATCCTTGCTCGAACTGATCAAAGTTTTCGAGTCGTTCATAAAAACTAAATCAGTTACAACTCCTTTGTGACCTTGAAGTTTGCAAATACCAGTTTCCTCAACGTAGTCCCAAATGATGATATCGGTATCCTGAAAAGAAAATTTCATGTCAATCCCAACATCAAAATGATAGAAAATTCAAAATTCATTACACAGAGAATTTATAGTATTTGACTGTATTAAACTAATTAATTGTTTTTCATCAAAAAAATTACTTTCATTTGTTTAAAAAATTACTGTACTTTTGATCCTGAGGCTAATAAGTGTCCATTAACGTCGAAAGCTAGTGCTGTGATTTCAAAGTGATGACCAGAAAAAGTACTCTTTGCCTCTCCTGAGTTCAAATCAAAATTTGTAATTGTTCCATCAGCGTAACCAACTGCCATACATTGGTTCGGGGAAACTGCCAATCTTGTTGCTTCAGATGTTGAACCAGTCAACACTTGGGCCTGTGATTATTTTATAAGATAATTATTATTCATAAAAATACAATATAAAAAAAAATGCCTGTCTTTATCATAAATAATGCATATTTTTTTTAAAAAGTTCTTATGTTTTCGCACCCTAAGGAACTGATATTACTCAGTGTAAAATTATGAATGAGGATTAAAATACTAAATTTTGTTTAACTGATTTAAATGTACATAGTAAATCAGGGGCGTGAACAGATATACATTTTGTAAGAAATTTTTCAAAAAAAAAAATTTTTTTTTTTTGAGATTTTTCAATTTTTCGGATTTCAGGATTTAAAAGTTATACAACTTCTAAAGTCTTGAGTAGTGAATTTTTTATGTTCGTATTTATTATAATAGGATTTGATTATTGTGATTTCCATGCAAGTCACTGAGATTCAGATTTTTTTATATCACGTTTGGAATTTTTCATAGTTTTTTTGGCTTGATTATGAATATATACTCAAAGGATTTTTGAACACAATATAATGAATTTTTGTACAGCTTTCTAGAATTCGTTGACCTAGAAATGGAAGTTCTAAAAATTTTTTAATATATTTATAAATTTTTGAAAAAATTATGTGTAAAAGATTTTCAGTATTTTGTGGACTTCTAGAATTTTCATATTGTACATTGTTTTATAAAATTTTGTTCATTTTAATAGATTTGTAGAATTTTATGCTATCTATAGTAATTGCAAATTCCAACAAACTTAGTACTTGTAAATTTTTAGAAATATTGCCTTTGAACAAATTTTTTGTGTTTTATAGGTTTCTGATATTACCGTATTTTTTTATTATGCATAGGACTTTGTAGCTTCTTCTTGTATTTACAGATATCATAAGTGTTTTTTTCAGGTTTTCTAGAAGGATGTCAATTTCTTGAATTGGATACTGTAGAATTAAAATTTTAGCCGCTTTTCATTAATTTCATAGATTTTCAGAAGTGTCATACCTACATAGATTATTTGTGATTTATGAATTTCTTATATTTTCATTTTTACTAGTATTTATGGGATTTTGTAAAATTTTGTATTTTTATAGATTCAAAGTGTTCATATAGATCGAAGATTGATCTTTAAGTTTTTTTTGTTTAATTCGATGCTCTAGAAAACAAAGTTAATTATTTTTATCCCATGTTTTGGAAAATTCTTCCACAGAATATCTAATACTTTAATTTTTAATATTTCTTCAGAATTTGCAGGATTTAAAAGATTTTCTGGTTTTTTTGTCTTTTTATTTATACTGTGAATTTCTAGAATTTAATGTTCTAGAATTTAAATTAGAATCGATTTTCGATAATGTCATAGATTTTCAGAAGCCTCATACATACATAGATTTTTTGTGTTTTATATATTTCTTATATTTTTCTTTTCATTAGTAGTTAAACGATTTTGTGGAAATTTGTATTTTTATAGATTTCATGTATTTATATAGAACGAAGATTGATATTCAAGTTTTTTTTTTTTTAATTCGATGTTCTAGAAATCAAAATTAATTATTTTTATCAGATGTTTAGGAAAATTCTTACAAAGAATATCTAATATTTTAATTTTTAATACTTTTTCAGAGTTTGCAGGATTTACAAGATTTTCTGGTATTTTTCTGGATTTCTATTTTAGATTTCTAGAATTCAATGCTTCAGGGTTCAAATTATTCCAGATTTCAAAGATATTTATTAATTCCAATTTTTATATAGCATAATTTCATTAATTTGGAACAATTCTTCAAATTTTTGTTTACTATGTTATCCTTATAAAACATTATTCATGATTAGAATTTTGTTTATGAAAAAATTCTTCTAGAAACCAAATAATTGCGATTGTTATATAAGTATAATTGAGAATCCTGAATATTGGTAACTTTGAGTACTTACATGAAATCATTTGTTATTTTCTCAAGATTTTAGGACATCAATTTTTAATAATCTATGCTGATTTCATTTCTCCTAGATTGTTTTTTCCTATGTGTGTTTTTTTCATTAACTGTTATAACTTTTATTATTCATACATGAAATAAAAATTTTATCCTAATTTTGGGAGAGGTTTGGACCCACAAAACCCCTCTCTGTCTACACTGAGAAAAAAATCGGCTTGTCCCAACACGATCCTTCGTGTTGAGCGCTTAAGTTTTGCCTCAACACGAAGTGCGGTTAAGCATTACACGATTGTTGAAGAATGTTTTCGAGTAAACCCAACACTGAATGAATACTATGATGAATGAAATATCCCTGGGGAGATCTCCCGACATTATTGGGCACAATGGGCACGAAGAATCCAGTGCAGGGAATTGATGGCAAACCGTGACACACCAAAAGAATTTTTCCCGTCGCAACGCGATTTAGGTTTACGCCAACACGATTCAATCTTGGCACAAAACGAACATCGTGTTGGGACAACACTCGTAGTCCAGCAGGATCGATCGTGTTGAGCCAACACGATGGTCGTGTTATTAAGATTCAAGGACAGTATTCATGTACTCACAACACGAAGCCCTTGTTGGGTGAAGCGGATTTTCTTCTCAGTGTACGTGCTTGATCAATATAATGAATAAATAATATAGTATAACATACAATTATTAGTTAAAATCAATATTTATAATATTATGAATAATGTAAAATATATTCCATTTTTAATAATATGTTAACAATTACTTTATAGAATATAAAAATTTATCCATTTTATGAAACCTTTAAATTAATGAAAAACATTTCTACTATTGATTTTATGCATTTTTGAATACATATCCTGAGGTGCAACATAACCTACAAATTTTGAGGATGAACTCTTAGTTTTGTTACATTCTAGGTTTATTCGATACTATTCACAAAAGCGTTAATTATTTATTGATAATTTTTAAAAAAACCTTTTCTCCCAGACGAAGATCCCAAATGTAAACGTGTTCGCAAGCACCAGTGGCCACATATCGACCTTCCTGTCCTGCTAAAACCACGAATACGATGTTGCATTTCGAATTCGCGATAATATTCAAGTTTCCCGCAGGTACATATCGATGATATTCTTTTACGAGACCTAATTTTTCGGGCATTTTTGAAGATAACACGTGTTTCCAATAATTTTTTGATTTGTTTAGATGAAACTATCAGTGACTGTCGAATGTTTACATTAACCACGTGCTCAACCAGCTGTTCACTTTTGTGATGCCCGATGACGTCACACGACATCACAAAACATACACACAACACACTATATACATATCAAAAGCTATTTTTGAATTTCCATTATAATTTGATTTATTTCTGTTTTAATTATGTGAAAATGATTAAATTAGGCTTCTATTGATTGTCAAAATTACAATTGACTATTAATAATTGTTCAATCAAATTCACGGAGCTAGCTTTCTTAAATCACAAAGCCCGGTAGGACTTGCGGTCGCTATATTCATTAAAAATCAATACATGTAATGAAATGCAAAAAGATCACGATAATAATAATAAATACGATTTTTTTGTGAATATTTCCTTAACTCGGAATTTGGACCATTTATCAATTTCTGGTTCTTTTTGAAAAGTCTTATAATAATATTACAGAAAAAAAATCTTTCTTCATAATATACAATGTAATTGAATTCAACTCACCAATCCCCCAGAAATTTTATCCTATAAAAATATCGATAGATAATAATTATTCTTACTATCATTAACACAAATACTGGGTACAGAGTAAACAAAAGTTATTCAAAATATAAATTCATTCAATTTTTTTTATCACAATAATATACTCTTATATTTTTATTTACAAAAAGAAACAAGCCATTCCTAGATTTTTACAAAATTAGACAACCATTCTCTGCGCACAAAAATATACATCAAGATTTAGCGAAAGGTGTGACCATAAGGACGTTCAACGAAACTAATAGTGGATACTTCAGGGCTTTATCGATCGTCATAATTTTTATCTGAAAAAATAAAAAAAGTTAGCAACCATAAGTTAAAAATGAAGGTACATAAGACTTACGGTTTCGTTCCTGTTAAACGTGTGTTCCTGAATACCGGAAGTCTGCATGTGCTCTATCTGTCCTTGTTTGTTCAAAGATATCAAGTTTGCTCTGTGGAGAAAAAAACCTCCAATTAGTTTAGAATTTCATTTATACTGCTTATTTTACTATATTTGGTCCCAGAATTATCCTCAGGGACTGGAAAACTAGACTTTTATTATATCCCTAGTGTTTTAAGACACTATAACTAATCCAAAAACTCACTTCAACATTATATTGTGCTTCTCGGTGTTATCTTCAATACGATGCGTTACTTCACAGTGATTCCTGCATATTGTGACCTTGTTCTTGGTCACGCACACGACTAAATCGAGACCGTAGTAAAAACCCTTCCATCTCCAAACATGATTTGCAGGAGCCTTGATATGTCTGCCCCATCGAAAACACTCCTTCACGAATTCCTCTTCTCTTATGCTAGTAGGACCTTGGTCTCTACCCTCATCGATTCGTAAAATGTGCAACCACTGCTCTCTGAATGCATCTTGAAGCCAGCTTGGAGGGATCAGTAGATCCCTGTGCATGACGTCAACATCTTCCTTGAGCAAAACCATATGCTTGTGCCGAAGTGCACTGAAAGGAGCCGCAAACTGTTTACCCTCATCAGAAAGCAAAAATGGCTCCATCCATGTGCGATTTTCGAAAAAGGTTTTAATCTGTGCCCAATTGATCTGGACCTCTTTGTTCAGGTGAACGTAAATCCAGTGTTTGAGCATGATATAGATGCCGAATTCTGTCTGTAAAACCACGAGGTCTGGACTCTCTACTAATTCTGTCATGAGGTCAGGGTTGATCGATCTCAAGAAAGAGGCTTCAAAATTTTCAGGCTTTATGATGTTCGCTTCCAGCCATGTCTTTGCAGCCTTTTGAACTGAGAACAAGTCGTAAGTGGTGGCAGCTTCAAGGTAAGGGATCACAGTTAGAGAGTTCATTGTTTCGATCATCGTCTGCGTGCATTCGTCAATCAGAGTCTTGTGCAGAAAGAACCTTGCTGTTGCGAGGTTGGCGATTACTTCTGTGGGTTGCAGCTCGACTTCGTAAGAGTAAAACGTACCTAAAACTGCTGACAATGCTGAAAATTGTTAACCATTGTTTGTTAATACTAATTATTATAACAATTATAGATGGATTTTTATTGTGACAGTCAGAAATAAGGATCCTTTTTTAATGATTGTTCAGATATTTATGAATTAAAAAATAATTTGAAATTAGTCAGGAAATTGAGTCAGTGTGTTTTAGGCATGGCTTTGAATCCAGTAGATAAAAATAATACACAGGTGTATATTTTTTAACAAAACTATATGATTTTTTCATCGTGTTATAATGAATGAGTGAGCTGTAGATACTCACATTCTATGGTAATATTTGGGTCAGTGATTTCAATATTGATCACTTTTTTATCAGTCTCTATCCAAGAACCACTGAACATGGAATCAAAATATGGACTCTGAAAGTAAAAGCGTATTAATTTAATTAAGTATACTCTGTTATAGTAAAAAAAAAAACACATTTTTTTGGGTATCCTTACTTGGCATATGAATAATTTGTGGAGTTTCCAAGCTTTGTTCAGCATAATAACAGTAATATCACTTCCTTCGCCTCTTTTGAATAAAGTTTCGTGAAGGTATTTTGAAGTACATAATGTTTTTTGTCTGCAAGTAATTTTAAAAGTAACAACGATTGTTCGGTGAATATAATTTGCCATTAAATGTGCGAAATTTGTGAAAACAATATTTTTAATTTTGATAAAATTAATATTGTATTTGATAGTTGAAGGTGTCAAATCAAAAACTTCAGTTTGATTTATGCAATTGTGAATTAAAATTTGGGAATTAGTCTTTTGAATCTTGAAGTTGTATCGAAAAATGAATAATTAAGTAACTTAAGAAAAAAATTTCAATTACTTACTGGAGTTTGAAAGTCAACTTACTAATTTAAAATATTTAGAAAATTCATAATTATTAGTCATCAAAGTCCTAAAATTTGAAGTGAAACATATTTTTTATTTCTAACTAAGAATTAGTATTCAAATGTTTCAGCTGTGTCAATGATGGAATTGAAAAACTACAATGCTTTAACAAAATATTTTATTTCATTTTTGGCATTCGTTTATTTATTAGTAATTAAATAAGGTTCAAAAAATGTGAATATAAAATGGTTTTTATCTTAGCCGAAAGTAAGTATTAAATTTGAATCTTTCAGGCTCAAAAACGAAAACTTATGGTTTATTTAAAAAATTGTGCTTGAAAATTTATAAATGCATTATTCCAACTCTTCGCTGTATTGAAAATTGAAAAATTATATTGCTTGAACAAAATATTGTAATTAGTTTTTAGAACTCGTACATCAAGTAAATAATATAATAAATAAAGAAAATTAATAATTTTTAGTATCCAAATAAATTTCCAAAATGTAAAATATGACTTTTTCCATTAAAAACTTATAATTATTACGGTACTTGAAAGTTTCGGGTTTACAATTGAAAACCTTAAGTTAGTTCTAAAAATTGTAATTTAAAAGATAAAAATCTGTGATTTGAACTTTGCATCGTGTTTAAAGTTCAAAAGTTATATAGTTTAAATAAAATTTTCTAATGACTTGCTGGAATTTGAAAATTACATGAATGATAAAATTAATAAAACAAATTCATAATCATTAGTTTTCAAAGAGAGTTTAGAAATTTTAAACATCATATATTTCTTATTTCAAACTGAAATTATTATGTAATTCAAAATTTACGGTTTTACAAGTGGAAACTTCAGAGGTATTTATAGAATTGTGATTCAAAATTTAGGAAATTATAGTTTGTACAGTGGAGCCGTGTCAAAAATAAAATTGAAAATTTACATAGCTTGAACGAGTTACTTTCATCAGTTTTTCGAACTTGTAAGTTAGGTTAATAAATAGAACAATATAAAAGTTGTATTATGATTTACCAAACAAAATTCAACAGATAAAAATATAAAATTAAATATAACTTTCATTTAAAACGTCGAAGTCGTATTGTATTTAAAATGTACAGGTTCTCAATTTAAAATTTACGCTAAAGTTATTGTAAATTGTTATTAAAAATTTAGGAATGTATTAGCTGAACTTTGGAACTGGCTCGAAAATACAAAAATCGTCAAACAAAATGTTTCAATTACTTTGTGGAATTCGATACTTATTTAAATAATTAATGATTATATAAATATAAAAAAATTTGAAATATAACAATTTTCTAGTTAATTTCTTCGTTGATACATATCAGTTTTGAATGAAAAAATGTTAAAATCAATAAAAATTCCCACCAAAAAAATTCGCAATGATCTCACCTTTTCCTGGTTTGCGAAATTCGATTGACAGTTTCTGATTCCGATTCAGAACCAGCGTCGTCTTCGGAGAGTTTTCGTTTTTGGGCACGACATGAAGTGTCGACAGTGGTGCTTGATGTAAAAAAAATTTTGCTGAAAGGGTTACCCATTGTTTCTAATCCCAATTATAACATATGGAATAAGCGTGATTTTCTGAAACTACGATAACTGTACATTTAATCGTAGCCGTTTTTTTTTTCTTTTTTAATTTTGATGCTTTCAGGAATGCGAGTGACGCGTAACGTCATGGAATGTCAAACTTGTCAACGGTGAAATTATTAGATGTCAACAAAAACAAACGTTATTTACATGCATATGTATTTGAATTTATTGTGATATTTGGTGATGTTGTGATTCATTGTAGTTGGCGTTTGTGAATTTGTGATGATTGTGATTGCTATAACGTGTGCATGTGTGTACATATATACACATTGTATACAAACAAATTGATATTGTATCATCGTTATCATTTATCATATCCAATCATATCCAATCATATCATCAGACTGAACAAGATTGAATGACAGAATTCACTGTACACAAAGATCCATCGCCAGGTTTGTTCCCGAAATGCGAAAAGTGTCGCGAAGAACCGGGTGAATTGTTACTCTTTTGGGTCACTCGGTCGATGATTCCGGGCGAAATATGGTCAACGACGAGGACGACGAAGACGGCAGCTGACGAGATCGTCTCGACTTGAAGTCTCCGATTCTCAGCGCAGGGAGGAAACATCTATTTTCAGATAGAGAATTCAAGGAATCGCGATGACGGATCCGTCAATGGGTATCACGTGCCGTTTGTGCATGGAGGAAAGGAGCGAAATGCTGCTGATTTTCGGGGTTGAGGGCTTGCAAAGGCAAGTTCCGCAAAAGTTGCGCGCTTGTTTGCCAGTATTAGTCTACAAGACAGACCCCTTGCCCAAGCAAATTTGCCATTTTTGTGCCGCCAGACTGGACGACGCTTACGAGTTTCGCGAGCATTGCTTGAATGTTTACAAGAACATGCAGGCAAAGTTGCTGTCGATGAAGAACAAGCCGGACACTGTGCGGGTGTTCCTGGATGCTATGGCCAACTCACCGGATCCGTGTCAAGTATACAATGATGGAATTATGAGAAATTTATTTTAAAAAATAGACGACTGAAGAGATATTCTGCAATAACTTGTTTTAAAATTAGTTAACTCAATTTTCCATCACCTTTATCATACTATTTTTATCTAAAATAATATTGATAGTCCTCCATTTATTATTATTGAATTTTTACTATTTGGATCACTTTCTGAGAATTTTAGCAATACCTAATTAGTATATTTCGTATCAAAGAGCAGAAACGAGCATTTTCACGACTGCGGAGTTTTGCGTGTGAGCAAATCGCACCAGTGTAAATGCTCCATGACACGAAGTGTATTTTTTATGGTAACCGCATATAATGAGCATGTTTTGCTGCTTGCCGATTAAGCGTAAGAGTTCCCTTTTGGAGCAGTGAAAGGCATTGGAAGAGCCTGTGGCTAAACATCGGTGTTAGGGTATGAGGTCACCAATTATTCCACCGACTTGAAAAGAGGAACCTACGTTCAATCTGCTATACAGCCGAACACGCTTCTAATTTTGTACGGTTACCAGAAAAAGTACAGTGCATATCAAGGAAGAGAGTATTTTCACGGCTTTGGCAATATTTTCGTAACTTGTGGGACACCTTGTGCCTTTGATGCTCGGCTTATCAGTCGTTTTGAAAATGTTGCCCTTGCCATCAAAAGACACTGTTAGACAAAAATTGCCCTTGATAGGCAATGTACTATTTCATGCTCTTAAGGATGCTACGGATGAAAAAATAATATCATTATACTCAAAGTTTCCTTCTAGAAATTGTTCATTTCAGATATAATAAAATAATTTTGGATGACAAAATATTAGACGTGTTCAATTTATTTTGAGTTTCAACAAAACCTTTTTCTCGAACAAAATATCATACTTTCGAGATCTGTTGTTAGGACGAGCTCTCTATGAATAATTTTGTTGAATAAGGGAAATCATCAAGCATTTGTCAATCTGTACTTCTTGACACTGAGAAAAAAATCAGACAACTTGTTTAAATTTTTATATTCTTTTCGATTTGAAAAAATTTATGAATATGACATTTCATTCAATATTAGCCGCAGAGGAAAATTTGCGAATTAAATAGATTTTTGAGAGAATCTCATGTGCCCAGATTTTTATTATTTTTGACACTTTTTATATCTTTCAGTATGTATAAAATGTTGGTTTTCCAGTATTTTCAGAATTTTATTCTATTTTCCTGTGCATTGCTGTACAGATTTCAATAATTTCATGCTCGAATTCAAAATTTAATAAATTTTTTGTATTTCAGAGGATTTTTTCGGAAATAGTGTGTATGGATATTTTTTTTTCTTTGAGTTTTTTGGTACTTTTTTACATTTTTTATTGAATAACTGAGAAACTTGAAAAACATTGAAAAGTTACGAAAATTCCTATCGAGTTGGACATTTTTTTATGTCCATTGATAATTTTTCAGTAGTTTTTGATAAGTTCGAAATTCATAAAAATCAAAGTTATGTAGAAAATGTCCATAATTTTCAAAAACTCGCGGACTTTGTGAAGTTTCGTAGAATGTAAAATGGTTTTATAAAAATCCTGTTTTTTCAAATTTTTAACAAAAATTTAAAATACCTTAAAAGTGCCCAAAAATCAAAAGGAATCATTGTGAATAACATAAGTCTTTCTAAAATTTGGAAAATGTAAGTAGTTAGTATCATGTTAGAAATTTTGCACATATTGAAAAATCAGAACACATTAGGAATTATAGAAAATGTCAATAAATCTGAAATAATGAAAATTTCTTTAGAACCCCAAAAAATGTTCATAAATCCACAAATTTTGTTTCTTATTATATTTCTTCAAAATATGCATGGTAGTATTTTTCAAATTTTTAACGAAAATTTGGAATACTTGAAAAATATTTAAAAATCACCAAGATATTTTATGTTTAACAAATTTTATAAAATTTTAAAAGTTTTGAATAATTGGTTTGATGTTATTAGAAATTTCAAAAAATTTTCAAAAAACAACACATTATAATTTCCATAAACTGTTAAGTATTCTAAAAAAATCTAAATTTTTATAGAATTTCAGAAAGCATCGATCATTTTAAAACTGTGTTCATGATTATATATGTTTCGACGAAATAAGGTTGCATAAAAATATTTTCTTTAATTTTCCAATGAAAATTCGCAGTGCTTGAAAAGCATGTGAAATCTAAGAAAAATCTAAAAAAATTAATTTTTTTGCATTTTGTATATTGTGTTCATTATCTTACATATTTATGATTACTGTAAAATATGCATGATAAAGTTTTCTAAATTTTCCAAGAAAAATCAAATAAATTTGAAGACTTTTAAAAAATCACAAGAAATCTTCATGAATTGCACACATTTTCGTAGAATTGTCAAATTTTTGCAAAATGTAGTAGGTATGTTGTCAACAAATGTGAAAATTTCTAAAAATCATAACATATGAAAAATTTCAAAAACTACCATAGTATACTATTTTCCATAGGTTAAGCTTTGCAGTACGAAATCAAGAGCACCCCCTCCACTTGTCCCATTGCCAGCAACTTCAATGCAACCTTTCGGCAACGATTCTCAAACACCTCCCCAAAACGCAGCGCTCAAAATCAATCATGTTGCAACCATCGAACAATCACTGCCAGAAATATCATGTGAAGTGGAAATCAAAGAAGAAGAGGAAGAGCTCTATGATTCTCTCTTGAGCTATGATTCCAGCTTTCACGAAGTCAGCGAAAACCTAAACGAAACCTGGAGCTTTCGCAACATAGAGACTGAGCACAATATATTCGAGAACAATAAATCAACGAGCATTCTAGAGCAAGTTCTTAAAGGTAATCTGACCTTGAACGAGCACAAAAAAGAAATCAAGGGCAAAAGTGGCCTTAGTTCTCAATGGTGGTGCGCACCTTGCAATAATTACTACAGGTGATGATTTTATATGGCTTTATCAGTAAATATTTACCAAGTATTTTTGATAATTTTTGTTTATAAGAATATTGTATTTCATATTTTAATTTTGTTTTTGTTTTCAGGAGTAGAGAAAGTTTAGTGAAACATATGCAAGTTTTTTGCCCTCGGAGGTACACGTGCAGAAAATGCAGTCGGGTTTTTTACACTGTCAAAGATTTGGCAATACACGAGGGCACAGAACACCTGAAAATTATCATAGACGATGATGATCCTTTGAATAAGTGCCATCTGTGTGACAGAGAGTTCCTCAGCTGGGAAATGTTGAGGCATCATAGGCTTCGAGAACATGTTGCTGAGTCGATTCAAATCGGTACCAGCACTTGGTGTCCATTATGCAACAGGTTGGTAATGGATAATGTTGAATTTACAAGAATAATTTTTTTATATTAGTTTAGAATGAAATTGATGAATTGTAAAGTTGAACAATCTTGATAACTATAACTATAATAATAATTTGATGGCATGTCCATCACTCAATTGCCGATTTTGCATACAATCACACTCTGTAAGTCACCAGGTTAACTGGACTGCAAATAACTCCTCTTACTCTCAAATGCAGATTCTTCACGGATATCGATGCCTATGAAAAACACCAGCAACTTCATCTACCAGAGGAACCATTAAACGATGTTCCACCTATGGTCGTGGTACCAATTTTACCTCAATTAGAAGTCAATCAGAGAAAGGAATATAATGACGTGGTTAAGTCCCTAGCCTGTCCGACTTGTGGAAAAGTAAATTTTATGAATATGAAACAATCAAATACATCAAAATCATTACATAAAATATATATTAAAAATATATACATGAAATATCCAGATGATAAAAAATAGAGGTAAAAAACTTTTCTACCTCTATCACTTTTACTATATTGTAAAATGATAGTGATAACGTCAACATAACTTTTGGCAACCAGGTATGCACGCAACAAAGTGCACTTTCGAATCATATGAGAACGCACGAGCCAAAACGTTACAAATGCGACGTTTGTGGAAGATCCTTCGGCTTGTACGTGAGGCTGAAAACTCACAAAATCACAGAACATAATCAAGTGCCTAATAATTCCATAGAGTCGTGCGTTGAGCAGGAAGACGCTTTGAACGAGGAAAGGGAAGCTCGAGAAGCCCGTGAAGCTCGAGCACGAGTTCGTAGCAGAACCGTGGCTGAGGTAATCTATAGATCTAAAAGTTTAAATCTTAATGTTTGTAGCTTTTGCAATTTCGAAATGTCACTAATCACAAAATTATGAAATGTAACAACAGAAAATATCACAAATCGTAGCAAAAATGTCACAAGGATAAATATTTTGTCACAATATTGAAATATCAAACCTACAACTCCAAAAAAGTGACAAATCACAAAAAAGTCGCAAAATATCACAATAGCACAAAAATCACAAATCACAAAACAGTCACATGATTATTATTATGATACTCATTTGAATTATCTAAGTATTCATCCTAATTAACAAATCAACTGTCATCAATGTCATCGAAATTCCAAATACTGGAAATCGCTAGGAATATGAAGTTATAATAAAGCAGTAAAAAGTGAAAAATAAGAATGAGTTTTCAGTGTTATATAATGTTTTTCATTCTCCATTTCAGTTGGAAAACGAAAATGATTTTGATGGGGAAAAGTCATCTCCAGCGAAACGAAATTCGTTGTCGCCCAAGGCTTTGTCCACGCATTCTGATGGTCAAGTCAAAAGCTTCAAATGCAAAACTTGCAACAAAAGTTTCAGCCAAAGATGGCTGTTGACGAGGCATGAAGTATGAAGATAAAATTGTAAATTTGAATAATTTATCAAATATTCACGAGATGTAATTGGACTTTGAATTCCAGGGATCACATCGACGATCGATGGCGTGCACGTATACTTGCAGTATTTGCAATCAAGTATTCTTGGACCAGGCGATGTACAAAGCGCACCAGGCTGCACACTCAGTTGAGAGGACCTACCACTGCCCCAAGTGCAACAAACTTTTCTTCAAAGAAACTTCACTCATGTCACACAAGTGCTCAGGAAAACCATCGCTTGAAAAGAGTGATGATGGAAATGTACCAAATACTTTGCAGAATGCTTCACAGCAACAAATTATGAACGAAAAATACACCTGCTCCAAGTGCAATATAATCTTTGACAGTCATCAGTCGAGGAACTCTCACATGAGAGTACATAGCAAGGCATTCGTTTTGGTGAGAATTTTCAGAATTTATTTTTCATGCAAAACTTATTTTCCATTTAAATTTTAAATTAATATATAAAAGTATTGAATTTTTCATGATTATTCATATTTTTTTATAAATATTCAAAAATGATTCGTCAAAAACTTCTCATTTTATTTTGTCTTTTTCTTATTTGTTGAACGTGTAATTGAAAAACTTTTTTATTGATCGTGTTGAAATTCACGGGTGCAGAAAAAACAAATTGGAATGCAGAAAAAGTCGGAGTCTTTGAAATTGAAGACGGTGGCTGGCACGTCGACGATATCTCGTGAAGAGGCTAAAAATGAGATGAGCATGCAGGATAATTTTCCGCCTCCAGTGAAACGAACACTTATCAGGACGAGTGGAGGGTGAGTGCTGAAATATAAATATCTTATAATATTTTAAGAATATAAAATGTAATAATAATTCGTTTCATATTTTCATTACTTGTAATAAATCAATTACTATAATATTTCATTAAGTTTATTTATTTATTTCTTGATTACTCATTACTCTCAATATGTATTATGTACTATATAATTTAAGTATAACATGCATACTATACTATATTACACAATTCCATAATTTATACAATATTTTGATTACTTTTTACAAATAAATTAAAATATGAATACCTACATTCATCATTTTATTACTCAATATATATTATCAGTTACTGCAATTACTTTTATTCCTTTGTTACTCACCATAATTACGAATTACGTACTATATTATTTTACTATAATATTATGAATAATATACTATTCACTATTATATCTTATACAGTATTTTGATAATGTAAAATATTACACTATAGATATAATAATTCGTATTGTATTTTATTTTTTTTTATATATATAAATTATTGAAATATTTTAATACATATATTTATGACTTGATTGTTCATTATGCATAAATTATTATTATACTTCATTACTTTCATTTATTTGTTAGTTAACTAATCATACAGTACTTATTATATTATTTTACTGTAGTATGCATAGTACATTTTCTATTATATCAAATATTGCCATATATTCAAATACCTCATAGGAAATATAAAACAATATATATTATACAATACAATAATTTATACAATATATCAATTACTATAATACTTTATTGCTTTTATTTATTTATAACTTTATATGCATTATGTGTTAGATACTATAAATATTATTTTACTATAGTATGCATAATATTTACTTTTATATCTTATATTACATTTGAATAATATAGAAAATACAAAATTACATATTAAACAACATAATAATTTATACGATATTTTAATTATTTAAAAAAACTATTATTTTTTAATGCCTATATGTATTTATTACTTTTTAGCTCATGTATTACATACTATATTATTTTAATACTATAATAAATTTTTATAAAATTCGAATAATATAAAATATAAAATAGTAGATTATACAATGTAATAATTTCTATATTTATTTAATTGCTGAAAACAAATTATTATAATATTTTAATGTCATCAATTATGAATGACTTCATAAATCGTTCCATATTCACAATTTATAATATTACAATAATAAAAATAATTTCATACTTTTAACTATTATATCTTACTAAACAATATTCTCGTAAAAAAATTATTTTTCAATATTTCGATGAGACATGAAGAAAAAGGGAAGGGTGTCATAAAAATGCTAAAAAATTGTGAAATAATTAAATAAAAATTTCAGTTATCGCTGTGGAGTATGCCAGTCGCCATTCGTCCTGCGAGAACTAGCTGTGGCCCACCTTAGGTCGGCGCATCCAGTTTACCAGTGCCCTTATTGTAAAAAACGATTTACAACTCAGTACATATTTACGAATCACGTAAAAACAAATCACCCTAATGAGTCTGAGAAGTGAGTTACAATAATGAAGTTATAATATTTAAAAAGAAATATTTAAGAGAGAAAAGTCGAAATATTTTTTACTTTTCATAGAAGACAGAAGTTTATACCAAGTTTCAGGTATAGGTCTTGTAATGAGAGAAACTTTCCTTCAGTACTTTGTAGGGTGGTCGTTATTTTGGTGATGTTGATTTTTTTCTTATAAAAGAAGGGAAGGAAAAGATTAACGATCCTTTTGAAAAGGATTCTGAAAAAATCGAAAAATGTTACTTAATTTCTCAAACAGTTTTTATTTCCCAAATTTTTTTACTCTTGGGTGAAAGTGATTTTTCTAAAACCAAGATTTTTAGGTTGGCAGCACATGCGTGTAATTTAAATTTTAAATGGTGAAAATTTGAATAACACGCACTTGTAATCTAAAATCACCTGCACCCTTATTTTTGAATTGGAATGACCAATTTTTTAATTTCCTAGATTTTTTTATTTCACTCTTTTTAGTTTTTGTATTCAAGACCTCAAAATAGGTATATAAAATTTTACTTATGTCAGAATTCATGTTGAAAAAAGCAATTTTTTGGATTGTATTATTGCAATATGAATTTTTCTTGGTTTTAATGAAGAACGGATTTTATTCATTTTTATTTAATTTAGTGCATTTTGTGGGGGGGTCTGACATTTCCAAAATAAAGACTACCCTAATACTCGGGGAAGTTGGTGAATCTAGATGGCCTTATCGAGCTTTCTGAAGCCTTTCTATTAAAAAATTTGTAGGTCGTTCAGGGTAGAAAAGACTCGTGTACTGTATTGTTTATATATAAGAGAAAGGATAAGGAAAACGTTCCTGCAAAAAAGGTATTTGTAAAGTAAACGTTAATTTTATATGAACGATACTTATTGTTGACGAGCTGAAATGTTAGTCGTTGTTGAATGTCTATTCTTTGCATGGTTTGTGATTTTTCACGAGTCAAAACTGAAATAGCAACCAAATGAAACACGAGATATTCGCAGAAGGTTTTCATAGACGACCTCAAAGTCACGTACTTAAAATGCGAAGTATCTTTGGAAAACATTTTCGATTTAGGTTTATACAGCCAGTAAAGGTTCATCATTTTAAACATGTATAAAAAGAATGTGATGGAAAATGAAGTTGAGAAATTAATATATAAATATTTGTATATTCGCACTACACCAGCTGTACACTTCAGGAAGTTAGCTGCAAGCGAGTGTTTTGAATTATCGAGCGAGTTTTTGAAATAACACTGGTCTAGAGAAATTCTTTATTTTTGTTCTTATAATATTATATAATCGTTTTTTATATAAATATATATATATATATATGTATTTTAAGATGTCGGTTGAAAAATATAATATTAGCAAGAGCGTGTTTTTGGTACGTTTGATTATACTTGTAAGCATGAAAGTATGAAATTTCCACGCTTCATTTTGTTGAAGAAAAATTTAGCGACCTTATTGTCAGATTTGGGTACTATAAACGAAATCGTTGCATTTATATACCAAATAGTTCGTTTTGCTGTTTTTGTATGACGACATAAACGATGTTTTTCATTGTGTTTTTGTACATATGTAATCCCAGTGCGTTCGTAATCTTTCAAGTCCTTGTTCATTTGTGAACAATGTTATATTCACTTATATTTCAATGCTTGTTATTTTTCTAAAAATTATGTACGAAATAATAAAAGGCTCTGTGTAGATTTGAATCGTTTTTTTCGTTTTGTATCATTTTTTGATTTTTTTTCATAAATAATGATTTTATTTAAGTTAAAGAATGTTGAAAAAAAGACAAGTGTAAAAAATTAGTAGTTTTATTGACATTATAAATATATAACAATATATAGTCTTGTAAATAGTTTTATTCGTAACAAAAAAATTACCACTCTAAAAAAGCTGAACCAATCTTTCTGCAAAAAGATATTGTTCAAATTTGGGCGAAAGGCGTGACCATTTGGATGTTCAATGATAAAAACAAGGGATACTTCAGAGTCTCGTCAATCGTCATCACTTTTTTCTGTAAAGATCATTAAGTTGAAATTAACATATCTAAAATAATGAAGAGTCTAAAATATAAGGTAGTACATGCCACAGAAAAAAAATGAAATGAAAAACTTTGTCAGAAAAATGCATTGATTTACTATCAAACTATTCCAAATTTCAAAAATTAAAGATTATTTATTCATTAGTCGATAACGTATTGAAATTATCGATTTATAAATTTCATAAAAAGAATCTTGGCGATACAAAAAATGTAGTAATTATTCAGGCAAATTTATTGACTACTTAGTTGAAAAAAACTGTTATTCAAAATTATTCAAACCAAAGACAGAAAAGTTGAATCCAGCTTAAAATAACTTTAATATACATATTATTGTCATTATTTTTTAAAAATGTTTCATAATAACAGGAAATACAATCTTGAAACAAAATTTTTAATGATAACTGGTAGAGAATAAGTTATGAAATAAAATGTAAGGATTCTGACGTACTTTTTATCGATGAAATGCAAAAAAAAATTAAAAACAAGGTAAAGGAGCATTACAATAATATTAGATATTTGAAAAGTACGCTTCCATTGTCATGGTGAAAAAATTATAATGAAGAAAGTAATTATTTTTAAAAGACGATTACAGAAATAATAATTGATTTATATACAAAAAAAAAAAAAAAAAAAAACACGATTAAAATAAAAAACAATGAAAAGTGAACTCAAATCATGGTGAATTGTGGAAAAAATTGTTTTTAGTATTATTTAATAATATATGAATCATAAGAATTATTTCAATCTATTATCGTGATTTCTTATTTACATGTATTTTTTTATAACTTTATTATACATAATGAAAATTCAGTTACATGTTATTATATTCTATTCATTATTCATATTATAATATTACTATTATGGATTATTTAAAATTGGTTTCCATGAGTTATGCAATTATGTATTAAATTATAAAAATTTCAATTATATTTATGAATAAAATAATCCGATTGAATTATGTATTGAATTGAATTTAATGTAAAAAAATTTCGATATTCTCACGACTTAAATTTCAAGGTTTAGAGAATGTTTTTCACTTAAAATAAACGTTTTTATCTTATCGCGAATTAATGATAAATTTGTCCTATTTTATTCTAGAAAAGCATGGGTATCTTTTATCATGTAATCACACATTCAAAACGTTTGTTCAACTGAGTTTTCTATAATGACGAATTGATAAAACTATAATATTGAATTTGAAATCACAACAAAAATTTTTTATACACATGATCGTTGAGTTCGCCTTAATACTTTGTAACAAAAAGAAAAAAGTGTTTTTGTTAAATACTCTCTAATTATTTATAACATTATTTACAAAAATTATTCACTACAAAGAAGAGATCTCTGAAAAGGGCCAAAATAGTATTTTTCGTATCAAGGGGCGGGAACGAGTTAAAAACTGACATGAAAATGGTGACCTCACACTTTAACACCATTCTTTACCCACGGTTCCGTGCTTTTTTTCATATTCTTAAATACAAAACATGCGATTTTTCCACGTGCTCAAAAACATCGTTCGAAAAGGCGGTCTTAGGATTTCTACACGAAAACGCTTGTTTAATTTTCTCGATAAACAAACAATTTACATGGTCATCAGGCATGTACTACCACAAGACACTTACACTTTCATTCTTGTGAAGAGCAAGTTTCAATATCCCAGAAGTCTGCACATGATCTACCTGCCTCTGCTCGTTCAAAGATATCAAGTTCGCTCTGCAAGGAGAAGAGTTAAAAAAATCTAGATTAACAGCCAATTTTAATTTAACAACAATATTCAAAAACGAAATAACAGAAACCCTAACAAGTGCTGACTCAACTCACTTAAAGATGATGTAATGCTTGGTGTTGTTCGCTTGGATGCAATCCGTTCCCTGCGAATGGTTCCTGGTGACCCTAAGTTCATGCCCATCAAAGTACATGATGAGTTCAAGTCCATTATAGAACCCTTCTAATCTCCAAACATTATCATGCGACGAACTGATGATACATCTGCCACATCGAAAACACTCCTTTGCAAATTCCTCTTCACTCATATCCTTTGGGCCTTGGTCCTCTCCTGCATTGACCCTCAGTATGTGCAACCACTGCTCCCTATACGCGTCATGAAGCCAACTCGAAGGAATCAAAAGATCGTTCTTCAGGACATTAACATCTTCCACATGCAAGACCAGATACTTGTGTCTAAGAACCTTAAACGGGGCCGCAAACACTTTTCCCTCTTCTGAAAGCAGAAATGGCTCATTCCATGTGCGATTCTCGAAGAAACTTTCAATCCTCTCCCAATCCATTTCGGCGTTTTCGTTGAGGTGCACGAAAAGCCAGAATCTGAGCATGAAGTAGATTCCAAATTCAGTCTGCAAGGCCACGAGGTTCGGACTAGCTACCAATTGGGTCATCAAGTCGGGCTGAATGGATCTCAGGAAGGATGCTTTGAAATGGCTGAAGTTCATGACGTTGACTTCGAGCCACTTTTGGGCGGCTTCTCTGACTGAAGGTAAGTCGTAGGTGATGGCAGCGTTGAAGTAATTGACTACGGTTTCTATGTTCATGGTGTCGATCATCATTTCGGTGCACTGGTCGACCAGACTTTGGTGCAGGAAGTGACTTGCGGTCGCGAGGTTAGCGATCACTTCCGTTGGTTGCAGAGTGACTTCATAAGCGTAGAAAGAGCCCAGCACTACTGACAGTGCTGGAAATTTTCATGCTTTGTTTAATGCTATAGTGGTAGTTTTGTAATGATTTAATGGTACTGGTGATGTTATCCAGGATTTCTGTTCATTTTCCGGTACGGCTAAAATGTGGCATAATGTACTATTTTGTTTTCCTGAAAATATATATTCTAGAATATTGTTCTGGACAATCTCATTTCTGAAAAAAATTTTTCAGGATTTCGGCCGTTCCAAAAAATGGTCGTTTTGGATAATGGATTGCAGAAAATGACCTTCAATCGTTATATAGTAGCCAATACATATACTTTTGTTTAATATTTTGGTTATAAAAAAAGGGTCTATTGTTATGTGCAATGAATAAACCTAGTTACTTACATTCTATAGTAATGTTAGGATCGTTGATTTCAATGTCAACTACTTTATTGTTGGTCTCTGTCCAATCACCGTTGAACATACTGTTGAAATATGGGCTCTGAAAATGGTGGGGAGATTCTTGGTTAAAATTAAAAACTTTTACAATTTTTTGGGTATGGTTCAAGATTCTGAGTAAAAAAATTGGCTGCAACTTATCAGATTCTCAGTTGAAAAATCTACTTTTTTTTCAAAATTTGTCAGGAAAATTGCCTTTTTTGAATAAACATTGTCCATAATTTTTAAATTACAAAAAAACAAAATGCAATTGTAAGCCAGATTTTGTCATAAATTCTAAACAAAGTATTTTCCTTGGATCTGAAAGAAAATTTGCTCTGGTCCTTACTTGACATATATATACTTTGTGGAGTTTCCAGGCCTTATTTAGCATAAATATAGTCACATCACTGCCTTCTCCTCCAAGGAATAATGTTTTATGAATGTATCGTGAGGTAGACATCATTTTTCTCCTGCAGACGTGATTAAGAAATTCATAACACACTGAGAAAAAATTCTGCAGTTTCATAGGGTCTTACTGAATTTTGATTTGGAATAAGCATTATTTTAAGTTTCAGTCATTTCTACTGAGAAAAAAGTTGAATTAAATAATCAAGACCATAACTGGAATTTAAAGTGACTAGATTGTTCAGATATTTTCAGTTCACTCAACTTAATTTTGCAATGATGATTTTTTCAGTTAAAGGTAAAGAAAATTTCTGTTAGGTCAACTTTTGAGTTTCCTAATTTAAAAAATGCAGTTGAAGGAATTTGATTTTTTACGTGAAGTCTTGAAAAATTAATTTCCTTTAATTATACAAATAAATAAAAAGTAAGGAAAAATGATGGAAGTTTAATTAAGAATAAGGTATGCTTCTTTTGCAAAAAGACATTTTAATAAAAAAATTTCTTCGTAAAATGATGAGCTTAAGCTACTGCATGATTGTTCCAAGTTTTTATAAAAAAATATATTTTAAGAGTAAGCAAACGCGTTTTGTAAGGTTTTCAAGATAGAACTTTTATTTTATTGAAGAACTGGTATTATTGACAATCATTTTATTATTTATTTTTGAAATTTGTGCTAATTTGAACGTGTATAAATTATACTTTACAGAATTATCACTTTTATCTATTAATTTGAGCCTTATTAAATTAATAATTTGTACAAGAGCAATGAAAAAATATATTGTTTTTTAATTAATAACTTTTAGAAAGTAAAGGATCAAATAAATTTTATTTTTTTTTTTTTTTCATTTTGTATGGGCTGATTTGATTTATTTTAGAATATTTTTGAAAAACACGAAAATTCTAGAAAATTCTTTAACAGGTAAGAATTAGATTTAAGTACTCAAAATATCATGATTCCAAATATACATCATTCCAAAATCTGTTGGATTCATAAAAAAATTCATTAAAAAACCAGACATTGTTAATAGTATTCGAACTTTGAGGATGTTGTAAAACAAATCAAGAAAAATAGGAAGTGATATAATCAAAGATTCGTCTTATGATTTGAAAATGAGGATCGTTATGAACTTGGATAAGAAATTGCAATCATCAATTGAGGAAAAAAAGTTATCATATATAATGTTCTGATCATTTAGATTATATTTGATTTGATATTGCAAGACAATTTTTCTTGCAGGAAAGTTATAAACAATCTCAACAATTATGGTTTTTTTTTCTTGTATTTTAAAATTTTTCGACAAATCTTAAGATTCGTCATAAGATCAATCGAATTTACGAATAATTCCCAAAAATGATATCCTTAAATATTCATCCAAATTATAAATGTAATTATTACTAAGTTAGGAATTTGGGTAAAATAGCTTCAAATCTCATTAGATTTTAAGATCTCTGAGTTATTAAATCTTTAATTCCTTTTATTCATAAAATTATGACATTTTTTAACCCCATTTTTCTACTTTTTTCTTATACAATAATCCCTAAAATTATTTTATTTTTGTCTTTTGACGAAATCTACAAATTATACTCACAGAAATTCTGAACCAAATTATTATCAAATCGAGAATCTTTGTGAAATAATAATTGATTATAATTCAGTTACAGATTTCATTACGTTTTAATTTCTGGGAGGAGTAATAATTAAATCACAAAACACCTTTTATTCATATTATTTTGAACTCTCGAAACTCCACATTTCTGCTTATTTCTCAAAAAAGAATCTATATAATTATTTAATTTTTGTCTTCGTACTTTAATTAGGAATCATAAATAACAGAGGAAAATATTTCTTATTTTTTTACATTTCCCAATCGATCGAATTCATAAAAAAAAAATAATCAAAAGATCAGACATTGTGAATTAGAGATATGCATGTTTTTTCAGTATTCAGACCTATAAAATTTTGTAAAATAAATCAACTAAATAGGAATTAATAGAGTATGAACCAGAACATTTGAAATTCATCTTCTGATGATTAGAAAATCTTGATCGCTATGAACTTTGATAAGAAATATCAATCATTGGATAAGAAAAAAAAAACTATCATAAATATTGCGCAGATCATTGGTAAACAATATTTGATTTAATGATTTCTAGAAAAATGTTCATGTAGAAAAGTTATAAGCAATCCTCAAAAATTTTCATATTGTTTTTTTTGAAAACCTTAAAATTTTTTTTCAAATCTCCAAATTTCTGATTCACTCTTCAAAATTAATCGAATTCACAAATTCTTCCCAAAAATGGTATCTTGCAAAATTCATTCAAGTTATATTACAAACTTAATAAAATTATACTTACAAAGTTGTAAATCAAATTATTATAAAGCCAAAAATCTTTGTGAAATAATAATTGATCTTAATTTAGTTATAAATCCAATTTTTGCGAGTAAGTAAATCATTAACATCTTTAATTCATGTAATTATAAAGTATCAAAAAAAATTCATTATATGCAAGCTCTGCTTGTTTAATTCGTTCAATTTTTTGTGATTTCAAAATATATAAAAATTCTAGCGAATCCTGAAAAGTTTCTAAACACATAAGAGTTACATTTTAACAAACAACATTTTTAATGCTAAAAATTCAAAATAATTAAAAAATTTGGATTAAAAAAAATTAATTATCCAATTTTTTTCATTTCCAGATTAACGTGCATAAAGTTCCACACATTTAAAATTAAACGAAAGATGAAAAATGTCAAATATTTAACGAAAAAACTTTTTCTTGTCACTTTCAAGGATATTTCAGCTGAAACAACAAACTTTATGCTGAATGTCAAAATATTTGACTCAATCCTGTCCATGAGAAAAATTAAAAATTCATTCATTTTCTCTATTCCTTTCATTTTAAATGTTTGGAACTTCACCTACATCTAGATCCATAGAAATTTTAAAAAAAGTCGATGAAAAAAATCAGTCATTTTTAGCTAAAGGTACATATATTTTTTTCAGTGTTTGGACTTATAATTTCTTGTAAAATGAATCAAGAAAATAGGAAATATGATTTAGACCGTTCAAAATTAATTCTACAATGATTATAAAATTACGGTCTTTACATATTTGGATGAGATATTGCGATTATATATAAAAATATATTGAAAACTGCTTATATACTATTTTGCGAAAAAAAAAAAAAAAAAAAAAATTATTCTGTAATATTTATTCAATTTAAATAACAAAATTTTTAAAATCTATAAATTGACAGAACTTCTAAACCAAATTATTTTGAAGAAAAGAAAAAAAAAGGTAAAAATTACTTTTTCGGTGTTTGTAAAGTCTTGATAATGGACTCCAACTTCAAGTCAAGATTATCATCTTCGATGCACTTTCGCTTTCGGCTGTTAAAAAATGCGTTGACAGCTGTTCTTGACGCGGAAATCATCGTGTTTAAGGAATTACCCATTGTTTCTAATTCTATTTATTAGCACCGTATTATATCTACATTTTACCCATGACCGGCGCGATTTCAAACGACCGCGAATATTTTTAATATTCGCATTGTTTTTTCGGACACGAAAAAAAAAAGGAAAGCGAAAGCGAAAGAAAATTCTTCGTTGTTTACGTTTGTGTATTTGCGTTGTGTATATATATATATATATATACACATATATATACCTCCGTAGTCACTTGTTTTATATTTTGTGACCGGTGGTTGTGATCACAATATTCACAAAATCACAATACGAACAATCAGTGCTGCCACCTCGAGGAGTTTTAACTTTGAAATCTTCATTTGGTTGCATTTCGTATACCTAATGTAAAATTCGCTGAAAATGTTATATTTGCAAGTGTTTTACGTATATGAAAAAGATACATAATATATAATTACGTAAATAATGACCGGGTAAAATTAAAAAATCAATTTAGATCCACATTTTTTATGCAAATTTTATTAGACATCTTACGTAACTCTTACTTGGAATTTGAATTATACATTTTCATTTACATCTATATTTCAAAATTTTCAAGTTTTATTAAAAATTTCTTGAATCTGATTGGATTCTCAATTTAATTTTGATTTGATTTGAATGTATTGTTTTGCATTTTATTATTATTTATATTCATCAAACGTATTCATATTTATTGAATATGAAATTTTAATGTTTGTGTTACATAATAAAAAAAACTCGACAGCGGCCAACACAGTGTCAGCCTACCTATGGTGAGGTATTAGAAGTTTCACTTTTCTGAAGTAAGAGTAAATAAATGAAGAATGATATCTATGGCGAGGAATAAGAAATAAGAAGTTTCACTTCATATCTATGGTGAGAATCATATGTATGGAGAAGCATAAGAAACTTCACTCTATATCAACGGCGGGACAAAAGAAGTTTCACTTCATATCTATGGCGAGAATTATATCTATGGAGAATCATAAGAAACTTCACTCTATATCAACGGCGGGACAAAAGAAGTTTCACTTCATATCTATGGCGAGACATAAAAAGCTTTACTTCATATCTATGGTAAGACATAAGACGTTTCACTTTTTTGAAGTAAAGGTGAATAAATGAAGTATGATTTATATGACAAGACATAAGAAGTGTCACTTTATATCAATGGTGAGCCATAAGAAATTTTACTTTTCTGGAGTTAAAGTAAATGGATGAAGTATGATATCTACGGCGAGACATTAGAAATTTTGGTTTCTATAAGGAGTTTCACTTTTCTGAAGTAAAAGGAAATGAATTAAGCATATCTATTGTTAGGCATGAAAAGTATTACTTCGTATCTATAGTTAGACATAAGAAGTTTCACATTATATTTATGGTGAATCATAAGAAGTTTGACTTTTCTGAATAAAAGTAAATGAATGAAATATGGCTATGGTGAGACATAAAAAGTTTTACTCTATATCTATGGTGTGACATAAGAAGTTTAATTTTATATTTATTGTGAAAAATGAGAGGTTTGACTTTTTTGAAGTAAAAGTAAATGAATGAAGTATGATACGTATGTTGAGGCATAAGAGGTTTCACTTTTCTAAAGTAAAAGTAAATGACTGATAGTAGTATGATATGAAGAAGTTTCACTTTATATCTATTGTAAGACATATGAAGTTTCACTTTATATCTACATATGTTGAGACATAAGAAGTTTCACTTTATAAATTAAAAGTAAATGAATGAAGTATGATATCTGTAGTGAAACATAAGAAGTTGCATTTCATAATGGATCATTAGAAGTTTCACTTTATAGAAGGTTATATTTATTGCGAAAAAAGTATTTCTTATGGTCGACAATCGAGTAAAACTTTTAAGATAATATATAAAAATTCCTTGAAAAAATTACAGCAGTTAATAACATAGTTATCAAAATCATATATTATGTTGATATTGACTTCATATTGCATAAACTTTTGAAAATATTATACACTTTGTTATAAATGGAAAACAATGTATTTACTAAGAGAAATAGTTGAAATGAAAATTCGTCGAAATATATACAAAATTAAAATCTTAAAAAAAAAAAAAATAGGGTTGGCACGCGTAGCCTCCCTGGTAAAATTTTAATTGTAATTTTTATTTATATCTATTTTTCGTTTTCAATTATAATGCAAATTTTATGTCAATTTCAATTTCTTTAAATAATTTCTATTCCAATTGTAATTTACATTTAAAAATTTACTTTCTATTTCAATTCATGCCTTATTACACTAAGTAGAAAGTCCCAAAATTTAAATTACTTCTACAAAGTACGTAAAATTTCAAATTCTTACGAAAAAAAAACCATCACCATTCAATAACCTAGAGTAAAAAATGCGCTTAATGTTTTTCGTTCAAATCGTTTTTTATCCAAAATTTTACAGATTGAAACTTATTCGATACAAAGTAGTACAAAGATTTGTAAAAAATAACGTTCATTGAAACAAAAATACGAATATCAACACCTAACCATTTGTACAATCGTTGAGATATCAAAATATTCAAAAACGTAAAAATTCGAATTTATCTAAAGAACACAAAAATTCACGTACTTCCTACGAGTTCGAACCACTGTCGCAAAGCATCGCTCAGAACATTAGGAAGAGCGTTTCTGTCCCTGAGAACAATGTAAAATGGGAATGGAAAATTGTCTAGATAAGGTTCTAGAATCATACTCGGTTGCTGCTGAGGATTGTAAATCACTCGTTTTTTATCGAAGACCGATTCCTGCAAAAGACATCGAAAAAAAAAAATAATAATAATAATAAAATACAGCAAACAAAAAAAAAGAATACATAGATGAAAAAAAACCATGACTGTACTTACCCCTTTCTTTTGACTGTCCACAATGATGAAGACAATGAAGATTCCCATTAATTTTGCCCTGCGTACTTCTGGAACAACCTTCTCGAAGCTTTCGGATAATTGGCCATCGGAAAGAATGACCAATAATTTCGCGTTTTCGGAAGCACCAGCGTGATGTTCAAACATTTGAGTAGCGTGTCCCAACATTTTGACAATGTTTGTTCTAGTTTGTTGGAATTTCATCTCACGTATCAATCTGAGAAATGAGAGTAAAAGTTGATTTTGTGTTTCTGAAGTCAGTGAAATCAAAAAGTTCGAAAATTTTTGTAAATTTAAAATGCGGGAATTCTGACGAACTAGAGAGTTCCAAAGATCATCCTTTTTAAAAATAAATCCACACTGCTCACGTAAATTCAAATATTTCATAATTAAAAATTCGTTTACTCACCGAGCGCCACTCTGATCCGTGAACGCCTCCCCGAGCCTATGCTGCACCTTCACATCTTCCCCAAAGCTTATCACCGAAAGCTCCCCAGCCTCTAAATACATCAACGCTTTCCCGATCAAAGCCAAAGACTCTATAGCTAGCTCTCCCGAATCATTACTCGCCATACTGCTCGAATCATCGATTGACACAACGATCTGATAATTTCTCTTAGAGGGCTTCGTCCTCCTCAACCAAATCTTATCTTTACGAAACTGGCTCGCGATATAAGCAATGATTTTCCTCATGTTCAACCTCTTTCCCGTCTTATAATCACCCTTCAACCTGGAAGCCTGCGTCGGCTCCAAAATCAACCTCAACTTCTCCGACAAATCCCTAGCCGAAGCGTCCACCATCGTACTCACGCGATTCCACGTCCCAGAACTTTCTCCCATGATTTCATCCACCTCCTTACTCCTCCAGTCCCTCAAAATTTCAGCAATTTCCCTCCTCCTCTCCTCGATTTCCCTCGCCGTCAAAGGAACGAAATTATCCGTATTTTCCTGGATTTTCGTGAAAAACGCCGAATCCTCTCCCCGATCAGCACCCATCGTTAGCACCTTTTCACCCTCGATGTTCAGCTGTACACCTTCTTCCTCTTCTTCCTGATCCTCATTTTCCCGAGAAGTTTCCACGTTTTTCCCGCTGGGTTTTCCCTTGCTTTCCTCTAGCTTCTCCGGTGCCAGATCTTCCGGGCTTTCCATCATTTCCTCGTCTTCTGAACTTTCATCGACTTCCATTTTTTCCGCTTCCTCTTCTTGCTTGTCCTCTAGAGATTGTTGCTTCTTCACCTGATTTTCCGTAGCTGCGTCGATCGCCTGCTGATCGCTTTTTTCCGGCTGTTTTACGTGTTGGTACAAATCGGATTCTTTGTCTTCTTCCTCGGCAGCTCCTTCTTCGTTTTCTTCTTCATTTTTGTCCTGCCCTAAAATGGCAGTTTTCAACTTTTTCTTCTTCTGGTCCAATTTCTCTACCAGACTTCTGTCCTCATCGCTGCTTCCTAGATTCTTCCTTTTCTGTTTCTTCGCTTCTTCGCTCGTTTGCGGGGCCGGGACTTTGAACTCTTCAGCACTTCCGGAATGGCCCGTTTCCTGTTGGTCGCACTCAGCCTGTCCCGTTCCTTTGTCCGACCCATCGTTGTTCATTTCCATCGAACTTTCTTCGGTTTTCGGATTTTCACCTTGTCCATCAACATTGTCTTTCGAGTTCTCCTCCAAAGTTTGTCTGTCTGTCGTTTCCAGTTCTTTACTCTTGTTATCTACGTTGCCTTGGTCATCTTCACCAGTCTTCGCTTCTTCGCTCTCTTCATCCATTTTTTGCCCAGATTCCGCGTTTTCATTTGATTCCTCAGGCTTCTCATCAGTCTGATTCTCTTTGTTCATTTCCTTTTCTGTGTCCTCTTCCTCGTCGTCTTCGCTGTCACTTCCGCCTTCAACTTCTTTATCTTCTTCCTCACCCTCTTTACCTTCATCTTCTTTAACCTCTTTGTCCATCGTCAAATCTTCTTTCATCTGATCGATATCAAACGGATTTTCTTCATTTTCGTTGCTTTCCTCTTTCTCCTCTCCTTCGTCTAACTGCATGTCTTCAGGAAGATCCAAAGGTTCAATCTCTGGTTCCTTCTGCTGTTTTCCATGGTAAGGGTCCACATGGTCTTCATCGATTTCCGGTTCCTTCATCTCATTGATCTCTTTGTTCATCTCCTGTTTCTCGTCCTTCGACTTGTCGTCTTGCGCCTCTTTATTGTCATCTTCAGTTTTTGCGTCCAATTCTTTGGGTCCAGTCTGTTCTCCACTTCCAATGTCTTCTTCGTTGTCTTTCGTTTCGCCTTCTCCCTCGTCTTCCTCATCTCCCCAGAGTTGTTCGTCCAATTTGTCCGCGTCTTCGCCAACCTCATCCATTTGCTTTTCTGCATCTTCATTTTCGTCTTCACTGCCATCATTTTCTTCGTCACTTCCTGGTTTTTCTACGTCTTGCAAATCGCCTTCGAAGTCTTCAGACATTTCTATGCCGTTTTCCTCTTCGGGGAGATTGTCTTTTTTCTTTTCCTCTTCCTTTTCTTGTCCCCCAACTTTGGTGTCGTCTAGTTGGTCTTCACTTTCGATCCTGTCAGACACGTCTTTTTCCCCTTCTCCTTCTGCTAATCCCATTCCAGATTGTCCGGAACTTTCGCCTTCTCCGTCTCCTTCTTCCATGTCCATATCTTTGGGAATGCAGAATCCGTTCTTTGCAATGTCCAGGAAAACTCGAAGCTGGAGGTACAAGATTTTGCAGGTCATCCGGAGCGAAGACAATTTTTCCGTGAGTAAATATTGGGACAAGAAAATGTATTGCTGGAAAAGGTCCGAGTGTTTTTCCAGGGATCTTTTTGAAAGTTCATTTCGGGTTTTGGAAACTTCTAAAAATTTCTGGAATTTGGTGCCAAATTTTTCCAGTTTCAAAGAGCTCAAATCAACGTTGAGAGATTTCTGCAGTTTTTCGGTTAATTGATTTTCTTCCAAATCTTCCGGTTTCTCTTTCTGAGAAATGGTCTGAATGGCGAGTTTGCAATGATCGAGCAATTTTTCGAATTCGTCACTTTTTTCCAAAACTTCTTCAGCCGATTGCACAGGCTGGTAATTTTCCAAAGATTGAGAGATTTTGCTTTCCAGGAAAATAATTGATTCGTAAATTGGGTGTTCGATCGAGAAATGTTGCCCGATTTCTGTGGACTTCTCTTGAACTTGTTCGAAAATTTCTTTGATTTTGCTCAACTTGTTGGCCTGATTTTTCGTCACGAAACCATCTGCCAATGAAAAATCAATTCCAGAAAGTTTGTTCAAACAAAAATCAAAGAGCGAATGAATTTTGTAGAAAGTTTCTCCACTCTTCTTGGCATTTTCCAAAGGAATCTTTTCTTTTCTCAGTATGAAATTTTCCTCCGATTCGGGACACGATTCCAGGTAAATTTTCAATTGCTCGAAAATCGTTTTCACTAAAATCGCCGATCCATTGAAACTCTTCAGATTTTCATTATACTTTTCCACCTCGAAAGATTCGATTCCCTCAAAATTTGCCAATTTTTCACGGAGGGGTATGAAAATTTCCCAGTTTCCGTGGAAAACGCGTTTTTCTTCGTGCGCTATGAGCAGCAAATGCGTGGAAAATCCTTTCATCCTCTTCACATCCGAAGACGACAATCCAACGTGCGAAGAAAAAGTCTCACGTTCAAGACATTTCAGCATATTGAAAGATCCATAGTAATATTCCTCCAGATTCTTCCATTTTTCCATGATCATTTCATCTCTGCAATCCGCGTCGAAAATTTTCAAAGAAACAATCGGATTCAATGGCGACGAGTTCAAATCAAAAACTTTTTCTTTCTCATTGTGCATGGTCAAAATTCCTCGTTCGTATTTGGCTCCCAATCCCTTCAAGCTTTTGAAATAATCTGCCATCAGCGTTTTTTTCCGCACCAGTGCACTTTTGACTTTCGATTTTTGTTCTGCCTTCGAAAGATTTGGATCGATTTCCACGTTTTTCAATTCCGACGTTCTCTGCAAATATTCTTGAATCATATCGTCCAAATTTTCGTTGATCTCCGGGTAGCAGGAATTTTCCACTATTTTTTCGCAAAGATTTCTCGCAGTGATGCACCATTTGGATTTTCCAGAATTTTGTGGTATAAGGAACATCGTCAAGTCAGCCATTTTCCGGATTTTTTCAGAACATTCAACGGTTTTCGAGGGTTTTGGGACGAAGCAAGAAAACGCGGATTCTTTCAGAGCGATTTCGAAATTCTTGACGTGTTTGTGCAGAGTTTTATGTGTCTCGTAAACTCTTTTCTTCACTGCTTCATACTTGGTGTCCTTTTTCTGGAAACCCACGATTTTCACCAAATCCTTCAGAGACTTTTCTATAGGTTTCGCCACATCTTTGAT
The DNA here is from genome assembly GCA_028476575.1 of Platygaster robiniae. NCBI lineage: Eukaryota > Metazoa > Arthropoda > Insecta > Hymenoptera > Platygastridae > Platygaster > Platygaster robiniae. Next base: position 26,265,454 of record CM052025.1, on the reverse strand, counting down.
TTTCGTTTCGACATCTTCTGCAAACTGCGAGTAATACCGATAAAGATTGTACGTAAAAGCGACGAGTTTCTGGTGTTTTTCAGAACTTCCCTCGACGAATTGCAGATGCGAATGGAAAACGAAAAGCAAATCGAGCCTTGGCTTGAACTCCACCAAAGAAGTTTCACAAATGAATTTTTCCAAACTTTTTTCGATGTTTTCTTCGTTTCCCAGCTCGTGGTTTTGGAACAAATCATACAAAAAGAACCACCATTTCGACGCCCTTGATGTGAGTTTTTCACGCGAGTTTTCCAAGTAAGTTTTCCATAGAGAAACTTGAAATTCTCTCCATTCGAGGATTTTGATCGTCAACTTTTCCTTGAGGTCCAAAGTACTGACTTTCTTGCATGCCATGACCTCCCATTCGTTCATTTTGTCCAGAAGCAGTTCCAAACCAGTCAAAAATCGGGACATTGGCGACTTGGCGGAAAATTGTAAGATTCTGTCTGTGACAATTTGAATGGCTGTCAACATTGGATGTTCTTCAATTTCCAAAGCAACCAAAATTTCTGCGACTCTCTTCTGAATTTCCATCAAAATTTCCAAACAGGACGAAATTTTTTCGACGTTGATGTCCCGATAAAAATCATAAACTTTCCCTGGATTTCGATTTTCTCCTTTGTTGAATTTCAGAGACGTTTGGGTAAGAACGTTTAGACTTGGCAATAATTCGAGAACAAATTTGGGATCGGGGGTCAAATGGGAATTTTCCAATATGGCGCTGCAGGTTTCGTAGCGTTGCATAAGAGGATCCAAAAAGTTAGGATTTTCGGGGGGCGACGTTTTGAGCCAAAGTGAAGAGGTGAACGAAGTGACGATTTTTGAGTGGATTTTCGCAATTTCTTCGGTTTCAGTTTCGGTGATAATGAGGGGTTCTAGTTTTTCTTCCTCTTTTTTTGTGGTGTTGGGAGTGGATTGTAACTGGAACAAAAAAAAGGAAAACTGTGGTTAGTACATGATGCAGAAGGGTAATATTATATAAAATTATCCAGGTAATTCAGAGTGGGTCTTTTTTTTAAACCATTTTCATCAAAATCGATGAGACATGTATTTTTTCTTTTTACTTGAATTTTCAGTTGTTTCATCGTAATTTTAGAAAATGTTGGCAAAAAACATGATTTTCTTCAATTGCCCCCTGTTAATTTTTCTTTATATTTTAATAACTAAGCTGAAATTGGTCCAATCGTTAAAATATTTTTTTAATAATTACATGACTTCAATTTTTGAAAAAATTTTTTTCGCAATCATTATTTTCATAATCGAATCGTAAAAATTTTTAACTTAAATGTACGATTTTGTATCAGTTTTTTTCTCTGCCATTTTTTTAGCAATATTTTTGTTAAATCAGCAACATTTAATATTAATATATTGTTTATTTATATATTTATATATATTGTTTATTTTCAATTGATTGTTTAAATTCATCAGTAAGAATTAATTCCGAAGAAACAAAATTTGAGAGCTCAATGGAAATTAGAAATTTTTTCTGTCATTGTATAAAAAAATAAAAAATGTTAAACCGAAAAATTTCGATTTTAGACCAATTTTTTCTCAATTTTTTTTAATAGCAAGCTAGTCAAATAAATAACATTCAGTATTAATCTCTATTGAAAAAAATTTGTTGTTCTAGAACTACAATTTTTCTAATAAAATTGTAATTTTTGCAGTTATTTTTGAGCTTTATTTTCTTGCAACTCTATAATTTCACCACAAATGGTTCAATCATACAAATTATGGTTCAAGTTCATAAGTAAGGATTTAATTTCGAAGTTAGAATTTCATAGTTTGAAAATTTTTCAAAATTTCTTTAATCAACGTAAAAGAAAAATTGCAAATTTTTTATTTTGAATGTTGTCACATAACGTTAATTTTTCCACGATTTTTTTATGGATAATATTTTGTTTATTGTAAATATATACCAAAGAATTTCGGAAGTTATAAATCCAATTTCACTACATAATTCTTAATTTTTTTTCTGATAAACTTGGAATTATAATTTTTCAAGAATCTTATGCTGCTGATTATTCAAAAAGCGGAAAAAATTTTTTGTACATATATTTAAAAATATAATCGAAAATTCAAAAAAATTTCTAAAATACTACAATTGCAATGAACGAAAAAATTTAGCATACGAAAAAATAATTAAATAATTCACGCAGTATGATAGCTTTAGAGTCGACAAATTTTTTTATTTTTTTTTTTTGTTTAAACTTAATCAAAGAAATTTCGAAAATATTTTGAGTTCAAATAATTTTTGTCTTACTGATGAGCTAGAACAAAAACTTTTGTGATTGAACCATTTTTAGTCAAATTATAGAATTTCAAGAAATTGAAGCCTGGTGATATTTAAAAAAAAGGCACTATGATTTCAAAAAATCGTAGTTCCAAAACAACAAAATTCAGCTGATAGAAATTAATACTGAATGTTATAAATTTTACTAACTTATCACAAAAATTAAGGAAAACAATTGATGCAATGTCAGAATTGGTAGCTTGGAGAATTTTTTGATTTTCTTTAAAAATAACGACTACAAGAAAATTTTTTCCAAAAAATGAAGTTATGAATGTTTTTCTGTTAGAATGAAACTTTACCTACAAAAAGAAAAAAATTTATAATAACCGGACAATTCTTAACCAAGTTATTCGACTTTGAAGAAAAACCAACAAAAGAAAATTAAGAAAAATCAATTTTTTAGTCGATATTTCAAAAATTCCTCATGACAAAACAACTGAAATTCGAGCGAAAAGAAAAAATACGTGTCTCATTGATAAAAAAAGATAAGCTTTAGGATAATTCATAAACTCAAAAAAAAAAAGAACTAACTTGAATCATCAGGACAATCTCAGATGAAATTCCTCATGAATAATGTGAAAAATTGAATTCCATCTTTGTTTTTAGGACAGTTAAACTTACCCAATTCCCTTGCTCTTCCTCCAAATCCTCGAAATCGTTATCCCTCGGGAACAGATTTTCCAGCTCCATCGCCAAAATTTCGTCGTCCGTCTTCACCACCGCCTTATTCCTGTACAAGCTATTTTTTTCCGCCTCCCTCTCCTCAATCATCTTCTTCTCCACCGTCCAAATCATCACTGCTTGAGCCAACAAGCAGTTCAACTTTTCCCAAACCTCCTTCGAAAATTTTCCACTCAAAGAAACAAAATTCTGCAATTCCTTCAATCCAGCCAAAGTAACTCGAAACTGCTCCCTCAGCGAATTTTCCGAACCATCCCCCAAACTCTTGCACAGAATTTTCCTCGAATCGCTCGAAGTGCACAAATCAACCAAATTCAACAAATTTTCCTGCTCCTCTCCAACCGTGGGGAATCTCAAAAAGTTCTTCATCATTTTCCTCAAATTTTTCTCCTCAGTTCCAGAATTCGTCAAATTTCTCTCCGCATTTACGATCAGCAAATCGAATCCATGAATCATTTCCGTCAAAGCCACGAAAATTGGTAAAACGAAGTCAGGAAAACCCGAGGAAAATTTGTTTTCCAACGTATCCACGAAATTCGACGTCGATCTTATCCAGTTTCGAGCGGATTGTAAATCTTCCAAATTCTTGATCTTCATTTCCCACAAAGGCTTTCCGTATTTTTTCAAATTTTCGTAGTTTCCCCATGTCGAGGAAAATTTCTCCAATTCTTTCCTCAAAGCTATAAAACTGCAATTTTCTTCCTTTGGCCTCGCAGCTTTGAAATTTTCAAGTTTTCCTCTCTCCGACATCATGAGTTCCAGATTTTCCTTCAATTTTCCAAGCCGGGAAACCTCCTTTTCCGAAATTCCAAGAACTTTGCAATTCGCGGAGAAAATTTGGATGGATTTTCGATGGTCAGAAATGTCTTCGTTGATGTATTTCAATCTTAATATGACTTTTTCGACTGGATCTATGAAACTGATTTTGGTGTAAAGATACAATTGTAAATATCCAAGTAGGAGCCAAGATTTTCCGATTGTCAATGCATTTGCTTCGGTTCCTTGCAGATTGTCATTAAGATGTTGGAGTTCTTTCAAAGGTTCCATAAATTGTTTTTGGGATTCGCCCGAAAAAAAGACACCGTTCAGTTTTTGTGTCATTATGGAAAAGAAAACTGTAATCAGGGTTCGTAAAGTTTGCAAATCGTTAGTTTCGGAATGGAATTCTTTCGAGTTCAGAGCGATGGTGTTTTTCCAAAGTAAATTGTTCATTGATTTCAGGAGTGTCATTTGAGTTTCGTAGTTGCGAAGTTGGAATGACGAAAAATTGATTGATGTCAAGTTGTGTTGTGGATCTCTGGTGATGAGGTAGTTCGTGATGAAACGCAGAAATTCGGTTTCATTGACAGGCTGAAACAAACAAAAAAATAAGTAAATATTGAGTGGTGAAAAAATTTCTACAGTTTTTGGATACTGGAAAAAGAATCAACTAAAAGATTTGAGGACACTAAAATTTGCAATACTCTTTTACTGAAATATTCAAAAAATGCTCGAATTCATAAAATATATCGGCATTATTATTTTGAAGAAAAGTATACAAGTTTTGTGAATTTTATTGAATTTGAATAACATCTATAAACCAACGTTGCTTTCCTTAAATAAAAATTTTATGAGAATTCTATGATTTGTCCAAGATATAATTCGTTTTATAATCACTAGGAACCAATTAATGTCCTATTTTATGTTATACAATTAATTTTTTTTAACCTCCATTTTGTACGTGCTAATCAAAATCCTAACAAAAATAAATACGACTTTTTCAACTGAGAATAAAATAATGAAAAAACATATCAACAATTAATTATAAACAAAGAAATTATCCAACGTACTTTCAATTATGTGTGATCGGAAATTTTTTTTGTATTTATTATTTATTTGAAACAATATATTGGTATTTAAAGACATCTAATATTAATTTCACAGGGAGAATTTCGCAAAAATTTCAAAAATTTCGAAGATGAATTATTACCGAGAAAAATTCATTGACAAAAAAGATGTCACAAACTTTTCTATCATTTAGACAATTTTTCAATATCCAAAAAATTTAAAGCAATAAATGAATAAAAATTATTTCCTTAAATACATAATTTTTCATTTTACATTCTAGCTTTCGACCATATATTTGTTTTTCAGTCCTCTTCAGGAATCATTTACTATTAATAATAAGGGTAAGAAAATTTTTCATTTTGTTCTTCTTATATCAAATTATTCAAAAATTGATATAAATCATGAAAGAAACTTTTTTTCACTTTTTATTTTACTATAAATCCAATACATATTTTTTTTTTTTTTTTTTTTTTTTTTTTTTTTTTTTTTTTTTTATTAATTTACTCATCTTTCTTTAACGAAAAATTATCATAAAATTATATTATAGAAGAAAGAGTAACTTATTGACAAAAATATTTTTCTTTTAACATTTTCGTCGACTTAAATAATTTGATATAATATAAACAAAAATTTTTTTTTATCCATATAAATGATCATAAATTATTTTTAAAGGAAAACAAAAAACAAGTATTATCGAAAACTTGAATAATAATAGTAGAAGATATTTTCAAAGGAGTTATTTATATCACCTGACTTTTTTGGATATTCACAAATTGGCTCAAAAAGCTCAAAAAGTTTATTAATAATTCATAAATATAAGCATCGTGGAAATGTTAAAGTATTAGGAAAATAATTCTCTTTTCGATAAATACTAATAATAATAATGCAAAAATTCTAAAAGATGAAATTTACAAGACTTTTAACAAAAATACATTTCGGATTATTATTAAAAATTATAATCTATCACTTTATTTATTAAAAGAGGTAGGAAAAAGTTGAATTTTTTTATTTACAAGGCTTTGTTGATAAAATAAATTGTAAATAGAGGTAAATAACATGAAAAATGTTCGAACAAAAAAAAAAAAAAAAACAACAACAATAAAACAAATTGATTTCTTCTGGTCATATTTTGTCAAATCATAGAATAGATACACGACATAAATTTAATTAAATGTAGAAATATTAGGTAGAGAAATAACTTAATTTAGAATAAATTAATTAGTCAACTCAATAGGCAAAGAGATACAAAAAATTTTGAAAAATGAAGCTTGTTTTTATCTTTCAGTGTGTAATTTGATGATGAATTTTTCCAATTACACATTTTTGCAAGTATCTTAAATAATATCTTTGTTTATCATTAATTTTTTGTTTTTTTGTTTTTTGTTAAGATTCTAACCTAATAAAAGTCGGATTATTAATTTACTTTTAGTGCCCATTCAACAATCTTCATTTATTTATAAAACATTAGAAGCCATCAAATAATCAACATTATTAAAAATTTATTTCTTTTTCCAGGATCGTCGAAAAACCAATGCATTAAAAAAAGACTACTTACATTTTGCGCATATTTCCCGAGTCGATAAAACATCTTCCAATTTTCAAAATTTCCTCCATTCTTCGTAACCACGTCCAAAAGCGCCGTGAGTTCAGTTGGGAAATTCGGAATTGCCACCGACTTTTCCAAAACGCCGAAATCCAAATCTCCGAAATCATCTTTCCTCTCAAAAACTCGATTTTCAACAGCTCTGGCAAAAATCAAAATCAAATACTCGTAAACTGGCCAAATTTCCTCGATTTTCTCTTCATTTTCCTCATTCATAACTTTCCTCCTTTCCAAAATCGACTTTTCCATTTTCTCCAGAACCTCCAAATCGATCGATTTCCCAGCATAAAAATCTTTCCAAAATGACGTCAGCATTGCCTTCGACTCCTCCAACTTTTTCTTGTCAAAAACAGAAACATCGTTACTCAATTTTTGCAACTTCGAGTGGGCTTCAATTGAATGATCCTCGGAAAATGGGGGAATGTTGAAAGTCAATTTCTTCACAGACTTCGACAATTTTCTAATCGGATTATTTATCGGCAATTTGGAATCAATTTTTTCTTTTACGATAAGCAACAAATTATCGATCTCTTCTATCGTTACTTCGGAAAATGCGTCTTTATTCGCAAAAATGAACTTTTCAAGGAATTTCAATAGCCACCTGTAATGAACTCTCAGGAGCAACGCGATTTTGTCCAAATTCACAATTTCGTTCAAAGATTTTTCCATTTTCAAGGATCCCAAATTTTCGAATCTTTCAAGGTGTCTCAAACTTCTTCGACACTTGGCGTAATTTTCTTCGCTAATCTCAAGTTCATTGTCATTCAAAATGTAATACAAAGCTCTTTTCGCAGTGGAAATCAAAAGCGAAAAATTCGCTATCAAAGGATCACCAGAATTCGAAATGGGATTCCTCGAGTGCTCCATCAAAGAATCCGTTCCAAAATCGGAATTGTCATTATCTACAAAAATAGTGCAAAAATACAGCAACAAAGCCAATCTGTGCCTGTTTCTTTCATTTTTCACAGTGTCCCAAGGAACGTTTTCTTTCTCCAAACCAAAAGTCGAAATTTCCCCCTCCAAAATGCAGCATTTTTTCTTGAGAACCTCCATTTGTTCTCCCAGCAACATCCTATTTTCCAGCCAGAATTTCCGCAACTTGACATCACCAGTCGAAGAAAATTCATAAAAATGCATCATCGCGTAAACCAACAAACTCTCAAAATCAAACTCCGAAAAATCTTGGCCAAAGAATTTCTCTCCCCGATTCGTACTCCAAAATTGAACAATCCATTTCAAGAAAAATCCTTGTTGCTCCAGAACCACGACCTTGGAATTCTTCTGAATGTCATTCAAACCGCAAGTGGCTGAATGATCGAAAAATCCCGGAAAATCTCCATTGACGTTATACTTTTCCAAAGCATTTTCCACGACCTCGTCGGCGATTCTCTTGACCTCCAAATCATTGACAAATTTGGACTTCAAATAGACATCATTGCAGGACGACAAAAACGCTTCTTTTCCAGAAAATCCTCGGGAAAGCAATTGACCAATCAGAAAAGCGCAATTGACCATCTGCGAAATATTCGGTTTTTCCACAAAAACAGATTCCGCGATTCCTCGATGAATTTCCAGAAGAGCATCTTGATGGCCAGATTTCTCAATCCCATTGCTCAACAAAATCGACTTCAGGTCAAGCTCATTTTCCTCACTGTTTTCCATGTAAATCTCCACACCTCGATTTCTCATGGCCCGAGAAATTTCCCCACACCTCGGATCCATCGTCAGGAAAAGTCTGAAATTTTCATGGGGTTTAACCGTAAAAACTTTCCCCTCCGAATCCACTCCTTTCTCTCCAACATCCAGGACCCCATTTGGTTCCAAAAGTCCATTCAATCGGTCCAAAACCGCTGGATTGCACAAATTCACTTGTTCGATCACAAGCCAATTTCCCTCTTGCAAACACTTCACCAAAAGACTATCCACCCACTCGAATTTTCCTCCAGCGTTCAAACATTTGTCCCTCTTCACCAAGGTCACCAATTTCACCAGTTTTTCCTCAACATCCCCCACCTCGAAACTCTTCTTCCCTTTGACTTTCCCAACGAACTCCGCCAACTTTTCCGCTCTGCGAAGGAAATTTTCCACGCTGTTTTCCCCGCAAACGAAGCCTGACCTCAGGTTTTCCCAATGACCCTGAAGCTCTTTCACGTAGGGAAAATTCAGTTTACCGACTTCATGTCGCAATTTTTCAACGACGACATTTTCCACGTGTCGGAAAATTTTCTCGAGATGTCGCCCGTAGTCGGTTTGCTCGAAACTGCCTAAAATTTCCGTGGTGTCCATCGCGGGGTTGACTGTCATCGAGTGCAATTTTCGACCTGAAAGTTGGGCCAGGGCGCGAATCGCGGAGCTTTTTCCGGACGAGGAATCACCCGTGATAATCGCGAGCCAGTTCATTTTCACGCAACGAGCGAGATTTCGCGAAACCGATTTTTGACCGCGCAAAAGGAGCAAATTATCGTCGTCGAGAATCGAAAGGTTCGAACGTTGCAAAGACGTGTCACCGATTTTAATTACGTTTTCCGTTATCATTATTGGGGGCTTTCGGGATGGGAGCTCATATTCGGGGAAAATTTCGTGGAAAATCGAAAGGATTTTCTCTTTGTCCGAAACGGTTCGCATTCGGTTGGTGTATATGAGCTCGACGAATTGGCCTGGATTTAGGTCCAGGGTGGGTTCTGTGTTTTCTGAAGAACTGTTGGAACAATTTTTTCCTTTTATTTTCCGGGGAATTCGAATTTAAATGATGAAAAAATTGCAGAACGTTTGTGAAATTTTTCTTTCAAAAGCGCCAAACAAATAACCAGCCTATTTTGTAATTTTCACCGTAGTTTTCTTACATGACTTTTATCACAATGTAATATGCAACGTTTGTTCACAAATTAGCTTGAGATTCATCAACATCAATAAAATGAAACTTTTGATACAATTAATTATTATTGAAGTAAAACTTCTTTAGGCAGCATTGTCACTTTTTGTAGAGAGTAATTTTGCGATTTTGTAATGTAAGACTGTGAGATGTAAGACTGTTATGTTTTCGTTTGAAGGGAGTAATTACACTGAGAAACAAACTTCCAGTTTTGACGGGAAGTCATTGATTAGTTCAATTCTGGAAAATTTCCGGTTATAGGCACGTGAACTTTCGAGTTTTGGAGGAAAAGAATCGTCAAAAAATTAGTATTTTCCTTTTCGATACCGATAAAATCCATACGAAACTGAAAAATTTCCGTTGAAAATTATGATTTCCGTTCGAACTGAAAATTTCCTTCTACTCCAACGGAAAACTTCCAGTTATTTTTTACTTACGTGCAGGGTATGACAATACAGATTATGATATAAGCATTATCTATCATATTCATTAACAGTGCATTTCAAATCACAAACTATCACAAAATTGTCACAAAATCGCAAAATATCACTAAATCACTAAATTTTAAAAAATCACAAAATGTAAAAAAATAAAAAAATATTATTAAATCCCAAAATCTCATGAATTCAATATCAAAAATTTTTTCACTACAATTTAGAGAACACAAAAAATAGTTCAATGTATGTAAATTCTGAAAGTTAAACAATATTTAGGATTCTTGATTTTACTGACTTAAAAATAACAATAATCCCGGCTTCAGAACAATTTTTTTAAACAAAATTTTACCCATGAATGTTTGGCTAAAATTACGTAGAAAATATGAATTTGAAAAATTTTATCAACCTAGTGAATTATAAATAAAAATTTGAATCTACGGAAATGCTAAAAATGTAAAAAAAATACTAGAAGTAATATATAATATAAGATAAAAATACTTAAAGACATATGTACAATATAAAAAATAATATACAGCAATATGCTATTTCTTTGATATATTTTATAATTGTTGATATTAAATTCTTTACTTATAATAAAAGAACTTCAATTATAAAAAAAGTATAAAAATAAAAGAACACTATGAAAGAACTATTTAATTTAAATTTTGAACCACTATCTCTAAGAATTAGATTTCTCGAGAAAAAATTCGAAAATATAGGAAATCTTTAAAACATGGAAAATCTACATAGGTATAACTTACCGAGAAATCTATAAAATTACATACTGAAAATCGATAGAAATTTGCTAGAGCACCGAATTCCAGAAACATGAAAATACTGAAAAATCCTTCAAAGTTTCAAAAATACTAAAAATATACAAGAAACACTACGTATTTTTTGATACTCAAAAACTATCTAGTCATTTTCTCGAAAATTTATTAATCTTGAAATCCTAGAGCATATAATTCTATAAATAGCTTGTATTACGTGTTTGGCGCTTTTTAACTATTTCATTTGACACTTTTGAAATGTTTTTTTTTTTGGCGTTTTTGATATCCAGCCAAAAATAATAATTGGACAATCAAAGCTGTTTTAGATATGATGGTATTCTCAATGTTTGTAATGATTTTTAGTAAAAATAATGTACCTGAAATTCCAAACGTTAAAAATTAAACGAAAATAAAAAAATATGTAAATTTTCTGATTTTTTATCATAATAGAAAGTGTGGCAAATATTTTTTGGGGAGCATCATGTTTGTTGTTACAAAACAAAAAAGTATTCAAAAGCAGCTAGAGAATTTTTTCTCCTATATTACCTTATAAATTTTTTTCGTTTAATTTTCAACTTCTGGAACTTCAGGAACATTAAAAATATGCAATTTTACTTGTGAATTTTTGTTCGCCTTAAAAATGGTGCATACAAGTTCAAGTATATAAAAACTCACCCAAACTGCATTTCTTCATTCTTCTCTTCGGCGCCCACAATCATGGCTTCGCACCATCTCACAATATCTCTCAAATTCATTTCCCAGGGAGATCCTTCAAATCCCCATAAGAATCCGGCTTCTGATGCCAATCTTCCATTGAAACTTGATTGAAAACAAAAGAAATCAACGATAATCAATTCACTCTATAGATTAAACAATAGTACAAAAAAATATTTAAATATATAATAATATAAAAATACATAATAATAATTAAACATTTAATGATAGTTCTTTTGATTTCATAATTTTCATAACTTACCTTATCATTTTTCTAATCAAATCCTCCGTAATCTCTGGAAATTGTGATTTGATGATAAACTCTAAATCCTCCTTGTCCAATTCGTCCACAAAAACTTGGGCAAATCTGTTCAAAAATGACTTGGGCAATCCTTTTCTTCCCCCTCCTTGTCTCAGTGGATTTTGGCATCCAAAAAACTTGGTGTTTCCATTAACATCAAAGGTCTCATTCAGCTCTGGAATATAGACTCGTTTTCGATGATCAAAGCACGCGTTGAGCCCTTCCAGAACCGACTGCGAGGCCAAGTTCAGCTCGTCCAGCAAAATCCAATGACCATTTTTCAGGGCCCTCAAAAAGGGTCCATCGCGCCATGAAAATTCGCCAGGTTTTCCATTTTCCACGGGAACATCGGACCCAAAAAGATCCGCCACATCGGTTTGGTCACTCAGATTGATTCTCAGGAGAGGGTGGCCGGAGACTTTGGCCAGGGCAGAAATCAAACTCGTTTTTCCAACACCAGGACTGCCTTCAAGGAGAATAGGTTTTTCCAGTTGGAGGGCTCGAAGGACCTTCATAGCATTCATCTGCGTGGTTTTGGCCTTGAAAGAAAATAAAAATAAATGAAGTAAAAAGAATACAGGGGCGTCGAAACGAAATTTTACATGGAGGGGCAAACTAGAATGTTAAAAGGGTCAATATATATTTATTTTAAAGCAACAATAAATATTTATTTCGACATCATAGTTTATTAGAAATTGATTTGCAAGCTGATTTTTTACTTCATTTAAATGTATCACTTTCCATATAAAATCACAATATCTCATTTCTCAAGTCTCTCAGTATTTATTTTTTCAGTATGTATTTTTATTATTATCTTGTATTTTAAATAATTTTTGACATTCAGGTTTCATCGATTTTCAGTATAGATTTTTTGGAAAATTATTTTTGCATACATTTAAGGTATTTCATACTCTGGCCACCTTTTTTAGGGTATTTCATGAAATGCTAGTATCTTCAAGATTTTTCTATTTAATACTATTTATAAAATTTTTAATATTATAGTTTCTTTTACACTTTTCTAGCATTTGCATAAATTGTCATATTGGTTTTCAAAAACCAATGATCTAGAATCAAAAAATTACCATCTGCTCAGAATTTTAAAGTTTCTCTAAAAAAAAAAGTATTTTCAAATTATACAGGCTTTTGATATATTTTCAGTACTCTTAGTATAAATCGTATTTTAAAAATTATTTTACAATTTGAACAATTTTCTTTTATTTTTAAAGATTTTGATGTATATATCTATTATTCTATGCTCTAAAATTCAAGTTTTTATAAATACTTAGTAATTTTACGGTTAGTTAAGAAAATGTCTACTTAATTTTTGAGTATTTTATTGATTTTCTGTATTTTCATTATTTTTTATATTTTTTAGTATTAATAATATTAATTAGAATTTTCTAAGTTCTTCATTTAGATATCTAGTCATTTCCATTAAGATTTCTAGAATTCGACACTCTAGAATTGAAAAACTTTAAAAAAACAATATCTTCATAGATTTCAAGTCTGTTTATAGATATTCTTCTACTTTTGAAGATTTTTATGTATATATCTATTATTCGATGCTTTATAAATTCAAGTTTTCATAAATCTTTACTTATTTTATGGTTAGTTCAGAAAATGAGTCTATATGGATTTTCAGTATTTTATTGATTTCTAGTATTTTCATAATTTTTTATATGTTTTTGTATTTTTAATATTAATTCGAATTTTTTGAGTTCTTCGTATAAATATCTAGTCATTTCCATTAACATTTCTAGAATTCGACACTCTAAAATTAAAAATTCTCCAAAAAACAGTATCTTCATAAATTTCAAGTCTCTTTGTAGATTTTCTTTCGTTTTCCAAGATTTTTTTTAGATATCTAAAATTCGATGCTCTATAATTCAAAGACTTTATAGATATTAAGTAATTTTAGTTCTTTGAGGAAATATTTACATGGTTTTTCATTACTTAATCGAAGTCTAGAATTTTCAGTATTTTTCATATTTTTAGTATTATTATAATTTAGTAGGATTTTCTAGGTTCTTTATAGATATATAGTTTTTTTTAGAAATTCCAACACAGCTTTCTAAAATTCAACACTTTAGAATCTAAAATTTACAAGATTTTGAGTATTTCAATAAATTTTTCAGGAAACAGGATCTTAATGAATTTCAAGCATTTCACAGATTTTTCAAACTTCTAGTTCATTTTGTATTTTTTCAATATTCATAAATTTTATCGAATTTTTCAGTATTTTGATAAATTTTCTATGTAGATTTTCGGAATCGAACGTTCAAGAATAAAAAGTTATATAGATATTTACTTATTTTAGTTTTTTAAGAAAATAGTATCTACCTGGATTTTATGCATTTTATTGTTTTCTAGTATATTTCACATTTTTTAGTATTATTGAAATTTAGCACTATTTTCTAGTTTTTTTTAAAATAAATATCCAGTATTTTTAAAATTCTAATCTAGATTTATAGAATTCGATACTGTAAAATTTAAAACTTTAGAAATTTTGAGCATTTCAATAAATTTTTTTTGAAACATCATCTCAATATGTAGATGCTTTGAAAATATTAGCTCATTTTGAATTTTTATTATTCATAAATTTTATTGAATTTTCAAGTATTTTGATGATTTTCTATCAAGATTTTCAGGATTGAATATTTTTGAATCAAAAGTTTTATAGATGTTTATTATTTCCATAATTTTCTGAGAAAATAATATGCATATGAAATTTCAATATTCAACAAATACCTATTATTTTTAGTCTTCTTCGTACTGTTCAACGTTTCATTAGATTTCGTATTATTTTGTAGTATCCTTCTAGATTCCTAATATTTGCATGGATTGCTATGCAAATTCTAAAAATGTATTACTCTAAACTACAAAGTTTCATACATTTTTAGCATTCAAAACAATTTTTCAGAACATAGTTTTTCTCAAATTTCTAATGTTCTGAAAAATTCTCATTACTCCAGTATTGTCCATATTTTTTGAATATTTAATATTTTCTTGATTTTATATTTAAATTAACATTCATTACCTTTAATTAAGACTACAATCCAATTAAATTTCATTTCCGTACATTTCATGTATTTATAATTTTTTTGTATATTTTGGTTGCAACGTCCCTGAACAAATTTATAATATCATCATCAACACACTAAAATATAAATATAATATGAAGCATAATACAAATACAACAATTAAAAAACTCTAAAATATTACATATAAATTACCTCGAAAGTGAAGCTTATGTTTTCGATCGGAGGATTTTCACCTCGATTTATGAAGAAAGGCGAGATTCCAAAAGTCGAGGGTGGATCTTCTGAGGGATCTTTGGTCGTGGGAATTTGGGAATTTGGCAAATCTTGAGTTTGAGATTCCAGGAATTTGGAAGCTTGGATTCGAAGATTTTGCAAATTTTTGGTGGTGCCCGCGCCAAAACCGTCGACGAAGGTCAAACAGGCGCCATGAAAATAGGACTCGCTGATGGTCAACCTAGAACAAATATTAAAATAAATTTTTAGTAAATTTTCTTCTTCTCTTTGAGTTTTACATAATATAACATATTAATATTGAAATATATAAATATATGAATAATGTATTTGTGTAAATATGTCTAAATCATATGTGCAAGTCTAATATAATATAAAAATAAGAGCGTATGTCTTAATTCATAGACCAACACTTTTTTTTTGGGGGGGGGGGGGAGGCGGGAGAGCAACCTACGTATTTAAACAAATTTCAACACAACTTTTTATAAACAAATAAAGTTAAAATACCAAGTATTACTGTTTTTCGAAATTGTCACAAAATACAATAAATCTACAAATCTACGAAATTTATGAAGATACAATTTTCTGGATTATCCATTCATTTACCAGAAATCTATAGAACTTTATATAATATTACATCTCATGCTACAAATTTATGTAGGAATTCATGTAAATATCAGGAAATCGTTTTAATTTAATAAAAATTTGAAACATATGAAAAATACTGAAATAACAATACTACATATAACTATATATAAAGAATCTATAAAATTTGGAAGTTTAGAATTTCAAATTCTAAAAATTGACATAGCAAGCTAAAAAAATGTTAAAAAATCTAGAAGAGCACTGGAAAATACTACGAAATTTTATAAATGCTGAAAAATATGAAAAAGGCAAAAAATAATGAAAATTCATAAAATATTGAGATTCTGTACACTAGATATAAATTTCTCAAAAATGTATGAAAATAATGAAAAACTTGGGAACTTAAAATCCTTGAGCATCCAATTATGAAAATCTACATAAGAATGAATGCAAATACTATAAAATTCATCATTAATGAAAAAATACAAAATACACTTAAAATTTTATAAATCTGTGGAATGCTTGATAAAGATACTGTTTCCTGAAAAATGTTCTAAAATACTCAAAATCTCTGAACTTTCAGATTCTAGAATGTCGAATTATAGAATTCTATAATTGAAATTTTCTAAAATAGTAGATATCTGTAAATAACTAGAAACAGAAAATACTTCAAATCCATGTTGATATTATTCCTTCAAATAACTATAATATTACTAAATATTTATAAAACCTTGAATCCTAAGGCATAGAAATCTAGGTATCTATATAAGAATCCATAAAAATACCAGAAAATCGTTCAAACTGTAAAAATACTGAAAAAATATGATAAATAATAAAATTACTGGAAATCTATGGAATAATAGTTATCTTTGAGAATGCTGTTTTCTCAAAAATTCTTCTAAACCCTGAAAATTTACTAAACTTTGAATTTTAGATCATTAACTTTTCAAAACCTATACGACAATCTACAAAAATCCTAGAAGTATATAAAAAATCTAGAATCTTCAAAATTTTATAAATTGCATTATATACAATTTTCTCAAATATCAATCTTCAGTATTTTAAATAATACATAAATATTTGAATACAAACATTTCAATAAAAATATTTTAATACTGAAATGAATATATTTTATTATTTAAATAAAAATATTTGAAATATGTGACTTGCAATAAGAAAAGGGACTTATGGTCAAAAATCAATGTCAACATTTTGATTTTTAAAAATAGTTTAAAAAATCAACTATCTAACGAGTCACTGTAATAATAAATGGCCGTGGAATAAATATTTAAACAAATACGAACAAGCTATTGCAAAAGGTGGAAAGAAAAAGGTTTCTTTTAATTTTCTCAAGATTCTCGTTTTATAAATATTACTGAATATTTATAAAAGCTTGAATCCCAAGTCATAGAATTCTCGACATCTATATAGAAATCCATAAAAATGCCAGAGAATCCTCCAAACTATAAAAATACTGGAAAAATATGACAAATACTAAAAGTACTGGAAATCTATGGAATAATAGTTATCTTTGAAAATGCTACTTCCTGAAAAATTTTTCCAAACACTGAAAATCTAAAAAACTTTAAATTTTAGGTCATTAAATTCTCAAAACCTATAGGACAAACTACAAAAAACTAGAAGTATATAAAAAATCTAGAATATCCTTCAAAATTTTATAAATTGTGTAAAATACAATCCATAACATTTTCTTAAATATCAATCTTCAGCATTTTGAATAATAAATAATAAATGAATATTGAGATGCGAATATTTCCATTAAAATACTTTAATGCAATATTTCAATATTCAAATGAAAATTCTCATATTTTATAGGACAATCTACAAAAAAAGCTGAAGTATATAAAAATTAAGGACATTTTTCGAAATTAAAAAAAATCTAATAAATACAATCTATAACGTTTTCCTAAATATCAATCTTTAGTATTTTAAATAATAAATAATATATAAGTATTTGAATGAAAATATTTTAACGAAATTATTTTATTGCAATATTTTAATACTCAAATAAAAATCCAAATAACTTATATGAAAACTCTCGAAAGATATATGACAATCTACAAAAACACCAGAAGTATGTATGTATATGAATTTTTTAAAAAATAAACATTTTGAGTAATAATCTTTCAAATAATAAAAGACGTCATAGTAGCTTAAGCTTTAAATAATTAATGTCTTTTTAGCCTGCGTATGAATTTGAAAACGTCATGTGAAAGAGCAGACAAATAGCTTCAAAATGGTATGTATATGAATTTTTAAAAAAATGAACATTTTGAGAAATAATCTTTTCAATAATAAAAGACGTCATAGTAGCTTTAGCTTCAAATAACTAACACTACCGTGCAAAAGTATAAGGACATGATCAATTTGTCGAGTTTGTGATTGTTTTTTACTGTGTTCAATAGAATTTTATCATGAATTCTTGTATATAAACTAGATAATAGACTATTTTGCTTAATTTTACATAAAATCGTGTTAATTTAGCTAATTATTATTCGTCCAAGTAATGCAATTTTTTTTTATCTAGATATAGTTAAAACGTCGTTCGACAGTGTAAAAGTGACTTTGAATAATTTCGCAACTAAAATAACTTTGTAATTTGTCGAAAAACTTTAGAAACATGGATGTAAGGGCATCAGCCACATTGATGTAAAAAACTTGATTCAAATTGTTATGATATTTTCAGTATTTTTCAATATTTGTTTAGATAATTTGCACTTATTTCACAGAAATCATAACAAAATAATCCATTTTTTTAGTTTATATACAAGAATCTACCATAAAATGCTGTTAAACACAATGAAAAACAATCACAGAAAAAAATCAATTATGTCCTAATACTTTTGCACGGTAGTGTATATAAAAAATGAAGGATATTCTTTAAAATTTTATAAATTGTATTAAATACATTTTTTAAAATATCAACCTTAAGTATTTTAAATAGTACATATGTGTTATATATATTTCAAATTACACATAAATATAATGAGCACAAAATTGTCCAAAAATGAAAAACAAGTTCAATTTCCTCCACTCACCTATTAGCTCTTTCCTTAGACGCCCCAACAGAATTGACGAAATCCACCCAATTCAAAACGTCTCTGATGCTCAAAACAAAGCTCGTCCCAATTTCCGACCTCTGAATCCACTCCAAAAACTCCATCATCTTCCTCGCAATTTCCCCCTTCAATTCCCCCTCCACATGCAAATTATGCTCCGCAATTTTCCTCAGTTCTTCCATTTTCCCCTGAAAATCACCGCACCAAATTTCCGTAAACCTGTTCCTCAACGCCGGAGAAAGCTCTTTCTTTCCATAATCTCCTCCAGGATTCATCGTCCCCACGAACCGAAATTCCTCGTTCGCTTCCACGACTTCATTTTTCTCGCTCTCCGTAAGCAAAAGCGTTCGCTCCGGCTCCAAAAGCGAATTCAATCTCTCCAAAACGCTATCATCAGCCAAAGATATTTCATCAGCCAAAAAAAGTCCCCCATTTTTCATGGCATTGATCAAAGGCCCGTTCACCCATTCAAAAAGTTTCTCTTTTTGCCCATCTCGACAAGGTCTCAAGTTCCCCAAAAAATCCGAGGACTCGGTGTGCATGTGACAATTGACGCTGTAAAAGCTCTGCCTCTTCAAGTCTGCAATCAGCTGACAAATCGTGGTTTTTCCACCTCCAGTTTCTCCCACCAAAAGCACTGGTTCCTGAAACTCCATGGCCTTCTGAACGAGAATGGCCATTCTTCGAGTCTGATTTGTCCAGACCAAATGGGAAAATTCAGGAACCTGGGTCCCCAAAAGTTTCTCCAAAATGGTTCTCGTCACTTGGGACGTTTTTTCATGCAAGGAAAACAAGTTTTCCGGTACGACAGGGTTCATTCTGAAGTTGGCGTTGATGGCTTTCAGGATTTCCTCGGATTCTTCGGATTTTCGGACCTTCCCTGAAAGCAGGAGGAACCCTTCTTCGGCCAAATGTTGCTCCCACAATTTTTCCTCGTTGTTGGATTTTCTGTAGCGTTCGCCCCAACGGAACAAGTCGCGGAGGGTTATGAAACCTTGTTTGCCAGCGAAGGTTTCGGTGGTTTTGCGTTTTCTTTGGAGTTCCTCCATGACGCGGATCATTTTCTTGCAGCTGGACTCGGGGAGAAGGCATTTTTTGTGGAGGATGAATTCCAGCTCGACGGAGGGTATGATGGTGAAATGGAGCTCGACGAAGCGATTTCGGAAAGCTTTGGAAAGCACTTTGCGACCGCCGTAAAGACCTGGAACAGCATTTTTCGATATTTTTATAAGGTGTTGAAATTCAGAGGCAGAGGCAGACAAAATTTTCGGAAGGGGTTTTTCAAAATAATATATTTATTGACTCTTCTAAAAATTCACTTTTGAAAATGGAAAGAAATCATAACGTAAGAAAATTTTCTCATTTCTGGGAAAATGCATACTATAGCAAATTTACCATAGTTAACAATAGAAATATTTTGGCATTGAGTAGCAAGTTAAGTCATACGATTTCATTTCAATCTTTGAAGATCTGAATACGTAAATACTACTTTTGAATTTTTCAAATTTGGAATTTTTAAAATTATATATCTTTTAGGATCCAGAGTCAGCTATTTTTCATGTTGTATTTAATGTAATGCAATTTGTTGTTCGTGATTTTCAAGTTGCTGAGGTTAAGATTTTTTTTTTGATACGTTTGGTATTTTTCATCATTCTTTGGTATTTATTCAACTTGAAGGAT
The DNA here is from genome assembly GCA_028476575.1 of Platygaster robiniae. Lineage (NCBI taxonomy): Eukaryota > Metazoa > Arthropoda > Insecta > Hymenoptera > Platygastridae > Platygaster > Platygaster robiniae. The sequence continues at coordinate 26,245,300 of CM052025.1, read as the reverse complement.
TTTTCATTACTATTATGTATTTTTATACAACTTACTAGAATTTGGCTCTCTAGGAATCAAAGGTATGAAATTTTTTTATATTTTTATAGATTTTTGAGGAAATAATGTATATACAGATTCAAAGTATTTCATAAATTTTTATAATATTCTTATTGTATGTTAGTTATAAAATTTTGTAATATCTTCTGGTATTTTTATAGATTTCTAATATTCCTATATTTTTAGAATTTGATGCTGTATTATTGAAACTCTCAACGGTTTTGAGTATTGAAAGTACATATCTGTTACATATATTTTCAGTACTTTTTTTCGTATTTCTACAAATAAAAGAACTTTTTGGAATTTTTTCGGTTTCCTATTAAAGATTTTTAGAATCATCTTCTTTTGAATGTAAAGCTCTGTAATTTTGTTAGAAAATTATAATCTGCGTAGTTTTTGAGTATTTTTAACATTTTTTTAGTATTCATAAAACTTTTAAGGATTTTTTAGGATTTTTATGTTTCGATCATTATTGTAGATTGCTATATATGTTTCCAAAATTCGAAGCTCTAGAATTTTAATTTCAATAATTTTTTAGTAACTTTATAGATGCCTGGAAAAATAGCATCCATGTAGACTTTTCATGTTTTATAGATTTCTTATATTTATAGGTATTTCTGTATAGATTAGCAGAATCATATGGAATTATATGCTTTAGGATCTACGGTTTTATAAATTCTTGAGAAAATTATATATAACATAGTTTTCGAGAATTAAAAGATTTCTATTACTTCTCCTTTTTTTTTTCTTTTTTTTTTGTATTCATGAAACTTCGAAGAATTTTTTGTATTTTTATAGATTTCCAGTATTTTTGTAGATAGCTATACATATTTTTTCATTTATGCTCTAGAATTAAAATTTCAATCGATTTCCAGTAATTTTATAAGTTTCTTGGAAAATTCTACATAGATTATTCATGTTTTATAGATTTATTGTATTATCGTATTTTTTTAGTATTTATACAATCGACAGAATTGTCTGGTATTTTTATGATTTTCTATAAGTATTTCTAGAATTATATGTATGCTTTAGGATTAAATGTTTTGTAAATTTTTGAGAAAATATGCCTACATAATTTTTGAGTATTAAGAAATTTGGAGTATTTTTTGCATTTTTTTAGTATTTATGAAATTTTCAAGGATTTATTTGTAACTTTTTTCAGGATTTTTAGTATTTTTATACATTGCAGTATAAATTTCTAAAATTCGATGTCCTAGAGTTAAAAATTCAATCGATTTTGAATAATTATATAGATTCATGTGGAAATTAATGAACTTTTCGTGTTTTTTAGATTTTTTACATTTTCATAATTTTTGAGTATTAATACGATTTAGTAGCGATTTTTAGAATTTTGATATATGTTTACTATTCTATTGACTGCTTAATATAAAAGTTGTTTACAATTTTATGATCTTAAATTCGAAACTTTGTAGATATTAGATATTTTTTCAGATTATTCATAAAACATTGCTTTTATAGAATTCTATTTCTTTTAGTATGTACTTCTTTAGAGTTTGCATGATTTGAAATATGTATATTTTTTCTTCTTCTCTATGTATATTCCTAGAATTCAATGCTCTAGGGTTTAAGGTTTTTTGAAAAATTTTCAGCATTTTCATACATTGTAATTTTTCCCTGTAATTCACTGGGTTGAAACAATTTTTCAAATTTTTATTTTGTACGTTATCCTGGCTAAACATTTATGATTAGAACTTTTTTTGACAAAAAACTTTACTGAAGTCAAAATGATTGTTATTTTTAATTTAGTAAATTTGAGAATTCTGAATATTATTCAACTTTGTCAACTTACATAAAACTATTTGTCGTGTCTTCTAGATTTTAGTAGCTTCATTTTGCAAATTTTAACTTATTTTATATTATATATAATAATATTGTCGTGAATTACCTTTTTTTCCATTTACTATCATAACTGTTTTTAATTTTTACATAAAATAATAATTAATTTTATTCGAATTTCGAGAGAGGCTTGAACCCCTATGCACCTGCACAGAAAAAAATTATTCTATAGAACACATATTGAAACAGGTACTGTTCGAAAATTTGTGTATAATTATGTACAATTCTGGTCCTTGATATTTAAAATTTCAAATTCTCAACATTTTCACTGACCTGGTGGATTTTGAGTAGCAAAAAGTTTGAAGTTGCGATGGGATTTGACCAGTTTCTGGGTTTCTGGAATGAAGAGTTCACCATTGTCGTCGAGAACACGATTTAGAGCTTCCAGGACGTCGCTTGGGGCAAGATTCAGTTCATCCAAAATGATCCAGTGCCTGGAAAAAAAAAATTTTATTTTGATGTAAATTAGCTGGTATTTTTTATTTTCAAATTGTTTGTTCCGAAAAATTGAAATTAAGAAGTTTAGATTCAAATTAGTACAGTCAAGTAAGTCAAATTATTTTACTATATAAATTGAAAAAAACTCCTTGAGATTTTTCAATCTCATAAAACGAAAATCTTTGCTCGTATTTGCTCACCCTTTTCGCATTGCCTCCACCAAAACTCCCTCTTTGAAAACGAGTTTTCCAGTGTCATCAGCCACGTAACTCCCCACGTATTCTTGCAAATCCGTGTGTTCGTGGTTGTTGATTCGAACGCAAATATGACCTGACGCTTTGGCCAAATACGTGATCAAGCTGGTTTTTCCTACTGAAGTATCTCCTTGAATCAGCACTGGCATATTTTTCCCAAGCGACACGATTCTCGCCAAAATTTTCAAATTTTTCTTCACCGATTGCGTGATAATGTAATCTTCCGGTGTCTTTGGCTCCACAGTTCCTTTTTCAATCCAGTAACCTTGAAAATTTTGGAAAAATTTTTACTCAATCTTTCATTTATTACTGTTGGGATAATTTATAGATTTTTTTTGATTTTACAAGTTTTACCTAGTTTCCCTGCTGAAAATTTCCTATCGATGAATCTAATTAGACTTTAATACAATCAGATTTCCAAATAGAAAAATAATTCGATTTTGAAATGGAAAACTAATTTTTTTTATGACTTCTTAAGTTTCCTCTAACTGGAAATCCAATAAATTTTCCAACTGGATTTCTAACTGGAAATTCAATTGATATGCCAATCGAAAAACCAATGGACAAATAATTATTTTTCCAATTAGTTTTCCAATTGAAAAATCAATCGTAAAACCAACTGCAATTTTTCAGCAGGGATGGAAAAATTTTCTTGTCCAGTTTTCGGTAAACCAACAAAACCTTTGGATAAAAATGATTTGATTTGAAATCTCAAATATCTAGAGTTCATATGTTCAAGAAACTGGAGTAAGAAAAACATAAAATGTCAATTCGTTAAAAATTTACTCTTATTTTTGAATTAAATTTACACATCTTTTGAGATTAATCCTACAAAATTTTTGATTGTGCATTTCAAAAATATTATAATTCTAGATATTTTAAAAAGCAATGCATAAAATGGACAAAAATATGTAATTATTAGAATGCCGAAATTTTTTACACGTTTCCAATCATTTTAAAGAATTTTATACAAATTCTCAATGCTTCGAAAAAAAAGCTTTAAATAAACTGAAATGTGAAATAAATTTATTCAGGACCTCAAATATATATTCAAACATTAAAGCATTTTTGTGCTAAGATTCTTAATATTTTTCGTACTTAATACAATTTATAAAAATTCTAAGGGTATTCTCGTTTTTTAAATATATTTTCAACATTTTTGTAAATTGCCCAACAGATTTTGAGGATTCGGTGATTTAAAGTTTTAAAAATTTTTCCAGGAAACAGTATTTGCAGATAAAATAGTATTTAATAGATTTTCAGTAATTTTATAGTATTAATCGTATTTTTTCGGTTTGAACGATTTTCTGGAATTCTTAAGGATTTTTAAATAGATATTAAGAACCCGATGCTTTAGGATTCAATGTTTTACAGATGTTTAGTAATTTTTTAGTTACTTAAGAAAATTATATCTGCATGGATTTTCAGTATTTTTTTGATTTCCGGTGTTTTTATTATATTTTTCATTATTTTTAGCATATTTTTTATATTATTTTATCACAGTATACATTCCACATTTAATACTTATCAAATATAAAAACGTTTCAAATATTAAACGATGAATTAAATTTGATAATGAATATTATAAATATGGAGAATAATAAACAATTAAATGTTAAATCATGAATATTCTTACTTATTTTTACTATATTTTATATATTCAAGTATTATTGAAATAAGTAAGATTTGTTCAGTTTTTTATAGATTTTTAGTATCTCAAAATTTATAGTATAGATTTCTGAAATTCGACACTCCAAAATCTGAAATTTCAGATATTTCGAGCATATAAATAAATTTTATAGAAAACAGTAACTTTGTAGATTTCAAGTATTTTACAGATATCTAAAAATTCTAGTTAATCATGAATTTTTTCAATTTTCATACATTTTATTGAATTTTCCAGTATTTTAATAGATCCCTATGAATAATTTCATAATTGGATGTTCTAGGATTGAAAATTTTGAAGATTTTTTTTATTTCATTAAATTTTTCAAAAAAACAATATCCATACAAATTCAGCATTCTAGATATTCCAATTATTTTGAGTCTCATTCATACTTTTCAGCATCTATAAAATCTTGTACCATTTTCTAGTATTCTTATAGATTTCAAATATTTTTATGGATTGCTGTGTCAATTTTGAAAATCTGATACTCGAAACTTTCAAGTTTTATAGATTTTTAGTATTTCAAACGATTTATCAGAACACAGTTTTTTTGCAGGATTTCTGGTATTTTGAAGCATTGTAGTTACTTCAGTATTTTCCGTATTTTTTATTTTTTTAAATATTCATGAAATTCAAATGAGTTTCTAATGTTATCATGAATTCCTACATAAATTTATAGAAAGAGATACACTAGGATATAAAATTCTATTGATTCCAGGTAAATAGATATACCATCAAGAAAATCTTATCTTTGTACATTTTGTATGCCAAAATTTAGTACAATTTTCTAGTTCTTTCGTGGAATCCTATAGAGATTTCTAAAGTTCAATGCCCACATGCAGGGGAGCAAAAATAATTCCTAGAGGAACTTGAAAAATTTGTGTTGATAAATCTTACCCCCCTTGGTTTCCTTACAAAACTCAAAACTCACCCTCAAACTCAATGAACTTCACTCTCTTCTCCACCAAATCCTTCGGCTCTGGAATCTTGCTTTCTGGGATCTTCTTAAACCCTATTGCCTTCCTCACCTCTTTCTCCACATCTTCATGTGACTTCTCATCCAACTGGGTCAAAAAACTAAGGCAAAATCCTTCATAAAGCGACCTATCAATCCCTCCACAAAGGTTCATCGCCGAAATTCTCAAAGCTCTGCAAAGCGTTCTCAAACTGTAATGAGGCTTGTGACCAATTCCGTCACACAAGCTTTTCTGCGCCATAACTTTGATGTCAGCATAGAACTTGACAATCCTCTCAGTTTTTGTTTGAGACACATTATGTTTCTCCAAATATTTATTGACGAGAACCCTGAGGTCTTCGCGGTTTTGCAGTTCGTCAACGTAGAATTCTGTGAAGCGATTTCGAAGGCCAACTGGAAGTTCTTTTTTTCCAACGTCATTGGCTGGATTCATGCAGGCGAAAATTTTGAAATCCGAATGGCGTTTCACGGATTTTTCATCGCCACGTTCCAAGAGCGTGAGGCTTCCACTCGAACCGTCCAAAAGTCCGGATAAGCATTCCAGGGTTTCTGCATTTGCGAGGTTGATTTCGTCGAGTAAAACCCAGTTTCCTTCTTTCAGGGCTTTTACCAGGCTTCCCTCGATGAATGAAAATGCGAGGTTTTCGGAAGACTTGACCTGTCAAAAACGAAAATCGAGAAAATAAATTAATAAAGTTGGTAAAGTTTTATTATAAGAAAGAAATATTCTAAACTTCATTTTTCAAAAGAAAACTCCTGTGACTGCAATTTTTATACAAAAATTAAAAAAATATAAGTTAGTAATTCTGACATTGCATCAGTTATTTTCTGAATTTTTTTTTTTCAAGTTATTCAAATAAGCAGCATTCAGTATTAATATCAATCATTGCTTTGGGATAACAATATTTTGAAATCGAAGTACCAATTTTGCAGTTTTCGTGGTTTATTTTTTAAAATTCTAGAATTCTCTCCAAAATGGTTTACTTACAATGATTTTTCTTCAAGTTTATACATTTTTAAAATAATTCTTATTTTTGTAAAACAAAACTGAAAAATATATCTCGATACAAAGTTGTTATGTTGAATAATTCAATAACTCGGCGAAAAATCGTCCGATTGCTACAACTTTTTCTTTAGGTGAAGTTTCATTTGCAATCGTAATTTTTTATAAAATCATCAACAATTTTTCTACCTGAAAATTTCGATATTGCATCAGTTTTTTTCCATGATTATTGTTTATGGTACAGAGTCAGTTTTTCTAAAAAAAATTTTAAAAGTATAATTTCTAAAAATTTTCTTTTTTAATGGACAGTTTTCATAATTTTTTTTCTACTGGAAAGCCTTTTCTGATTTTTGAGAAATGGTTTTTTAATTCAAAAAATAGTATTTCATGAATCAAATAATTTTTTTCATGAAATGAGAAATAATAATTATAAATTAATTTAGAGAAAAATAAAAAAATAAAAAATCAAAAATTATATAGAAAACATTAGAAGTTATTCATTAAGAAATAATAAAATTATGAGAAATAAAAAAATAAACTATTCAAAAAGTAATTTGAAAAATTATGCAATATAAAACTAATAAATAATCAATTAATGAAAATTTTTTTTATGATTATTAAATATAAAAAATCAAATATAAAAAATAATATCTGTGGCTTCCCACCATAATCGAGAAAGTCACTTGTGCCATAAGGCTCAGTTTACATCATATTCTGATAAAATTTTGAACGTTATAGCATGTGTGACTTTCTCGATTATGGCGGTAAGCCACAGATATATAAAAAGATGTTATTTTGCATTAATTGAAAAAATTAATTCATTGAAAATTATTCAATTATTTATACTTATTGAAATTTTGTTGAAAATTGAATGGTTATTTACACACTTCTTTTGTTTACACGAAGTTGGTTACTTGTCTTTTTCAAAATGACATTTTTGACGATAAACCTTGTTTAAAAAAACGATTCATTTGAAAACAAAAATTTTTAGAAACTATTTTTTCTTTAAGTTCTATAAATGCACCAAAAATGGTTTGACCATAATGATTTTTCTCTAGGTCATTAATAAGGATTAAGTTTTGAACAAAAAAAAATTTTAGGGCTCAGCGAATTCTCAAAATTTCTTCAATTGTAGTGAAAAAACATCGAAAATTTTAATTTTATTAAGTATTATTAAGAGTTTTTTGAAGAAAAATATATGGTTTACTATAAATATGTACCGACGAATTTCAAAAATTCTAAATCTACTTTAACTACATTAGTAAAAAAATTTTCTTTCAAATAATAATATTATGCTGAATTTGAAGTTTAATTTTTTAACAATCTTTTGCTGCTCTATTCGTACGCAGAACCCGTTTATAGGAATGCTAGTTCGCCCAATACCGGGCTTATCTTCAGATCCTCTAGCCACCTTTGCACTTAAACCACTGCATCAACTATAAGGTCCTTTGGTTCCCAGCAAGGGATTATCAAGTTAAGAATGTAAAAAAAAAAAACAAAAAAAAAACAAAACAAATATACCTGAATTTCCAATTTGCTCAACTTCTCCTTCAACCCAATCCACTCTCCAAGAATCCCCTCGACTCCCTTCTTCCCTTCCAATTTTTGGATCGCTTTGGTCGTCGGTTCCTTCATCAGCACCACCAATTTTTTCCACAGCCCGGAATCGTAACATTTAGCTACATGTTTCAAGAACTTTTCATTCTCTTCCACTAAGTAAAATGACCTAAAAAGTCTGTCAAACATCTCTCGAACCGGGGTCACATGAAATTTGACATCGATTGGTTTGAATCCTCCCAAAAGATCCGAACTCTCGCTCTGCTGGTTCATGTTAATGACGATCAATTTATGACTAGTTTTCTCCGCCAAATACTGCACCACGCTGGTTTTTCCAGTTCCAGTTTCGCCAACTAACAATACTGGCTCGTCCATGTCAACGCAAACTGCGATTTTTTCCAGTAAACAAAGTGAAGGTCGAGTGTACGAAAAATAATTCGACGTTTGCTCGAATGTAACCATTTTTCGGACTTTGCACGGTAACTTGACTCGATCGAAGCTGAATTCTTGAGAGTTTGATCGGGGTTCTGGTGGTTTTCGCTGTTCCAGATAATTTTGTGGGATGTTACAATTGCCGAAAATGAGGGCGATTTTGATTGCTTGATTTAGGCGTTCAGTGAAGTCAGGGATAGAGCAGCAAAAAATGTCGATAGCGTTGTAGATGATTTTTTCACGAGTCGAAAATGAGGATGATTCATAGTCAATGAATGATCTTTTACACCATTTCATGAGGTCACGGGTGGAGACGAGTCGCCCGGATTTTTCGGGGGAGTTGCTGAAAATAGGAATTTCAGGGAATTTTATAATGTACTTAATTATCAAAGAACAGTACTACATGTAATTTTAATGTAGAAAACGTGTATTATCTCACCTGAAATCACTGCACGACTGGAAAGCTTCAACCAATCTACTTGCAATGGTATTCAACTCCGGGAAAAGTTTTTCAATAACAGTCTTCAGTTCCTCTTCCGACAAAGGTTCCATGTTCACGCAAAACCAAAATTTTTCCAGCAAATTGGACCCACTGGAAAGATTCCTTCTTCTCATTCCATCGATTCTCTGGGTGACGAAGAGTTGAAACCCATTTTTTATAGGAATGGAGTCACTGTAACCAGGAACTGAAAGCTTTTTGTTTTCCAGCAGGCTGCTCAAAACGCTCGCCACATCCATTGGAGCGCAATCGACGTCTTCCAAGAGCAACCATTTCCCTTCAGTGACTGCTCGAGTCAATACTCCAGCTTTCCAAAGAAATTTTCCAGGAATATCGGTGCAAGTGTACATTCCCAAAAGCATTTTCGAATCGGTTTGATCACCGAGCTGAACTTTGATGAAGTCGGAAGGTTTCGAGAGCGTCGTTTTTGCCAAGTGTTCGACGATCGCTGTTTTTCCACAACCGACTGGACCTGAAATTGGAAAGTTTTTGATGGGTCAATGATGAAATGATTTCTATCCAGTGATGAAATCATTGAATGAAAAAATATTTTACCTTGGAGACAAACACATTTTCCAGAATCGATTGCAATCCTAACTGTCAGAAGATTATGCTCTAGTGATGGAACAGGGACCAGATTTGTATCCAGACTGTATTGGAACCCATTTTTGTCAATGTTCGTATTCTTTGAATCATTCGATTTTTTTAATAACGAATCTATGATTTTTTGCTGACAAACTTTCGTATTTTTGTCTGTTGGCAAAGAAGCGATTTTTTCAACTGCACAACTTTCGTCGATTAAAAAATTATTTACATCGATTTTGAGTCTTTTTGCGCAGTCGAGTTTCGAGGCCTCTGACATTTGTAGGACAATGGATATGCAATTCAATGCAATCCTGAAACAAAATATAATAAAGTAATTACAAAAGAGATACAGGGATGAAAAAAAAAATGTCTCAAAATTTTATCATTTCAAGATAATAAATGGCTTTGATATTGAAGTAGTTGAAATGCAATTTTTACTTTTGAGCGATACATGAGAAAATGTTGGCTTACCATCTTGTTTTTTCGTTTTTGGATTGAAGAAATTTGTAAAATTTGCTCCATGGCCATTTTTCACGAAAATGATCCGGCGAGGTTTTGAGGATATTGTAAGTTGCTAGAACGATGTCTTCTTCATTCATTTCAGAATTTTTTTTCGAGTCCAATTTTGCTTTTTTTGCTAAAGGCTCTGATAACTTTCCTGAGCTTTCAAAAGGAGCTTGGTTTTCCTCAAAATGTTGCAGGAAAGATCTGGAATATTTTATTGAAATAAATTCAAAATAGCTTCATATTGAAAAATTAACGGAAATCTAAATCTCAATAAGTCTTGCTTGTGCGTGAAAAACTTGAAAATTCAGATTCAAAATCGAATTTAAAATTCTTGTGGAAGACATTGAATTCATAAAATGAAATTAGAATTCTAGTAAAATATTTTTGAGTCATTCATTTTTTATTTTTTATTATAATTTTGTTTCATATTTAAATATATTAAGTAAATTCTCGGGTTCAGAAATCTCAGGAGCAAAAGTTTTTATTTCATTAAGTAAATTTTGTTTAATATCAATCAATATTCATTACTATAATTTTGAAATGTACTGCAAACAATGTTTTTTGTTTCCGTGTATTATTAAACGTTTCGGTCTTCAGACACATAATTTTGGTACATAAAATATTAAAATAAAATTATAATAAAATATAATATTGGAAAAAATCTCATATTTGATAAAGCATAATTAAAGGTTCATTAATTGGAAAATTTGGACTTGAAATATTAAGTGAAATATTTGCAATAATACTTCTAATCAAATGAATAATTTTTATTTGAATGATTGTACATTTTGAGATTTGATATTTAAATATGAAACTAAACTAAAAGTGTACAAAAAATAAGAAAATTATTTAATGGCAGAAAAAATATAATAAAAATTGATAATTTAATGGAAATACAATATTTGTTTGCTGATTTGATAGAAAATAAAAATTTGATTATATTTTGTCATTATTCATACAACTTTTGGAAACCATACATATTGTATTTAATTAAATTCAGTAAATAATACTAATATATTTGTTTTTGAGGAATTAGTCATGTTAAATTTTTTATTGTTTACTGACAGTCATTACCTCCAGTTTGATTTTTGTTTGAAAAATTGCTATCCCTAATTACATCAAATAACTATTGAATTCAAATTTCAAAATTTTTCTTCATTTTCAAATTTTAAAAATAAAACATAAATGAAGTTTCATATGGTCAATTTGATCCAAAGAAATTTATTAAAAAAATATTCTTATAGTTTTTATAAAGTTGATTAAAAAAAAGATTTTTCACTAGAATTTATATTGAAAGCTCATTTTTACTAAATTTCCTGAAAACAACTCAACAAAATTTCCAAATATTTAAAAATCACCTACTTCAAACATAAATTATGACTTCATCTATACATCACTGGAATAATAACAACAAATATTGTCATTAACAAAAATAGTGTCAAACTTGCGATGTTGAAAATAATTAATTTATTTGTTTCTAATTATTCACAATTTATTTTTATTACATATCATTTTATTATTTTATATTCTATTGTATAATGATATCATAAATAATATAAAATATATTACTCATTAAATACTTTACTAATAATATATCAATAATCTTCTGAATATTAAAACTAAAATTTGTAAATATTTTGCAATTTTTTAAGGTTAATTTTAGCAAAAATGGTACATAAAACTTAACGTATACAAAATTTACCATATATTTCAAAAATTTAGTACATTACGAGTAGATTCAAATAATTATGGGTTATAAAAAATTAATAAAAGTATATTTGAAAATGCACATTTCATAAAAAATTCAAGTGTTAGAAAATTACTCACTTTTCAGGAATCATGATTGATGATTCTCATAAAGTCATCAATGATTGATTGATAAATTATGATATTGAAAAACGTCAAACTGTTGAAAAATTTCTAACTTTTTATGGGTAGAAAATGTATTTTTCGGATGCCGGAAAAAAGTCAACAAACAACACGTGAATATTTTTAGCAATCTTTTAGGTTATGTTAGTTTCCCATATGTTTGCATATTATAACATATATATATGATGAAGAGCAAGAACAATGCAAAACAATGCTGAACAAAGCAAAACAATGCAAAACAATGCTGAACAATTAAGAACAATGCAAAACAATCTGAACGTTAAAGATGAATCAACAGATGAGTCAATTTTGAGAATTGAGTCATCAATGAACATCAATGAGTTAATTGCATTTTGACACTTTTGACAATGTTGTCAGTTGTTGACATTCATGATCAAGTGCAAAAATAGTTTCTTGGTTTCAATTTTCGAAAATTTATTAACAAAATTACCATGGAAAAAATGGAAGACATGGAAATAATCCAGTCGATTGGGTTGAGTGAGCAAAAAGCAAAAGAAACTTTGAAAAATGTCCAAGTTACAAAAAATTTGAAAACTATTATTGAAGAGGTTAATATTTACAACCTATTTTAGTTATTAATAGAAAATTCTAATGGATGTAATAATTTCTACAACCTATTTTAATGACAGGAAATTAGACATTTTCCAGTTATTGTTATTCATGAAAAAAAAATTTCACATTTTTAGAAGGATGTGTAATGTTTTTATTATTTTTTTTTTCAGAGTAAAATGTAATAAAATTTCTGTTTATTATGCATTTTTTCTTCTGTTAGTATGTAAGCGAAAATTAGAATTCTTTATTCAAAAAAATCGAAAACCGCAGACAGAATTTTTTTTTGCAAGTTTGAAGTTAACCATATGTGACGCATTATATAAAAAGGGGCCTCAAATTTAAAAATCGAATTTTACATTTAATTGAAATTTAAGTTCTCTAAGCATTTGTTTATTATTAGGAAATCTTTAGAATTGTTAACGTTTATATAAAAAAAAATCGATCAATTAAACCTTTTTCGAAAAATCATTTACCATCTGGATCATAATAATCACAATAATTCTGATTATAGTCAGAATAAGGGTAATCTGGAAAATAATTTTTGAATCTAATCACTACTAATATTAATAATACTACTATAATTTTTTTTCTTCGATTTAGAAAAATAAAATAATATGAATAATATAATTATTACTACTTTGATTTGTATTACTATTATTAAATATATTCTATTCAATAATAGTAAATAGTATCATTTATCAAATTAGTATGAATTTAGTAAGTAATTGAATTTATGTGAATATAAATAGTAATTCATGTTATCCGGATAAATATCATTACTAATACTAATTATATTATTTTTTATTTTTTTCAAATTAATATGTAAAGAAATTCAGATTAATAAAACTTTTTTTAAAAAACACTTGCTATTTTCATCATCATTTATTATTTATTTAATTGATTCAAATAATATAATACAAATAATTTATGAATTGTAATTTTAATCATTATTATTGTTTAATATATTTTATTCGAACATCAAATCATTTAAAATAACAGTATAAACTCAACAAGAAATTCGATTTTTTTTTTCTTAAATAGTAATACATTCCATTAGGATAAATATTCATACCTATATTGAAATTCTTACTAATATTTTAATACTACTTTATCTTTTTCTGGTTGTTATGAAATAGTAAATACTGTTCGAATTCTCAAGAATTTATTTTTTACTAAAACAGACACTTCACTATCTCGACTTAATATCTTTAGTTTATATCAATGAGGAAATAAATTTCTAAAAAAAATTTTTTAGTGGAATCCACATAATAATTTTTTATCAAAATATAGGTTGCGAAAACTTCGAATATCAATCCTGAGAATGGAAGCTTAATTTATCAGCTTGCTTCAAAAATGAAGCCCCAAATTGTGGGAAAAATTCCTACGATCGCAAAGTACATTGCTGAAAAAAAATTGGATAATACTCAAAGAGTTGATGCTGCTCTTGAATATGCTCTGGGTCATCCTCAAGAGAGTATCGACATTGCTGAATTCGAGGAATTTTGCGGCATTGGCGTGACTGTTACCCCAGAAGAAATAGAGCTCCATGTCGAACAGCAAATTTCTTTGCACAAAGAAGAAATTAAAGAAAAGAGGTGAAAAATGAAAATTCTAAAAACATGTTGAATATCAAGTAAAATTCCAGGCAAAATTGAAGATTAAAATATTTTTAACACACAAATATTTATAGTTCATATTTTTTTTATATGATAAAAAATGAGGGTATGAAATTTTTAAAATTCGATGAACAGTCGATTAAACCCGAAATGGCAGATATAAATATTTATTGAGAAAAATTTATATAAAGGTACCGGTTCAATACTGGACCTCTTATGCAGGAAATTAGAAAAAAATTAAAATGGGCCGATGGAAAGGCAATAAAAAATGAGTTCGATATCCAAATTCTTGATTTGCTTGGGCCGAAAACCGACGCCGACAAAGCTCCAGCTCCAAAGCAGCCAAAAATTAAGACTGCTGTGAAAAAAGAAGATGCAAAAAAAAGTGATTTATTTTTTAAACATTTATCAATAAAATATCAATATTCTATGAAAAATCAATAATAATGAGCAATGAAGTATAATTATCATTGAAATAAATGTAAATTTCATGATTATTATATATTTATTAGATTATTTATGTAATTGTGTATTTCAGTAATTTAAATAATAATATATTGTCAAAATTAATAATAATAATATTGAATATAATATCGTTAATCACAATATTGATATGATTAAATTATTGAATAAATAATTCAGAAATAATGTTTAATTTGTTCAAAATTCAATCAAACCAAAATGTTACAATTTAGAATGTTGTGGACTGTTTCTTTAAAATTTAACTTTTATTTGTCAGCTGAGGTAGCTGCGGAAGAAGAACAAGCCGAAACGATGGGAGAATTGTTGAAGAGATTGAATTTTCACAAACCTGGTGAAAATTATAAAACCGAAGGATACGTGGTAACAGAAAATATGAAGGATTTGCTGAAAAAACATTTGCAAGAAACTGGGGGCAAAGTGGTCACCAGGTTTCCACCTGAGCCCAATGGTATTTTGCACATCGGGCATGCCAAAGCAATCAACATCAATTTTGGGTAAGTTTTTTTTTTGTATTTATTGTATATATTATTATTTTTTAATGAAGAAAAAAAACACTGAACTTTATGAAAAGAACTTCAAAAAACTGGAAAGTTAATATTTAATTATGTTAATAAAAAAAAATTTTCATGGAATTTCATGGCATTAATATTTTGGGATGTAGTCTTTTACTTGAAAACTTTTTTATCAATTTTTTTATGGAGGTAGTATTTGTAAGAAATTTTCATAATTTTTAAACACCTTAATCATCTTAGTAATCTTAGTATAATGATTAATTCACTTACATGAGTAATATCATTCAATACATTGAGTTTAGGTTTAAAAAAAAACTAACATTTAAAAAATTTATTGTTCTTTTTTAGATACGCAGCTGCTCACAATGGAATTTGCTACCTTCGATACGACGACACGAATCCTGAAAAGGAGGAAGAAAAATTTTTCGTGGGCATCCGAGACATGGTCGAATGGCTGGGATACAAGCCTTACAAAATTACTCATTCTTCGGATAATTTTCAGCAGTTGTACGAATGGGCAGTGGAATTGATAAAAAGAAACAAGGCATACGTTTGTCACCAACGTAGCGAACAAATGAAGGGCTTCGACCCAACTCCCAGCCCTTGGAGAGAAAGACCTGTGGAAGAAAGTCTGCAACTTTTTCAAGTAATGACAAAGTTTACAAAGAAAAATTTGTTTTTGGGATACCACATGAAATATACCTTGAATTTCAACGAGATCAATTTTCTTTGTACAATTTTGGTGACTGAATATTAGTAATGTTTACTACTGACTAATTATTATTAATTTGTAATTTTTTATAGGACATGAAAGACGGAATTTTTGAAGAGGGCGAGGCCACTTTGAGGATGAAGGTGACCTTGGAGGAAGGAAAACAGGACCCTGTTGCATACAGGATCAAGTACGTTCCACATCATCGAACCGGGGACAAATGGTGCATATACCCAACATACGACTTCACCCATTGTCTCTGCGACAGCATTGAAAATATCACTCATTCTCTGTGCACCAAAGAATTCCAATCCAGGAGGTCGTCGTATTACTGGCTTTGCAACGCCCTTGATATTTACTGCCCGGTGCAGTGGGAATATGGAAGGCTCAACGTTGCTTATACCGTTGTCTCCAAACGAAAAATTGCCAAACTCATTGAAAAAAAGATTGTGGCGGATTGGGACGATCCAAGGTTCGATTTTGTGGTTTCAATTACACTTTTTTTTTTTTTTTTTGAGTTTATTTTCTGGGAAATGTAGAGTTTAGGTCATTATTTGAGTATAGTTGAGATTAAAACACTCCAATTCGATTCAGGAGAGATATTTTTTATGAAATTTTTAATGTATTCGTTTGACATGTTTTGGATATATTTAGATTAAAAATCCACCCTCCAAAATTGGTTGATTTATTTATTAGTTTATTTTTTCTAATAAAGAATCAGAGTTTCATTAAGAATTTTTTATTAATGAAATGAAAATGAAGGAATCTTTGATAAGAAAATGAGAACAACAATTTTATTAAATTAAGATTCCTCATTTTAGGTAGATCTTGAAATTTGAATTTCAAACAGTTTAAATTCACAAAATTTTCAATATTCATTTTCTTTCGATGTTTCATGGAATAATTTATGTAAATTTAATTTTTCAAAGTCATTAAAATTATCATTAAAAAAAGGATTAAAAATAAGTTAAAAAAAATATCATAGTTATGGATTCTAATAATTAAAAATAGAAATTTTGAAATTAGAAAAATTATGTGCATTTTTATTGTGGATTATGTTAAAATCGACATTATGACTGTTAATGATTATTAGAAACTTTAATATGTCCTCGCAAAGTTTATTCATAATTTTTTTTTGATGATATCAATATTGAACGATTTTTTGAAATTAAAGTCCAAATCACACACTCTACATAAAAAAATGTTTTCTGTTTAATTTTTTATTCATTCAAAAAATAAATTAAAGATTTTTGAATAATTCAAACGTTTTGTAGTAAAGTTTCAATACAGAATGTTTAAATAATAACAAAATTATTTTTTCTCCAATCACAAGTCCGCAAGAATTCCATTTATTGTTGCGAATTTATTTCAATAGCAAAAAAATTTACAACTTTGAAAATTCCTGTTCTACAGTATTAAGATCATAAATTTGTTTTTGTCCAAAATTTTTATTTTTAATTTGTTGAATCAATAGATATAATTATTTTACATTCGTTTTTTAATTTTTCTTTACTCTTTTACTTTGCAGTAAATTTTATTGAATAATCTTCTTTGAAAGTTTATACATTCAGAAAATTAATAATAAAGAAATTTCTTCATCCCTGAAAAAAAAATTAAAAGAATGCAGTCAATTAATTTTTTTAAAGTAAAATATATACAATTTTCAATATTTCTTTTCCAAAATATCAAAACAACACATTTTTCTTATCTAGAAATGACAATTTTTCATTAATTATAACTATAACTATAAACATAAACAAAATCAAATATTTTTGAATGATTCAAACATTCTGTAGTGAAATTTCAATCTACAATTTTCAACTCATAAAAAGTTATATATTTTTTCCAACTACAAGTTCTCAAGAATTCGATTTATTGTTGGGAATTCGCCATTTATTTTAATAGCACAAAAATTTACAACTTTGGAAATTCCTTATCTAAAATATTGAGATCATAAATTTGTTTTCATCCAAAATTTTTATTTTCATTTTGTTGAATCAATATCTATAACTATTTTTCATTCGTTTCTCATTTTTCTTTACTCTTTAATTTGCAGTAAATTTAGTTAAAGAATCTTTGAAAATTCAAGAATTGAAAAAATTAATTATTATAAAGAAACTTCTTCATTCATAACAAAAATTGAAGGAATGCAGTTCATTCAGTTTTATAACAAAATATATATAATTTTCAATATTTTTCATCTAAAGTATCAAAATAATAAATTTTCCTAAATTCGAAATGTCTATTTTTCATTAATTATAACTATAACTATAAACGTTTAATTTTTTATTTTTGTCTTTATTTCATTACGATTTTGTATTAAAAATTTGATTCCAAAAATTTTGACTAAAATTTAATATTAATCAATGTTTTAATCAATTTCATGATAAAATAATAATTCACAGAATCAATCAATTCAATATTCGTAATAATTGATATTTTTAAGTCGATAGCAGTAAGGTGTATTTCATAATTTAAAGAAGTATAAATTTTTTTTTATTCGAACACAAGTTTTTTATTGCGTGATTTTACAATTGTTTAGTAAAAAATTTGAAAATGTTAATCATTCACACATTTACCATAATTACATTTGTAATTATGATTTTTCAAAAAATTGAAATTTTTAATAACAAAAAAAAATAATCAATCTCTTGCTCCTTTGCCTCTTTTTCTAAGAATATTAACAGAAAACTTTGGGTGTCTGAAATTTCAAAAGTTTCATTATAAACAAAAAGAAAAAAATTGTTTTAATTACTTTTGATGGTAATAGTCATAAATAGTTATTAATATTCAGCAAATATTATCCAATTTTACTAACTTTTTTACACTTTAATCTTAAGTAGAAGTAGAAAAAAATTTATTTTTTTTAGAACTCCAGGCTCATGAAACTTTTAGGTTTTGTATTAATGTAACTCATGTTTTTGATTTCTAATAGACTTTTTCTCTTTATTTCAGATTGTTCACATTGACTGCTTTAAGGAGACGAGGTTTTCCCCCAGAAGCAATAAACAATTTCTGTGCTCAAATGGGAGTCACTGGGGCCCAAGCCACAGTCGACCCAAGCGCCTTAGAATCCGCTGTCAGAGACGTTTTGAACCTCACAGCTCCAAGACATATGGTCGTCATCGACCCCATCAAAATAACCATCACCAATTTTGGGCACAACGAAGCCATTTCTCTCAGCGTTCCTGATTTTCCCAACGAGTCAGAAAAATCTGATCACAAAATCACCTTCGATAAAGTCGTCTACATCGATGCCTCAGATTTCAAAGAGGCAAGAATTACACATTTTCAAACGAAAAACTATTATTAAAATTAATTCTCATCTGGATACGTTATTTTTTTAGAGCCCAGAAAAAGGATTCAGAAGATTGGCACCCAATCAGTCTGTTGGGTTGAAATACACTGGTGTCGTGATTACATTGCAAAAAATCGAAAAAGATAAAGAAGGAAAAATATGTAATTTGATTGTGACACAGGAACCAGTTTCCCAGAACAACAAACCGAAGGCTTTTATTCACTGGGTTTCCAAGCCAATTGAAGTTGATGTTCGACTTTATGAAAGATTGTAAGAACTGAAACTGCGTATAAAAGGAAAAAATGCGGAAAGATTTTTTATTTAAAACTTTCTCTGTTCCAGGTTCAAGCATAAAAATCCAGAAGACACGAATGAGGTGCCAGATGGTTTTTTGAGTGACGTCAATTTGGAGAGCAAAGTTGAAGTTACGGCTTATGCAGATGGAAATTTCAAAAATGTGGCCAAGGTGTACAACAAATTCCAGTTTGAGAGAATGGGATTTTTCTCTGTTGATCCTGATACGGATTCCAATAAGGTTTGTTTTTATTTTAAATAATTTTTTTGCAATTTAGCTGACTTTTCAATCAATTTTAATTAATTTAATTCAATGTTGCAGATTGTTCTCAACAGAACTGTTGCCTTAAAAGAAGACGCCAAGAAGCTTTGAGTTTCAAATCAAAAAATTTTGAACATGTTGGAAATTTCTTCATATTTCAATAAATTTGGAAACGAAAAAGTTTGTACATGTCTTCCGATACCAAATACCAAGAAAAAGGTTAAAAATCGATAAAACTCATTCCGATAATGATTTTCAATTTTATTACACTTGTGTTTAATTACAGTTTTTGAAAAATAATACGTCGTTTGGATGATAAATATAAATAATGCGGTGCTTTTGTTTGTCCAGAATGAAATCAAGAAAGAATCTGTTTCCACGCGCAAAAAACATGAATCGTAACAATCGTGTTTTCCACTTTCATTTATCTTTATACAAAATATAAATAACGCTATGTACAAACGCTGCGGATTAGAAAAAATTTGTTTATAAATAGTATCGTAACGCAAGTCAAAGTAATCACGAGTACCACTGTGAAAAAAGGGGAATCGTGCATGAAATTCGTGACGAATTTTAAGGTAAAATTCGAAACGAAAAAGCGGGTAATTATGCGATGAGTGCTCGTAATTACTTTGTCTTTCGGATTCGGCTTCGTTATTGCGAAAACTTGGAAACATATACAAAACCCGCATTTATTCGTATATTACTTCAAGTTGAATTCGCGTCAACGTAATCGCAATATCAATATAATCGTAACGTCCACTTTTACGCCGATAAAAGCGGTCGTAGAAAAATATCTCAGAAACTACGGGGTTTTTTCTTTTCATTTCAGTCGTTCGGTATTCTCAAAATACAACTATTACGAACCTGCACGATGTGATAAAAACACGCGTCGTTTTTCTGTCGAAAGTCTATACTATACTCCGATTTGCATTCTAAAAAACAGTCATTTTTCTTACAACAACTCTTTTAATCTTTCTTAATAAGACAACAATAATAAATAATTTTTTTTTACAACCAGATACAATCCCCGAAAAACGTTACTCTTTTTTGGCCTGAAAAACTTTATTACAAAATAGAGCTCGCAGGAAACTCCACGAGAAAATGGAAAAATTTTCCCGTCGACGAACTCGCGAGCCTCGGTCTTTTTTCTTCTCTTCACATTTTTCTTTTCACGTAACGAAATAAATACGAAAGAAAATTAAAGCTGTTGCTCGATTTTTTTTATGTACAGTAATTTACGAAATTTATTTGAATTAAATACTTGATTCAGAGCTAAATCATCCATACCGCGTTGTATGAGGAAAATTGTACGAAATTGTTGCTTCTCGATAGTATCAAATTCAGCTAGAAAAATGTTTGTGAAAAGTTGGTTTTCGGACAGGGGCGTAGGCAGACAAAATTTTTGGGAAGAGTTTAATAGAAAAAATGTGGGCATTGTTTTTGGGCTTCAGAGTTGCAAATTTTTCTTTTTAGTAATTTTTTATTTACGTATTTCCAATCATGGAAAAATATTTTAATCATTTTCGAGTTTTGAATATTTTTTTTAATTTCTAGAAATTCTGGTATTATTAATAACTGTCAGGCTACTTTTTCATTATTTAATTCTTAGATTCTTAGTATTTCCGTAGACTTTTGAAACAAATGACGTCGACCTAGATTTTGATATAATAGGTTTCTGAAATTTCCGTATTTTCTGGTATTTGTGAAATTTCGAAATGTTTTCTGTATTTTCATCGATAATTTTTATCTATAGATTATTCTATAGATTTCTCGAATCTGATGTTTGGGAATTGCAGTTTTAAAGATTTTTACGGAAAAAAATATTCACAAAGGATTTTAAAGTACTTCATAGATTTCTAGAATTTTTATAGATTTTTATTATTTCTACGATTTATTCGATAAATTTCCAGAAGCCAATGTTCTAGAAATCTAATCTTTAAAGACTAAATATATTTTTAAAGATTTTTGAGAAAATAGCATTGAAACAGATTTGAAGCATTTCATAGATTTCTTGAACTTTTGTGTTTTTTGTTATTTATAAAACTTTGTAGTATATTTTCTAGAAATTTTTTAGATTTTAAGTATTTGTATCAATTATTTGAATTGGGAATTTTAGAAGATTTTTAGTATTCTTCAAGATTTTCGAGAAAATAATATCCACGCAGATTTCAAGTACATAGTTCATAGATTTCTTACTTACTTACGAATTTTTTGTTATCAATAAAATTCTGCAGTTTTTTTGGTAATTGTTGGAGATTTTCAGTATTTCTATGGATTTCTAAAATCCAATTAAAGATGTTTGAGAAAATTTCGACACAGATTTTAAGTATTTCATAGATTTATAGTATTTTATGAATTACTTTAAAAATTTCTAGAATTTGATGCTGTGATTTTAGTGTATTATAAATTTTAAATTCTAGAATTGATTTGTTCGAAAACAGTATCTTTTTTAGAGATTTCCTACACTACTACGAGTATTTTTCATATTTATTTCGTATTTATACAATTTGAAGGAATTTCTGGTATTTTCACTAATTCCTATGTCGAGATTTTTAAAATCAAATGTTTCAGGATTCGAAGTTTTATAAATTGTTGAAAAAATTATATCTACAAAGATTTTGAGTGTTATTACAGATATTTGGTATTTGAAACATCCTTCAAATTCTTTACTATTTATCAAATTTCATCAGGTACTTTCTTCAATTTCCATATTTTTCGTAGATTTCTATACAGATTTATAGAACTACAATTTTTATAAATTTTAAGAATTTTCATAGATTTCTAAGAAAACAAAATCTACATTGATTTCCAGTTTTCTAAGAATTTCTTGTATTTTCTTATTTTTTTTAGTATTTATAAAATGTTGTAGTGCTCTACAGTATTTTTATACATTAATATATAATTTATTTAAAATATTAATATAAAATAATATAAAATGTTCTAGAAATTTGAGTTTTTAAGTTCTTGAGTATTCAATAGGATTTTTCAAAAAATCGTAGTTTCATAGATTTCTTTTACTCTTAGTATTTTTCCAGTTTTTTTATGATCTAAAAGATTTTCTGGTATTTTCATATACTTTTATGCAGAGAGTTTTCAAATTAAATGTTCCACGAATCGAAGTTTTATCAATTTTTGAGAAAGCTATATCCACATATATTTTAAGTGCTTACAAATTTCTGGTATTTAATAATATTTTTCGTACTTTATATATTTACAAAATTTTGTAGCATTTTATAGTTTTTTCATAGATTTTCAATACTTTTGTGGAGCACTACAATATGTCTAGAATTGGGATGGCTGAGAATTTCAATTTTCATAAAACTCGAGCATTTTTATAGATCCTTGAGTAAATATCTATCTACGATAATTTTTAATTTTTTATTTATAGATTTCTTATAATTAATCATTTTTTGTATTAATACAATTTTAGTGTTTTTTATGATTTCTATAGATTGCTACGTATGTTATTTAGAATATGACGCCTTAGAAATTGAAGTTTAAAAAATTTTTTAAATTTAATCAGATTTTTCGAACAAGAATACTTTTCATAGATTTCTATTACTTTCAGTATTTTTCCAGCATTGATATTATTTAAAAGATTAACTGGTTTTTTTATGAATTTATAAGTAGAGCTATTTTTATATTAAATGTTCCACGAAACAGTTATAAACAATTTTTGAAACAGTTATATCCTCGTAGGTTTTGAGTGTTTACAAATGTCTGGTATTTAAAGTATTTTCGTGTTAACTATCTATACAACTTCGTAGGATTTTCTAGTATTTTTATAGATTTCCAAGATTTTTAGAGATTACTAAAATTCGATGCTCGAAAATTGGGATTTCTGATAAATTTAAACCATTTCTTTCAAGTTTTTAGAAAACATCCACATTGTTATTTATTTTTTTTTAATAAATATCTTGTATTCCCTCATTTGGTGGTTTTTTTAAATTTCTGCTTTTTTTAGAATTAGATGTCTGAAAATTGAAGTCTTAAACATTTTTCAAAAAAGAGCCCCTTTCATAGATTTCCATTACTCTCAATATTTTTCCAGAATTTATATTATTTAAAACATTTTCTGATATTTTTATGAATGTCTTGTATACAGATTTTTAGAATTTTTTCTAATTGTCCACTGGGTTGAAAAAATTTCTCAAATGTTTATTGTCTTTATTATCCATTGTAAAAAAAAAACACTCAGAATTCTGTTCAAGAAAAAATACTTCTGAAGCCAGAATTATAGTTATTTTTAAGCTAGTAAAATCAATAATTCTAAATTTTGTTCAACTTTTATAATTTACATGAATTCATTTGTTATTTCCTCTAGATTTCAGCAAATACTTTCTCAAATTGTTTATTATCTTCACTTTCACTATTCACTATTATAACTTTAATTGCATATCTCATTTTCATCATCATCATTGTTTCTATTATTAGTATTTTCATTATTTATTGCTTGTATCTTTTTCTTTTCATTTTTACATGAAATAACAATAAATTCTACAAAAATTAAGAGTGAATTTGTCTCCCCAAACCTTCTGCCTACGCCCCTATTCCTCTTTAAAATCAACTTTTCTGACTTGATGACGAAACAACAACAACAAAAAAAACAAAAAACAAAAAAATGGTATATAAAATCGTGTCAAGTGTTTATCACAGAACCACTATTACTGCAGTACGTGCGAAGCTCCGATAAAGTGTCTGGCTAACATCATCGCGGCTTTCACGACCGCGATGAAAAAGCAGCAGGGAAGGCACAATTCGTGTACATCCGTTGGTGTACGTTAAGAATTATTTTTCGCGATGACGAAAGAAAACTCGAACGATGCCGAACTCGTTATTACATTTGACTAGCGGCAAACTCCCGATTTGCCCTTCCAAAGCACTTTTCTCGTCCTCCAATTTTTCAACGATGAACCGAAAACTCATATGTACACCTGGCTTTTCCGAATAACAACAATCACGTGGTTCCAAATTAAACGTAATTTATACAAAACGAAATCCAAACGTGTTCCATTGTCATTCGAAAAAAACGAAATTTCGCCTTTCTTCGGTTCAACTTGATTTTCGTTTTCGAAATGGTTGCAAGCCTTCGAAGCTCGACATCGCAAAGTTTTTTCATTCGTGTACGCAAGCGACGAAAATCGCTTTGATCAGTCGGTTTGAAATAAAAAAAAAAGAAAAACAATTGTATTACGTAAACGGGGCGAAATCGCTGAATCGCTGCTGGCGATTGGCGTTTGCCGGTTAAAGTACGTACAAAAATGTGGGGAAGAATCTTGGCTTTCGTGGCCAAGAACCCCGGAGCGTTTCTGGTCTCGAGCTCCGAAGAGAGAAATCACCACGGATCGCTTTGGTTCCGGCTTTGCTAGGATTTTTGGGCCCAGGACGGCATTTCCCGATTGGCAAGATCACCTGCGAACGAACAAACATTTGGTCATTTTTAATTTTCAAATTTATCTTTATTTTCAATTTATTCTATCTTATTTAAAATTTATTTTCAATTTGGTCGTCACTGACCAAATCACTGATTTCTCTCAAATTTTTGGAATGAATACATAAATCAGTTTTGAAATAAACTTTTTTTTTATTCTGAGCTGAAAATCAGTTGTTTTCAGGAGTTTGTGGTTTTTGATGAAGCTGTCAAATTCAGAGTAACGTTACTTTGGAAGACAATTTTTTTCAAATGTTTATTTCTCATTGGGAAATCTATGAATCTTAATCATTTTTGTATGAAAATATTCGAAATTGTACGAAATTTATGAACAATGAATTAAAAATATTTCTCATAGCTTTGTTAAAATTGTTATTAGCATAAATGAAAAATGTGTAAAAAATTGTCGGGTTTCTGAATCAGGCATTCTGAATCTTTTAAATCATATGAAAACTGGAAAAATACTAAGAGTGACAAAAATCTGTGAAACTAATCTTTTTTGAAAAATCTTATTGGATACTCAAGATCCTTAAAACTTCAATTTCAATTCTATAAAACAATACAAAATTTTAGAGATAAAGAAAAAGGAAATACAAGAAATCCATAGAAAACTGAAAATCAATCTAAATTTTATTTTCTCAGAAATCTATGAAATTTATGAAAACTTATAGAAATTGTAATTCTATTAATCTGAATACATAAAAACTGTGGAAATTGACAAAAAAACCTAGTGAAATTTTATGAATAGTCAAGAATTAGAAGAATACTTTAAATACCAGATATCTGTAAACACCCAAAATCTTTGTGGATATAATTTTTTCGAAAATTTATAAAACTTCCAATCCTGAAACATTGCATTTTAAAAACCTCTACATAGGAATTCATAAGAATACCAGAAAATCCTTCGAATTGTATAAATAAAAAAAAATATGAAAAAATACTCATAGTATTGGATATCGGTATAAAAGATACTGTTTTTGATAAAATCAGTTCGAATACTTAAAATCCATAGAACTTCGACTACGCAGCATCAAATTCTAGAAATCTATAAAAAAGTTGATAGAAATACTAAAAAACCTGTATAGCAATTTCAGAAAAGACTACAGAATTCTAATGAAAACGATAAAAATGATAAAATTCTACAAATCTATGAAATTATTAAAATCTATGTTGATATTTTCTCAAAATATCTTTAAAGCTTTGGATTTTAGAAATCTATGGGATAATCCATACGATATACTAAATATCTATATAAATTCCAGAAAATAATACATAATTTTATGAATAACGAAAAATATGAAAATTCTAGAAATCTATGAACCATTACTAATCTGTGTGGATATTACTTTCTCAAGAATCTTTGAAAATACCAAAATATTTACAGCTTTGATTTCTAGAACACTGAATTCTAGAAAACTATTGAATAATCTATAGATATACCGAAAATATATAAAAATTCCAAAAAATACTACTTCTATGGATAATCAAATTTCGAAAATTTTAGAAATCTATGAAATAATAAAAATCTTTGTAGATATTTTTTATAAATCTTTAAAGATACTAAAAATCTTCGAAACTTCGATTTATAAAGCATTGGATTCTCGAAGTCTATAGAATAATCTGTAGAAATGATGAAAATCTATAAAAATTCCAGAAAATACTACACAATTTTATGCATGACAAAATAACGAAAAATGCGCACATAATTGAAACCTATGAAATTTTTAAAATCTTTTTAAATCAAACCTGCAATTTCCAGAACATTAGATTCTAGAAAAATAGAATAATCCATAGACAAAAAAAACATACATAAAAATACAGAAAACACTTCGAAATTCCAAAAATAATAGAAAATAAGAAAATTCTATAAACCTATTCGATTCAAATCTAGGTCAAAAATATTTTTTCAAAAATCCACAGAAATTCTAAGGATCTTCTATAACTTTTATCCCTCCAGCATCTGATTCTACATATTTTTAATTTTTATTTACCTTATTTATCCATTTCATATTTCTTTTCTATTCGAAGGATTTCAGAAAATACTACAAAATTATATAGATTACAAAAAAATACGAAAATTCTAGAAATCTACGAAACATTTGAAATCTGTGTCGATATTTTTTTCTAAAAAAATTTTCAAAATACCAAAAACCTTTACAGTTTTGGATTCTAGAAATCCATGGAAAAATCCACAGAAATACTAAAAATCTATAAAATTCAGAAAATACTACAAAACTTCAAGATTAACGCAAAATATTAAAATTCTAGGAATGTAAAAACCATTTGAAATTTATGTACATATTATTTTCTTAAAAATCTTTAAAGTTGGATTACTAGAGCATTGACTTCTAGAAATCTATTGAATAATTTATAGGAATACCAAAAAAATATAAAAATTTCCAAAAATACCACACAATTTTATGAAAAACAAAAAATACGACAATTTCAGAAATCTGTGAAATACTTGAAATTTGTGTAGATATTTTTAAAAAATCTGTAAGGTAACTAAAAATCTTCGAAAATTCGTTTTCTGAAGCATTGGATTTTCGAAATCTATGAAATAATCCGTAGAAATAATAAAAACTCCTGAAAATACTGCAAAATTTTAAAAATAACAAAAAATGCGAAAATTCTAGAAATCTATGAAATACTTCAAATCGCTTGTAGATATTTTCTCAAAAATTTTCAAGTATTTCAAATCTTCAAAAATGCAATTGCTAGAACATCAGATTCTAGAAATTTAGAATAATCTATAGAAAAATAAAACATCGATTAAAATCCAGAAAATACCACAAAATTTTACAAATACCATAGAATACAAAAACTCTAGAAATCTATTAAATCAAAATCTAGGTCGACATCATGTTTCCAAAAATCTGTTGATATATATACTATAAAGAAACTTCTGTAACTTTGAAGCCTTCAGCACCTGATTCCATTTATTTCTAACTTCTCATTCAACTTATTTATTTCTGATTTCTATCCTATTTTAGCCATTCCAAAAAAACACTATAAAATTAAATAGATAACAAAAAAATACTGAAATTCTAGAAATCTATGAAACACTCCAAATTTGTGTAGATATAATTTTCTCAAAAATCTTTGAAAATACCAAAATTCTTCAAAGCTTTGGATTCTAGAAATCTATTATAATCCATGGTACACTCAGAAAAATCTTTAGTCAAATACCAACCTCAAAAGTTTTTTCTCCAATCTACCTGAAAATTTTGCTATATCGACTATATTTTTAATAATTCGACTACATTTTTTAGTAAATATGAGTAAAAACTTTATAAGGTTCATGTACGACTAAATATTCAGTCAATTTCAGTAAGCTTTTTTCTGCGTGTAGAAATACTCGAAATCTATAAAAAGTCAAGAAAATACTACAACATTTGATAAATAACAAAAAAAAAACAGAAATTTCATAAATCTATGAAATAGTTTCAATTCCTTTCTACATGTTTTCTCAAAAAATCTTCGAAAATACCAAAATTCTTCAAAGCCCTAGATTTTAAAAATCTATAGAATATAATCCATAGTAGACTCAGAAAAATCTTAAGTCAAATACCTAAAAATTTTTTTCTCCAATCGACCAAAAAATTTGCAATATCGACTATATTTTTAACAATTTGAATAAATTGTTTAGTAAATACGAGTAAAAACTTTATTAGGTTCATATGTGACTAAATATTTAGTCAATTTTAATAAGCTCTTTCGGCGAGTAGAAATACTCGAAATCTATAAAAAGTCAAGAAAATACTACAAAATTTGATAGATAACAAAAAAAAACAGAAACTTCATAAATCTATGAAATAGTTTCAATTCCTTTCTATATATTTTCTGGAAAATCTTCAAGAATACTCAAAATCTTCAAAACTGCAATTTCTAGAACATCAGATTCTAGAAATTTAGAATAATCCACAGAAAAAGAAAACGCCCATAAAAACACAGAAAACACTTAAAAATCTCACAAATACCAGAAAATACGAAACTTCTAGAAATATATGAAACTCCTAAAATTAATGTAGGTATCATTTCCTCAACAATCTTTAAAAATACCAAAATTCCTCAAATCTCTGGATTCTAAAAATCAATAGAATACTCAATAAAAATGCTCAAAAAATCCAAAAAACACTGCAAAATTTTCCAAATAACGAAAACGAAAAAAGTAAATCACCTGCAAGGCGCCAGGAGAATCTCGAGCCAACACGGGCACGAGGTGATTTCCTGCCGCGAGTATTTCGGGCCCCAGCCCTTGGCGAAGCTGATGCGTACGGAATTGACGTCGACGGGCCCACTGACGTGCCTGAACCCCCTCCCACCGTCATCGTCTCCCTCGTCGTCCTCGTTGTTGTTGTTAACCAGCGGATTCCCCGACCTGACCTTGCTGCGGTCGAAGACGTTCAGGCAAAAACCCGGGGGCACCCGATAAACCAGCAGAGTCCTGGACTCGGGATCGTCCAGGCTCGGCGAATTCACGAAGATCGGGTTCTCCGACCTGTTGTACGCCCACACGCCGTCGTCTTCCTGACTAAGCGTTAAACCTGCAAGCCCAAGTGGCTTTCAACACACCATTCGTCGAATTCCTCATCCTTCTTTTTATTCGCCACTCGATGAAATATTCATGCCCTGACGAAATGATGACTACGAAAAAAAGGCAATCTCCCCTCTTCCCAAAAAATATGGGACTCATTCTTTTTACTCAAGCTCTCAATGAAAACTGTGATTTGGAAGTGGAGAAAAAAGTTTTATCTACAGTAGAGCCTCGCTTATCGAGATATCTCGGGGCTTAGTCATAAATCGGCGAGTCTATTAAAGCACAAAGAATGGCACTGCTAAAAATGAAGATTCCAAGACTAGAGGGTTCAGAAATATGTCCAAAACGTGTACTTTTGCCGTTCCATTTCGTCACGTTCTAAATGGATGAGGTTCTACTGTAGTAAGAATTTTATCGTTGGACTTGTGATTGGTAAATTTACCTAGACCGATTTTGCTGCGAGTCCTCAGCACCGAAAGTGGTGCAGTGTGATTCTCAGCCAGGGTGGCTAGACACAGACCATCCCCATCGTGAAGAGAGTCAAAAACGTTGACACTCGACGATTCAACGGGGTAAAGTCGACCTACGCGTCCGCCTAATTCCCAATACGCCAACGTGCACCATTCCTTTTGCTCGGAATCGCCTGAAAACATTCCGAAATTGCGAAAAATAAGAAAAGTTTTCCACACTTTTTCCATCAATAAAATGTTTCCTTAAGGGGGCAAATGATATAGTAATCTCCACCATGTAAATTCATGTGATAACTGTATTTATGGTTGGTACACCAATTTACCATAATGTGATAACCATACATTTTTATACATCTCAAATGTTGAAGAGGTTGTTGTTACTTGAAATTTGGTTGCATCAATAATAGACATATTCAAATTTCACTGTTTTATATGGCTGTGACAACTATTTTATTTTTGTTTTTTGTATAAGATGGAACATGTTCTTTTTGTTCAAAAAGTATATTATCAAATAATAGTAAGTTTAATAATTATGAAATAATTTATTGGGAAAATGAAATATGGAAATGAAATGGTTCATTATTAATTTATTGACGATTTAAAATAGTAGGAATTGAGAAAGTAACTGTTCATGAAATGTATATTGCAATCTATTAAGATCTTCGTATCTGCTAGAAAATTTTATGAAATTCAATAAATGGACAAAAATATTACAAATACTGTACAAAAAATTTATTCAACTTCGATTTTACAGCACAAATTTCCAGAAATCTAAATCAAAGCAATCTATACAAATAGCAACAATGTAAAAATACTATGTGAGTACTCAAAAATACGAAAAGTTTGAAAAATTCTTAGAATCCAGTTTTACATTATTGTCTTAAAAGTTTATGGAATAAATACTAAAAGTCTTTAAAATTTTCAATCCTAAAGTAGGCACATTTTAGATACCTTTGTAGAAATCCATAAAAATACCATAGAACTCTTCAAATTGAATATGTACTGATAAATATGAAAAATACTGAAAGTATTATAAATTTATAAACTGTTCTCTGGAAAATCCATTAAAAAACAAAAAATTTATCATACTTGGAAGTCTAAAGCACAAATTTCTAGAAATCTAAATAAAATCATAAAAAATTCTATGAATACATAAAAAAAAACGAAAAATTTTTAAAATTCTGAAAATCGAGTTTTACATGATTGTCTCAAAAATCTATGAAATTTCTGAAACTCTTTTAAATTTTGAATCCGAAGGTATATCAAATTTTAGATATCTGTGTAGAAATCTATAGAATCTTGAAATCGAATATGTACGGAAAAGTACAAAAAATATTGAAAGTGTTATAAAATATTAACTGTTTTCGGAAAAATCTATTAAAATACAAAAAATTTATTCAGCTTGGATTTCAAAGCACAAATTTCCAGTTAGCTAAATCAAAGGCAGTTTATAAAAATACAAAAAACATTAAAATACCAGAAAATCCTTCAATATTCTACGAATACTAAAAATTACAAAAAAGTTTCAAAAATTCTTAGAATCCAGTTTCACACTATTTTCTCAAAAATTTATGGAATGAATAACTAAAAATCTTTATGAATTTTAAATCTTGAGGTATCAAGATCTGGAAATCCATGGTAAAATCCATAAAAATACTGAAAAATATTATAGAACCATTTGAACTGTATATGTACTGAAATATATGAAAAATAACGAAAGTTTTATAAATGTTTAAATTGTTTTCTGAAAAATCTATTCAAATAAAAAAAATTTATTTAACTCAGAAATTCCAAAGCACAAATTTCTAGAAATATGCATCATAGATATCCATAAAAATAGCAAGAATCTATATGAAAAACACTATGCAATTCTAAAACATTCCATGAGTATTATAAAATACGGAAAAATTGAAAAATTTCGAAAACCCAGTATTACATGATTGTTCTAATAATCTATAAATAATCAAACTTTTCAGAACTTTGAACTCAAAGATATCGAATTCTAGCTATTTATGTAAAAATCTATAAAAATACTATAGAACCATTCAATTTGTATATGTACTGAAATATATGAAAATTCTGAAAGCATTATGAATTTATAAACTGTTTTGTGGAAAATATTCTAAAATATGAAAAATGTCTTCAACCTATGAATTCTAAAGTACAAATTTCTAGAAATCTAAACCATAGTTATCCATAAAAATATCAAAAGTTTATAGCACTATGTATGCAGTCCCAAAATATTCTATGAATACTATAAAATACGGAAATTTTGAAAAACTCTAAAAATCTAGTTGTACATGATTTTTTTAAGAATTTATAAAATTACTCAAAATCTGTGAAAGTTTGAATCCAAAGGGGTCAAATTCTAGATATCTATGTAGAAATCCATGAAAATACCATAAAATCCTTCAAACTGTATATATGTAGGCACTGAAATATATTAAAAATACTTAAGGTTTTATAAATTTATAAACTGTTTTCTGAAAAATAAATTCAAATACAAAAAATTTATCCAACTTAGAATTCGAAAGCACAAATTTCTAGAAATCTAAACCATAGTTATCCATAAAAATATCAAAAGTTTATAGCACTATGTATGCAGTCCCAAAATATTCTATGAATACTATAAAATACGGAAATTTTGAAAAACTCTAAAAATCTAGTTGTACATGATTTTTTTAAGAATTTATAAAATTACTCAAAATCTGTGAAAGTTTGAATCCAAAGGGGTCAAATTCTAGATATCTATGTAGAAATCCATGAAAATACCATAAAATCCTTCAAACTGTATATATGTAGGCACTGAAATATATTAAAAATACTTAAGGTTTTATAAATTTATAAACTGTTTTCTGAAAAATAAATTCAAATACAAAAAATTTATCCAACTTAGAATTCGAAAGCACAAATTTCTAGAAATCTAGATCGTAGATATCCATAAATATACCAAGAATCTATAACACTATGAAGTCCTAAATTATTTCATGAATACATAAAATACGAAAAATTTGAAAAATATTCTAAAAATCGAGTTTTACATGGACGTGTTGAGAATCTATAAAATTGCTAAAAATCTATGGAATTTAGAATCATAGTGGTCAAATTCTAGATATCTACATAGAAATCGATAACAATACCATAAGATCTTTCAAATTGTACATGTACTGAAACATACGAAAAACACTGAAAGTTCTATACATTTATTAACTGTTTTTTGAAAAATCTACTCAATAACAAAAAATTTCTAAAACCTGGAATTCTAAAACACAAATTTTTAGAAATCTAAATCATAGTCATCCATAAAAATACCAAAAATCTATAACAATTCTATAAAATCCTAAAACATTCTATGAACACTATGAAAAAACATAAAATTTAAAAATTCTGAAAATCCAGTATTACATAACTGTTCCAAAAATCTCTAAAAAATCTCAAACTCTTTAAAATTTAGAATCCCTTCTAAGACATCAAATTCTAGATATACCTATGTATAAATCCATAAAAATACAATCTTATCTTTCAAATTCTGTATCTAATGAGCAACAATAAAAAGACTATAAATCAACAAACCGTTCTCTGGAAAATCCATCAAAATCTATGCCATACATCAGCATATCAATATTTTATTTCTGATATATCGATATCAAATATCAGATGAGCCAAAATTGATTTTAAATTTGCCATTTCGATTCCCATCCCTCCTCAAAAGAATAAATAGAAGATGAATAATAAATCATCACTCAAAGGTGAAAAATAGAAAGCCACTCAGAGAAATGCATTCTTTGCAAAAAAACTTCAGGTATTGGGGAGGGGGGTTGCACTGTATTGTAGTGTAGTGGGGGTGGGGGAGCGGTATAAGTACGCGATATGCAGCACGGGCACGGGGAGTAAGGCTGTTTCCACCAGATAAAAATAGATATTACGAGTTTACCGCGGCGCCAAGATTGCGGGGTATCGCGACGATTACGTCATCGGTTGTAGCGCGAGCGGTTCGAGCAAGGACGCTCGTCGCGTCTTCGGCTTTGGCGCCTTCTTCGTCTCATCGCCGTCGTTGTCAACGGCCTGGTTGTCACAACCATAATACACGATCGAAACTCGGATTCTCTTGCTCACTAAAAAACCGAATCAAACCACGCGAAACTCGTTTTTTCTTGCCTTCTAGGAGCCCCTGAACTCTTCTTTTGCACTGAGAAAAAAATATAGTAATTATTACAATACTATACAGTAAACGGGAATCACTCTGACATATTGTACTTTTTGCTGGATAATACATCAATTTTTTTAATAACGTATTGTGAATATTGTCAAATGATATTGTAGTTATAGATATATTTTGTTGTAAAAACCCCTCTACATCTTTCGTTTTCTACCATACTTCTTGTACTTTTTGCAATATCATATTGTAATTTCTAATCCCGATTTTTGAACATTCCATACAGCTTCTTCAGTATGCAGATCGGTATAGGTTCATTTGCAATATTTTTGTATACTTTCTAGGTTTCTAGTGCATCTCATTGTAATATGATACAGTTTTCGAAAAAGCTGGATAAAAGAAATGTAGTTCATTTTTTTCGCCATATATGGTAAAAACTCCAGTTTGTATAGTGAAATTTGCATTTTAAGATTTCGAATTTCCCGAAATTATACATTAAAAATTGGCATACATACTGTAATTTGTACATTAACAGCGGTTTTACTGTATGCTATTGTAATAAGTAAAATAAATATCGCAGATTTTGCAATATTATTGTAAAAACTAGTGATATTGTAAAAACTGTAATATTATTATAAAAAGTACAATTATATTGTACTTTTACAATATATACGGCAGAAATTACAAGATTTTTTTCTAAGTGGAAACGTAAAAACCAATAATAAAAGCATTAATATTGTAAAATCTCCAATATTATTGTAATACTTGCAATATTCTATTACTTTTTACCAGAAATACGCCAGGAAGAACTAGATTTTTTCTCAATGCTCAATGCACGTTTCTGATAGAAAACTCGCCTTGAAATAACGCCCACTGAGAAAAAAATATAGTAATTATTACAATACTGTACAGTAAACGGGAATCACTCTGACATATTGTACTTTTTGCTAGATAATATATCAATTTTTGAAATAACATATTGTAAATATTGTCAAATGATATTGTAGTCATAGATATATTTTGTTGTAAAAACTCCTATACATATTTCATTTTCTACTATACTTCTTGTACTTTTTGCAATATCATATTGTAATTCCTAATCCAGATTTTTGAACATTCCATACAGTTTATTCAGTAAACAGATCTGTATAGGTTCTTTATTCCATTTATTAAAATGCTATTAATTCATTATTGTTTCGCAGTAGCAAATCAAATAATAAAATAAACATATTTAGACATTTTTTAAAATATTTATCTCTTGAAATATCGACCTTTCAACAATGTTTTTTATATGAAATTTTTTTACCATTAAGGTACAAATAATATATAATTTAGTAGGATTCAACTATTTTTTTATTCAACTTTTGTAATTGACTATCTCCGACCTTCTAATTGAATCAGTAAAAATTTCACAAATTCAAACTGAGAGAGTATGTACTTAAAAAAGATAAAAGTACGCCTCAAATAATTCCTGACATTTCTCAAACTTAAAAAAAAAAAAAAAAAAAAAAAAAAAAACAAAGTTTATTCATCCCAACTCTATTCCAAAGTCCCCAGAAACCCCTCTAAAATTCGACTCATAAAATCCGCAAAAACATGTAATAAATGACGCACGATTGGAAATAAATTTGCAAGAGAAGAGAGACGCCTTGAGTCTGGTGGCAAGCAAGATCCTGAAAGGCTCGATGATGATGTCGCTGTAAACTCGATCGGGGTGAAGAGAGGTCTCGAAAAAGGTCATCGGCCAAAAGGCCATTTTTCCCACACCAACGAGGCGCTCTTTCGAAATAATAAAAGGCGAGACTCGCTCGTTTTCAGATGTTCCCAGATACGCGTTGACGCTTCGCTTGTAATGGCAAAAGATGCTCGACGCCAGAAAAGAAGGCGCCATATAGCAGGCGCCGCCTGACCGGCCTACCGGCATTATACAGTATTATATATACACCAGCTGCGCCTGTGTATAATAACATGTACCTTCTCTTATTACCTCATCCACTTATTTCTTGTACATGCCCCTCAATCCTCTCGCTCTAACTCAATATCAAGCGCCCATTTCCAAACTAAGAAAATTTTTTACCATGTTTTAAATTTTGGTGCATCGAGCATATTCTTCCTATACAACTTTGATAACAGCCTATACACTGAAGAAACACTGATAAAACTGTAGAAAACAATCCCAGAATCCTAGAAATATTTCCTATACACTCGTACCTGCTTAGTAGGGATTACTCGGGAACCAAGTCTCCCCTAACCATAGGACGCTCTTTGTCCTACCCGTGCATACCAAACTACACAAAAAAAACGGCCATTAAGTCCATTAAAAGTCCTACGTCATTATTCATCTTGACTTCCCCGAAACGGAAATGACCTCGCACTTGTCGAGGTCCGAGTGTACAGGCTGTTATCAAAAGTGTATAGGAAAAAACAAAAGAACCAAAATTCATACAAACTATAGGAAAAAATGCAAAAAAAATTTTCTTAGTTCAGACCCGACTGTTATGTCGTCGGGCTGTTCTGGCAGCTAACCGCTTTGTCTTTGGCTTGACCGTTCAACCACGCCGCTCTCGTCGTATATAACGTTCATAAATATGTAAGGCTTTCTCACGAGAGCCGAATAAAGCCTCGCGGCTAGCGCCAGCTCGCCGGTATTTCGCGAATATGGTCTATTTAAAGGTCGCGATTGCGACGGTAATTGAGCGTTACGCCCTGCGCGGGGGGGGGGGGGGGCTTATAGAGGTGTAACCTCGAAAAACACTAATATCTTAATCTAAATAAGTGTTCTCGAAACTTGAAAAAAGTTTAAAGTATAGATTAATAAGAGTAGGTATTGCAGAATCAGTGGAATTCCACTGTTTCATCAGTAAAAGTAATAATTTTACTGAGCTCTATGTGAATATTTACTGATGAAAACAGTGCGTAATCATTATTTTGAATGTTAAAAATTTTTTTAGATTCCGAGAGCGAGAATTCACTGATTTTCAGTGGGATTACAAAAGTTAAAATCCGTTCGCTAAGAATCAGTGGGATCTCACTATTTGAATCTGTAATGTTGTTATCTGTAAATGTAGATCAGTGCTCTCTAAACTTGAAAAAAGTTTAAAGTATAGATTAATAAGAGTAGGTATTGCAGAATCAGTGGAATTCCACTGTTTCATCAGTAAAAGTAATAATTTTACTGAGCTCCATGTAAATGTTCACTGATGAAAACAGTGCGTAATCATTATTTTGAATGTTAAAAATTTTTTTAGATTCCGAGAGCGAGAATTCACTGATTTTCAGTGGGATTACAAAAGTTAAAATCCGTTCGCTAAGAATCAGTGGGATCTCACTATTTGAATCTGTAATGTTGTTATCTGTAAATGTAGATCAGTGCTCTCTAAACTTGAAAAAAGTTTAAAGTATAGATTAATAAGAGTATGTATTGCAGAATCAGTGGAATTCCACTGTTTCATCAGTGAAAGTAATAATTTTACTGAGCTCCATGTAAATGTTCACTGATGAAAACAGTGCGTAATCATTATTTTGAATGTTAAAAATTTTTTTAGATTCCGAGAGCGAGAATTCACTGATTTTCAGTGGGATTACAAAAGTTAAAATCCGTTCGCTAAGAATCAGTGGGATCTCACTATTTGAATCTGTAATGTTGTTATCTGTAAATGTAGATCAGTGCTCTCTAAACTCGAAAAAAGTTTAAAGTATTAACTAATTGGAGTATGTACTGTAATAAAATGATTTTAATATCTGCTTTATATAATAAATAAACACTTCGATTTCATAGAAGGTTTATATTTTTCATAGACAGTCTTTATTTTTATCATAGTTGCAAAGAATATACCAAAAATTCCAAACGTTTAAAATTGAACCAAAACAAAAAATATGTGAATTTTTTAATTTTTTATCATGAAAGGACGTGTGACGAATATTTTTCTGGGAAGCATCATATTTGTTGTTACGACTAACAAGTGTTCAAAAACAGCTTGAGAATTTTTTCCCTCATTTCAACTTAAAAATTTTTTCGTTTAATTCTAAACGTTAGGAACTTTAGGCACATTTCAAAGACAGTCTCTTAAATTTCATAGAGAAATTTTTGAGAGTGTTCACTATCAAATGGCAAAAATGCACTATTAAAAATTAGTGCAAAATTCAACTATTTCGATGTCAAATTTTTACCAACAAAAAACCATTTCGTTACTATCAACACGTGTTACCATCTAAAATAGAGCTAATCTTCGTAACTATTCACTGACCCTTCTGAAATAAGAGCTTACCCCTCCACAGAAAAATTTCGTCGCAACGCCCCTGAATGAACACTGAATAAAAAGCCCCTGGGATCGCGAATAATCTCAAAAATAGAGTAAAACGACAGATGCTGGATCGAATAAAACCATCGCAACAAAAGATAGGCCAGGTGCGCGAGATGAATCACGCTCGGCGATACTCGCGACTTATCCGGGAAAACGCGTGCAAAAAAACCAAATAATCTCAAATGGACCAGAGGGCCCGAGAGCCAAGGAAAAGAGAAAGAGAAAACGCCATCGCGCCTTATCGAACAAAGTAAATTACGCCCGGTCACCGGCTATTACGGAAGAATTCGCCTTCAGATATCGCGCACCGGCTTTGTCATTTTTTTAATGAACGGCTCGAAAAACACGCGCCCGTTCCTATTTAATCTCTGGAAATACGACTCCTTACCCGGGGCGACGAAAAAAAGAAAACGCGCGCACTCACGGCGAGGGGGTAGGATAGGGCCCAGATAATCGGGGGCCCCATATCCCGCGTAAACGAAAATTCGTGTAATTTCTTCGGCATTGTCTAATCATCTTTCGCCGACAGAGGCCCCAAATCACGGTGGAAGGGAAAGAAAAAAAGGGCCCCTCCGCGCCCTTATTACAGGGGGCCCCGAGAGCGACCGACGGGCGCCACGCAGGGACCTAAAATTGCCCGATATTCGCTCAATGATGCGCCTACGAGATCGATCCAAATAACTCGTTGAACCGAATTTGCCGAGTGATTGGGTGTAAGGGGAAATGAGGAGGTTTTTTTTTTTTTTGGAGGGGGAGAAAGTGTTTTATGTTGGGGAAATAGCAAAAGGAAAAGCATGATTGATAAAAAGTTGTAAGATGTTTGGTGAATGAGGAAATTGGTTTTCTTGTGCTTCAAACATAAAAATAGTATATTTCTTCACTAGTGTGGAACGATACTTTATTCAACAATGTGTGGAAATGCGAGTTTGCATTGCCCAAGCGTGTGGAAAAGTAGCCTTTTCCACACAGCGTTGAATAAAAATTGTTTCTTTTATTTCTCATAGATAGTGTAATGAATGATTAATTATAAATATTTAACAAATATTATCCAAGGTTTTCAATTTTTTTACTTTAATCGCGAGTGGAAATAGAAAACGAAGGTTTCTTTTTTCTCATTTTCGTTTAGTTCTTGAATGTTTGGAACTTCAGGTACATGTTTTCTCGATCTGACGAGACATTTTGGTGTTCAAGTTTTCCTTGATTTTCATTATGATTCGAAATTTTTACGTTTTCCTAGGTAAAAAAGTAAAGATTAAAATTTTTAGTTTGTTATTTATGAGCTTGAATGTTTATTAGTAAGATTTTCTTTAAATAAGCTCGACTTTCAATCGAATTAATAGTTGTCACAACTATTTTAATGGTTGAAGTTTGTAGGCTTCAAATGATGGTTGAACTAAGGTTGATATTAGGTTTCCAGTACTTTCAGTATTTTTACAGCTCAAAAGATTTTATGGCAGTTTTGTGCATTTCCATATATCTAGATTCCTAGAATTTGATACACCATGATTCAAAGTTTGACAGATTTTCAGTAATTTTAAAGTTTTTTTTGAAAATTAGACATTACATCAATAAGATTTTGAATATTTGATAGATTTTTAGTATATATAAAATTTGGTGTAATTTTTCAGGTTCTTTGAAGTCATGCAATTTTTTTAGAAATTTCTAAATAGATATTTATAATATGATACAGTGGTCTATAACCTAATACATAGACATGAAGATTTTGAAACTATTTTTGAGAAAAAAATTATCTTTAAAAAGTTCTCATACTTATATTACTGATTTTCGAGGAAATTTTTGAGAAAATAATATTCATATCGAATTTTGAGAAACTTTTACTATTCTTCATTTTAATAATAATTATTTTTCATTTCTATTATTTATTATTTACAATACTTTAAAATTTGCATAGTATTTTCTAGTATTTTTTACAGATTTCCAATATTTTCATGGATCGCTGTGTAGATTTTCAGAATTTTATGCTGTAGACTCCAAAGTTTAATAGATTTTTGATATTTCATAAGATTTCTCAGAATACAGTATTTCCAGCGATCTAGTACTTTTATTATTATATGTATTTTTTCAGTATTTATCAATTTAAAAAACTTTCTAATATTTTCATGAGTTTCTATTTAGGTTTCTAGAAATTTATGCCCTATTAATTGTAATGTACAACTTGTTTAAATTTTTCTATTTTTTTCAATTTCACAAAATTTCTGAATATGACATTTGATTCAATGTAAGCCACAATGAAACATTCACAAATTCAAGAGATTTTTGACAGAATCACAATGCCTTCCCAGATTTTCAGAATTTCTGCATTTTTTTGAATTGTTCAGTATGTATAAAATGTTGCAGCATTTTCTAGAATTTTTATAAATTCGCACTATTTTTTTGTACACTGATACATAGATTTTGAAAATTTCATGTTCTAGAATTCAAAGTTAATGAAATTATTTGTATTTGAGAGAATTTTTTAGCAAATAGTGTATATGAAGATTTTCATTTCCTTTGATTTTTTTGATACTTTTTCAATTTTTCTACGATTTGAAGGATTGTTCAGTATTTTTGAAACTATTCGTATTTTTCAGGATGATAGAATATTGCAGAATTTCCTAGTATTTTTACATATTTTTTGTATTTTCATAATATAAATTGTTACGTACATTTCAAGAATTTCGAACTCTTGAATTTGAACATAAAGTAATTTTCCGTATTTTACGGGTTTTTCCAGAAAACATTGTCTCGATAGATTTTCACTTATACCAGTACTTTTTTTATTTCTCCAGTTTTTTTATGATTTCAAGGATCGTTCGTTATTTTTATATATTGCTGTATGAATTTATGGGATGCGAAAGATTTCTAATGTTTCATATATTTACATGTATTTTTCTTTACGTATTATCTTTCTGTATTTCTAAGTATTTATAGAATGTTGTGGAATTTTTCAGTTTTTTTAAAGATATCTTTTTGTATTTGCAGAATGAGATAAAATTAAAATATACGATTAGGAAAATTGTCTCCTCTTTTTATAGACATTTATATAATATATATCATATTTTTAGAATATAATTGAGAAATTGACGTTTTTCGATTCCTGGAACTACATAAAGTTTTAAAGAATCAAATAACATGAAAATTATTAAAATCTAGTATTCGAGTATTCTTAAAATTTTCGTATATTTTTTTTTTTTTTTTTTTGTACTCATTATATTCCATAAAATTTGTTAACACGATCTCTAGATTCTACAGATCCTGCTGTGGATTTTGAGATCTACATATTTTAATGAGGAAGTTGAAAATTACTTGCATCTGAGTTTAAGGAAATTTCTTAAAAAGTTCTAAATTATACTCAAAACTTAATAAGACAGATAAAAGTCTGATAAAAAGTAAAAAAGGCTTATTCTTCCTCAATATTTCTACACAAATAATTACTAATATTCCACATTTTTTATTTAAGAATTATTAATAAAGAATTTTTTATTCAAAAATGAGGAAGTTGGAAATTCTTACATCTCAGTTTCAAAAAATTTCTTAGAAAGTTCCAAATTGTGCCTAAAACTTAATGAGACAGATAAAAATTTGATAAAAAGTAAAAAAGGCTTATTCTTCGTCAATATTTCTACACAAATAATTACTAATATTCCACATTTTTTCTTTAAGAATTATTAATAAAGAATTTTTTATTCAAAAATGAGGAAGTTGAAAATTCTTACATCTCAGTCTCAAAAAATTTCTTAAAAAGTTCCAAATTGTGCTTAAAACTTCACGAGACAGATAAAAATTTGATAAAAAGTAAGAAAGGCTAATTCTTCGCCAATATTTCTACATAAATTACTAATATTCTACATTGTTTCATTAAAAATTATTAATGTAGAAATTTTTCTACAATCATTAAAAATTAATAATATAAAATTTTAGTAATTTTTACAAAAATGACTAATAGTCTACATTGTCTCAATAAAAATTATTAATGTAGATTTTTTTATTCGGAAACCAGGAAGTTGAAAATTACTTACATCTCAGTTTCATAACATTCCTTAAAAAGTTCCAAATTGTGCTAGAAACTAAATGAGACACATAAAAGTAACTTGAAATAACGGGATTTTCGTTACTCGTTACCGAAAAAAGTGACCCATTCCTGTTATCGTTACTTCCTAATCAATGTAACGCGTTACGTTATGGTGACAGTAGAAAATGTAACGTTTTAGAGTAACGCGTTACTTCCAAACCCTGATATTTTCTCTTAGTTCATTAAATATCATAATAAACAAACTGAAAACCAAATGATTAAAGGTAACACATTTCATTTGATATTTCACCAAACACAGATATTAAATCTCGTGTACTAGTATAGTACAAATTAAAATCAATATAGTACAATTCATACGATAGAACTAAAAAACAGAAACGACAGAATTTGCAATAATATCCCATTACTCTCAACCACAAAAAAAAATCGAAAAAGAAACTGATATTTTTTCCCTCAGTGTGTTCTGCAAGAAGACAGAGGAGTCGATGAACCTTTGTCGTGGGCCCCACAAAGGCCCCGTGTGCCGTGTGCATCGAAAAAGCAAGCTGACGAAAAGCATCAGCAAAGGGTCTGAAAGGGTCGTGGTGCACGAGGCGTGCCCTGCGGTGGTAACGAGCGGTGCACAGCGATGGAGAGCAGCAGCGCAACAAGCGCAAAAGGGAAAGAAAGCAAACCAAGGCGACTGAACTGGAAAGCTGCGGGGTCTTGCAGCAGGTTCCCGAACGGGGCTCGTTGCTCGATAGGTCGGGTACGTCGTCGGGTATAGAGAGCCGTGAAGGTGGGTGGCGAGTCGGCGGCGCGACTGTCGGCAATGCCCGGGGGCCGGG
Organism: Platygaster robiniae; assembly: GCA_028476575.1. NCBI lineage: Eukaryota > Metazoa > Arthropoda > Insecta > Hymenoptera > Platygastridae > Platygaster > Platygaster robiniae. The sequence goes on along the minus strand of CM052025.1, from coordinate 26,202,104 downwards.
GGGAGCCGCGGGAGGATCGCTGGCGCCAGACAGCTGCCTCATGGCTCTTGCCGACGCCGCGTGTCTCGACCTCGCTCATTCGCTCGTTCCTCGCGCGAGTAACACGCGAGTACGCGCGTATGAGGGGCCCACGAATCTCGAGGGCCTTCCGTCATTCCGCGCTTACTCAAAGCTTCCACGCGACGTGCACGCACAAACCAGGAATGGGGATCGAAACCAGAAATATCAACATTCCAATGCACTACACTGATTTTGATGGCTTTCGGGGGTTAGAACAAAAAATGATGAAAGAAATAAAAAAATCTTGTACTTTCTGCCGTATATGTTATTTTGAAAAGTACAATATTATCGTACTTCTTACAATAATATTGCAATATTTACAATAATATTGTAAAATCTGCGGTATTTATTTTACTTATGACAATATTATACAGAAAAACCGCTGTTAATGAACAAATTACAGTATGTATGCCAGTTTTTACTGTATAATTTCGGGAAATTCAAAATCTTAAAATGCAAATTTCACTATACAAACTGGAATTTTTATCATACATGGCAACAGAAATGAACTACATTACTTTTATCCAGCTTTTTCGAAAACTGTATCATATTACAATATGATGCACTAGAAACCTAGAAAGTATACGAAAATATTGCAAAAAGAACTTATACAGATCTGTTTACTGAATAAAGTGTATAGAATGTTCAAAAATCTGGATTAGGAATTACAATATGATATTGCAAAAAGTACAAGAAGTATAGTAGAAAACGAAATATGTATAGGAGTTTTTACAACAAAATATATCTATAAATACAATATCATTTGACAATATTTACAATATGTTGTTTCAAAAATTGATGTATTATCTAGCAAAAAATACAATATGTCAGAGTGATTCCCGTTTACTTTACAGCATTGTAATAATTACTATATTTTTTTCCCAGTAGGCGTTATTTCAAGGCGAGTTTTCTATCAGAAACGTGCATTGAGCATTGAGAAAAAATCTAGTTCTTCCTGGCGTATTTCTGGTAAAAAGTAATAGAATATTGCAAGTATTACAATAATATTGGAGATTTTACAATATGAATGCTTTTATTATTGGTTTTTACGTTTCCACTTAGAAAAAAATCTTGTAATTTCTGCCGTATATATTGTAAAAGTACAATATAATTGTACTTTTTATAATAATATTGCAGTTTTTACAATATCACTAGTTTTTACAATAATATTGCAAAATCTGCGATATTTATTTTACTTATTACAATAGCATACAGTAAAACCGCTGTTAATGTACAAATTACAGTATGTATGCCAATTTTTACTGTATAATTTCGGGAAATTCAAAATCTTAAAATGCAAATTTCACTATACAAACTGGAATTTTTACCATACATGGCAACAGAAATGAACTACATTACTTTTATCCAGCTTTTTCGAAAACTGTATCATATTACAATATGATGCACTAGAAACCTAGAAAGTATACGAAAATATTGCAAAAAGAACTTATACAGATCTGTTTACTGAATAAAGTGTATAGAATGTTCAAAAATCTGGATTAGGAATTACAATATGATATTGCAAAAAGTACAAGAAGTATAGTAGAAAACGAAATATGTATAGGAGTTTTTACAACAAAATATATCTATAAATACAATATCATTTGACGACATTTACAATATGTTATTTCAAAAACTGATATATTATCTAGCAAAAAGTACAATATGTCAGAGTGATTCCCGTTCACTATACTGTATTGTGAAAATTACTATAATTTTTTCTCAGTGGGCGTTCTTTCAAGGCGATTTTTCTATCAGACACGTGCATTGAGCATTGAGAAAAAATCTAGTTCTTCCTGGCGTATTTCTGGTAAAAAGTAATACAATATTGCAAGTATTACAATAATATTGGAGATTTTACAATATTAATGCTTTTATTATTGGTTTTTACGTTTCCACTTAGAAAAAAATCTTGTAATTTCTGCCGTATATATTGTAAAAGTACAATATAATTGTACTTTTTATAATAATATTGCAGTTTTTACAATATCACTAGTTTTTACAATAATATTGCAAAATCTGCGATATTTATTTTACTTATTACAATAGCATACAGTAAAACCGCTGTTAATGTACAAATTACAGTATGTATGCCAATTTTTACTGTATAATTTCGGGAAATTCAAAATCTTAAAATGCAAATTTCACTATACAAACTGGAATTTTTACCATACATGGCAACAGAAATGAACTACATTACTTTTATCCAGCTTTTTCGAAAACTGTATCATATTACAATATGATGCACTAGAAACCTAGAAAGTATACGAAAATATTGCAAAAAGAACTTATACAGATCTGTTTACTGAATAAAGTGTATAGAATGTTCAAAAATCTGGATTAGGAATTACAATATGATATTGCAAAAAGTACAAGAAGTATAGTAGAAAACGAAATATGTATAGGAGTTTTTACAACAAAATATATCTATAAATACAATATCATTTGACAATATTTACAATATGTTGTTTCAAAAATTGATGTATTATCTAGCAAAAAATACAATATGTCAGAGTGATTCCCGTTTACTTTACAGCATTGTAATAATTACTATATTTTTTTCCCAGTAGGCGTTATTTCAAGGCGAGTTTTCTATCAGAAACGTGCATTGAGCATTGAGAAAAAATCTAGTTCTTCCTGGCGTATTTCTGGTAAAAAGTAATAGAATATTGCAAGTATTACAATAATATTGGAGATTTTACAATATGAATGCTTTTATTATTGGTTTTTACGTTTCCACTTAGAAAAAAATCTTGTAATTTCTGCCGTATATATTGTAAAAGTACAATATAATTGTACTTTTTATAATAATATTGCAGTTTTTACAATATCACTAGTTTTTACAATAATATTGCAAAATCTGCGATATTTATTTTACTTATTACAATAGCATACAGTAAAACCGCTGTTAATGTACAAATTACAGTATGTATGCCAATTTTTACTGTATAATTTCGGGAAATTCAAAATCTTAAAATGCAAATTTCACTATACAAACTGGAATTTTTACCATACATGGCAACAGAAATGAACTACATTACTTTTATCCAGCTTTTTCGAAAACTGTATCATATTACAATATGATGCACTAGAAACCTAGAAAGTATACGAAAATATTGCAAAAAGAACTTATACAGATCTGTTTACTGAATAAAGTGTATAGAATGTTCAAAAATCTGGATTAGGAATTACAATATGATATTGCAAAAAGTACAAGAAGTATAGTAGAAAACGAAATATGTATAGGAGTTTTTACAACAAAATATATCTATAAATACAATATCATTTGACAATATTTACAATATGTTGTTTCAAAAATTGATGTATTATCTAGCAAAAAATACAATATGTCAGAGTGATTCCCGTTTACTTTACAGCATTGTAATAATTACTATATTTTTTTCCCAGTAGGCGTTATTTCAAGGCGAGTTTTCTATCAGAAACGTGCATTGAGCATTGAGAAAAAATCTAGTTCTTCCTGGCGTATTTCTGGTAAAAAGTAATAGAATATTGCAAGTATTACAATAATATTGGAGATTTTACAATATGAATGCTTTTATTATTGGTTTTTACGTTTCCACTTAGAAAAAAATCTTGTAATTTCTGCCGTATATATTGTAAAAGTACAATATAATTGTACTTTTTATAATAATATTGCAGTTTTTACAATATCACTAGTTTTTACAATAATATTGCAAAATCTGCGATATTTATTTTACTTATTACAATAGCATACAGTAAAACCGCTGTTAATGTACAAATTACAGTATGTATGCCAATTTTTACTGTATAATTTCGGGAAATTCAAAATCTTAAAATGCAAATTTCACTATACAAACTGGAATTTTTACCATACATGGCAACAGAAATGAACTACATTACTTTTATCCAGCTTTTTCGAAAACTGTATCATATTACAATATGATGCACTAGAAACCTAGAAAGTATACGAAAATATTGCAAAAAGAACTTATACAGATCTGTTTACTGAATAAAGTGTATAGAATGTTCAAAAATCTGGATTAGGAATTACAATATGATATTGCAAAAAGTACAAGAAGTATAGTAGAAAACGAAATATGTATAGGAGTTTTTACAACAAAATATATCTATAAATACAATATCATTTGACAATATTTACAATATGTTGTTTCAAAAATTGATGTATTATCTAGCAAAAAATACAATATGTCAGAGTGATTCCCGTTTACTTTACAGCATTGTAATAATTACTATATTTTTTTCCCAGTAGGCGTTATTTCAAGGCGAGTTTTCTATCAGAAACGTGCATTGAGCATTGAGAAAAAATCTAGTTCTTCCTGGCGTATTTCTGGTAAAAAGTAATAGAATATTGCAAGTATTACAATAATATTGGAGATTTTACAATATGAATGCTTTTATTATTGGTTTTTACGTTTCCACTTAGAAAAAAATCTTGTAATTTCTGCCGTATATATTGTAAAAGTACAATATAATTGTACTTTTTATAATAATATTGCAGTTTTTACAATATCACTAGTTTTTACAATAATATTGCAAAATCTGCGATATTTATTTTACTTATTACAATAGCATACAGTAAAACCGCTGTTAATGTACAAATTACAGTATGTATGCCAATTTTTACTGTATAATTTCGGGAAATTCAAAATCTTAAAATGCAAATTTCACTATACAAACTGGAATTTTTACCATACATGGCAACAGAAATGAACTACATTACTTTTATCCAGCTTTTTCGAAAACTGTATCATATTACAATATGATGCACTAGAAACCTAGAAAGTATACGAAAATATTGCAAAAAGAACTTATACAGATCTGTTTACTGAATAAAGTGTATAGAATGTTCAAAAATCTGGATTAGGAATTACAATATGATATTGCAAAAAGTACAAGAAGTATAGTAGAAAACGAAATATGTATAGGAGTTCTTACAACAAAATATATCTATGACTACAATATCATTTGACAATATTCACAATATGATATTTCAAAAATTGATGTATTATCTAGCAAAAAGTACAATATGTCAGAGTTATTCCCGTTTACTGTACAGTATTGTAATAATTACTTTTTTTTTCTCAGTGTTTGATATAAATTTCGATATCTTGTATTGCATGATATTTTTGAGAAAACAGCGTCTGAAAAGGTTTTAATTACTTTTTGTATTTTTCGTATATATCTTCTATGATTCGAAGGATTGTTCAGTATTTCTGAAACTATTCATATTTTTCAGGATCTATAAAATGTTACAGGATTTTCTAGTATTTTTATATATTCCTAGCATTATCATTTAAATTATTAATGATTCCTAAAATTTCGAACTGTAAAATTTGGGGTTTATCGAATTTGACGCGTTCAAAGGATATTACAGAAAACAATGTCTCAATAGATATTTTTTCGAATAGTATTTTTTGTATTTCTCCAATTTTTCTACGGTTTGAAGGATTGTTCAGTATTTCTGAAACTATTCATATTTTTCAGAATGCATAAAATGTTGCAGGATTGTTTAGTATTTTTATATACTTTAAGCATTTTGATAAAAATTTTTATACATGGATTTCGAGAATTTCGAGCTCCAAAATGTGCAGTTCAATAAATTTTTCTTGATCCATAAGAATCTTTCAGAAAACAGGTATCTCAATAGACTCATATTTCCTTCAGTATCCTTCGTACTACATCAGTTTTTCTACTATTTGAAAGATTTTTCAGTTCTTGTATATTTCTGTATAAACTTCTGGAGTTCGATGCTCTAGTTTTTAAAGTTGGATAGATTTTTAATATTCCATAGATATACTTTTATTTTTCTATACATGTATTTTCTTTTTGTATTTCCTAGTTTTCATAGAATGTTGGAAAATATTAAGGTTTTTTTAAAGATGTCGTTTTTAATTTCAAGAATTAACTTCCTATAATTGAAAGTTCAAAATATTTGCAGCATTTTGATAGATTTTGCAGAAAACAGATTCTTTATAGATTTAGAGTGTCCTCAATATTTTTTGAATTTTTAACAGATTTTTGAAACTTGAACATTTTTCTAGTATTTTTATCGTTTTTTGTACACATATATTATTAGAATTCAATGCTCGAGAAATCGGGGTTTCTTGATTTCTGGAATTACAGAAATTTTCGTACTTCATTTTTTTCTTGTATTCATAAAATTACGCAAGGTTTTCTAGCATAATCTACAGATTTTAGTGATCCTGGTATAGATTTTAAAAACTAAGATTTTCAGTATTTTCATGTATTCATATGCAGTCTTCTGAAATTTATTGCTAGAATTGTGAAAATTTCTAATAAAAAGGGAAAAACCATACTCTTTGCCCATATTTGTACATAAATTACTAATATATCACTCTGTTTCATCTAAACTTATAAAATTATACATTTTTTATCTGAAAATAAGGAACTTAAAAAATTACTCATATCTAAGTTTCACAAAATTTCTTAAAAAGTTACAAATCGTTCTAAAAACTTGATGAGACAGATGTGAAATGAATAGCACGATTTTCGTTACTTGTTACCAAAAAAAAGGAACTTGTTCCTGTTATCGTTACTTGTTAATTAACGTAACGCGTTGCGTTATCGTTGCACTAAAAAACGTAACGTTTTTGGATATTATAATTTCATTTGACTTATTGCATTTTCATTGCAGGCACTGCAATGCCTCTTTAAAAAAAACTCAGGAAAGGGCCATAACTCCACCATTTGTTGAAATTTTTTTCATCAAATAATGTTTGTATATTAAAGTTGACAATATTCTATCACAATAATATAACTTCCATGTAATAAAATTATGTGGTATACACATTGAAAAATAATCCAAACCGTCCTGAAAAAAAGGTTTACAACCCTTTAGATCATAAAATATGTGTATAATGTAATTGACACATATGTATATCGCCAACCTCGATTTTGTTTTTCATGCAACTCCTCAATAGAAGATTAGCAAATTTTTACAATGTATTTATTATTATTCGAGGAGAAGCTGTAATCTGAGTATTTAAAACTAATACTCGTGTAATAATAATAATTATTTTTCCCAAACAATAATATTTCGAGCAATATAAAAAAAAGCGTCAATCATTTTGCATTTTTCTTCAATATGCAATAGCAGAAATTCGTTTTTGGATTCTCAGGTTACAACTTACAATTGGTTTAAGAAGAATCTTGTTTTCTAACAGTAATAATTATATAATGTTTATTTGTTTAACTAAAATTTTGCACCATACGAATCTAAAAATTCATAAAAACCATATTTTTTATCTGAACAGTATTAAGTTCATAAAAATTTAATATACGACATCTATTTCATATACTTTGATACATAATAGAAAATTTTCCTGATTCATGAAAAATTCCGCTTAATATGTAGAATTTTGTTCAATTGAAATTTGAATTCGTGTCATTTACATGTTTGTACATTCCTTTTCTCTGTGATAAGTTGAAAAAAGTTCTCTAATCTCGCTCGACGAAAATCGTGAAACAGTTGGAAAAGCGATAAATCCACTCTTATCACGCCTCCCGAGTCGAATGCAAATGACGAGAAGCCAGCGATGCGGAAGAGCTGCTCGTGCCAACCTGTTGCGCGCACACCAAAAATATTGTACTCGTCGTGTTTTTCTCGCTTTTCTACAAACTGTTGAAACCCAAGTAACCGCAAAAATTGCTGTTTAAATCCAAAGTAATGTCCGAGAGAAAAATGGGAAACGAACGCTTATTCAAACGTTTTTTTTTTTTTAAATTATTTCGAAAGATTTGATGAGAATAATTTATTCTTTTAAAGAAGATTGAAAATGTTGAGTATTAATTCTAGGAAGGGGGATTTCGCAGATTTTAAAATAATGAATATATTGCTAATTATGATAATAAGAAATACTTTTATGAATAGGTATAGATCATGAATTACGGATGAATAAAATTTAATGGAGAGGTTTGTATTGTTTTGGGATGAAATGTATGTAAAAAAAATATGCATTTGATGGAAATTGCAACACAGAGAAATGCCTAGCTAGGACCATTATTTATAACAAATTTTGATTATTCATCTAATGTAATATTGTTTTTCAATGAAAATTTTGAAAACATGAAAAGTATAAATCCATTGCGGAAAATCTTAGTAAGTTACACAAATTTAAATAAAATTTGGCAAGTTTTGTATAGTTCGTGTCATTTCTGGAATTTCAAAAATTTGAGAAAATTCAAAAACATTGATAATTTGAAAGGTTGTCAATATGTTTGAGAAATTCGAAAAATCTGTAAAGTTTCAGTAAAATTTCTTCAATTTTGTAGGTTGTCTCTGGTATCATATTTGTTTGAAATATGCATGATAATGTTTTTTTCTCTTTTTCATGAAAATTGAAAATCTTGAAAAGTATTAGCAAATTACAAAGAATTTGAATAAACTAGACAATTTTGAAAAATTTGAAAAGTTCCAGACAGTTTGTATTATCATTTGAATTCGGAACATTTTTTTAAATGGAAAATATCCCTAATTTTGAAGATAATGAGTAATATATGACACTTCAAATTCAAGAACATGAAATTCTAGAAATTCATATTGGAATCTACAAAAATCTTCAAATTTGCTTAAAAATCTTATAAATACACAAAAATAATAAAAATTATAAACTAAAAATTAAAAAATTCTGATTCAACTATTTCGAAAATCTGTTAAAAATCTGGAAATCAATAACACTTTTAGTCCTAGGGCATTGAATTTCAAAAATAATATAGAAATGTAAAAATATATTGAGAATTTGTGAATTTTCTAAAAAATCTTATGAAATTCAGTAGATACACAAAAATACGTACTACAAGTAGAGGAAATTGAAATTTCAAGAATCTATAAAAATCTAGAAATTAATAGTATAACTTTGAGTTCTAGAGTGTTAATTTTAGCAACTAATGAAAAAATATCCAAACTCTGTATCTTTTCCCGAATATCAAAGAAAATTCAATAAATTCAACAAAATTCGAAATATACTGAAAATATAAAAAGAACTCAAATGGGAAAAGAATGAGAAGATACTCTTTTATGAAAAAACCATCCAAGTACGAAAAATTTATTTAACTTCGAATCCCAAAGTATAAATTTCCAGAGATTAAAATCATAACAAATTATGAGAAAACTTAAAATCCACGAAAATACTAGAAAATCCTAAAACGTACAACGAATGCCTACTTTAAAAAAAAACTAAAAATTGTTGAAATTTACAATATTACAATACTGTATAGTAAACAGGAATCACTCTAGCATATTGTACTTTTTGCTAGATAACATATCAATTTTTGAAATAACATATTGTAAATATTGTCAAACGATATTGTATTTATAGATGTATTTTGTTGTGAAAACTCCTCTACATCTTCCGTTTTCTACCATACTTCTTGTACATTTTGCAATATCATATTGTAATTCCTAATAATCCAGATTTTTGAACATTCTATACACTTTATTCAGTAAACAGATCTGTATAGGTTCTTTTTGCAATATTTTTGTATACTTTCTAGGTTTCTGGTGCATCATATTGTAATATAATACAGTTTTCGAAAAAGCTGGATAAAAGTAATGTAGTTAATTTTTTTCGCCATGTATGGTAAAAATTACAGTTTGTATAGTGAAATTTGCATTTTAAGATTTTAAGTTTTTCGCAATTCTACAGTAAAAACTGGCATACATACTGTAATTTTACATTAACAGCGGTTTTACTGTATGCTATTGTAATAAGTAAAATAAATATCGCAGATTTTGCAATATTATTGTAAAAACTAGTGATATTGTAAAAACTGTAATATTATTATAAAAAGTACAATAATTTTGTACTTTTTACAATATATACGGCAGAAAGTACAAGATTTTTATCTCAGCGTAAGTAAATTTTTGTCATTACTTTGGGTCATTCGTATCATCGACCTTAACCGTTCTATTCTCTAGGGAATTTCGTATTCCGCATATTACTTGAAGATGGCCGTACATTGCATAGCCGGATTTACAATCGCAATGGGGCAACCCGCCTGTTGCTGAATAGAATAAATAAATATCAGTCCTTTGATACTCCACTCTTCAGAATGTCCTATCACCCCCTGTCGACTAAGACCTCGCGATTCATCGTCGCGACCCTCTTCTCACGGAAGAAAAACCCGCGGGCCATAAGAAAATGCCCGGCACTTTTTCACTCCCGTCGACGATAAATGCGCCGAAGCACGCCGCGAGAACCGCGGAATGTCTGACGTCACGCGCAAGTGCACTGGCCTCTAGCATTAGCGAGTGGCGTGATTGTTGCACACCTACACAAGAGCCGCGCGTTATTTCGCGCTGCGAAAAAGCCGCGGTTCCCATTTTTTTTCCTCATCTTCATTTCTTTCGGCCGTTTCGCGTCCCGCGGACTCGGGGATCATTTTTCCGCGGGGGAGAAAAACAAAAGTGCCGAGGGGGAATCTCGTCGGAATTGCACCGCGGACGAGTCGTTCAAGGCTAACGCGTATACAAGTGAATACGCGCCGGGGCTTGTATATATAGAAACAGCGGCCGCAAAACAGGCCTCAAGACCGCGTTTCGTGCGGGCCGCTCTAATCAGTGGCGTAGTCTAAAGTGCAGCGTAAAAACTGTGGAAGGGAATCGAGGCGATAAATAGGAATATTGGTTCATCCGATGTATTGGGATCAGTGGATATTTAATATAGATATAATATTGGAAGAAAAATGTCGGTATGGAAGAAAAGAATGAAAATATGCTATAGAATAAATGATAATATTGTAATTATACGTACAATAATATATTATAACTGATGAAAGAATATATAACTAAATGATGTATCATCGTATAATTATGTAATGAATATTAAAATCAATGTATTCAAAAATATAATTAATCAATGTATATTATGATTCAAATAGTTACAATCATCATACAATAAATGATACCACGATAGACTATATACCTAGTTGATACTTATACAGGGTGTACCAAAATCCCCGTACCAAAAGAAAACCCAATATTCCTTTTTGAATTTTGAATCTAAAAGTCCTTTACCACTTTTCACGAAACTCAAAATTGAAAAAGTTACTTAGGTTTCAAATTTAAACAATAAATGGGTTCTCTCAACAAGTGGGCATAAAATTCACCGACCAAACTTTACCCACATTTTTTTCATATTTTTTAGAGTCGAAAAGTCCTTTGCCACTTTTGACAAAACTCAAAATCAAAAAAGATATTCGAGTTCGAAATCTAAGAAATTTGATTGGTCAAAACTTCTAACTCGCACATTTTTTTCAATTTTGAGTTTTGATAAAAGTGGCAAAGGACTTTTCGACTCTAAAAAATATGCAAAAAATTTGGGTAAAGTTGAGTTCATGGATTTTATCCCCACTTGTCGAGAGAGCGCATTTATTGTTTAAACTTTTGGATTGAATAACTTTTTTCATTTTGAGTTTTTCGGAAAGTGGTAAAGGACTTTTCGATACAAAATTCAAAAAGGAATATTGGGTTTTCTTTTGGTACGGGGATTTTGGCACACCCTGTATATTGAATTATAATATTTTACAATAATTACATTTTATCATAAAAAAAATTAACATTGGTTCATCTGATGTATTGGAATCATTAGATATTCAATATAGATATAATGTTGGGAGGAAAATATCGATATGAAAGAAAATAATGAAAATATTTTATAGAGTGAAGGATTGTATTGCAATTATACATATAATAATATTTAATAACTGAGGAATGAAATATGTATAATGTATAATAATATCATTATGTGACAGATATGAAAATATATATACTTAAACAATGTAATTAATGAATATATTATGATTATTAATAATGTTGATAACACAATAAATGATATACCTAGTTCATAATTATATTATTATATCGAATTCTAATATTTAACAATAATTATATTTAAATGTAAAAAAATATTAATATTAGTTCATATGATGTATTGGAATCATTTGATATTCAATATAGATATAATGTTGGGAGGAAAATGTCGATATGGAAGAAAAGAATGAAAATATGTTATAGAATAAATGATAACATTGTAATTATACATACAATAATATATTATAACTGTTGAAAGAATATATAACTAAATGATGTATCATCGTATAATTATGTAATAAATATTAAAATCAATGTATTCAAAAATATAATTAATCAATGTCTATTATGATTCAAATAATTACAATCATCATATAATAAATGATACTACGATAGACTATATACCTAGTTGATACTTATATATTGAATTATAATATTTTACAATAATTATATTTTATTATAAAAAATATTAATATTGGTTCATCTGATGTATTGGAATCATTGGATATTCAATATAGATATAATGTTGGGAGGGAAATATCGATATAAAAGAAAATAATGAAAATATTTAATGGAATAAATGATAATATTGTAATTGTACATATAATAATGTATAATAACTGAAGAATGAAATATATGATAGCTTTATATTGTATAATAATATAATTATGTTATAAATATGAAAATATATATACCTAAAAAATATAATTAATCAATATATTATGATTAAAAATAATTATAATAATACAATAAATGATATAAAAATAAATTATATCCCTATTTAATAACCATGTATTGAATCGTAATACTGAATATACAAATATTAACCATAAAAAATAAATAGGGAAGAATACCTGTATCAGATATTCAATATGTATCCGATGTAGACTCATTGTTAGAAAAATTTTTAGTCAAATACGAACCTAAAAAAATTTATTCCTCAATTAACCTTCATATTTTGTCATATGGACTATATTTTTAATAACTTGACTGAAAATTTTAGTAGACATAAGTGAAAACTTTATCAGTTTCGTACGTGACTAAAAATTGAGTCAATTTTAGTAAACTTTTCTCTGCGTGATAAGGCATTAGATTTTGATTATATTTTTGAAAAAAAAGTTTATAGTTTCGTATTCTTCGCAATTTTTAAGTACACATTCAATGGTTTTCTGGTATTTTTATGGATTTCTATATACATAGATACCTACAAAATGATCCCATTGAATTCAACATTTTTTTATTCTTCAGTATTTATAAAATGTTTCAGGATTCTCTGGTATAGAATAAGTATTTTTATGGATTGTTATGATCGATAATATTGAGATATGAATTCCAAGTTTAATAAATTTTTTATATTCAAACGGATTTTTCAGGCAACAGTTTTTTCTTCTCATAGTTCTTTGAATTTTTGTGAAAGATAAATATTATATTTTTCTTTTTTAGTATTCATGAAATTTCCTAGGATTTTACAGTATTTGAATAGATTACTACTATTTTTACGAACACTAAAAGTACAGTAAATTAATGAAAACTTTTTTCCAAATAATAAAAATAACAATAATGATAATATTTTTATTATTATTATATTTTTCTTATTAGGTATTCGTGAAATTTCGAAGGATGTTACAGTATTTCGATGAATTACCAGTATTTTTAAGAAATGCCGTAGGTATGTATAGATTTCTAAAATGTTGTAGTTTAGTATCTGAAGTTTATTCAATTTTTCGTCTTTGGTTAAATTTTTCAGACAACAATCATAGGTATATAGTACTTAAAGTATTTTTCGTTTTTTTTTTCAGTATTCATACGATTTGTAGGATTTTCCGGTACTTTTATACAATTCTACATAGATATCTAGAATTTAATTCCTTAGACTTGAAAATTGTTTTATTTTTCGTAATTTCATAGATTTTCAAAGCAATTATTTACGTGAAATTTTTATTTTTTTTATTTTCCAGTGGTTTTATGGTTTTGCGATGTTTTTATTTTAATCTTTATGATTTAGATTTCTAGAAAATCACGCTTCAGAATTCAAAGTTGAATAAAGTTTTTGTATTTGAATGGATTTTTCAGGAAACAGTATGTTCGTTGATTTATAGTTCTATTCAATATTTTTCATATTTTTTCAGTATTCTACATATTTCTAGTTTCTTATATACTTTTTTGTCTTCGTTTTTTTTGGTGTTCATAAAATGTTGCAGTTTTTTTTTTATTGAGATACTTCTACAGATTTTTTAAATGCAATTTTCCTGAAGTTGAAGTTTGAAATATTTCAATCATTTCGATTAATTGATCAGAAAACTTCAAAGACTTCATGTGTTATTACCATTTTCTGTATATTTTAAGAATTGTTACGATTCACAGGATTTTCGGGTAATTTTATGGATTTATTTATAAACTTCAAGCATTTGATGCTCCTGGAATCAAAGTTTCATTTATTTCTAAAATCTGTATAGATTTAAAAAACTTCAATCAGCACTTGTAAGTACCTGAGCAAATTTTATTATTTTCATCAATTTTCGTATTTTTCGTATGTCTTGAATTTCGTGAGAATTTCAGAATAGATTTATATTATTGATTCTGACATTGTACTTCATTTTTATGAAATTTCTGAATTTCCTGACTATTCATATTTCTTTAATATCAGAATGCGAATTTTAAAATTCATGAATTGCATTTTTCAAAATTTAAACTTAGATAAGATAATATTGTATTATATTTTCGTCAAACATAATTTACTCATTTCTTTAATTTTCACCCATGAAACTTGAGTGACAGTGCAATCTCAATTTACAGCATAATAAGCAGTTTTATTAAATTTCAAGCTCACAATCAGAAATGCTGACATGTCAGTTGCTCAAAATTCAAGACATATTTTTTCTGGATAACCTGGCTTGTGTCGTAGCCTTATAAAAAACAGAATATCAAGTTTTTATTGTATTTTTGTTATCAATTACGCTCTTACTGAAGAATTAAAAAAATGAGAATGATTTGATTAAGATGAACCTAAATCAAAGCTCAATTCCAATGAAATTAAAACTCGAAACATTTTCCATCAAATTTTGCATTTCTCAAGACCAATTCAGTAAACCAAAATCAAATTTAACAATCACAAATGAAATTTTAATAAACATACACGACAAAGTAATAATAATCCACATAACAAGTATAAAAAAATACCAAAAATTTGTCTTGTTGCACAAATCGTGCTCGAAAATACGAATATTTTAAAATTCCAGTTCAAATCGCGAATAAATTTCCACTCATAAAATTTCCTTCACTTCAAAAATAGAAAATTTGTTGCCGGAAGTCGCAACAAACCCAATTTTTTCCCCTACGCCACTGGCTAATCCTCGGCTGTAAGCCTCCTTTGAAAAGCGCGACGCCCGAAATAATCCCATTCATCGCTTTAATATCACGATCACCGCGTTCTTTTTCTCGAGTGGGTTTTATTCCTTTTTTCGGGAACATATGAAAATTAATTTACCTTCTCCGTTGGTGGTGAGCGAGCTCGAAAACGGCACGGGCGCGGTATTTCTGCAACGGCGAAGATCCCCTTCGCTTGGAGCGCGGTCTGAAAATAAACGCAACCCTTTCAAAATTCGCATTCGCGCTATTTCGCATTTGCATTTACTCAAACTCTCACACTAGAGAAATTTTTCCCTTCATTTTCAATTTCCTCAAAAAAAAAAGAACTCATCAATTACATTCCAAAGCAAACACTTAGCAAGAAATTTAGTTCTTACAAACTATTTTTTAAAAATCCTTTTTTTAAGCATAACAAAAATAATGTGAACAGGATTTTCCAGGCTCAAGATGATAAATAAGTTGACAAAATCATGTACTCAAAAATTTCTGTTCTGATAGACTTCAAGTAATTTTTCTCATTTCTGCCAGTTTGGTATCCAGGAGATAATTAAATAAATAAAGTCATAAGTTTCAATTTCTACAAAAATAGTTCAAAAACTGATTCTTCATCAATACAAAAACTCGTTATTGCACTGATCGAGGTTCAAGTGTACGAATTTTTCTGATTTTCATATTTCTCCAAAAGACAAACATTTAATTGATCTAGGGTTGTTCCTTGATTTTCGAATTTTGGACATGGAATTTTATTTTCAGTCATGAGATTGGTATGGAGGCTGTTAATGAAGGTTCTGTGAAGTGAACATTTTCTGAGATTCTTTTTTTAATTTCATTAAATAAGTGAAAATTACAAAATTTTGTATTATATTTCACTTTTTCTAATTTTTAAAAACCTCAAACATAATTTAAAGTATGTAAATCTTTTTAAATTTCAGAAAAATTATTCAACTCATCAAGATTTCGATTAAAAATGACAAAGTTCATCTTTCAAAACATTTTTTGATTTCAGAATACTTCAAGGATGTAGGCGGTTTTACAGAACTTTCAAAATTTTCCAATCTAAAAATGTTATAAACATTTTCTTATATTCCACAATTTTTTCAAACTTTTTGGAATTCTCAATATTTTGTAAGTCTTTTTCTTCAATTTTTTCAATTTTTAGAATTTCGAACATAGCACGAACTTTAAAAAAACTTATTAAAACTCGTTCAACTTATAAAGGTTTCTGATGATTTTTTATTAATTTTGTGATTTTCTAATACTTTTTTAGTTTTCTGATTTTTTTCAAAAAAAGATAAAACATTATCGTACATAAGTATTCAAAAGAAATATGATAATGAGTACAACTTACAAAATTTGTCAACATTTTCTGAGATTCTTTTTTTTTATTTTGTTAAACAATCAAAAGTCACAAAATGTTTCAATGTATTTCACTATAACTCATTTTTTAAAACTTCAAGCATAATGCAAAGTATGTAAATTTTTTAGGATTTCAGAAAAATTTCCCAGTTCGTCAAGATTTCGATTGAAAAGTGACAAAATTCGTGAAATTTTATATGATTCACACATTTTTTGAATTTCATACAAATAATCAAGATCTTCAAAATTTCTTCAGTTTTAAAATTTATCGAAATTTCCAAAATACTGAAAATGATACGAACTTTTCCAAATTTTCCAAATTTTACAAGAATTAGTCAAAACCATGGAAATTTTTTGTTTTCTTTAATACTTTATGAATGTTATTCATTCTTATTAAAAAATTTTTAAAATTATTATGCAAAATTTAATAAACATTTTATGAAACTCTATAAATTGTCCAAAATTTATAGAAATATAATCTTTGAAATTTCCAATATTTTCAAACCATCAAAACTTTTCTAAACTTCAGACCCAAGACTAATCACTCAAAAATTTACCTAATTCGTGAAGATTTTTCGTAAATTTTTTAATACTTTTGAAGTTTTCCATATTTTAAATAAAAATGCAAAGAATAACATTACCATGTAGGTTTCAGAGTAATATAATAATGAACACATTTTTATACAATTTACGAACATTCTCTTAAACTCAACAAATCTTTCGAAGTTCAAAAAATTATTAAGAATCTGTAAAATTTTGAATGTTTTTTACTTCACAAAATTTTTGGAATTCCAAAAATAAAATGAAATATTGAAAACTTTCAACATGACATGAAAATGAGCCAAAATTATCAAGAATCTCTGTAATTATGTAATACTGTCCATGTTTTCTAGATTTTGAATAAAAATAAAAAAAAACTGTACCATTTATATTTCGAAAAAACATGAACAGTAAACAAATAGTAATACAAGTCTATGGAAATTGAAAAGTGTTGAAAAAAAAAATGTCATTTCGCATTTTCATTGACTCAAACTCTCACACTGAAGAAAATTTTTCCCTTCATTTTCAATTTTCTCAAAAAAAAAAAAAAAAAACATCAATTAAATTCCAAATCAAGAACTGAGCAAGAAATTTTAGGTCCTACAAATTATTTTTCAAAAATCCCTTCTTTAATAAAACAAACATAATGTGAACAGAATTTTCCAGGCTCAAGATGATAAATAAGTTGTCAAAATCATGTACTCAAAAATTTCCATGTTTTTGCGTATCCAGGAAATAATGCAATAAGTTTCAATTTCTACAAAAATAATTCAAAAACTGATTGGTCATCAATACCAACACTCGTGATTGCATTAATTCAAGTTCAAGTGTACAAATTTTCTAATTTTACCATTTCTCTAAAAGACAAACATTAAATTAACCCAGAGTTAATTGATTTTCAAATTTTGGACGAGGAATTCCATTTTGAGTCATGAGTTTGGTATGGAGGCTGTTAATGAAGGTTCTGTGAAGTTGGTAATTTTTTTCTTATTGGGCTATCGCGACTGGAATAACCAGTCGACGCTA
Organism: Platygaster robiniae; assembly: GCA_028476575.1. Taxonomy (NCBI): domain Eukaryota; kingdom Metazoa; phylum Arthropoda; class Insecta; order Hymenoptera; family Platygastridae; genus Platygaster; species Platygaster robiniae. Next base: position 26,183,920 of record CM052025.1, on the reverse strand, counting down.
GATTTTAGATAAAAGAAATAAGGGTTTTATGAGGCGCACAGAAAAAGGACACGTTTTCTGGGGCACAGAAATAGCTCGTATTTCGTAGAAAAAGCACATTTCGAGTGTGGGCCCTCGAAAGCGCGTTTGGCAACAGGAAACGCCATGGCGATCTCAGGATTGGGAGCCAAAAATCAGGCAAGAATCTCGTGCTGGAATGCGCCTCTTTCCATTTTTTTCTGGCAGAAACGGTCTCGTTTCTCATCAAAACTCCATAAAAAACTGTAGAAAATCTGACATTATAGAATTTTTTTAGCTTACATTCTTTAAACTCAATTCCCAAAAAAAGGCAAAACCTAAAATTTTTAAAACTTTCTGATTTTTGAAATTTTTCTTAAAAATTATATGACATTATTCAATTTAAATCTTTAATGATTAATAGATGGAAATGTTAAAAATAGGATTTAATTTTTTTAACTTTCTTTCAGTTTTTCGTTATTTGCTGTATCTTTTTTGTAAATTCTGCAGAATACTGAAAATCTTGGGAAAATAGCATTTAAATTGATGAAATTGTACTTGTGTAACTTGATTTTTAAAAGACTCAATGCAATTTGATATTGTTGAAACCTTTGATTTTATTTTTCTCTGATTCTCGAGGTCCTTAATCTATCACTGTTATATAAGGAATTTAAATATTTAACGGTACTCAACATCTAGCTTTTAAAAAAGTTAAAATTACAAGAATTTGATGTCTTTCGCATAAATTTTTGTTGAGAACTCATAGAAATGAAATTTGATTTCTTTTAACAACCACAAAAATTATGTAAAGAATAAATAATTCTATTTTTGGTAATTTGTAAAATCGATTGTACAATTATTACAAACTTTTACGTAATTTCTTACGAGAGTCCAAACTTAGGACCGAAAGTTGGAATGACGTATTTATAAAACCTGACTATCACTGTCTCACTTTAAAAAAAGGTCAAATTTCCTCTTATTCATTAGCATTGAGTGATCGGTTTCATTAAAAATTTCGATCACCACGAGACGTCGATTTTCAACATAAGATTCTCCATAAATTTCTCATTTTTTATGTTCCTCAAGTTTTAAACATTGAAAAGTAAATGAAATAAAAAAAAATGTCTCCAGTATCTTTCATAGTTATAGTAACAAATCATGATTAAAATTTATTTAATAATATCCAACGTTAATAAGCATTTGGAACTTTTTTGTTGGCTAGAGTTGAAAAACCAATGTTTTATCCTTCCTATTTTTTAAATTTTTTGCGAAAATTAGATTTGTTTCAAATAAATTTTTAGATGAAAAGTTTCTACAATTTTATGTGTTGTACTTATTGAAGAACGAGTTTTTTAAGTATAAAATTGAAGAATTGAAACATTTTCTATAATTATTCAAAATACAATAAATAATTATTGTGAAATATTATTTACATGTATTTTTATATTTTGTATGTTGATTTTTTTTATCGAATTCACTACAAAATAAAAGTAAAAAAATAGACAAGAGATGACAAAATTGAAGCAATGAAGAATAAAAATATGTACCAAGACCAGAAAAACTTGTAATTTTAAAATTTTAAATCATAAATTTGAAAACTTATTGTAAATATTTTGCATTAAATGACCAAAGTGACTGTATTCTCATAAAGTTGTTGGTAAATAAAGACATTTTTATTTTATTGTTATTCAGTGTTCTAAATTCATAAGTTATCCATATCGATTTTTTTGTCGAATATACTGCAAAGTAAAACAGTCAAAACAAACTGAGAAATACATTACCTAATTAAAAAGAATTCAAATGAATCACTTAATCTAAAAAACTGATGAATAATACTAATAAATACTTAATAATTATTATTACTAATTAAAAATACTAATTCTTTATGATTAAATATCATTATACTAAGTATTAATAAATAATACTAATAATTACTTTCATTAATACATAATTAGAAACAAAGAACGAATGAAAAAAGAATTTTTGACAGTTAAAATTTTTCACTTTTTGAAAATAGAGTTTTCAATGTATAGTAATAAATTTAGAATCAATACCGTGTAAATATAATTTCATTGAGTTGAAAATGTAAGCTGAAAAATATCCTAGAATGTCAGAATTTTTACCATTTTAAAAGTCTTATGAAAATACCAGCTTTAACAAAAGATTATAAAAAATAATGACGAAAAACTACAAGGAAGTAAAAAAATAAAATACGCTTTTTTTGACATTTTTATTCATCCCTGAATATTTTTCAATTGAATTTGTGTCAAATAACTTTTATGACGAAGTTTAGAAATCTAAAAGTTAAAAAAATTTTGCATTTTGGATACTTCTTGAAAATCAATTTGTTGAAGTATATAATATTATAATTTAGTCAATGTTGCATGAATTTCATTTTAAGAATTTTAGAATTCTAGCTGGGAAATCCTAGAATGTCAAATTTTTCACCAGTTTTCAAATAAAGTTTGAATGAAAAACAATATACTTATGGCAAGAGAAATTCGAAGATAAACTTCAAAGTGAAAAAAAGAAAGTCATGAAAATACCAGACTTTACAAAAGATTCTACCCAAAATAAGAAAAAACTATGAAAAAGTAAAAAAAATGAACTGCTATATCTGACATTTTTATTCATCCCTGAATATTTTTCAGAAAATGAAATATTGTCAAATGAATTTCATGGCCAAGTTTAGAAATCGAACAGTTTCAAAAATTGTAGATGTTGTATACTTCTTGAAAATCAATTCGTTGAAGTACACAACATTATAATTTAGTTAATGTTGTACAAATTTCATTTTTAAGAATTTTAGAATGCTAACTGGAAAATCCTAAACTGTCAAATTTTTTACCATTTTACAAATACAGTTTGAATGAAAAACAATATCCTAATGGTCAAAGAAAATCGAAGAAAAACCTCAAAGTAAAAGAAAGAAAAGTCTTATGAAAATATCAGAATTTACAAAAGATTATACAGAAAATGGAAAACTACAAAAAAGTTAGAATAATAAAGTTTGCTACTTTTGACATTTTTATTCATTCCTGAATATTTTTCAAAAAATGAAATCTTGTCAAATGAATTTCATGACCAAGTTTTTAAATCGAACACTTTCGAAAATTGTCGATGTTACATACTTCTTGAAAATCAATTTGTTGAAGTATCATAATTTAGTCAATGTTGTATGAATTTCATTTTTTAGAATTTAAGAATTCTAGCTGAAAAATTCTAGAATGTCAAATTTTTTATTAATTTTTATAAAGTTCAGATAAGAAACAAGACCATTTCAGCCAAAAAAAATTAATTTAGTCGAAATACAGTCACGAAATGAAATCAATAATCCCTCAAAAATCAATAAAACAATAAAATTCATTAAACAAAAAACAAGGTGACAAACTTCTGCATGATCAATAAATAAAATTTTCCTAATGTACAAGAAATCCATCATTTCTCGTATGCGAGAGCACGCCGGAACCGAAGGAGGATTGGAATGCGAATAAGCCACTCCTGCTCGTATCGTAAACCTTCAGGAGAGAGACAGACAGAAGAAAAGGAAAAAAAGAGCGAAAGAGACGAGAAAGAACCAACTTGAAGTGCAAAAAAGAGAAAACGATTTCGAACAAGTGATTGGGCCGTAGTTGTATTCGAAAAATTTGGCCCAAAAACAGTTGTTCTCCCAGTAAGACGTTTTTTTTGGCTATGAAGACATGTGGGGAGCAATAAAAAAACGAGTGGAAAACAAGGAGAACAGGAGGTTCGAAAAAAAGGGCAGTAAAAGGGAACAAGAGGGAGACATATCAAGGACGAAACGATGGATAAACATTACAAAGAGGCTTCTTGTTCTGCTGGTAATAGACGGTTATATTTTTTATGTTCACCTAAAAATGGGCTTTCACCTTCTCATACCTTAACCTAAATATTCTGAGCTTAATGTTTAGTAAAAATTTGGATTTAAAAAAATTACCTTCCGGTCGCAGTCTATCTGGAATAAGGCAGTAAGGTGGTGGTGGCGACTCTGAAACAAAAAAAAAACAACTTATTATTAATGATTCAATTTATGACATAATAGTATACTATGCTACGAAGTTGATTTGTATCTATTACAAAAAGATCATAAGAAAAGGTTTAGTACTTTTACTGAAATAGGAATAAGTTTCAAAAATGAATGTTGACGTAATTTTCGAAACCATTTTGTGGTATCTTTTCTGCACGTCTTCTATGTAACAAAAACTCAATGTTCACGTCACAAACAACAACTTCTTTGTTTCGTTCGTCCATTGTTCCATTCGTCAAGCCTATATCTATCGCTATCATCGAAGATTTCATCCACAATGGTAAGTCTAAATATTGCATAAGCTCTGTGACAAACGTTTGCTCAAAATTTATGCAACCGCAGTATGTTTACGCCTTGTATTAAGTCAGACGTTCTCACAGGAAATTTGCACTTTTTGGTTTGAAAAAACTTATTACAGAGTCAGAAGAATTTATTTTCCAGGTTGAGAGGTGGCAGAAAATGTGGGGCACTTTTCACCTGAAAAATTCTGGATGGAAGAAATACCCAAAAATACCTACGTGAAAATTCGTCCATTTACAAATGTTGGGTTTCACTAAAACGTTGAAATGTGGTATGATTTGAAAAATTTACTGAAATTTTCCAGAATTCTAGATTTTTATTAAAATTTTTCAAATTATTGACCATCTCTTCACGATAAAATATTTTTTGATTTTAGAATACTTCAAGGATGTTGGGCGATTTTACAGAAATTTCAAAATTTTCCAATCTAAGAATTTTATAAACATTTTCTTATATTCTATAATTTTTTCGAACTTTTTGGAATTTTCGATATTTTGTAAGTCTTCTTCTTCTATTTTTTGAATTCCGAACATAGCACGAACTTTACAAAACTTATTAAAACTCGTTCAACTTATAAAGATTTCTGATAATTTTTGATTAATTTCGTGATTTTCTAATACTTTTTTAGTTTTCAGATTTTTTTTAAAAAAGATATAATACATTATCGTACAAAAATATTTAAAAGAAATATGATAATGAGTACAACTTACAAAATTTATCAACATTTTCTGAGATTCTTTTTTTTTATTTTGTTAAAAAATTAAAAGTCACAACATTTTTCAATGTATTTCACTTTTAATAATTTTTCAAAACTTCAAGCATAATGCAAAGAATGTAAATTTTTTAGGATTTCAGGAAAATTTCCCAGTTCATCGAGATTTCGATTGAAAAAGTGACAAAGTTCTTGAAATTTTATATGATTCACACATTTTTTGGATTTCATACAAATAATCAGGATCTTCAAAATTTCTTCAATTTTTCAATTCATCGAAATTTTCAAAATGCTAAAAATAATACGAACTATTCCAAATTTTCAAAACTGTACAAGAATTTGTTCAAACCATGAAAATTTTTGTCATCTTTAATACTTTTTTAATTATATTCATACTTATTAAAAAATTTTAAAAATTATTATGCAAAATTTAATAAACATTTTATGAAACTCTATAAATTGTCTAAAATTTATAGAAATATCATGAATCTTTGAAATTTCTAATGTTTTAAACCATCCAAACTTTTCTAAACTTCAGACTCTACATTAATCACTCAAATATTTACCCATTTCTAACAATTTACCAAACTCTTAAAGATTTTTCGTAATTTTTAATACTATTGAAGTTTTCTAAATTTATAATAAAAATGAAAAAAAAAAAAAAAAACACTATCATTTAGATTTTTAGTGATATAATAATGAACACATTTTTATACAATTTACGAACGTTTTTTTAAACTCAGTAAATCTTTCTGAGTTAAAAGAATCATTAGGAATTTGCAAAAATGTTAATATGTTTTACCTAACAAAATTTCAAAAATTCCAAACACAATATGAAAACTCCTTACTTCAATAAAAATTAGCCAAAGTCATCAAGAGTTTTTGTAATTATTCAATACTGTCCATGTTTTCCAGACTTTGAAGAAAAATAAAAAAAAACTTTGCTATTCACATTTCGAATAACTATGATAATAAACAACTCTGAATAAATTAATTTTACCCTTGTCAGAATACCTTTATCAAAAGTACAAGTCTCTATATTAAATACTTTTCTGAAGTGAATCAAGTAATCCTCTACAACCAAAGAAATGTGACGCGATCCGAGAAAAGGGACCTACTATCCAAAAAGTAAATTTTACAGGACGGGCGATTGAATGAATCGAAATACACAACGGTTGATGGGATGAAAGATTTTAAAAAATTCATAGTTTGCAAAAAAATTAAAGTTAGTAAATTCTGATTGCACATAGTTAAAGATCGGATGCAAAACTTATAGAATCATTCATAATGCGAAAAACGATTTTTTGGATGGTAGGTCCCTTTTCTCGGATCGCATCACAAATATCAATTAAATCCATACTCGAGCTTTGTCAACTTTTTCAAAAATTTGATTATTCTAAAATAATCATATATACACATATTGGATTCAACAAGAAATGACAATAACCTCTTTCTTTAAATAAATATCTTCTGTAAAATAATTTTTCTAAATTCCTACCGAGATCATTGAATAAAACCCTCAAAACTGCTTTCTAAATCTGAAGAAGTGAAATCGCCACTTTTTGAAACAGTGAAATGTGATTCACTGTTTTGCCATGGACTCAAATATATTGGCAAAACAGTGCATAGAGAAATCGAGTAAGTAAAATTATTCACTGGGGAAAAAAGTGAAACATTTTTCACTTTTTCATAAGTGAGTATTTCTGGTTTTACTGCTCAAAACAGTGATTCAAACATTTCTGGCTCGACTGTGCCAGTGTATCACCTCGTCCAAAAAGTTGTAAAAATTGTCAAGTTTTTGAAATATTTTGTTTTAGGTTAGGGCGTAAATATTCTAATTTTTTTCTACTACAGATCGTTACCAAAAGAAAAATAAACATTGTCAGATTCATAGTAAAAGAAAATGATTATGATAAAACGTTACGTTTTTTTCTAAAGGTAAAATTCATACATCTAGAAAAAACACCCACGTTCCTGCCAAATACCTCTAGAAAAAAAAAGAAAGCAAAACGAGATAGAAAAATTTCTAAATCTTGAAAAGGACCCCCTGATCAGGCACTACTGAATTGCCTGTTGGCCTCGACAATTAGCTGGCGCCGGCAATGACACACAGCGGCGCCGTACTGCTGCTCCCGCCGCGACTTCCCCCTCTTCTAATTTCTAAATCGCCCCCCGTACAAAGCCCATAGAATAGCGTAATACACGTACACACATATACATTTCTATCTCAAATGGCCTTACACAGCCTCCGCACTCGATATCCATAAAACACCGCATTTTCTGCATTCGGCTCGTCTCGTAGTTTTCATTTCGAGACGTATCAAAGCAGCCAGACGGCGCATGAAGAGGGGATTAAAACGGGAAAATTGCTCGCTCTATCTCTCTCTCTTTTTTATACACTATCCCCCCCCCCCGCCGCTCGATTTCTCGGGTCGGGCCAATGCATAATGTATTTTTAGATACCCGCGCTATTCCGTCTATCCATAACTTTGATTGGACTGCGTCGAATGTCGGCGCCGCCGTGAGAGAGAAAACCGCACTTTTGTTTTGATCCGGCTTCGCGTATTGCCCGGAACCGTGGCTGATTTATGCCTCCCGTCTGCAGGCCGAAAGCTAAAAAGAGCACGAGGCATTTGGGAATTTGCGAATTTTCAAACGCTTTTGGAGTCACTTAGATTTGATGTTGTAGGGATTTTGTGATATTTGGAAATTGGGAATATCACTCTTACATTAATTTTGAAGTGGAGCCTATTTTGAAATGATGAGATTTGAACGTATGAATCAATTTTCATGCCAAATACAGATTCAATTATAATACGACTTGAAAATGGTGGAAATGAATTTTTGGATTGAGAGCAAGTGTTAAAGGGTATTAGAAGTCTAGAATTTCAATTCAAACTTCTATGATCGCCATTTCTTCAATCACCATAAATTTCCACAATCATTTGATAAGCTTCTGCTGCCTTTTTTTCCTCTGTCAAAGGCAAAAAGCAAAACTTCCAGCGAATGGCGCAAATTTGGTTTTCATCATCTTCAAATTTGTTCAAAGGCCTTCGTTCTTTAGGTTCACATCACCACTTTTGAACCGTCTGAACCATAATTTGTAGATTGATTTCTTTAGAAAATTTTCACCATGATCTTTTACAATCATTCGATAAGCTTCTGTTGCCTTTTTTTCCTCTGTCAAAGGCAAAAAGCAGAACTTCCAACGAATGACGCGAATTTGGTTTTCATCATCTTCAAATTCGTTTGAAGACCGTCCATGGTCTTCGTCTTAAAGGTTCACATCACCTTTTTGAACCGTTCAAACCAGAACTCACAGATTGGTTTGTTTACAAAATGTTCACCATATATAAACTCATTCGATAAGCTTTAGCTGCTTTTTTCCCATTTAAGGCAAAAAGTAAAAGTTCCAGTAGATTACGAGAATTTGGTTCTCATCATCTTCAAATTTGTTCAAAGGCCTTCCATGGTCTTCTTCTTTGAGGTTCAAATCACCACTTTTAAATCGTCTAAACCAGAATTCGCAGATTGATTTACTTACAAAATGTTCACCATAAACTTCCACAACCATTTGATATGCTTCAGCTTTTTCCCCTGTCAAAGACAAAAAGTAAAACATCCAGCGAATGACGCAAATTTGGTTGTCATCATCTCCAAATTTGTTCAAAGACATGATCTTCGTCCTTAAGGTTCAAATCATCACTCTTGAACCGTCTAAACCAGAACTAATCGTTTGATAAGCTTCTGCTGCATTTTTTTCCTCTGTCAAAGACAAAAAGCAAAACTTCCGGCAAATGTCCAAAATTTGGTTCCAATCTCAGCATATCTGAAGCATTGGCAAACTACGTTGCTTTCTGCTTCACAATTACGGCAGAGCCTCACGCATTTAGAAAGCTCGGGGGTTAATTATCAATCGGTGAATCTAATAAAGCATGAAGAATGGCTTTGCTAACAACGAAGATTCCGAGATGGTCTTTTCATGGTCAATTCAGAAATGTCCAAAACGGGTCTTTTTGCCGTTCCACTTTGTCAAGTTCTAAATGGATTTGCCTCGATCAAGATTACGATTTAAAAGTTGTTAATTCATTTGTCTTTTTTTACATGTTTTCTTATACAATTTGCCGAATAAACAAGCGCATTTCATACTTCGCTTGCATACGTACCGCTCGCATGTTTTTCATTCATGTTTTATTGTTTGAATATGTTTTAACAATAATTTCGTGTTTTATTATAAAAATGGATACATCACAATTAAGTTTATTGGATATAATAATGTCAGCTATGGGTGAAAAAAAAGTCTTTGTCACATGACTTCGACTATTGAAAAAAAACCCTTTACCTTTCGTAGTTGGGATGGATACACCTCTAGTGTAAAGTTTTACTGAATTCAAATGACCCATGTCCAGCTTCCAAAAGTTTGACATAACTCAGAAATACTAGAATCTCAAAATGCAACTTGGGGACAAGACAGACACCAAGTTCACCACTCCCAACTCCGTTTTATGCAAAAATCGCAGAACCTAATCGACGGTGAAACACGTAAAACCTGGTTTCGAACCTTTTGGAATTCATCGAGTACACGCACATTCATGCATATTAGGGAGAAGGATCCCCTACCTCTCTCTCTCTCTCTCTCTCTCTCTCTCTCTCTCTCTCTCTCTCTCTCTCTCTCTCTCTCTCTCTCTCTCTCTCTCTCTCTCTCTCTTGAGAAGCCAGCAGGTTATGTTAGAATGGAAATGGAATTCGAAACCGAAGATAGCGGCGTTTCTGAGAAGACGAGACGAAACGCGAGGACCTTATTGACGGGTCTTCGGTTCTCTGAACGAATCCCCGATCATCCTAGCTCGGGCATCATTAACGTGGAATGTCGAAGCCTCTCGTCCGCGGGCGTTGTCTTTCGTGTTCCATATATTTCTGCCGACCAAGGGAAAATTTTCATCTTGATTCAGAAATTATTCTCCCCCCGATCATTTCGAGGAACAAACGCAACCACTCGTTCTTCATCGAGATCATGAGCCTTTTCCAGGGATTTGGGTCTTGGGAACTACACGTTTTCCCGTTTCTTTGATCCTTCTGGAATTTCTGAACTACAAGCTAGATGATTTACTTAAACGGGTAAATTCACGAGGATGAATAGAGTCGTTTTTTGGAAGATGATGGAACATTTAGGTACATTGAAGAAGTGATGAAGGCAAGTCCTGCAGAATATTGTATCTGTAATGCGGGAACTGTGGTCCAGAAAATACGTATTTCACTTGGAACATTTTTCATGTGAACCAGTGTAATTTCCTGAGGCTTGAAAACCGAAGCATTACTCTCGTTACGACGGCTCCTCGGCATGAAGTGGGTTAAATGATCGGCGAGTTATGTAAAGCGCACTGGCGCCTGTTGCGCGCCATGCGAACGGGCTTCTTTCACTCGACCGAATCGCGAGGGATACAAAAATTCGCGAGACTTCCGAGGGAAGCGGAGAATTCGGTGATTCGTTGGGTGCGTTAATTGTTTCTAGCTTGAAAACAAGGAGGGAATTAACGACTGGCCCCAAGGCTCGTTACGGCCGGTTTTTCAAGGAGAGCCAGTGTCCGGCAGGTGCATTCGGCTCAGGCAAAGAACGCTGCCTGATATGAAACTTTTGCCAAAAACTCGAGAAAAACGGAAAAAAAAAACGTTTCCGCAGTAGAGTTGGAATTTCGATTGATCAAAGCATGAAATCGAATGAGATATGAAGGATGAAATTACGAATTTTAGCTGTTAATTGGAGGGATCAAATTTGGACCTTTTTCATATTTTATTATTATTCAACTAGATAATGTTCTTTGAGTTCAGTTTAATTTGATATTTTGATCAATATTCATATTAATTCATTTAAGTTTCAAAATTTTGGATATTTATTAATTATTTCAAAGGGTCAAAGGGCATTACAACAAACTTTATGCTCCCCCAAAAAATATTCGTCACATTTCCCATCATGATACAAAATCAAAAAATTCTTATGTTTTTTGTTTTCGTTTAATTTTCAACGTTTAGAACTTTAGGTACATAAAAAAATTAAGGAAAATTACCAAAAATAGCAAACACTAGAATATCTCCAAGGCTACTTATTTCTAACTCAAAAATTCAATGTAATTATTGAAAATGAATGACTTTGGAATCGTCATTAGCAACAAATTAAGTTTTTTTGTGGGAGAGTGAAAATTAGAGTATGGAGAGGAAAAACACATTTTTCTCTGAATCATAACAATACTAGAGAATCCTTATTTTAATTTTACTTTTTTTAAAATATTTTCTTTGTTATCTCTAAATAACTAAGTGTATACTGGAACTTGAAACTTGGGATTCTACGAACTTCAAATGTAAAAATGTAAATAAAAAGATAAGAGAAAAGAAAAATTTGCACTTAAAGTTTCTATAAAATTTTGAAAAGTTGACGATTAAAAAAATAGAAATATCAATGATTTGATAGAGTACATTTCCCTAATAAAATTGAAAACGTGTCAAAATTGATAGAAAATAAGAATAGAATTTTGCATACCTTAAAATTTAGAGGATGATAAATTTTGAACGATAGAATTGAAAAAGTTCTAAACTAATTCTCCAACAGTAAACGAATTCAGAATTCTTAATTCCAATAAATCAAAAATTAACCCACTGAAATCTCGAGAATTTTATACGTATTTTAAACTTCAGAATTCAATGTAATTAAAAAAAAAAAAAATTACCATGAAATCCCTATTCTCAAGAAATAAAGATCACTTTTGAAATAATTATAATTGCAAATGCTCACATGTGAGGTTTTGTGGAATCAGTAAAATTTCTTGAAAACTACGACACTTCGATTTCTATTTTAAACTCATCGAATATTTTGAAAAATGACCTCAAATATCTTTAAAAATCAATAACTTAAAAATTGTTATTGGTTTCTTATAAGTTACAAAACTTTTCAATACTTCAATAATTCATAAAAATTAACAAATGATATGCTAAAAGACCTATACAACGTCTAAAAATTTTAATAAGCCTATGTTTTTAAAAAGTGTCAAAAAATTTTCAAATACCCATGCTTCTAAAGTTTGTATAAAATAATTTTAAATTCCTATGTTTCTACAATTTTCTCTGACTCATATAAATTTGCGAAAAACTGGAACACACGCGAATAATCTCAAATTTACAAAATTTAAAAAAATTTAGAAAATCTTAAGTAGGAAAGCAATTTAAAAAAAAAAAACCTTGATTTCGAGTAGCTTTCAGATTCCAAAAATCCTCTAAATTCTGTTTTGTTGAGTTCCTACTACAAAAATTTGAATTTTCTAACTTATAAATTCTCCATTTTTGAATGATATATTGAAATTTAAAGTCAGAATATTCAAGCTATTCAATTCTTAAAAAAATCGAGTTTTAGAAGTGCATATTGCATGAAATATATAATCTCGAAATATAATTCGTAAAATTAGTCAAAGATCCGAATGATAAACGACTTTTTCTCCAAATTTCTAAAGCAATTTATCTCAATCAGCGAAGATATTTCACAACTCATCAAATTGTCCGTGAAATTGATGGGTTCACGCAATTCTTGCGTCGGAACCATGGGAACCAAAATTTTTCTTCGTCCAGAAATTTGTTGTTTTATGGTTTCTAAAGTGTCAGAACATGCCCCTGGAGACCGAATTTATAGGATTCCATTACAAGAAAAAAGTGACGACGATAATGGTCTTCTCAAACTCGGAAGAATTAAAAAAAGGTAGATAAGGCGCCATCAGGGAAATGATCTAACTAATGGCAACCAGTCAACGATGTCTTCCTATTTTGAGTTATCTCTAAGTGACCGATGCCGATAAGAGGGTTTTTTAGCGCTTTCTAAATTACGAAATTCCTGGATTTCACTGGGTTTTCTATTCCAAGTATTCCAGAAGATTAATTGGTTTCTATGGTTGAAGAAAAACGAAGTGATACGAAATTTCTCAGAATATTGTATTGCATAAATCTTTTTTTTTTTTTTTTTTTTTTTCATATTCGAGTGATGGTTTTTTTTCTACACTTAATGAAGTGCATGAAGATGAAGTTGAGTTAAAATTACTATCGAAAAACAATTAATTTTTGATCAAAGCAGAGTATCCGAGAACGAAAAACAAATTTTTCCCTTTCCCAACTTTTTTTAAGACGCTTGCAGTCACTGCAACGCAAATATAATAAGTCAACTGAAATTAAAATATCAGAAAAAGTTACATTTTTTAGTGTAACGATAGCGTAACGCGTTACATTAATTGACAAGTAACGATAACAGCAACAAGTTCCTTTTTTTTGGTAACAAGTAACGAAAATCGTGCTATTCATTTCACATCTGTCTTATCAAGTTTTTAGAACGATTTGTAACTTTTTAAGAAATTTTTTGAAACTTAGATATGAGTAATTTTTTGACTTCCTTATTTTCAGATAAAAAATATATAATTTTATAAGTTTAGATGAAACAGAGTGATATGTTAGTAATTTATGTACAAATATGGGCAAAGAGTATGCTTTTTCACTTTTTATTAGAAATTTTTACGATTCTAGCAATAAGTTTCAGAAATCTGCAAATAAATACACCAAAATACTAAAAATCTTAGTTTTTAAAATCTATAGCAGGATCCCTAAAATCTATAGATTATGCTAGAAAACCTTACGTAATTTTATGAATACAAGAAAAAAATGAAATACGAAAAATACTAGATATTATTTACTTTTTTTCGAAAAGCTATTAGATTCTTCGACAATTTCTGTTATTCCAGAAATCAAGAAACTTTGATTTCTCGAGCATTGAATTCTAATAATGTATGTGTATAGAAAGTTATAACAATACTAAAAAAATGTTCAAATTTTAAAAATCTGCGAAAAATTCAAAAAATATTGAGGACACTCTAAATCTATAAAGAATCTGTTTTTTGCAAAATCGACCAAAATACTGCGAATATTTCAAACTTTCAATTCTAGGAAATCTAATTCGTGAAATTCAAAAGGATATCTTTGAAAGAACCTTAAAATTTTCCAACATTCTATAAATACTAGGAAATACAAAAAGAAACAACATGTATAGAAAAATACACGTATATCTCTGGAATATTAAAAACCTATACAACTTTTAAACTAGAGCATCGAATTACGGAAATTTATACAGAAATATACAAGAAAACTGAACAACCTTTCAAATCGTAGAAAAACTGATGAAATTCGAAGGATACTGAAAGAAATATGAGTCTAACTAATTCTATCCACTTTTTACTCGATTTTCTCAGTCAATGCTTCCTTTCATTGAATTCATGTGCGAGAAAAAAGTCATTGACTGGGAAAATTGAGTAAAAAGTGGATAGAATTAGTTAGCTGTTTCAACCCAGTGGAAAATTAATGGATATTATTTGTAAATATGAATCTATTGAGACAATTCTCGACATCAATGTATAAAAAATCGTATATCAAAATGCTGAAAGTCTATGAAAATACTAGAAAATCCTGCAACATTACATGCATGCTAAAAAATACGAATTGTTTCAGAAATACTGAACAATCCATGAAATCGTAGTTTAAAACTGGAGAAATACGAAAAATATTCGAAGAAATAAATATCTATTGAGACATTGTTTTCTGAAAAATCCTTTGAACACGTAAAATTTAATAAACTCCAAATTTTACAGTTCGAAATTCTCGGAATCAATAACAATTTAAATGAAAATGCTAGAAATATATAAAAATACTAGAAAATCCTGTAACATTTCATAGATCTTGAAAAATACGAATAGTTTCAGAAATGCCGAACAATCCTTCAAATCGTACAAGATAAACAAAAAACACCAAAAAGAAATAAAAATCCTATCAGACGCTGTTTTCTGACAAATATCATGCAATGCAAGATGTCCAAATTCACATCAAAACGTAAAAACCAATAATAGAAGCATTTCATCGAAATCGTTTGAAAAATCTCACTAGGGTGGGTTATAACCCCCCCCCCCCCCGGCCGGGCATGAATACTCCTACAAAGTGAACTTATTTTCAGTGAACTTATTCAACCCAGTTGAACTCATCACATATTCTCGTCATAAACCTAAATACGCCAAATGAATATGCAGTTGATAACACTATGAAACTTTCTCTGAGTCAACCATACATCCATATATGTAATACTCCTATATGGCTAGTTGTGGGGGATGGGTGAAGCCAACATCATGAGACAGAATATCGTCTCATCTCTCTCACTCAAGAGGCTATTCGGGGAAAAGGCAGAAGGCAAGTTCCAAGAGTGGGGAATGGCGGGGAGGTAGGGGCGGCAGGGGAGTAAGCAAGCTGAGCGCAGCTGAGTCCAACTTGTCCTTTCTTCGCTCTCCCCACTCACGGAACGTGTCTACTGTCTTCTCCCCGAATCGCCTCTTGAGTGAGAGAGATGAGACGATATTCTGCCTCATAATGTTGGCTTCACGCCCGCTTACAGGCGAACATAGGACGCTAGCCATATAGGAGCATTACATATATGCATACATCAAACCGCCTACCAGGCTTGCAGAGACGACTCCAATGGTAAGGATTACAACAAACGTAGCCTGGATCTTTGGCGACGTGACACGAGGGTAACCTCTTGAGGTCTGATGAACCGTCAAGATCAGGCCATCGCCAGAACTGGCAGGACAGCAGGTGCGGTTCCGGCAGAACCATGGCGTCACCCCGATCGGGGGGTGGCCTTCGTTGCTGTCTCAGGTAATACCGGTGCTGCCAGCGATGCAGGTACCTTCGGCAATGCCGATGGTGACGACGCAGCTGACGAAGGTGATGTTGCTGCTTCGCGTCCTGGCTGGCATCGAGCTCATCCAGAATCTCGAGCTCGGCACTATCTTCAGGCCTGGGCACCAGCCTGGGCACCAGGACGCAGTTGCCCAAATCGGCACCGTGGCTGTCTACCGCTGCGAAGAGGGCCTCCAGCTCCACTTCTTTCAAACTCTTCAGCAGCTGCTTGCACCAGGCGAGACGTTCGTTGCCGGCGTCGTCTTCCTCGTCCTGGGCGCAGCCGCAGCAACAGCAGCAGCAACCGTGTTGCCTTCTTCCGGGTCTCTGTTGTTTCATCGGATCTCGCCTCTTGGTGGTCGTAGTGGCCCTCTCGTCCTCGACCAGAAGCGAGGCCATGGGCGAGCGTACTTGCACGTGCGACGACGACGACGAGGACCCTTGAGCTTCACACTCGGTTTCATGCCGGACCTTGGCCTTCAGCAGACGTTTCGTGAGCAGCGTGCGTTTGCTCCAGAACATCAACATCAAACGGGCCTTCGATGCGATAACGCATTTGGCCGCCAGTGTCGGGGGTAACTGCACTGCAACACGTAATGGAGATGCGCTTGTCATTTATGTGATCGTCAGGATTAAATGACGGGGCAGGTAGTGAAACTTGTACCGCCCAGCAGAAGAGTGAATGTTGGGTGTAGGTACACTTGAAATTCGGGATTTCTTTGTTGTGGGGAGCGAATTGAGAAATTTTCCACACCGCGAAATGAAAAGTAAAATTGGCTGAAAGTGTGCATGATCGGATTCATGGTGGTAGCTATGCGTTTTGTACGTGTAACTATGTATTATCAAAAAATAGTCTTTTCATCTTGCAATCAAAAAGCTTAACGTGTAATGAAATTACAGAGATTTCGAAAATTTTTGAATCCAAGATATTGCAGGTTATTGAAGTAAGAACACTTTTATTTGACAACTTTCAATTTTTAATCATCTAAATTTTACGATTTCAAGTTCAAAATCTTGTGGAGTTCTATTATAACTTTAGGAGAAGTTCACAAATTATGCTGATAATTTTCACTATCAAGTTGACACAAACAGTGTCGCTAAGGATATTTATTTCTTTTACTTTTTTCGTATTTCCTTCAGCTTTTCTAAGTTTTTCTACAATTTGAAGAATGGTTCAGTATTTTTGATTTTTATATATTGTTCTATACATTTCTGGAATTTGATGCTCCAGTTATTCAAGTCGCATAGATTTTTGATGTTCCATAGATTAACTTGTATTTTATTGTGTTTAATTTCGTAATATTAATAAAATGTTGTAGAATTTTTAGATTTTTTTAAAGGTATCTCTTCGAACTTCCAGAATAAAGTATTTCAATCGATTTAACATATAGCAGTTTCTTCATAGATTAAGAGTGCCCTCAATATGTTTTTCTTTAATTTTCAACAGATTTTCGACATTTGGCAGATTGCCTAGTATTTTTATACATTTTTTATATTTTTATGTACATTTCTATAATGTTTCCAAGAATTTCAAGCCCCCGAATCCAATGTTCAGTTCATTGAATTTTTTGTATTTGAGAGGATTTTTCAGGAAATAGTATTTATATTATAGAATTTATAGATCATTATTTCTTCCGGTGTTTTTCGTACTTTTTCAGTTTTACTGAAATTTGAAGCATTGTTCAGTATTTCAAAAGTATTGACTATTTTTCAGGATGTATAAAAGGTTGCAAGATTTTCCAGTATTTTTATATACATTCTAGTCATTTTATATAAATTTTTATGTAGATTTCGAAAATTTCGAGCTTCTGAGTTTAAAGTTCATTATATTTTTCGTGTTTAAAGGATTTTTTTCAGAAAATAGTCTTTTAAAGGATATTCACTTCTTTTAGTATTTTTCGTATTTCCTTTAGTTTTTCTACGATTTGGAGAATCGTTCAGTATTTTTGATTTTTATATATTGCTGTATAAATTTCTGGAATTCAATGCTCGTCATTCAAGTCCTATAGATTTTTCATGTCCCATGGATTTACTTATATTTTACTGTATGTATTCTGTCGTATTTATAGAATGCTGTAGAATTTTTTGGTTTTTTTAAAGTTAACTCTTTGAAATTCCAGAATCAGATTTTCTAGAATAAACAATTTGAAATATTTGAAGTAATTCGATCGATTTTACAGAAAGCAGTTTCTTTATAGATTGAGAGTGCCCTCAATATGCTTTTCTTGTATTTTCAACAGATTTTCAACATTCGGCAAATTTTCTAGTATTTTTATACATTTTTAATATTTTTCTGTACATTTCTACAATGATTTCAACAATTTCATGCCCTCGAACTCAATGTTCAGTTCATTGAATTTTTTGTAGTTGAGAGGATTTTTCAGGAAATAATATCCAAATTATAGAATTTATAAATTATTATTTCTTCTAGTGTTTTTCGTACTTTTCCATTTTTACTACGATTTGAAGCAATGTTCAGTATTCCTAAAAGTATTCATAGTTTTTAGGATGTATAAAATGTTGCAGGATTTGCCAGTATTTTTTCAATATTTCTAGTATTTTCATACAAATTGTTGTATAAATATCAGAAATTTTGAGACTTAGGATTTGAAGTTCATTACATTTTTCGTGTCTCAAAGGATTTTTAAGAAAACAGTGTCTAAGAGGAAATTGTTTTCTTTTAGTATTTTTCGTATTCCTTCAGTTTTTCTACGATTAAAAGATTCATTCAGTATTTGTAATTATATATGGCTATATTAATTTCTGAAATTCAATGCTCCATTTATCAAAGTTGTATAAATTTTTAATATTCCATAGATTTACTTGTATTTTTCGATATATGTATTTTCTTTTCGTATTTACTAGTAATTATAGAATGTTGTACAATTTTTCAGTTTCTTTGAGGATCTCTTTGAATTTCCAGAATAAGATGTTTCAAAATTGAAGGCTTAAAATATTTCAATTATTTTGACTGATTTAGCAGAAAATAGTTTTATTTTTAGATTCAGAGTGCTTTCAATATTTTTCGATTTTCTTACAGACTTTTGAGATTGGAAAAATTTTCTAGTATTTTAATAGACTTTTATAAATATTTTTTTTTATTCAATGCTTGAGATATTGAAGTTTCTATATTTATGGAATTGCACAAATTTTTGAAGAATCTTGAAGCATTCATAAGAAAGTAATTGAAATTCAGTATTCCAAGTTTTTTTTTGTAGAAATTAAATTACGTAAGGTTTTCTAGCATAATCTATAGATTTTAAGTATTTTGATGTATTTTCATGCGGATTTCTAATCGTTAATGCTTTGAATCGAGAAATTTTCTAATAGGAAATGAAAAAGCATATTTTTTGCAGATATTTGAACTCAAATTACTAATATTTCACCCCATTCGATTTAAAATTATAAATACAGAATTTTTCATTCAAAAATAAGTAACTTAAAAGTTTCAGAACATTCTTTTAAAAGTTAATAGTTCCAAAAACTTGAAGAAACTTATAAAAAAGTAACATAAAACAAATAACTTGATTTTCGTTACTCAATACCGAAAAAATATAATTCGTTCCTATTAACGTTACTTGTTACTTATGTACCTGAAGTTCCAAACGTTGAAAATTAAACGAAAATAAAAAATATATAAATTCTCTTACTTTTCATCCTGATAGGAAGTGTGACGAATATTTTTTTTACGGAGGATAAAATTTTTTTTCTCCTATATTAATTGATAAATATTTTTCCTTCAATTTTCAACGTTTGGAATTTCAAGCATATTGTTAATATATGTAATGCAAAAAAACCTCAAAAACCAATTCAAAAGTCAAATACACCCCTTTCCCCAAAACTTGATTTCTCCCAAAAGATCTCAATCAAAATCCACTCATCTCCGTGAATATTAACCAACCCATAAAACTCCCAAAACGCAAATATCCATCAATTCACCTTAAAATGTTCCCCGTCAACTCCCAATCCACATGTCCATCCGCACAAATGGATTCGCGAACTGCCACCGCGGTCGCAAAAAAAGCATAAAACAAGAAAATAACGAAACGACCGACTAACAGAATGAACTCGGAAAAGCAAGGAAAACACTCGGCCACCACTAAATCGTCGAAGAAGAAGGTCCCGTGCCTCCTTTTGAATGTGCGCGCTGCAACGAACAACGCGGCGCGACGTTATCGCGCGCCGCCGCGCTTCGCATATCTACGATTCTCGCGGTCACATTATCCGATCTGATCCGATCCGCGACGGCCCTCTCGCGGCGCGGCCTCATACACTGCTTCGCTCCGCGCTTTCGTAACGAGCGCGCTCCTGCCCGATTCGCGTTCCCCACATTATTACCATTTCCCGGCCACTCGATACCACCTTATCACGGGACAAGTCACGCGTTACGAGCGTTACCGAGTACCAAGCGCGGAGGAGCTTTTTCGTGAAATGGCACGGGCCCGAAATAATGCGTGTCCTCTATTGCGTCAGCGAGATCCGCCCTCGACGACGTTCGCGGCGCGACTGGCCGCCGGCGCGTCAAGCGAGTCCGCGAGTCCGCGAACTTCCCCCCCCCCCTCCTTATCGACGCGCGCGACCGTTAACGCAGGAGCGTACATACGCTGTGTGTATACCGAATCTTGAAGGCGGTATGTGGTCTAAAATGTTGCATTCTTGCTGTGACGATGACGTAAAGGCGGTGGATTAATGAAGGAGTAATGATGATGGGAATGAGGTAGTTTTTTTCGGGGACTGGTGACGAAAATTAGGGTATTTAGTCCATGTTACTTTTATCGGTTTTTTCAAATTTTTGGAACAGTTTGTAAGTTTTGAGGGAGTGTTATGAAACTGGGATAGAAGCTATTTTGAATTTTATTATTTTTGAATCATACATTTTGTATTTCTTAATGGAACAGAGTGAAAATTGGGAATTCGTGTACAAAATAAATGTGCTTTTTTCACTTTTTTTTAAGAAACTTTACAATCTAAAGAATTAAATTGTAGGGATCTGCATGATGGTACATAAAAATACTTTAAACCTAAAGATTCTAAAATCTATTGCAAAATCTTAAAAATTTTTAAAGTATGCTATAAATCTTTCCTAATGAATACAAAAAAAAATACTCAAAGTAGAAAAATAGAATTAGTTTATTGTAATTGCTATTGGATTCTTTAAAAATTATTTATGTAATTTCAGGAATCAAAAAACTTCAATTCCTAGAGCATGGTTTGTTTCACGTTACTTTTATCGGTTTTTTCAAGTTTTTGGAACAATTTGTGTTTTGGAACTGAGATATAAGGAATTTTCAACTCATTTTAGAATGAAGAATTTTATATTTATATTTTTCAATAGAACAGAGTAAAAAATTAAAAGTTTGTGGACAAATATGCTTTTTCATTTTTTTCAACAAACTTTTACAATTCAAAGAGTTAAATTTTATGAATCTGCATGATCATACATAAAAATACTTCAAACCTAAAGATCCTTAAATCTATTGCAAGATCTTAAAAATTTTTGAAGTATGCTATCAATCTTTTCTAATGAATACAAAAAAAATACTAAACATAGAAAAAAAGAATTAGTTTCTTATAATTGCTGTTGGATTCTTCAAAAATTATTTATGTAATTTCAGGAATCACAAAACTTCAATTTCTAGAGCAAGGTTTGTTTCACGTTACTTTTGTCGGTTTTTCAAGTTTTTGGAACAATTTGTAACTTTTTAAGGAATGTCATGAAACTGAGATATAAGTAATTTTTAACTCATTTCAAAATGATGAATTTTATATTTATAATTTTTAATAGAACAGAGTAAAAATTAGGAGTTTGTGGACGAATATGCTTTTTTCACTTTTTTTAAGAACTTTCACAATTCAAAGAATTTAATTTTGGGAATCTGCATGATCATACATAAAAATACTTCAAATCTATAGATCCTAAAATCTATTGCAAGATCTTAAAAATCTGTAAGTATGCTATAAAACTTTTCTAACGAATACATAAAAAATACTACAAATGGAAAAATGGAATTAGTCTCTTATCATTGCTATTGGATTCTTCAAAAATTATTTATGTATTTTCAGGTATCAAAAAACTTCACTTCCTGGAGCATGGAATCCTAAAAATAAAGAATTCATCGAAGGATTTTTCTGAGAAATCTCAGATTCTTATGAAGTTTTTATAAGGTCACTTTAGATGAACTGAGAAAAATATTTGAATTCTATAAGGTCACACAAAAAAACGAAATTTCTCGTAAGAATTCGAATTTTTTGAGGTTTTTATAAGGATAAAAATCACTACGGAAAGAAACGCGAATTCCTATTAAAAAATCCGTAAGGTTGCTTTAATAATAATTTTAATAGCTTTCAGCTCTAGTGATTTTCATCCTTATAAAAACCTTATAGAAAATGAAATTCTTTGAAGAAAATCACTGAAATACTTGTTATTGATCTATTACACTGATTACGCATTATTGAAATACTCTACTGGTTGACTTATTATTGATTCATTCTACTGATTTAGCTGTTAACCATATTCCACTGAATGACTACAAATTTCTGATATGCAGTACTGACAGACTTATTATTATAAAATTATACTATTTGATAAAATTATTGACGAATCCTTTTATGTACTCGTCACTAATATTCCACTAACAATGAGCAATAAAAATTTTTTGATATGCACCACTGCCTGACTTATGATTGATCGATTCTACTGATGAGTTGATTGTTGACGAATTTCACTAACATACTAGTCATTGTCATTCTTTTAAATTTTTGAAAATCGCATCATTGTTGGACTTATTATTGAGTCGTTCTACTGATTGACTTCTTATGGAACTGAAAAAAAATCAACCTTTGCAACTGCGAAAAAAAAAAATTTTCTATGTAAATCTGAGCTTTTATGAAACTCATGTTACTCCACGATTGTTATTTAATGTGTTCTTTTTTTAATTTGTAGTCTACACTGTCAAAAAAAATTTTAAATTTCAAACATCTTTTATCAACTTTCTCTTCAAATCGTGTTTAAAATTTCATGGACACGTTTACGAAAAGGATTTCAAAGAAATTTATGTCAAATTTATTGTTTTCATATTAAATATTAGTTTCAATATTTATTATTCTTATTAATTAACTTAAGACACTATATGTTTTAATATTTAAAATATCTTCTGCACATTATAAAATATACAATATAATTTTTGTTGTACAATTTATATTCCATACAACGTAAATTTTTTGTTTCAATCAAATAGCTGTCGATAAATTAGGGAAAATCTCCAAAAAAATTTATTATGTCTAAATCTACATTTTTTGCTCCAGGTATACAATCAAAATGAAAATTTATCACTAACATACGCATGTTATATCATTTTTTCACAAATAAGACCTTCGAAAACTGTTTACCTAAGTGTCATGTTAAATTTAAAAAAAGTATAAATTACGTACAGAAAAAAAGTTCCTTTTAGTAGTAGCAATGGATTTTTACTCTAACCCAAATTCATTGCTACAACGAAATCTTTTTTTCTATGCACGTTCTTAGATTATACACTTATGTGTGTATTATATGCGTGTAAAGTTTCGATGTCTCGAACGGATGAAGGCGCCGCACGAAATTTGTTGAGGGCTGTTGATCCCCACTCAACTGGCAAAGGCGCTGGCGCTTATCCACACTCGCTTATCTGGCGTCGTCTGGTAAATCAGGCGCCTCATTATCGCCTATCATTATTATCCCAATATCTAAACCCGTCTCGGCTTAATGACAATTATACTGTTATCATCTTGATATTCCTGATCCTCTTGCCAAATCACTACCCGGAAAACTCGTAGCCGATGACCTTACGCTAATTACACGTATCTTAAGAATGTATTGTATAGTTCCATCATGCCTAATGATCGAGTGGAATAGTCTTTTTTTTTGGGTGATTGTATCATCACTGACATTTCAAAAATCATTATACAATCTCATAGTAAAATTTGCTAGAAAGTGAATATTTTTGATTGTATGGAATTGGTACTGGAAAATTGTTTGTGTTTCATTGTAAAATGAAATGAACTTGGTTGTTATATAAATATAAAATTGAGAAAAAAAAATGAAAGATAATTAATTTTAGGTGGCCTCTGTAGAAACTGATAAGTCATAGTGAAATCGTTTTTTTTTTCTCAAAGATGAGCAAACGTTGAAAGTTCTAAAATTATTACAGAAAATGAAATTCCAAAAATGATGAATGCCACAGTAAATTATTGCAGGCTTTTGGAATTGAAAAAATAAGTCATAAAAATAATGGATAAAAAGCCAACACTGTAAACTTTAAAAACTGTTATCCTGTCGAAATTATCAAAACCGCTCAAAGAATTTGAAATAATTAAGCAAAAACTATAAAACATGTGATCAAAATCTTATGGATTGTTGAATTTTCAACATTTTTAAAATTCACTTGCTATCAAAACTGTTAATAATTATCGAAAATGTTTGAAAAATGTTGATCATATTAAAACAATTGCAAAAGTATTGTATTAATTGGTGTTTAAATGTAAAAACTTTCATAAACTGTTCAAATTCAAAATCCGCGGAAACTATGATAAACTTTAAAAATTGTTGATCACAATGAGAAAAAAATGTAGGAATTATTACAATACTGTATAGTAAACGGGAATCACTCTGACATATTGCACTTTTTGCTAGATAATACATCAATGTTTGAAATAACATATTGTAAATATTGTCAAATGATATCGTAAAAACCAATAATAAAAGCATTAATATTGTAAAACCTCCAATACTATTGTGATACTTACAAAAATTGTGGAAACTGTTATTTATTGTCAATAATTTCAAAATTGTTTTGAATTATTAGAATTCTTCAAAGTGCAAACAAGTGCTAAATCTGATAGAAGAATTCAAAAACTGTATTCAACTGCTAGAATTGTAAACAAGCAAAAAACTAAAAACTGCCATTACTGCTAACTGCTAGCACTGTTTACTGACAACTTGTAAATCACAAAAACTGTCATCTTATCAACATTACTAGAATGGCTAAAAATTTTCAGAACTGTAAAAAGAAAACTGTAAAACACGCAATAAGAAAAAAATCTTGTACATTCTACCGTATATATTGTAAAAAGTACAATATTATTGTACTTTGTAGAATAATATTGCAATTTTTACAATATCCTTGTAGTTTTAACAATAATATTGTAAAATCTACAATATTTATTTTACTTATTACAATATTATACAGTAAAATCTCTGTTAATATACAAATTACAGTATGTATGGCAGTTTTTACTGTATAATTTCGAAAAATTTTTAATCTTAAAATGCAAATTTCACCATACAAACTGTAATTTTTACCATACATGGTGACAAAAATGAACTGCATTACTTTTATCCAGCTTTTTCGAAAACTGTATCATATTACAATATGATGCACTAGAAACCTAGAAAGTATACAAAAATATTGCAAAAAGTTTACTGAATAAACTGTATGGAATTCTCAATAATCTGGATTAACAGAAATTACAGTATGATATTGCAAAAAGTACAAGAAGTATGGTAGAAAGCGAAATATGTAGAGGGGTTTTTACAACAAAATATATCTATAACTACAATATTATTTGACAATATTTACAATATGTTATTTCAAAAATTGATATATTATGTAGCAAAAAGTACAATATGTCAGAGTGATTCCCGTTTACTGTACAGTATTGTAATAATTACCATATTTTTTTTCAGTGCGTTATAAATATTCTAAATTTTTAAATTTTCCACACTATTACAATATGCTTGCTATCAAAACTCCTCTATGTATTATCTGAAACATATATACATGAAAATGACATGTTGCATTCTACAAATTGAATCTGATAAAATTGTTGAGATGAAAATCTGTTAAAATAACAGATTGAATTCGTAGAATACAACAGACAATCTGTTAAATTTTATAGATTCATCTGTTAAAATTCCTCAAAGTCACAGATATTTTAGTTCAAAATTATTCATAGATAAATTTGTAGAGATTTTAGCCCGTGATCATTTCGGAAAATCATTAAAAATGTTCCCCCACCCCATTTTATCATTCATACAGAAAAACTGTACAAAATGTCCCATTCATCGCGACTTGCAAATAGCAGCATCAAAGGAAACCTTGTACCGCAGTCGATCCAATAATTTTGTTCCTTTGGGAAAAGACCTCGCCTGGGACTTTCTACGCGCTCGAAATGCCGGGACATGAATAAAACATTTTT
This sequence comes from Platygaster robiniae, assembly GCA_028476575.1. Taxonomy (NCBI): domain Eukaryota; kingdom Metazoa; phylum Arthropoda; class Insecta; order Hymenoptera; family Platygastridae; genus Platygaster; species Platygaster robiniae. The sequence goes on along the minus strand of CM052025.1, from coordinate 26,157,884 downwards.
CGTTTTTCGTGTAGACTAAATATTTTCGTTATGCGTCGCACGGCGCGTTAGCGCTTTCGGAATGTGGGAATACTTTTCACCCGCGACCCTGCGGCTATAAAAGCGATACCGGAAGCCGCGACTCCCGGCGCCAGTCGAAATTTAAATAACCCTTGCTCGCTCGCTTCGGCCTTACACCTGCATCGCCTATATTTGCGCTCGCAAGTCGATTAAATTTTATTGGGATCGAGACAGTGCCTGGCGCCATCGCCAAGCAGGAGGAAACGGAACCACGTATGGTGGATTAGAAAATGAATACGAATGGCCTTTAAAAACAACGAGGCTTGTGGATTATAATCTTCAATAGACTTTTGCTCTACTGGATATATTTTCAGCTATAATGTTTGTTTAAAGATTGCTCCATTTTAAGTACGTAATCATCCAACTAAAATTGATCATTAAGAGCCAAAAAAATATGACTTGAGGAAAAAGTCACAATCGCCCAATTAAACTGTCCGAGCTTTCGGTCGCTTTAGTGGACGCTCGTCAGGAACTACAATAATTTTTTCAAAATAAAAATCTTTAACAACTCATAATTATCAAACTTTTTACCGATTTTAACAGCTAAATACATCCTCTAGTCATAAACATCATAATTATTTATAATGATGAATGAATTTAAATACGTCCTATTTTCTGTTCACCAATGTCCGCAAAACGAATTAGGAATTGAATCGGCCAGTTTGGACAATAAATATCAAACATCTGTGTTCAAACGACGTTTCGTTCTTTGTTCATAACATCATCAGGGTTCAGTAGTACAATCTACAAAATTTAGCAATAATTCATAACGCTGATCTAACAAATAATGCCATAACAAAGCAAATCAAAAAACACTTCCAGTCACTCACCTAGAAGAAGGTCAATTCAAGCTAATTAACAATAAAACTGATAACAAATAGTTACTGTGAGAAAACATCGTTACGTTACCTCGGCCAAAGGCGGGAACGCACTAACGACTCTCCGACAATTTCAACTAACCTCGATCAAAAAAGATAACATATAATAGAAAACTTACCATAACACTAACCTACACACACCTTCCCAGGTATCAAAACCTCAACAATGTTCGAAATCTCCTTATTCAAAAATATTTATTAAACAAATAATCCTCCATAACATACATCAAGATTCTCAGTGTCACTCTTTATATTCAAGCAAGACTTGTTATCTTTAATATGTAACATCGCACTAATTGTTCTACGTCCAAAATCTGCCCCTGAACCAAAAATCCTAGGATTTTCAAAATCAATTGATTTAATATGTTCATTTATTCTAGTTTTTAGAGCTCTCTTTGTCTGACCCATATATATTGAATCACAGTTAACACAATCGGTACCATAAACAATTCCCGTTCTTTCATGTTTCTTAATCTTATCCTTCCCTTTTAACACTACATTATTCAATTTGTTCGGAAGTTTATTACTGACATGGAGATTATTCCTTTTCAACAATTTATTGATATTATCAGAAACACCTCTCTGGTATGGTAAAAATATTCTAGAATTACATGAATCTCCACTCGTCAATCTGGAATCGATGCATTTAATGTCATTCTTCTCTTCATTCTTTATTCTTCTTAATCTTCTCTCCGTATATTTATCAGTGAAGTCTATAGAGTATGAATTCTCAAGTAAAATACGCCTCACTTTTTTTAAATTACTCTGGTGAAAGGAAGGGTCCGAAATAAGAAAAGCCCTATCGATTGAATTATAAACCATAGCAATTTTTTGATGAATCGGATTTGGAGAGCAAAAATTTAAAACTCTATCAGAATTACTGGGTTTAGAAAACCAATTAATAATTAAACTGCCATCCAATTTTCTCATAATAGTAACATCTAAAAAATTCAACAACATATTGTCCTCTCTTTCCAAAGTAAATTTTAAATTCACATGAAATTCATTAAATCTATCCAAAATCGCAGAAGCAAAAATCTTATGTATAATCAAGTAACAATCATCCACATATCTAAAATATATATAAATTTTCAGAGGGGAAAAAAAACAAAATCTTTGAATTCTCTTAGCACTAAATCAGCAAAAATGGGCGAAACGGTGACTCCATAGGAGTACCTTTAATATGTTTATAATATTTATCATTAAATGGAGAATATGTCGAATTCAAAACTAAATTAATGTTTCTCAAATTCTTCCCATGTTAATTTTTCGAACCTTTAATTAAACTTCTAATCTTATGAAATCTGGGAACATTTGTTAATAATGATACAATATCGAATGAAACCATTATGTAATCCCTAGGCACCTTAATGTTCTCAATCCTCTCAACGAAATCTAAACTATTTATCATTATCAGAGGGTTTTGATGACAAAACATTGACAATCTCCGGCTTTCAAAAACCTCACTCGTCCGTATGACAACTCAGAATGAAGAAAATTTATCAACTTCCGACTATTTGTGAATAAAGAACGAATCGATAAGAACTATATCATTTGGTACGATTCTCTAGTATTTTTCTTGTTTTATAATATATTCCTAACATTCTGTTTCAACCTCCATACAACTTTTTTATACTCTACATTATCATTCTTCAAAAATTTTCAAATACTTCACAAACTTTGATGACTCATCGTGGATCCAGACCTAGTTTAAACCGTAATTGATTTTCCACGATCCCATGTAGTAATCTCACCAGGGTGTATTTACTAAAATTTCATCGTTTCGAAAATTACTGGTTTCGCAGAAGGTTTATTTGAAATAGGAGTTGAAAAATGACGTGTTTATTTTTCTAGTCGATTTTCGCAATTATTTTGCCGAGGGGCTTACGAGATCGCGGAGCAGGTGCGATGATCGCGACTTCCTGAATAATATCGTTCAGCGGTGATATTCCGCCGGCGCCAGACTTGACGTCAAAGCTGGGCGCCGCACGATTCGACGCCGTACATCGCGAAAACGCGTGCCCCGGCCGTAAACTCTTCAACTTTCTCATTCTCTCAAAGACCGCGAAACTCTTGGTCAATATCGCCCGTAATTTTCATCATTTCAAAACATATAACTTTCGTTCTTTGTTATGAGAACAAAAATTTCCACGACGAGAGACGTCATTTATCGCAGTGAAAAAAAACTTGGAGTCAACGTTTTTAACAAAATACAACTACTTACGCACTGAAAAAAAGATCTTATAATAAATATTATTGTACTTTTTAGAATAATATTGCAGTTTTTACAATATCAATGTGGTTTTTACAATAATATTGTAAAACCTGCAATATTTATTTTACTTATTATAATACTGTATAGTAAAACCGCTATATTGTGCAAATTACAATATGTATGCCACTTTTTTCTATATGATTTCGGAAAAATTAAAATCTAAAAATGAAAATTTTACTATCAAAATTGTTATATTTACCCTACGTTTTTTTCCACGTTTCATGAGGTCAGCCAACTGGGAATAGGTGGCGACCGGGTTTTTTTTTCGACCGCAATTTATTCACACTTGCATTAAAATAGAAAAAATGCATTACTTTTTTCCAACTTTTTCGAATACTGTATCATATTACAATATGATGCACTTAAACCTATAAAGTACACATAAATGTTGCAAAAAGAACATATACAGATCTGTTCACTGAAAAAACTGTATGTGTTTTTCAAATATATGGATGAATAGCAATTATACCATATTGCCAAAAGTACAAGAAGTATAGTAGAAAACGGAAGATGTAGAGGAGTTTTTACAACAAAATCTATCTATAATTACAATATCATTTGATAATATTTACAATATGTTATTTCAAAAATTGATATATTATTCAGCAAAAAGTACAATATGTGAGAGTGATTCCCGTTTACTATACAGTATAGTAAAAATTACTTTATTTTTTTCTCAGTGGGCGTTATTTCAAGGTGAGTTTTTTTTATCAGAAACGTGCATTGAGCATTGAGAAAAAATCTAGTACTTCCTGGCGTATTTATGGTAAAAAGTAATAAAATATTCTAAGTATTACAATAATCTTGAATGTTTTACAATATTATTGCTTCTATTATTGGTTTTCACGTTTCCACTGAGAAAAAAATCTTGTACTTTCTACCGCATGTATTGTAAAAAGTACACTATTATTGTACTTTTTACAATAATATTGCGATTTCCACAATGTCATTGTAGTTTTTACAATAATATTGTAAAATTTTCAATATTTATTTTACTTATTACAATATTATACAGTAAAACCGCTGTTAATATACAAATTACAGTATGTATGGCAGTTTTTACTGTATAATTTCGAAAAATTTTAAATCTTAAAATGCAAATTTGCCTCAACAAAATCGTCCAATCCCGATCGCACAGAGCCAATAAACGTAGGAAAATTCAAACTTCAAAGAAACGCAACAATGTTGTATAAATCCATTTCTTCTCTTTCTATATTTCGGCCATTAATTGGGCCCTCTTCAGGAACTGTTACAATAATCAAAAAAACGAAAATCACTCACAACTATATCCTCAAAGTATAAAGATAAAATCAATAAAGTCTTACTCACAAACATCTTTACAAAATCCCATACATCTAAGTGATCGTATTCAAACAATGAAATCAACAAAAAATGTTCTTCGGTATAAAACAACCATTATTAGATAAGCTTATCAATCACTATTATAAGCTCGTCAAAAATTAAACAAAATATATAGTCGTACGGACGTACGACCAATATTGAAAATATTGGTCGGCAAATATTGAAAGCTTGATAACAAACATCAAACGCAATTAAAACATCCTTAAATAACCAACATAAGCCCTATTAAAATTCGTAGTGTCTTCCTGTTTGTTAAGAGTAAATTTCAACTTTTTAATATGAACCATCTCTGAAACCATCTCAAAAACAAAGGACAAACAACAATTGTGAGATATGTTGATGATATTTTGGCATTGATTCCTAAAGATAAGATTTTTGAGGTTCTTGATATTTTGAATACATATCATCACAGGTTAAATTTCACTTATGAATTGGAAAAGAATGATATGATAGATTTTTTAGAGTTAAAATTGATCAGAAACAATGGGAAACTTGAATGTGATTGGTATATAAAACCGACTTCCTCAGGCAGGTTTATTAACTTTTATTCTGAGCATCCCGTCCAACATAAGATTTGTACTGTAATTGGTTTGATTGATAAGAATTTGAAATTGGCTGATTTGAAGTTTAAGAATAAGAATTTTGATATTATTAGAGATATTTTACGGATTAATAATTATCCTGATCAATTCATAGAGAAGTATATTTATAAGAGGGTTAAGTTTTTTAGGAGTAATACAAGGAATATTATTAATAATGATAAAGATAAAAATAAGAAATTGATATTCCCCTATAATGAAGAATTAGAATTCAAATTAAGGAGAGTTTTGAGGAAATATGACATTAGTATTATCAGTAGAATAGACATCATGTTAAATGAACAGATTATTAGTAAGGGGAAAGATAAATTGGGTTTGTTTGACCGACAGGACGTAGTGTACAAAATTAATTGTAAGACATGTAAATTTTGTTATATTGGCCAGACTAAAAAAAATTTAGGTACTAGAGTTAAAGAACATAGAAATAATATTAAATTACCACTTTCGTATCATAATGTGTTAACTTGCCATAGGACTGAGATGGGACATGATTTTAATTGGGAACATGTAGAAATTTTGGATAAAGAGTCTAATTATTATAAGAGGATTATTTCAGAGATGGTTCATATTAAAAAGTTGAAATTTACTCTTAACAAACAGGAAGACACTAGGAATTTTAATGGGGCTTATATTAATTATTTGAGGATGTTTTAATTGCGTTTGATGTTTGTTATCAAGCTTTCAATATTTGCCGGTAGTATAAGAGGTGGTTTGATTGTGTTCATATTTTAGTTGGCCGTCATATTGTATTCTAATTACGTCCGTACGACTATATGTTTTGTTTAATTTTTGACGAGCTTATAATAGTGATTAATAAGCTTATCTAACAATGGTTGTTTTACACCGAAGAAACATTTTTTGTTGATTTCATTGTTTGAATACGATCACTTAGATGTATGGGATTTTGTAAAGATGTTTGTGAGTAAGACTTTATTGATTTTATCTTTATACTTTGAGGATATAGTTGTGAGTGATTTTCGTTTTTTTGATTATTGTAACAGTTCCTGAAGAGGGCCCAATTAATGGCCGAAATATAGAAAGAGAAGAAATGGATTTATACATTATTGTTGTGTTTCTTTGAAGTTTGAATTTTCCTACGTTTATTGGCTCTGTGCGATCGGGATTGGACGATTTTGTTGATGGTGTTATCATCAGAGCAGGGAATAGCTTTTTGTATTAGCAAATTTCCCTATACAAACTGTAATTTTTACCATACATGGCGAAAAAAATGAACTACATTACTTTTATCCAGCTTTTTCGCAAACTGTATCAAATTATAATATGATGCACTAGAAACCCAGAGAGTATAGAAAAATATTGCAAAAAGAACCTATAAAGATCTGTTTACCGAATGAAGTGTATAGAATTTTCAAAAATCTGGATTAGGAATCACAATATGATATTGCAAAAAGTACAAGAAGTTTAGTAGAAAACGAAATGTGTAGAGGAGTGTTTACAACAAAATATATCTATAATTACAATATCATTTGACAATATTCACAATATGTTATTTCAAAAATTGATATATTATCTAGCAAAAAGTACAATATGTCAGAGTGATTTCTGTTTGGTAAACAGTGTTGTAATAATTACTATATTTTTTTCTCAGTGTACTTACGGATAAACTAAAAATATGTGCTTATATTTTCGTAATAAATTTTTTATTAAGCTACAAAGATATTTGAAAAAATGTTGTAATTCTAAAAGAACTTGTTTTAAAAAATGTTTATTTCATTTTTGAAGTTTCTGAAAATCATCCTATAGGTTTGAAATCCAAAAATTTCTTCATATGAGGCAGTAGATTCCAATCAAAATTTATTGCCTTTTAGATCACTTCTTTATCTTTAATATTTAAATTATTGAATTGAAAGCTAAAATTTCTTGTAGTACATAGTTAAAATTTTTCTACTTATTTTCGACATATTTCATCACTTATTATAAATCAAAAATTTTATATTATACCAAAGTTAAAATGTGTAGTCTTTGTTCATCATAATTAACTCCGAGAATATTCTCAAATACATATATACTAGTTTTTTAAATATATAAACTTATCACCCGAAAACATGTAACTTACAGTTCTGAAATACTAATTTTTGTCAATTTGAAATCTGAAATTCTGCAATTATAACACGTAAAAAACTTAAAATAGTTTTTTTTGTTCTTTCTATTACCCTTTTTATTGTTTCATCGGAATTCAAGCCATAGAAAGGAATTTTGTCAAATTTCAAGGGCCATTCACAGAACCTAGATACGCGAAAACAAATTGCGTACCTGTTGCTGTGTCCCAAAGTTCAAAAACTTTCCCAGTGCGATTCTCGATTCGCCCGACGCCAACGAAAATATTCTACTTAAATTACGTAAAAGATAAGTTTCAATGATAAATTTAAAAAAAATGCTGGTTAACTATGTTTTCTCTTAGAGAACTAATTTGGGATATAATGCATTCAACTTGGAAAAATTTATATATGAAAATTGAACTGTACAAATACTTCGAAAAATGCAAAAAATAGCTGTAAAGCTAATTCTTACTGTTCTATCTTGTAGGTGAATTTCGATTATATTTTTAGTAGTTTTTTTTATAAAGTTGATTTTTCGATTGAATTTTTTGGTTTTTACGAGAATATGTTCCAGACAGAGATCAGTTTTACATGTTAAAAATGAACGGATTTGAACAGAATTTTGAGAAAAAAATGAAACTTCAGCCTTTTAGAAAAAAATACCAATAAAATCAAAGAAACAGCAAATGTTTACACATTGGTGGTAGATCAAAATATTTATGAAACAGTTTCTTTTTTATTTTCTGGTCATGAAATTAATGCAAAAAGCACCAAATGGCAAAAATTTTTTTTTTTTTGTATTATTTTGTTATGGAATTGTAAAATTTATACAGTAAAAGATTCCAAGAAAGGTTGCCGTAAAACAAAGAATCTTGAATTGTTATTTCTTAACTTTTTCTTAATATCACTTAAATTATTGAAATAAGCATTCAAAAGCAAGAAAAGAATTAGAAAACGATAATATAATAAAGATTCTCAAAGTTGATGGTAAAAATTTATTGATCCATTTAAACTTTGAAAACTGGAGTGTCAAAATAATTTTCCCAGTAAGTCTAAAATACAGAGTAATTTTATAATCTAAAGATTCAATATAATTATCAAATGAAAAAATACCAAAATGATAGCCAAAATCAGAGAATAAGTTTTTTACAGGAATTAAAAGTTTAAACAAGTATTTTTATAATTCACTGTATAATTTTTTCAAACTGCACATTTGATCATTCAAATACTCGAAGTATTGTAAAACGACGGACTTCAAACAAGTTTTTCGGGTTTAAGAGTTGAGAGAGAAAATTGATGAATTTGAAACTCGAATTATTCTACACTTTTTAGTTTTATCATAAGTTTTCTCGAATCTCAATCTTGCCCTTACTCAATTTAAATCTAAAACACTAAAAAAAATATACAATGAGAATTTCGTACTTTTTAAATGATAAAAAACGCAAAGGAGGCAAAATAATATAATTTCTCAAAAATTTTTTCAATTTATTTATCTTACAACTTAAAATATGCAACGAAAAAACTCGGAAGACATATTTAGATTTTGAAAATATGATTGCAATAGACAATTGTTCACAAATTTTGACCTTGCAAACTTTAGTTTTTTGACAATTGAAAAAAAATTTTTATGAGGTAATTCTTTTGAATTTTCAATTCTACACAACTTGGACCCGGGAAAGAGAAAAAGATTGAAATACATAGCAAACTGCAGGAAAAGTTTGTTCAGGGATAATTCACTTGTCGAGAATATTTCTAGATCCAAATATTATAATTCTAGATTAATTTCAAATTTGATCTCAAAACTAAAAAGTCAAGAATATTTTTAAAAATACAAAAGAAAAACAAAACTTCTTCCATTTACATGACAAAACCACAATTTTCGTTAAAATAAATTCTATTTAAAATATTTTCCCTTCCGATCAAAACGTGTCCGTTTTATTCGATTTTTTCACAATTTTATTCACTTCCAAATCCACTTAAAAATTCCATCAATCCCTCGAGTAAATTTTCCAAATTCAACTTTTGGGTGTACCTTGGACGACGTTTTCGAAATTCCCATTGATGAAAATCCAAATTTTCCCGAAAAAATGGAGGTAAAACGTATAAAATTCCGAGGTACTTGAATTTCAAAAAACTCGATAACGAGACGCGAACGGTCACCGCGGATATACTGAACCCGCATGTTCCCATGTCACCCTTTTTGTAGGGGTGGCGCGTGGCGCGGAAGCGCGAAATCGGTGGCGCGTTGGGCGCCGCCGATTTCACCGACGGCGACGCGAATCTTGACGCCGTTTTCTCCACATACACACTTCGATCAAATTTTTCTATCGCCAGTTTAGCATACAAGGTACGGTCATTACATAGTAGGCGATGACTTGTCGAAGTCGGCCTTGGCTATGCTTTTTTAACCGAGACACTTCCTATCTTGGAAAGTTTCTGAAATTGTTGACGATAGTTTATTTACAAATATTTACAGTCTGGTAGTGACTCGAATTTGATAATATTGATAATCTTTCGGCATTGATAAAACCGATAATTCAGTAGGTTATCAAGAATAATCAGAATATTATTTTTTTTTGTTTTCAATTCATGAGAAGAAAAAAATTATTTTTCAAACAATGAATTTGGTATACGAATTTGAGGAGTACTTCACTGTAAAAAAAACACGGAAATTTCCTATACCATAGTACTACAAATTTGCTATTCTTTCATGTTTCATATATTTGAATAGGAAAGTTTCATTAAAATATGGAATATTAGTATAAATAAACTGGAAAATTCCAACTGCGTATAGTAAAATTATAGTAAAATTTCACCACAAGGTAATGGTTAATGACTTTCGTATCGGTACAATAAAATTACTACAAATTTTTTTTAGTGTAGAACTTTATATTGAAAAATCTGAAAATATCCATGAAATTCAAATATCTAAAAATACCTAGACAATAATGCAGAATTTTATAAATTTTAGTTTAATCGACTTGTTGAATTTTTCACGACCCACGGAATTTATCGAATTTGACTAATATTTTAAATTTTTAGTGAAAACTTTTTGACTTTTGAAGTTTTAAAAACTACAGGCGGTTTCTGTAGTTTTACAGCATTCTTGAATATTTATAAGATCTACAATATTGATGTGCATTTTCTGAATTCTACTAATTTTTGTAATTTACCAGAATCATTGACAGTCTTTGAAATTTCAAATGTTTTCTGTTTTGAAAAAAAATTTTTAACTTCAAACGTAATAGACTATTCAATTTTATGCATTTTGTGTTAATTTTTTTAACTAATGCAATATTTTCTTTGATTTTTCAATATTTTTTTAGTATTCCAAATTTTTAGTAAAAAAAGTTTCATAGATCATATTTGGAAGAGATAATTATCATAAACCCAAATGAATATATTCTGAAATTATACAAAAATTCTGATTTTACTAAAACTATTGACAGTTCTTAAGATTTCAATGTGTTATGATTTTCTGAAATTTTCAAATTTTTTGACATCATACCAACTATTAAAAACTTGCTTTGTAATTTTCTCAAACTCTTCAAATTTCTCAGATTTTTTTTGTAAAAGTGGAAACTCTAATTAAAAAAACTAAATATTACTAAGAATTTAATGCGAAAATAGAAATAAAATAATAAAAAGTAATTACCATTATTGTATTAACTATTACAACTATCATGCATATTTTAGAGAAATAATGAATATGTGTGATAATGAACACACTATACAAAATTCATTAAAATTTTAAGAAATTCTACCGATTTTTCGAAATTTTTTGAATTATTGACAATCTTAAGAATTTCGAATATTTTCTGATTTTTGAAAATTTTGAGAATTATAAAAGTAATGCAGACTATCTAAAATATTCGAAATTTTACAAAAGTTGTCTACCTCATCAAGAAAATCCCTTACAACCCTTATTATTACAGTTTTTGAAGAGAATTATTTTCATTTTATGTAATAATGTAACAAAAGTTATTAAAAATTAAATAAACAAATAAATACGAACAATATTCAAAAATATTCCGAATTTTACAAATTACTTGACTGATAGAGCATCTCATTTTCAACTATTTTGATTTTTAATACATCGAATTTTCCGAATTCCAAACATATTAAAAAAAATTATAACTTTCTTAATTTTACGAAAATTCGTCTAAGTCATTTTAACGTTCTGTGATTACTTAATAAAATTCTAGTTTACCAAATTTGTAATGAAAAATAAAAAAAAAAAAACTTAACTATGCTACTTTGAAGAAAAATTTGATAATAACGAGAGTTGACGAAACGAATAAAGATATTCTGAAATTCTACGAACAATTTTAATTTTGTACGATTGTTGAAGAACTTGAAATTTTTCATATCTTTGTACATTTTCGTAAATTTTCGGATATTTTACAAATTTTGTAGATATTTATTAAAACAACGAAAAAAAAATTATCATATCTTTTAAAAAAATATAGTAAGGATAAAGCCAATCCACCACATTTCTTAACATTCAACAAAACTTCTGACATTTTTGAAAAATTATTAACAATGTTTGAAATCATTAAAATTAATACGTGTATCACTATTTTCTATGAGAAGGTATTACGTTTATTAATAATGTACAAAAACAAACGTTTTCTATCACAGGGCATAAAATAGGGCACCGTGTAGACTGAGAAAAAAATCTTGTACTTTCTGTCTTTCTGCCTTATATATTTTAAAAAGTACAATATTATTGTACTTTTTAGAATGATATTGCAGTTTTTAAAATATCATTGTAGTTTTTACAATGATATTGTGCAATCCGTAATATTTATTTTATTTATTACAATATTATATAGTGAAACCGCTGTTAATGTACAAATCACAATATTTATGCCAGTTTTTCCTGTATAATTTCTGTAAATTCAAAATCTTAAAATGCGAATTTCACTATACAAACTGTAATTTTTACCATACATTGCAACAAAAATGAACTACATTACTTTTATCCAGCTTTTTCGGAAACTGTATGATATTACAATATGATGCACTAGAAACCTAAAAAGTATTCAAAAATATTGCAAAAAGAACCTATACTGATCTGTTTACTGAATAAAGAGTATGGAATTTTTAAAAATCTTGATTAGGAATTACTATATGATATTGCGAAAAATACGAGAAGTATAGTAGAAAACGAAATATGTAAAGAAGTTTTTACAACAAAATATATCTATGACTACAGTATCATTTGGCAATATTTATAATATGTTATTTCAAAAACTGATATATTATCTAGCAAAAAGTACAATATGTCGGAGTGATTCCCGTTTACTATGCAGTATTGTAAAAATTACTATATTTTTTTTTCAGTGGGCGTTATTTCAGGGCGAGTTTTCTATCAGAAACGTGCATTGAGCATTGAGAAAAAATCAAGTACCTCCTGCCGTATTTATGGTAAAAAGTAATAGAATATTGCAAGTATTACAATAATGTTGGAGGTTTTACAATATTAATGCTTCTATTATTGGTTTTTACGTTTCCACTGAGAACAAAATCTTGTACTTTCTGCCGTATATATTTTAGAAAGTATAATATTATTGTTCATTTTAGAATCATATTGCAGTTTTTACAATATTATTGTAGTTTTTACAGTCATATTGTAAAATCTGCAATATTTATTTTACTTATCACAATATTATACAGTAAAACCGCTGTTAATGTACAAATTACAGTATGTATGCCAGTTTTTACTGTAGAATTGCGAAAAACTTAAAATTTTAAAATGCAAATTTCACTATACAAACTGTAATTTTTACCATACATGGCAACAGAAATGAACTACATTACTTTTATCCAGCTTTTTCGAAAACTGTATCATATTACAATATGATGCACCAGAAACCTAGAAAGTATACAAAAATATTGTCAAAAGAGCCTATACAGATTTGTTTACTGAATAAAGTGTGTAGAATTTTCAAAAACTGGATTAGGAATTACAATATGATATTGCAAAAAGTACAAGAAGTATGGTAGAAAACGAAATATGGAGAGGGATTTTTACAACAAAATATAGCAAAAAGTACAATATGTCAGAGTGATTCCCGTTCACTATACAGTATTGTAAAAATGACTATATCTTTTCTCAGTGTATCAATGAACCAAGGGGCTAGATTCGCCTAATCAAAAAAAGCCCCACGCGACCGAGTTTCTTACGACTGGACATTCAGCCGGCTCCATAAAAGCCCTGAATCGCGACGTCGTCGTCGTCGCGTGGCGTCGACAACGTCGTCGTCTGTGGACGGTCGTTTGATTGTACATACATGGCATTACACCACGTACACTTTTGTACGGTTCGGGGCGCTATCGCGGTTGCGGAGCCGCGACGCCCGCGACTGGCGCAGCGCGGAAAGGCCGCCGACGGCGGCGTCGGCCCCACTTGGCTCCAGCGTGGGGCGCCAAATGTTTTGATGCTCGTTATGTCACTGGCTGCAGGCAGGGCGAGTCGGTCGGATAAACAACAAGACGAAGAGGGCATTTCTTCCCCTTGCGAAATAATGGCTCATTTACGGCGAGTGCTCGCGTCGAATGAGTCACGTATGGATCAGGGCTATTTCGATACTGCATTCATGATTATAGGCGTAATTTCAAGGGGAGTTTTCTACCAGAAACGTGCATTGAGCACTGAGAAAAAAATCTAGTACTTCCTGACATATTTATGGTAAGGAGTTAAAGAATATTTTATCAGAACAATATTGGAGGTTTTACAATATTATTGCAGGTTTTGTCATTTTTGTTATATTTATTACAATATTGTATGGTAAGAAATGTTATATTGTACAAAATACAATATTATATACTAGAAAGTACACAAAAATATAACAAAAAGGACTATACAGATCTGAATACTGGACTGAATGCTGGACACTTCATATTGTAATTGTAAAATGCTTTTCTGGCATGAAGTTCAACTTTATTTACGAAAGTTTATATTGTAACTTCTAAATGTACAAAATCTATAACGCTTACTTTGAAGCTTTCTGCGTACAGAATTACCCCCTATCTTCAATATTTATAGGTCTATATCAAATACTTTTGCAGTCATATTCTATTCAAAAATGTCCACAACTTCTGTCCTTTAGATTCAAACTCTTGTACTTCAATCATAAAATACCCCCTAAAAAAAGGGGGTAAACACGAATGAACGTGGCCATTTCGCGACTTGTTCCCCTATTACCACCGCATTTCCTAGACTCTGCGAAACGAAAATCCCATGTCCACAAGCCCATATTCCAATGATTCCAATGGAGCACTAACCGTTCGCGAGGGTACTTTTCGTAATGGAATAGCCCACAAATGGCGCTTTTTCAATCGCCCTTCCTCGATATATTGCACACTTCGAATTTTTACGATTCCTTTTTTCTATTCCATTCCGGATCCGAATTAACCGTTCCGAAAGGAAAAAGCACCTTTCTCCGTAATTGCATCCTTGGAGTGCTTTTACTGTTTTGCCCACGCGATTCATCGCGCGCCGGAGACAATCGGGATAAATTGAAATATGAAAAATGAAGCCAAACACCCCCTTTCACCCCCCACGATGGGGTGGCCGGGAAAACGAGGACGGGGTTGGCGGTGGCGGCAAAAAAGATCGTTGGATAAATTATGTGCGTGCGTGTTGTTCGCCCCGGCAGTGCTCTTCTTTGGGGCACGGCGACTTGGACGTCGCCGTCGCTATGTTTGGCGTCGTGTCTAGCGACGTCTTGTCTAGCGCCTCGCCGGAGCCTCGATGGAGAGAAGGCCGAGCGCCGACCGGACGACCCACACCTCCCTCGCAACGTTCTTCTTTTTTATCCCCCCGAAAACGAGAAGACGCCAACGATGACGAAATAATTGATAATGAATTATCATCGGTACACATTCGAGTTTTTGATGATATCGATTCGAGACCGTGGCTCTGGGAAGAAAAATCGAGTCCCTCGAGTCTCCAGAGAAAGTTAATTAAACGGGGGACTCGAGTCTTAATTTAGGGGACTATTGATCATTCTAAAATGTTTTTTTCAGTTTATAGTATGTTGATGTATGTTAGATTTGTTACGAATATTATATATTTTTCCAGGGTTTGAAAGTAACGGGTTCCTCTAAAGAATTACATTTTTTCTGTAACGAGTGACGAAAATCCCGTTATTTTACAACACTTTTATCTGTCTCATTAATTTTTCAGCAAAATTTGTAACTTTCCAAGGGATGTTCTAAAACTGAGATATGTTATTTTTAACTATTTCATCTTTAAATGAAAAATTTTATATTAATCATTTTTAATGAAACAGTGTGGACTATAAGTAATTTGTGTAAAAATGTTAACAAAAAATAAGCCTTTTTACTTTCTATTAGAAACTTTCATAATTCAAAGCGTTGAATTTTAGAAATTCACATGAAAATATACAAAAATACACTCAATCTATAGATCTTGAAATATATAGCAGGATCTGTAAGATCTTGAGGTCCTGCTAGAAAATTTAATGGAATACATATAATGAATGTAAAAATAAAAAAATAAGTTCATTATGAAAAATACTCAAAATACTAGATTTTAATGAGTTTCGTGTGATTTGATTCTCTAAAAATTTATGCAACTGCAAGAATCAAAAAACTCTCGAAAAATTAAAAATTGAAGAAAGAAAATTTTTCAAATCATGTAACTCTGAGAAAAATACAAAAAATATTGAGGGCACTCCCAATCTATAAAGAAACTATTTTCTGCAAAATCAACCAAAATACTTCAGAAATTTCGAATTTTCAATTTTATCTCATTCTGGAAATTCAAAGGGATATCTTTAAAAACACTCAAAAATTCCACATTATTCTATGCATACTTACAATTAGAAATATAGAAAGAAAATACGCAAAGAAAAATAGGTGTACACTGTTAAAAATTTTTGTCTTAAATTTAATATAACGCGTACAACGCTGATTTTACATAACCTATATTAATAATCCATTAAAAATATACAATGTATATATACGCTTACATTACTGTAATGTACGGGTATCTTAAATTTTATACATCGTCTGTGTTTGGATTTATACATGACATTAATAAATACTTCTATTATATTCTAGATGAATTAAAGTCAGATTTGTATAAATGCACTGATGTGTAAAAATCATAAAAAAATGTATCAATTAAATTTATTACAAGTGATGTGTAATTTGCGTTATATCCCAACAAACCATGTCAACGCCAAATTTTTTTCTGTTAAAATTCTAATACAAAAAATTTTGGTTTTGGGAAAAGATTTTTTACAGGAAACATTCTTACATTAAATTTCCTTTTTACTTATTTCAGTTATTAGTATTTTTAAATTTCAGTTGAATTAAACACTTTCAAAGTTAATTATTTCTTCGCATTGTTTGCATGTAATATTCCATCTATCAGGCCCTTCACCTTAATATTAATATGGTTTCCACTCATATTTGAAGGATTTCAACAATAAATTGCATTTGAGAAAAAATTTGGTGTAGCCACCTAGCGAGCACGAGCGTAGCAACCAACTTGTGTGAAAAATATATTTTAAAGTAAGTGTATCTTACTTATGTTTCAAATATCAAGTTTATGAAATTTCAGGTACATTTCAATATAGAATCTATGGAAAGTGTATTAAACTCAAGTAGGTGTCCCTAAATCGTACACTTTTAAAACATGTGTATCTAATATACATTTCATACAGCTGGCTTACGAAATTTAAAGTACATTTTAATACATTTTGAATAAAAAGTGCATTCGTTCGAACGTTTCTTGAAATCTTACTCCGCTCCGGAGAAGAAAAAAAATTTCTCGCAATCTTCCTCCTTTCCTGAGCGGAACGTTTCTCGAAATCTTCCTCCTCTCCGGCTTCGGAGAGGAACGTTTCTTGAAATCTTCCTTCTCTCCGGCCTCGGAGAAGAACGCTTCTTGAAATTTCTCACTTCAGACGATAAATCGGTCCAAAAAAAAGTAGTACTATTTTTCAATCCAGCTTGCAAGAACTGCAAGAAAAGCTGAGAAATAATTGATTTCTCGAACAGAGTAGACTGAAGGAAGACAGATTGGTCATCTGGTTAGTTAAATTGGCGCTTTGGCCGATTTAACTTCTGAGGCGAAAAATCGATCCGAAGATAAGTGTTCGTTTTTTTACCAAGCCCGCGATAGCTCTCGGAACGACTCAGAATTAATTTTGTTTTTGTTAAAGCACAGTAGAGTATGAAAAAAGACTAATTTGCCGACTCGAGATGTAAATTTGGTTTTGGACTGATTTCTCACTTTAGACGACAAATCGGTCTAAAAACAAAAATAATGCTTTTTTTCTATCCAGCTCGAAAGAACTGCAAGGGAAGCTAAGAAATAATTACTTTCACGAACAGAGTAGACTGAGGAGAGACAGATTGGTTATCTAGTTAGGTAAATTGGCTCTTGGACCTATTTAATTTCTGAGGCGAAAAATCGGTCCGAAGTCAAGTGTTCGTTTTTTTACTAAGCCCGCGATAACTCTCGGAACAACTCAGAATGAATTTTTTTTTGTAAAAGCACATTAAAGTATAGACAAAGACTTATTTTTCGACTCGAGATGTAAATTGGGATTTGAACCGATTTCTCACTTCAGACGAGGAATCGGTCCAAAAACAAAAGTAGTGCTATTTTTCTATCTAGCTCGCAGAAACTGCAAAGGAAGCTAAGAATTAATTTATTACTCGAATAGAGTAGACTGAGAAAGACATATTGGTCATCTGGTTAGATTGGTAAATTGGGTCTTGGACCGATTTAACTTCTGGGGCGAAAAATCAGTCCGAAGTCAAGTTTTCGTTATTTCACCAAGCCTGCAATAGCTCTCGGAACAACTCAGAAATAATTTTTTTGTGAAAGCACAGTAAAGTATTAAAAAAGACTAATTTGTCGACCCTAGATGTAAATTGGGTTTTGGACTGATTTCTCACTTTAGACAACAAATTGGTCGAAAAACAAAAGTAGTGCTATTTTTTTCTGAGCTCGCAAGAACTGCTGTGACGGCTGAGAATTGATTAATTCATCGTACAGAGTAGAGTGAGAAAAAAAAATTAGGCATCTGAAAAGGTATATCCGACTTACCTTACTAAATCGGCTCTTAGACCGATTAACCTTCTGAAGCGACAAATCGGTTCGAAGACAGGTTTGCGTTTTTCCTACCAAGACCGCGGAAACTGCTTGGACAGCTCGGAATAAATTTTCTTATACAATAGCAGTGTAATGTCTGAAGAAAGACGTATTTGTCGGCTCTGGATGTAATTTTGCTTTTGGACCGATTTATCGCTACAGAAGACAAATCGGTGCAAATGCAAGTGTAGTGCTATTTTTTTAACCAGCTCGCAAGAACTGCCGGGACAGCTAAGAATTAGTTTTTTTTTTTTCGAACAGAGTAGACCGAGAACAGAAATATTTGGCATTTGAGAAGGTCAATTGGTGTTTCGGCCGATTTACCTTCTGAAGCGACAAATCGGTTCGAAGGAAGGTTTGCGATCTTTATAACAATGACACGGAAACTGCTAGAACAGTTTAGAATAAATTTTCTCATACAAAAGTAGGGGAAAGTCTGAAGAAAGACCTATTCGTCGTCTCCGGAACTTTTATTTTCAATAAAATCGGAATTTTATTGAAAACACCGAAATTTTACGAGGAGTTTTATAAAAACTTTATAAAAATCCAAGTGACTAGGGAGATACTTATTTTTGTAACGACAAAACTAACAACAAGTATGTATGATTATTTGTCAATTAATGGGCGATAAATTATAGTAGGTATATACTTTGACTTTTTCCGCATATGTTATCTTACTATGTCCGTAAAGATAGCGATATCACGTAAAAAATAAATGTTCATTGCATAAGAGACATTTCGCAGAAGAAGTTTATCCTAGTATATGCGAATGAAAGAGAGCTTGCGAAAAATATGTTCCTCCGCTTCCGGAGAGGAGGAAGATTTCAAAAAACGTTCCTCTCCGAAGCCGAAGAGGAGAAAGATTCTGAAAAAAGTTCCACTCCGGAGAGGAACTTTTTTGAACGGATAGGAGCGATTTTCTGCTCCGGTTCCATACCCTGATTCTGATAAAGAACTGTCAAAAATGATGGGTTGTGCTGGCTTAAGTCTTTCAAGCTGGCACAATCGTCGATACTATTTTTCCATGTAGAGCAATAAATTTATTTTTTTGGTAATAAATTAGCGATTAGAGTTGTGCAGCTTATTACCATACGCTTATTGCGTTTCGTCAACGCGGAACTAATTGTGCTCGCACCCACCTTACTCGAAGCGCGGCGCGACTTGTTAGTGTGTGTTTTTAATAAAGCTCTGCAAATTTTCTCTGTTTTTGGTGGTAATAAATAGCAATCAATCATTCCATAACCATTCTGATAAAGAACTGTCAAAAATGATGGGTTGTGCTGGCTCAAGTCTTAAGCTGGCACAACCGGCGATACCGGTTTTTTATGAAGAGCAATAAATTTAGTTTTTGGGTAATAAATTAGCAATAAATGTTGTGCAATTTATTACCATATGTTTTTCGGATTGTGCCATTATGGCGGTGCCAGCTTCATAGGTCTGAAATAAACAATGTCTATAGAACAAAACCACAAGTACGTTGATATTGTTTTTTTCAGCCTTAGTTTTTCCATGTCTCGTTATCAACATTCAATTTATTTCAAAAAGTTACGGGACGTTATTATTTCAAGTGGTAACGGCAACGAGTTACTATTTTTTTCAAGTAACGGTAACGAAACGGATCAATTTTTCACCTTTGTAGCGGTAACGTAATGCTTTACTTTTTTTTTAATTAACTTTTTGGACACTGTATTTTTCATTACAGCCCAGATAGCTTAAATGTTTGACAAAGTTTGTCAATAAAATCATTAATTATGTGTGCAGTTAATGAGAGTAAAAATAAAAGGATGACGAAGGACTGGGAAATCACATGCTACAGAATAGTATACATATAAACTAAAAGTTATAAGATTTTTCATTCCAGTGACAAAAATATTTTCTGTAAACCTTGGATCGAGTTTTCGTTGTTATCAAGTTTATGTAGAAAAACTTCCAAGACAAGTTTATTAAAATCAATACATAAATATCTGAAAATCAAGTATCTTCTCTCTTGAGAAGAAACTTGATTTTCCATTCCAGAGGATAATAATTTTTCCAATGGCCGATCAGTTTCTCGATCTATTTCGAGACCAGTAATTATATGGTTTGTCGAGTTAAGAGTGTCAGGTATGAAAAATTGGAGTATTGTTTGAACAAAGGCGTAAAGTAACACCTTTTTTTTCGTTGTCGGGTGCTTGGATTTCATGGACGCCAAGAAGCCCTTTATTACGAGCAGGTGTGTTGAAAAAGGCCGCGATAATTAATTGGTTTGAAATACAGAATCGAACGTGAAGATTATTTTTCAAGGTTATTGGAAACTTGAAGAAATTTGAAGTTGAGAATTTGAAAATTCGTAAATTTTACAGGGAGAGTTTCAGGTTTGGTTTGGAAAAATCGAAAATGTTAGTTCGTAAAATTTACAGAATATAAGTAATTGGAAGAATGAAGTTCAAAAAATTCAAGATACAGATTTTTTCCTGCCACTGATTGTAATTTTGAATACTTCAAGTTTTTGGATTTTTAAATGTGGAAATTTGGGAATCCTAAATGAAAAAAATGTTTTTGAACAAGTTATATACGATATGTTTCTTTTCATGGTTTTCCAATAAATAGATATTAATTCGAATATTCGTTATCTAAGAATTATTTTCTGACTATCAAATTGTACTTAAGTTTTTTATTTTACTTACATTTTTACTCATTCTAACATACATTTACGATTAATCAAGTTTTACGTATTTCCTAATAGGTATTTGAAAAGCCGTTCCACATATTTTAATCTCTTGATATATGTCCAAGAAAATCAAATTTCGATTCACTAAAATAAGCGACGTAAACGAAATCTGTGTAAAAATAAATAACGTACATTTTACATAAAAAAACTATTAGAAATGCATGTGTTTCGGAAGTGAATAAGCGTTTATCCTCGTATCTATCTGTTCGTCCGTCCATACATAGATCTGTTCTACTTCTCGGTGGCAGCAGAACACGTTTTAGAAACATGAATTAATATATGCAGAAAATAAGTATAACGTAAAATAAGACGAATTTTGTAATTATCGATAAATCAACCAGACCATTTTCCATTCCATAACGTTTAATTCAGTAGATAGAATGGAAAAAAATGATTCCCAGTCAACTGATGAGTTGAAAATGCATGGAATCGGAATATATTGTGAAAATAATTATCATGAATAGCTACTATTTAAACTGTATGTAATACGTAGGAACCAAATTTATTCAAAAACGAGGTTTCTGTTAAATAAATGATACTGATGTGAAAGATATTTTGTCGAAACTATGCTCTTCAAAATACTTTAATTATTTATACAACACAATCAAGACAATCAATTTAAGTTTGTTTATGCCTAAAATAGCAATTACAACAAGTTTTTATTACAGAGTTAGTAAAGTTACATAAAAAAGTGTAACACGTTACGTAACAGTTTTTTTTTTTCAAAAAACAGCGTGTCAATATACTTTTTTTCGTATTTCTTCAGTTTTTCGACGATTGAAAGAATCGTTCAATATTTTTATATATATTGCTGTATAAATTTCTGGAATTCGATGCTCTAGTTTCTTCGGCGGTATAGATTTTCAAAGTGACATATTAAGGACTTGCAATTTTCTACATATTTTTTTTTACCTAGTATTTATAGAATATTGTAAAATTTTTTGGTGTTTTTGAAAGGCATATCTTTGAATTTCCAGAAAGAGATTTTGAAGAATCTAATGGCATTTATAAGAAACTGATTAATATCTAGTATTTTTATTATTTTTCGTTTTTGTTTTGTATTCATTTCATAACGTAAGATTTTCTAGCTTGACATTTAGATCTTGAAAGATTTATAAAATATAATGCTTCGAATTGTGAAAATTTCTAATAAAAAGTGGAAAGTATATTCTTTGTCGATATTTGTACAGCAATTACTAATTTTTCACCCTGTTTCAACAAAAATTATGAATATAGAATTTTTTATTCGGAAATAAGGAAGTTAAAAATTATTTATATCACAGTTTTAGAACGTTTCTTATAAAGTTACGAATTGCTCTAAAAACTTGATGAGACCATAAAAGTAACATGATATAAATAACGGGATTTTCGTTACTTGTTACCGAACAAAAGTAACTCGTTCCCGTCGTCGTTGCTTGTTAATTAATGTAACGCGTTTCTCCCAAACCGTGTTATATGCCATATTCCGTATCTTTTTAATCAAAGTTACGAGATCTCCAGACAAGAATCGTAAAGTTTTTCATATTTCACAAGACTTTATTTGTACAAAATTTTTTCGACGTTTACAATTATCATTGTATAACGCGTTCAAGTGCGTAACCTTTCATTTCCGCCGCGACGGCGCCGAGTACTCACGCGATCAAAACGACTGTAAACGAGTTAATAGGTCTGGGGTTCAATCCCAAAGTATAAGCAACTTAGCTTTTTGTAAATTTCCACAATTATTTATTAACTTTCAAACAAGAGAATTCCTCTATAACTTTTTTCATTAAAAAAAAACATATTGCTCAAAAATACAGAGAATACAAAGAATGTAATATAAATAAATCATCCCCGTGCACAGAAACCTGTATTTAGGGGGGGGGGGGGGGGTTCAACTTTTATGTTGTACTGGTAAAATAACATGCAGTTGAAATTGATTTGGTTTGACAGTACATCGTCCATTCATAGTGATGTAGATAATAAATGTAGATTAAAAAGTAAAAAAATAATTAACCAATCAATAAATAATTAAAAATATAAGGCAATATCAAAACATCATTTGTTTTCAACAGCTTCTACTTTATAAATTGAATCTTAGCTATGTTTTCAACAAATTTAACACAGGCAACTCAATAACTACAGATGAACAATTGCGAAAAACACGTTTATTATTTCTTTTTCACATTTAGATGTATAACCAATGCATGATAAATGAAAATAGAAACAATATTTATTACTACACTATACACATATTAAATGACTCAAAAAGTCATACACCTTTTTTGAGGACGGTTTGGATTAGTTTTTTAATGAATATATAGCATAATTTTATTACATGGAAGTTATATTATTGTGATAGAATATTGTCAACTTTAATATACAAACATTATTTGATGAAAAATATCAACAAATGGTAGAGTTATGGCCCTTTGCCAACTTTTTTTTTCAAGAGGCTTGCAGTGACTGCAACGCAAATATAATAAGTCAACTAAAAATATAATATCCAAAAACGTTACATTTTTCAGTGTAACGATAACAGGAAAGAGTTCATTTTTTTTTGGTAACGAGTAACGAAAATCGTGTTATTCATTTCACATCTGTCTCATCAAGTTTTTAGAGCAATTCGTAACTTTTTAAGAAATTTTTTGGAACTTAGATATGAGCAATTTTTTAACTTCCTTATTTTCAGATAAAAAATGTATAATTTTATAAGTTTAGATGAAACAGAGTGATATAATTAGTAATTCATGTACAAATATGGGCGAAGAGTATGCTGTTTCACTTTTTATTAGAAATTTTCACAATTCTAGCAATAAATTTCAGAAATCTCCATATAAATACATCAAAATACTGGAAACCTTAGTTCTTAAAATCTATAGCAGGATCCATGAAATCTATAGATTATGCTAGAAAACATTAGGTGATTTTATGAATACAGAAAAAAAATGAAATACGAAAAATACTAGATATTATTTCCTTTTTTCCAAAAGCTATTAGATTCTTCGAATATTTCTGTAATTCCAGAAATCGAAAAACTCCGATTTCTCGAGCATTAAATTCTAATAATAAATGTGTATAGAAAACCATAAAAATATTAGAAAAAGGTTCAAATTTTTAAAATCTGGTAAAAATTGAAAAAATATTGAGGAGGCTCTAATTTAATGAAGAATCTGTTTTCTGCAAGATCGATCAAAATACTGCAAATATTTCAAACATTCAAGTATTCTAGGAAATATAATTCTTGAAATTAAAAAAGATATATCTTCAAAAAAACTTTAAAACTTTCTAACATTCTATAAATACTAGGAAATACAAAAATAAAATACATGTATAGAAAAATACAAGTATATCTATGGAATATGAATAATCAATACAACTGTCAAAACAAGAGCATCGAATTCCAGAAATTTTTACAGAAATATACAAGAAAACTGAACAATCCTCCAAATCGTAAAATAACTGATGAAATACGAAGGATACTGAAAGAAATATGAATCAATTGAGACACCTGTTTTCTGAGAAATTCTTTTGGAACATGAAAAATTTAATGAACTTAATTAATGAAATTTAATTATGCTTCAAGTATATAAAAGTACTAGAAAATACTGCAACATTTTATACATCTTAAAAAATACGAATAGTTTCAGAAATACTGAAGAATCCTTCAAATCGTAGAAAAACTGAAGAAATACGAAAAATACTAGAAGAAATAAATATTTATCGAGACACTGTTTCCTGAAAAATCCTTTCAACACGTAAAATGTAATCAGCTCCAAATTTAAATGAAAATGCTAGAAATACATAAAAATACTAGAAAATCCTGTAACATTTCATAGATCTTGAAAAAATACGAATAGTTTCAGAAATACTAAACAGTTCTTCAAATCTTACAAGATAAACGAAAAACACCAAAAAGAAATAAAAATCTACCTAGACGCTGTTTTCTGAAAAATATCATGCAATGCAAGATATCAAAATTTATATCGAAACGTAAAAACCAATAATAGTAGCATCCCATCGAAATCGTTTGAAAGATCTCGTTGGGGGGGGGGGGGGTTATAAACCCCGCCCCCTCCCTGACGGCACGGGCCTGAAATGAATCGATATATCCCATAAATAATCCAATATAATTGTAAAGTTGTTTTCAAAATAAGTATATAAAATGTCAGGGATGATCCATACGATCCTTGAAGCTTTTAAAACTAATGAAAAAAGAATATCTTGACCCATCGTTGGACTCATCAATTGTCCTTCATTTCTTTCCTAGCTTTTTTTCTGTTCCTTTTTTTTACGTAATTGTGGAGGATTGTTTTTGTTCAAAAAAACGAGTGCATATTGTTGTGAAACATCCGTGGGACAGACAATGTATTTTTATCTCTCCCCGATCAGACGTCTTACTGAGCTGCGACATTGTTATTTGGGGCCTTGTCCGGCGCCAGACATTTCATTTAACTCGAGCGGCTCGACGTACTCAAAGGAGTGTGCAATTAGAGGGGCGAAGAGACTTTTCAACGGTTTTCGTAAGGCTGCTATGAGCTGCGATATCGTGGCATCGAACGAACCGGTTTGACTTTTTAAAACTTGAGTAATGATAACCAACTCCGGATTCGCTCCGTAAAAAAACCTCGTGAATTTAAAGCTTATTTTTGGTCCTACTTTTTTTGATTTTAGTTCATTTCGTACCCTTTCAATATTCCAATGAAATTTTATTAAATTTTCTAGTACTGTGATCGATTACTTTGTAGGTTTTCTGAATAAATTGAATGCTTAAGAAGTACGATTTTCTTAGACTTTGATCCATTTTCATTATTTCATCATTCTTCCAATTTTTACCCACACTGTCAAAAAATTTTAAAATTCCAAAAATCTTACATTGACTTTCTCTTACAATCGTTTTGAAATTTCATGGACATATATATGAAAAGGATTTCAAAGAAATTTACATTAAATTTATTGTTTGCACATTGCATACAATAATTTTGATATTTTTTATTCAAATAATTCAATTTGATGAGACTGCAAGTTCTTATGTTTGAAAAAATATCGTATAATCGAACGTCCAATTTGATTTTTGTAACACAATTTATATTGTACCAGCAATATACATTTTTTTAATGACACAGCTGTTGATAAATAAAGGGAAATCTGCCTGAAAATGTATTATGTCCAAATTCACTTGAATTGAAAGAAGTTTTGATGCACATTTTTCTGTCTAGAGCAATCAGTCAAGGTTAGAATGATTTTAATGTCTGTTTTATGTACATTGAATAAACACTTCGATTTCATGAACGCGCCCATAACTTTTATAGACAATTTAATACACAGTATGAAAAATCCACTCCAATACAGTCTATTAAATTTAATAGAGAAATTTCTAAAAATGCACCATTATCAACCACATGACCAGTTCAACGCAAGCAATTTTTCCTCTCGATGTAGAAAAACCTTCAGTACCTCCCCCATTCGATGAAACCTCGATCATTTCCAAAGTATACAGTGAAGCGACCAAAAGGAAAAAGTAAAAAGGAAAAAAAATGACAGGGCGCATTAATCAGACTCCTTGTACGTGGGGAAAAAAGCCCGCAAAGGGAACGGAAGAACAGAGGGAAAAAAGACGGGGGCGAGCGTGATCGGAAAGAAATTTGGGGGTTGGAGCGCGAAAACCTTGCCAAAATGTATTCCTCGCGAGGGGGGAAAAGCTAACGCGGAGCTGGCCGGAGCCAAGCAGGAGACGACGGGGGCATTTTCGTTTCGCTCGATTGGCAAGCGTTGTCGCCGTCCTGTCGTCCGCCGTGACGCCGGGCGCCGGCGACCGGGGAGGCCCTCTCCGTCGTCCCCGTTGGAAATCATAGCTCTCGCTATATTCCCGAAGAGCGTGTTATTATTTCGAATCCGGCGGCGCGAAGAGAAGAAGAGAGAGACGGCGTGACGCGCCGTGTAGACGTTCCGTCGCGGCTATACGGCGATTGCAATGAACACTGAGAAAAAAATATAGTAATTATCACAATGCTGTATAGTAAACAGGGATCGTCCTGACATATTGTACTTTTTGCTACATAATATATCAATTTTTGAAATAACATATTGTAAATATTGTCAAATGATATTGTATTTATGGAAATATTTTGTTGTAAAAACTCCTCTACATATTTCGTTTTCTACTATACTTCTTGAACTTTTTGCAATATCATATTGTAATTTCTGTTTATCCAGATTATTGAAAATTCCATACAGTTTATTCAGTAAACTTTTTGCAATATTTTTGTATTCTTTCTACGTTTCTAGTGCATCATATTGTAATATGATACAGTTTCCGAAAAAGCTGGATAAAAGTAATGTAGTTCAATTTTTTTCACAATGTATGGTAATAATTACAGTTTGTACAGTGAAATTTGCATTTTAAGGTTTTCCATTTTCCGAAATTACACAATAAAAACTGGCATACATATTGTAATTTGTACATTAATAGCGGTTTTACTGTATAATATTGTAATAAGTAGAATAAATATTGCAGATTTCACAATATTATTGTAAAAACTACAATGATATTGTGAAAATTGCAATATTATTGTAAAAAGGACAATAATATTGTACTTTTTAAAATATATACGGCAGAAAGTAGAAAGTTTTCTTTTCAGTGGAAACGTAAAAACAAATAATAGAAGCATTAATATTGTAAAACCTCCAACATTATTGCAATAGTTACAATATTCTATTACTTTTTACATAAATACGGCAGGAAGTACTTGATTTTTTCTCAATGCTTAATGCACGTTTCTGATAGAAAACTCGCCTTGAAATAACGCCCACTGAGAAAAACATGTAGTAATTTTTACAATACTGTATAGTAATCGGGAATCAGTCTGACATATTGTACTTTTTGCTACATAATATATCAATTTTTGAAATTACATATTGTAAATATTGTCAAATGATATTGTATTTATAGAAATATTTTGCTGTAAAAACTCCTCTACATATTTCGTTTTCTACTATACTTCTTGAACTTTTTGCAATATCATATTGTAATTTCTGTTTATCCAGATTATTGAAAATTCCATACAGTTTATTCAGTAAACTTTTTGCAATATTTTTGTATTCTTTCTACGTTTCTAGTGCATCATATTGTAATATGATACAGTTTCCGAAAAAGCTGGATAAAAGTAATGTAGTTCAATTTTTTTCACAATGTATGGTAATAATTACAGTTTGTACAGTGAAATTTGCATTTTAAGGTTTTCCATTTTCCGAAATTACACAATAAAAACTGGCATACATATTGTAATTTGTACATTAATAGCGGTTTTACTGTGTAATATTGTGATAATTAAAATAAATATCGCAGATTTTACAATATTATTGTAAAAACTACGATGATATTGTAAAAATTGCAATATTATTGTAGAAAGTGCAATAATATTGTACTATTAAAATAATATATACGGCAGAAAGTACAAGACTTTTTTCTCAGTGGTAACGTAAAAACCAATAATAAAAACATAAATGTTGTCAAACCTACTATATTTTATTACTTTTTACCATAAATACGCCAGGAAGTACTAGATTTTTTCTAAATGCTCAATGCACGTTTCTGATAAAATACTCGCCTTGAAATAACGACCACTGAGAAAAAAATATAGTAATTTTTACGATACTGTATAGTAAACGGGAATCACAATGACATAGTGTACTTTTGGTAGATAATATGATAAAAAAAAAACAAACAATTTCTCACGGTGTCTTATCTCAAAATAAAAATATAATAATTCAAACAATATTATTTCCATTTCCAACTTCGTTGTCGTAGATAATTTCTGTATAATTTGATTTTGAAGCGATGACTTCAATCCGCGAAAAGAAAACAGAAAAATCAGTTGGGAAAATATGGCATCATTTGCAGAAACTAATAAACTGAAACGTTATAAATAGATCCTACGTTTGTGAGATAACCCGACTTTAATTCGAGGAAACTTGACTTTTCCGAGACAATGTATTCAAAAATCTTGATAAAATTCCATATCAGTTTTTTGGTTCTTCGCAAATATACGGAATGTTCATTTTCTCTGAGCAATCGACGATTTCGCTATGTATGTCAACGACTTGACAAATTTATTTGCAAATAAGAATACATCGACGAGTTGCTTACATAAGACCCCTGTTGTTATTGACGAAATATCGATAAAGAAACTGGGGCTCCGATTATCTTCCAAAAGTCGTCAAGACTATTGGATAATACGATCAAGATCGACATGAAAAAGAAAGCCGCATTTTTACTTAATTTTCAAAAAGGTAAGTGTATCAGATTTCGAGAACCCCGCTCTAAGCATACATTTCTTACGAAAATTGTTGGTAACTTTGGTAAGTCGGTTAAACCAAATGAACTAAATTGATTTTTAGTACATGACGATGGAAATTCAAAATTCAGAGTGAATTCGCATTTTGTATGGTCAAAATACTGATCGTCACACTGGAGATAAGAATTAACATCAACTCCAAAGGAGATAATTGGTATCTTCAAAAAGACTGCGTTTCTATTTAAAACTCTATATTAGTAAGCAAAATTTGTAACGCATTTTGAATTTACCAACATCCAAGAATGTTGAATAATATTCAATCTTTCAACGGAAGAAATATTTCATTATCAAAGAACACATGCACCCCTCATTTTCAGAAAAAATTGAGCAAGATATTTTTCGTTGGCTCAAAACATTTTCCCGTAAATGGCTCGAATATGGTATTTTTTTGACTCGCGTGTGCTGGTTTTTTTATAACTTTAGAGACTTCGAAAAACATTTTGATTTGTAAATCTAATACATATGCATGATTTGAAAAATGTAGAAGAAGGCATGCAAGTGATTTTTTTTTGGACGCCAATTTAAGAAAAAAATGGAGCATTTTAACTGACGTCATGGAAATACATATATACTTTCTGGATTCCAATAAATTATGGCTCATTTTGCAATTAATTCAGTGCATATGAAACTAAAATATTACCAAATTAGCATAACTTGACTCTTCCTGACGTAACTTTTATTTCATTTTTCCGAGTTTTACTATAGTCATCATATATATGATTCATGATTCGTGAATATTTTACGCAGGTTGTTACAAAAAACATATTATAAAATTAAATATTTTAAGAGTGATGTATTACGAACTACTATATTTAGTGGGTGCGTATATAAACGTTCTTTATACAAATTTTTCGAAAAAAAATATGCTCAACATCACGATGACGTTTTTTTGAAAATTGCATTAAAACACACTTTGATTTTCTATTTGTAAGTTTATTTTACTTTTTTTAGATTTTTGTGATTTTCAATTAGAAACTGAGGTTTCAATTTTTTATACTAATACTTTTTGTATTTATATCACTTTAAGGATTGTCTGATATGAAGTAATATGGGTTTCTATAAATCTTTCGATTCCATGCTCTAGGAATCCAACTTTTATTTGGAATGATTTTTGAACAAATTTAAACCACACAGATGAAAGCTACATCATGAATTTATATTATTTTCTTATGGTATATTATTCATCAAATTTTGTAGTATTTTTTGGTATTTTTATATATTTCTAATATTTCTATGGATCGCTCAATAGATTTTTCAGACGAGTTTCTTTTGTGAAGATTTCCAATACTTTTATTGTATTAATGTATGTTTAATTGTATAAATTGTATTATTTGAATTGGATTTATTTGTATTGTTTTCTATATGAATTTCTAGACTAATTTCTGAAATATATATAATTTTAGTATTATATTAATAAATATGCTCCAGGACAGAAAGTTTTATAAATTTCTAAGAAAATCATATCTACATCATTTTTATTTATCGAAAGATTTCTAGTAAACTAGTAAGCTAGTAAGCTAGTAAACTTGCGAACTAGTAAACTGGCAAGCCAGTAAACTATTAAGCTAGAAAAGGAGTCAACTAGCAAACTAGTAAACTAGTAAACCACTGAAATAGTAAAATAGTAAAATAGTAAACAAGTTCAAAAGTAAAATAGTAAACTAGCAAGCTCGTCAACAAGTAAATTAGTTGATTAGTAAACTAGTAAACTTGTCGAATTTTTAATAGTAAACTGGTAAACTACTAAGGTAGTAAACTAGTAAGCTAGTGAACTAGTAAAGTAGTAAACTCGTTAGCAAATAAATCAGTAAACTAGTAAACTGGTAAGCAAGTAAACTAGTTAATTAGTAACCTAGTAAACAAGTGAGCTATTAAACTAGTTAGCTAGTAAACTAGTAAACAAGTAATCTATTAAACTAGTGAACTAGACCACTAGTTAACAACCAAGCCAATAAACTAGTTAGCTAAGTTAGCTAGTAAACTAGTAAACGAGTAAAATATTGAGCTAGTAAACTGGTATACTTATTTTCCACATTTTTCTAGCCTTTAATATACGAAAATCTGATAAATTTCTAAGTATTTCTAAAGATGACTTATATCTTCGTAGATTTTAAAACTCGATGCTTTAAAATGCGAATTTCGATCTACTCTCGAAAATTTGAAGAATTAATTATGAAATCACATTTATATAGACTTTTCCTGTTCTATATCATTATTCTTTTTTCGTATTTTTGAAATATTTGAAAGATTTTGTTGCGTTTTATAGAATTGTTACAGATTCATAGTATACTTAGAGTTTGATGCTCTAGAATCCTAAAATTTATAGATCATAGAAGCATTTGTCGAGATTTTTCAGAAAACAATTTTTTCATAGAATTGGATATATTTCTTTATTCTTTTAGTTTGTATGAATGGAAAGATTTTTAATCCTTTTATATGGATTTTTTATAAAATTCTAGAACTTGATGATTCAAGATTAACAGTTTAGTAAATTTTCAGCATTTTCATGGATTTTGATTTTTCTTTTTTTTTCATACTCACTGGGTTGCAACAATTTTTCTGACTCATATTTTCTACGCAATTCTACGTTTGAAAAATTTTTACTTTTATATTCAATATACACTGCTAACGTTTACATGCATTTTTCTGTAACTTATATTTCTTATGTTTATCGATGTAACTTTTTTCATTCTTACATGAAATATTGATTGTTTTTATCTGAATTTCGGGAGGGGTTTTCACCCCCATTATTCCGTTTTGAAAAAATTAATTATACATGCAATCATTAGTCTAGATTTCATTTAAAAAACAGAAAGAAAACGGTCGTAAAAAAAGGAGCTTCCTATAAATTAAGTGTTGCCCAGGGCCCCACTGAAAGTTCATCCGCCCCTGCAGAGACTCAACCTGTTCACTTTGCGTATTCTCCATCCTTTTTTCTCTCCCTCTCTCTCTCTAACATTGCCAACGTACACACAGTAGAACACATATGTAGAACAGAATCGCGAAATCCGTGTAATTAAAATTCATGTGTACATCGCTCGTATGGAAGTTTACACTCTTCCACAGTGTGTTTTTCGCCGGAAATTCTTGCCGCGTAGTGTACTACCCTTTCCCATAACATATATATCGCCCGATCATCGCGCGTTTCAGTGTTTTTTAATTTCTCCCTGAACAACACACAAGCCGAAAATGTTGCAAAATCTTGATGACGCTACTTACTTGGGATTCGATCTCAGCACCCAGCAGGTAATTCCCGTTATCGAGCACATTTTACACTCAAAACAATCACCGGAACTAATTACAATTACGCGGGTTTTTCGCACCGACACCGAAGAAAAACACTCGCGATAAAAAAATCTGGGGACAATTTTCGTGCACTCGCGGTCGCGAAAAACCGTCTTTTTGATTCGAAAAATCGAACTCGACCCAAAACGAATAATAATAATAATACATTTAAATACATATGTAAATAAATACGAAGCCGATGTTTTTGTTTTTGTTATGGCTAACAGGTGATATTTCGCGCGCATGCGTAATAGCAAAAGCGGGAAAATTCGCGAATTGTGGGATATGGTTTTTTTTGTGTGGTTTGTGTGGGATCGAAAGTTATGGCGGGAAACTCAAATTTCAAATGGGGGGTGTTGATTTTCGCAGAGTGATTACGCACGGCGTTGGAAATTACTTGTTATCGGAAATTCGCGTTTCTTCATTGCGACCCAGACCCGGGTCAGTTTTATCTCGGGGTTTTGCGATAAGGGGATATGTAATCAGTTGCCAGTTCTCGCTATTGGATAGTTTACGTTATCTGGGCAATAAAAATAAATGCCAATGCAAATGAAGTTGATATCAAGCATGAAAACCCGGGAAAATTAGGAATTTTCGATTTTTTAGATGGAGAAATGGTTTTTTCAGAAAAAAATATTTCTTGAATAATAATTTACAGATATAACAATAATATTATCAATAATAAATATAATAATAATGAATAATCTAATGATAGGGCTTTGGATAATATCTCCTAATTCCATAGAGTGAATTTTAATTCCATAAAAAGTCAAAATACTGTCACTCTAACAGAAAGTAGAAATTCATTCTCATAGAGTGAAAATTTTCACTCTTGAAGAAGTTGAATTTCACTCTTAAATTCTGGTCAGACTCTCCTCTTACTAGTGAGCAGGGCTTCACTCTGAAAGGAGTAAAATTTTAGTATTTTCAGGTAATTTCACTCTAAAACAGAGAGAAATCACTCCAAGTTTAAATGACAGTATTTTGATTCAATGCAAAATTAAGATTCACTCTATGAAATCAAGAGAGAAGGAGAAATTGTTTTTTGACAATATTTATGAAATCAAAAGATAGTGCTTTCAAAATTCTGATTCGATTTCTTAGAGTGAGTTTTATTAATAGAGTTAAAATACTGTCACTTTAACAGGAAGTGAAATTCACTCTAAAAGAGTTAATCTTTACTCTTGGAGAAATTGAATTTCACACTTGAATTCTTGTCAGATTCTTCTCTAAAAAATGAATTAAATTACACTGTAAAAGCGGTGAAATTTCACTTCTCTCCAGTGACTTTTTTACTCTAAAAATGTTAAAAATCACTCCAAGTTTGAGTGACTGTATTTTGATTTGATGCAGAAGAATTGAAGTAGGAGGAGAAATTGTTTTTTGAAAATATCTATTTAATCGAAATTATAGATGCTTTGTAAATTCTGATTCGATTCCTTAGAGTGAATACAAATGCCACATCGAGTCAAAATACTGTCACTCTAACAGGGAGAGAAATTCCCTCTCAAATAGTGATAATTCACTCCAAAAGAATTCATCCACACTCTTGAAGAAATAGAATTTTACACTTAAATTACAGTCGAATGTTCTCTGAAAAATGAGTTCATCTTCACTGTAAGAGGAGTGAAATTTCACTACTTTGGAGTGACAGTATTTTGACTCGATGCAGAATTAAAATTAAATCAAGAGAGAAGGAGAAATTGTTTTTTATAAAATATCTATCAAATTAAAAGATGGTGCTTAGAAAATTATGATTTATTGAATCTTAATTCCACTTCGAGTCAAAATTCTGTCACTCTAACAGGGTGCAAAATTCACTCTCGTATTGTGAAAATTCATTCTGAAAGAGTTGATCTGCACTCTTCAAGAAATTGAATTTCACACTTGAATTCTAGTCCAATTATTCTCACAAAAATGAATAAGTTTTCACTGTGGAATTCACTCTCAAATGGTGATAATTCACTCCGAAAGAATTCATCTAGACTGTTGGAGAAATAGAATTTTACACTTAAATTACAGTCGAATGTTCTCTGAAAAATGAGTTCATCTTCACTCTAAGAGGAGTGAAATTTCACTACTTTCGAGTGACTTTTCCCTCTAAAAAAAGTAAGAAATTACGCCAAATTTGAGTGACAGTATTTATACTCAAAGTAGAGTGAAAATTCCCTCTAAGGAACTAAGTTAGGAGGAGATATTGTTTTTCAAAGATATCTAATAAATCGAAATTATAGTGCTTTGTAATCTCTGATTCGATTCCTTACGATGAATTTTCATTCTATATCGAGTCAAAATACTGCAACTATAGAGTAGGAGTGAGATTCACTCTTGAAAAAATTTCACACTCAAACTCTGGTCGGATTGTTCTGATAGAATGATATACCTACTGATATAATATGGTCTTAGAATTTCAAGAACATTAAAATATGCTTTCTGCATAATTGCTGTTCATTCTGAAATTTGGAATCCCTACTTTTTCGAATCAAAATTTACGTTTCATATGCATGAAATAATCGAATATTAAACTTCCAATTTTTAATTTTTTTCTCAGTTGAAAGCGGTAGTGCTCGACAACAATCTCGAGATCCTTTACGAAACCAATGTGCAATTCGACAGGGAATTGCCCGAATTTCGGTAATTGCCCAAAATTAAATAAAACAGGGGTGGCAGAAAATTATATGCCTGAAGTTCCCAACATTTATTAAATAATCAACAATGTACACAACAATTTATTTTCCATTTTCACATAAGCTTAAAGTGAAAAATAGCTAGTAACATATGAATTATTTACTATTATAATTATAAGAGGCAAGGAGAACAATTTTTTTAGTTTTTGTTTATATTTTTTAAAGTTTGTAACTTAGATTTCCAAGCGATTTCTGTAGTTCTATATACTTCTCAAAATTTTCCACAGTTCACGAAAATAATGAACATTTTATCATTTAGATTCTAAAATTTTTTTTAAGTTTCAGGATTATTGATGATCTTCACAATTTGCAATGTTTTTTTTATTTTTCCAAATTTTACGAATTTCGAACATAATATGAATTGATCCAGGCTATCTAAATTTGATAGAATAATTAGGATTTTTGTAATTTTTTAATACTCTCTAAGTTTTTTATATTTTTATCCAAAAATGAAAAACGTTGTCATGCGTGTGTCGAAAAAATATGATCGTGAACAATATCTGCAAAATCTATCAATGTTTTATAAAACTATACAAAAGTTTAAAAATTTTTAATGATCTTTTATATTTTTGAAGTTTTTTCAATGTCAAAAATTTTTCCACTCCAAACATTACACAAACTTATTCAAAATTTGTCTCACTTGTCAATTTTTTCCGTTATTTTTAATACTTTTCAGATTTTTATACTTTTATCGAAAAATGAAAAAATAAAAATTACCTCACATACTCCAGAGAAATTTGAAAAAAAAAAAAAAAAAAATCAATCAAATTTGTCAGCGTTTTATAAAATTCTCGAAAATTTTAAAAAATTTGAGATTTTTTGAAAACTCTGAAATTTTCAGAGTTTACAAATTTTCCAAAATTATCGAATCTCAAGCGTAATAAGAACTTTTCAAAACTTCCTTAGCCTAATAAAAATTTGCCAACATTTTGTCGAGATTACACACTTATTCCAAATTTTTCAACACTTTTTTAATTTTTTTAATTTTTTTAATTTTTATTGAAAAAAAATGCATATTCAGGATAAACAATAATAATCATAAACGCAATCAACAAAATTAATGAAATTTTGTTGAATTTCTATAAATTTTACGAATTCCATACAATTTTTTTTTTCTAAAATTTTTCAAAATTCTAAGCATCACACAAGCTAATAAACGACTTTTTCAATTTCATCAAAATTTACCAAAATTATTGAGATATTACATAAATATTGAATACCCTAAATTTTCATAATTTTATTGAAAAATGAAAAAAAAAAAAAAACATTATCACTGCGTACATTTCGAAGAAATATAATTAACGCAATCTGCAAAATTCATGAACATTTTTTTAAATGCCACAGATTTATTAAATATTATAAAATTTATGATGTTTTTTACATTTTTCGAAATTTTTCGGTTTTCAAAATTGTACAGTAATAAATATGATAAAATTTAAAAATCGTTTTAGAAATTTTCAAACTCATGAAGATTTTCCCTAATTTTTTTATTTTTCTCAAGTTTCTTAAATTTTGATTAAACAGTAATAAAACATAATTACGGATATTTCGAAAGAAGTGCAATTATGATTACAATATACATAATTTATAAACTTTCTGAAACTCTGCAGATTTTTGAAATTTTTATATTTAATTTTTCGAAATTTCCACACTTTCAAGGACCACACTAGCTATTTACGAATTTATACATTTTATCATCAAAATTTGTCTAAATTGTTGAAATTTTTTATAATCATGGAATAATTACTTAAAGTTCATCAAATTTTCCTCGAAAAATAAAAAAACTTTATCATGTACAATTTAAAAAAATATATGTAGTTATAATTAACACAATCTACGAAATTCATTGATTCATTGAAGGTTTTTACAATTTTTAATGTTGTTTTATATTTAGAAATTTTTCAAATTTTGATGAGCTATTCGAAACTTGAAAAGTCTTAGAAATTGTCGAGCTTATGAAATTAGTTCCTAATTTTTTTTTTCTCATGTTTCTCAGATTTTCATTTAACAGTAATAAAATATAATGTATATTTCAAAAAAAATTTAATTTTATGAACACAATCTACAAAATTTATGAACGTTTTCTGAAATTCTAGAATTTGTTCGACTTTCATAGGGTTATTAAAAATCTATCAATTATTCCATTTTTATTCAAAATATTAAAAATTTTAAACATAATCCTATCTTTAACTTTTCAAGATTTGTTGTTATTTCAATACTTTTTAATTGTCCCAGATTTCTATATCAAAAAATGAAAAAAATATATAACCATGCAAATTTCGAAGAAATATGATAGTGATCACTTTTATCCCCATTTTCCTTAAGTTTCAATTATTTCAGGGAAAATAATTTTTAATTCGATAAGCTATAATAAAAATATGATTATAATGAATAAAAAATAAAAAATATCGTACTGTCACCCCTGAAATCAACAGTACGAACTCGTAAAAAATGTACCATTGGGTATGGTATTTTTTTCTCAGAACTTATGGGGGTGTGGTGCAAACGAAAATATGCCCTCAGGTGATAACGGCGCCCACGTTATTGTGGGTCAAAGCTCTGGACATGATAATGGACAAGTTGACAGTTTGCGGTGTTGACTTTAGCAAAGTCGCTGCCATTTCGGGTTCGGCACAGGTACAAAAACAAAGCTCAAACCTGATAGTTTTTTAACAATAAAAAAAACTGAAAATATAAATAAATAGACTATTTAACTCTCGAAAATCTAGAAACTAGAAGAATGAGACTCGAAGTCATGGAAATTATAAAGAAATTGATTTCACGGTTGTTGAATACACATTCATTAATGTTCAAGACTTTTTTTTGTACAAACCAAATTCTTGGTTAATATTTTTCCCATGATAAGAAATGTAATTGAATTATCAATTTCGATTTGTGAGTTGGTGTTATGAATAAATTTAATCTTCTTGTGATTGAATTTGAAATCCTTTTTTATGGAACTTTTGTTCGTCTCAGCAACATGGAACTGTTTATTGGAACCGGGGTACTCGCGAGAAATTAAAAAATTTGGACCCTGGAAAATTTCTTCATGAACAATTATCTTTGTGTTTTTCCGTGCCTCGATCTCCTGTCTGGATGGACAGTAGCACAACCGAAGAATGCAAAATCCTTGAAGACGCTGTTGGCGGCGCACATGTAAAAAAACGCAAATACATTTTATCTTGCAATCTAGTCATTTATATAGTAAATATTTTTAGCAAAGAATATCAATAAAATTTTATTTTTATTGAATAATACGTTAGTAATTCGAAGATAGTTTATTTACTGCCAGCAGTTTCAAATAATGTCAGTTATTTGGAAAAAATAAATAAATATTCGTTAGAGTATAAAAAAAATAAATTTCCAGCGACTGGCTGAAATAACTGGTTCACGTGCCTACGAACGATTTTCTGGTTCCCAAATTGCTAAAGTGTCACGGACGAAATCTGAGGCTTATGCGAATACTGAGGTGAGAATTAGGTTTTCAAACGTCATAATTAAGGCTTACGGTAAAGTTTCCGAAATCGTATAAAATATTAAGAATAATTCCTTAAATGGAAATTATTAAAACTTGCAAAATCTACCATTATTCCATAGAGGATCGCCCTGATCAGTAGCTTTTTTGCCTCGCTGTTTCTCGGCGACTATGCCCCAATCGACATTTCAGATGGTTCTGGAATGAATCTACTAGACATTCACGAGCAGCAGTGGAACGAAACTTTACTCGAAGTTTGTAAAAATTATCATAAAAATGTCACTAACCCCTGCTGAAAATTGTCCGTTGGTTTTCGAATTTCCAAGTGGAAATCCAATTAAAAATTTTTAGCAGGGTCAATTGAGGGGTGGCGGTGCTACATGTGGTAACTGACATTTTTTCGCAAAATCGTTTTTTTTTGCATTTGTTGAAGTATTAGGCCCAGGAGCACGCGATGTCTTGTAAATTTTTATACAATTCTGTTCTTTTTTTAATTTTAATTTCCATTTTTGAAAATCGAAATGAGGCAACTGCATGCCCCTTAATCGTGAACACGTGAGGATCGTGCTTTTTTCTGTAACCGTTCGGTTCCTACGTTTGTTTTTTTCTGAAAACTGCCATCTGTGAGCTCAACTGAGTCATCATTGGTCGTGAAAACGTGGCTGTGACAGAATTTTCCTTGCGTCATTTCCAGTTCATCTACAAAGTGAAAGTATGTTAAGAACTCGAGGTGTCTTCTGAGGATTATCGTCGTTTTAAGGTAAGAATTATTGTGATAACAAAAAAAGTGCACCCAGTTTTTCATCTCTGTATATGTAACAAGTGCAAAACTGCAAGAATTTTCCATTCAACGAAAATATTGTAATAGATATGCCGAGGGAAAAAGAGAAGCGAGATTGTGATATGATTTTGTTCTAACGAATTGTTAAAAAAAAATTTGTTTCGCAAAAAAATATCAACTTCTCATTCGGGAACCCAGAAAACGATGAGAAACACATATTTTGTAGAAACTAAATTCTGTAATAATTTGTTTATACAAATTGTTTAAATGTAAATTAATTCTTCAGAATTCATGTTGAATTTTTGATCAGCGAGTAACAAACCCATGGAGGGCATATACATATTTTTTTAACGAAAATTTGCAATAATTTGTTCAAAAAAATTGTTCAAACATAGTAATTTTGCAAAATTAATGTTGAATATTTGTTTAGTATCCCCAAAAACCATGAAAAGCACATATCTTTTGTAAAAACAAGAACCTGCAATACCATTTTTTTGTACAACCTCATCCACGTTACAAGTGAAATAATTTTTTTTCGACAGGAAAATCGATGAAAAACCTGAAAGACCTGGAAATCTCACTTGCCACGAAAAAGGATCTGAGTGACGAAAAAAAGAAACACCTT
Source organism: Platygaster robiniae (assembly GCA_028476575.1). Taxonomy (NCBI): domain Eukaryota; kingdom Metazoa; phylum Arthropoda; class Insecta; order Hymenoptera; family Platygastridae; genus Platygaster; species Platygaster robiniae. The sequence continues at coordinate 26,117,611 of CM052025.1, read as the reverse complement.
CGAAAAATCATCACTTACGTTCCCCCAGAACGACGTTCTTACTTGCAAGAAATTGTAAATTAAATAAAATAAAAAATTTTTGACTTGAATACAGCTGGAATTTTTGTACCTGGATTCTATGTCACTTACCACTTATAGAACGAACATTATCCCTGCAGTTGCCACTGTTCTTACTTTAAATGGTAGCAAAGTCTCATTTTTTTAATCATAGGTTTTTCAAACTTTCATAGTTTATTGGAATCTGTGTAAGCAACTTATTTTAGTTTTTTCGGATTTTTATTTTACAAATTTTCGGAATGATAACGCTTTTACCTCCTCCTGAAAAATTCCTAAAATGTCAGTCACCACATATGGAACCGCCACCCCTCAATTATTCGCTATATTTTCAAATTCAGGATATTCTAAATTCGCCTCCTTTTTCTAAAATACAGTGCTGTGGCCCAAAACTGAAAGAAAAACTTGGAGATACAGTTCCTTCTTACACCGACATTGGTTCAGTGTCAACATACTTTGAAGAAAGATTTGGGTTCAATGAAAATTGCAGGGTCATAGCTTTTACTGGCGATAATCCAAGTTCTCTAGTTGGTAAATACATTTTCTAATGAAAATTCGTTTAATTTGTTTAACGATATTCCGACGATTTGGCTTATGTAAACATGTTTGATGTTTGCGTAAGGTGAGACGAACTTGAACGAAATCATTTTACGTTCATTACATCAAGTTTGGCAAACATATTTACGAAGAGTTATGAGTTAATTGTTTTGATATCACTGAACTAAATTTTTCTTTGATCCAAGAACTTTCTACGTTTTTAGGTTTGAAGCTCAGAAAGGGCGACGTTGTTTGCAGTTTGGGCACCAGTGACACGCTTTTTTTGTGGCTAGATGAGCCAAAAACTGTCGACGATGGTCACATTTTATGCAACCCTATCGATGAAAAAGCGTACATGGCGTTGCTTTGGTACTTGATTTTTTTTCACTCAATTTATTGCGAAATAGAAAGATCATTAGGCAGAAAGTTCGTGAATGAAATTTGTGCTTATCTGAATAATCTCTATTGAATTTTCATGGTTTGGAATTTTTCAGCGAACACAAGCTTTAATGTTTCCGCCATTTTTATACACATACTAAACATTTTTCAAGCTGAAATGTTTTAATTTCAGTTTCAAAAATGGTTCTCTAACGCGCGAGAGAATCCGGGACAGATCGGCCGAAGGTTCCTGGCAGTTGTTCAACGAGCTGCTGGAAAGCACTCCCCGGGGCAATTTTGGCAACTTGGCGCTGTACTTCGACGCCCTGGAAATCATGCCCTCCCTTATTGGCGACCACAAATTCAACAAGGCCAACGAAAAAATTCAGCGCTTCAACTCGAAAGAGGTCGAAGTCCGGGCTTTGATCGAGGGGCAATTTATTGCTAAAAGAGCCTACGCCGAAGATTTTGGATTTACTTTTGGTGGGTATACTGCAAAAAATGGTGTCTTGCCACAAGACACTTTTTGACACCGTTTTTAAGACGTTTAAAGACGTCTTTGAAACACATCTTTTTGACACATAAAAGTAAGACACTTAATGACTGAAGGCATGGATTTCGCGTCTTTGTGTCTTCTACGGAGACATTATGGTGGTCGTTAAAATGGGTTAGGTGGAATTTTGATGGTGGCGCCCCACAGAACGTTTCCGAAAAATTCAAAAAAAATCCACAATTTTTTCAGATTTTTAAAACAACGTCAACCCGTGCCGATAGAGTCGTCTTTTAACCCATTTAAATAACATGGGATTTTGTCTTGAAGGCAGTCTATAATTTTTCACGGATGCACAAATCGCTTTAAAAATCGGTTTGACACGGCAAGTTATTGTCGATAGTTATAACAAACTGCAAAAAAATTGGCAGCTGTCTAAAACAATCACATGTCTGTTGGTTCGAAGCCAAAAAACCAAAAATCAGGGAAATTTCGGCTTTTTTCAATGAAACAAAGAATTTTACAAGATTTCAAGAATCTACGTGATGTATAACTACATGAAATATCATTCTATACGATCGTGAGTATTTTTCATCGTTATATAAGTAGAATTGGTCACATTGCTACAGTTTCAAAAATGTGCATCACAATTTTAATAACGAAAAATTCGATAAGTAAACAAATTTCAGAAACGCTACTTCTTAAAATGAGTTTCTTACAAGATAAATGACACTTATTGGAATGAATGATCTTGTATTAAACTATACTATCAATAGTAATGGTCATAACGATGATAATAACAAAAGTAGTAATAATAATAATAATAAAAATAATAAGAGTAGGAATAAGAATACGAATAGGTCTAAATTGGTAAATAAGAATGAATACATTTAAAAGTCAAGGGAAAAAGCTGATTATTCTAATACCTTATTTGTTTTTCGAAATGATCGTGAACTATTGTTATAAGGATAATCTGAAAATTGATAAAAATAACAGCAATAGAAATAATAATAACCTAAATAAGGAATATTATTCAAGATAGACGAATGTTTCTGTGATTTCGTTTGCAATGTCTGATGCGCTCAAGTACGAATTTTGAATAATTTGTAATTACAAAACAACTTTCTAGAATTAATGGATAAGGTGAATGTCTCAGTTGTCAAACAAATCTAGCCATTTTTGCGAAAACTGCAAACTTTTGTGGAAATTCTGCTTCTTTGTAAAATTGTTGATATTGTTCAGTGACTGATGGATCCTAGAAGAATTAAAATACATGATCTTCTTATTATTCAATATTTAGCAATAAATTTGATAACTTGGTATTGATGTCTTGAAGTTAACTCTACTGCGTGTTGTGTTATGATAAAAATCTTTCTCCATTAGTGCGTTAGATTGTTCGCATGATTATTATTCCTATTTCTATTATTATCATTATTATTATTATTACTACTTTTATTATTATTATCGTTATGACCATTGCTATTGATAGTATAGTTTAATACAAGATCATTCATTCCAATAAGTGTCGTTTATCTAGTAAGAAACTCATGTTAAGTAGCTTTTCAGAAATACGTTTATTTATCGAATTTCGTTATTAAAATTGTAATGCGCATTTTTGAAACTGTAGCAATGTGACCAATTCTACTTGTATAACGATGAAAAATACTCACGAACGTATAGAATGATATTTCTTGTAGGTATACATCACGTAGATTCTTGACATCTTGTAAAATTCTTTGTTTCATTGAAAAAAGCCGAAATTTCCCTGATTTTTGGTTTTTTGGCTTCGAGCCAACAGACATGTGATTGTTTTAGACAGCTGCCAATTTTTTTGCAGTTTGTTATAACTATCGACAATAACTTGCCGTGTCAAACCGATTTTTAAAGCGATTTGTGCATCCGTGAAAAATTATAGACTGCCTTCAAGACAAAATCCCATGTTATTTAAATGGGTTAAAAGACGACTCTATCGGCACGGGTTAACGTTGTTTTAAAAATCTGAAAAAAATTGGGGATTTTTTTGAATTATTTGGAAACGTTTTGTGAGGCGCCACCATCAAAATTCCACCTTACCCATTTTAACGATCACCCTAGGAGACATATCTTATGTAGGTTTTTTTGCAGTGTAGGTTTCATATTTGTTGTTTGTATCCTTATTTCGCTAATTCGACGTTTATTCAGGTCCTGATACTAGGATCATTGCCACTGGTGGAGGCTCTGCTAACAAACACATTCTTCAAGTTGTTTCGGATGTTTTCAACTCTCCTGTTTATGTTTCGGTGAGCATCTTTTAATCAAATTCTCTAGGTTTGAAAATGACGTGTTAACATGGGTGGCAGAAGATGTGGGTATGGTGCGTACTGCCCACCTGGGAAATTCTACATGAGTGGAATATCAAAAAAATACCCGTGCAAAAATGCATAATTTTATGAATTGTAGTTTTATCGACTTGTTAAACTTTCCACAACTCACAGAATTTATCGAAATTGGATACAATTTTAGATTTTTAGTGATAATCTTTTGATTTTAAAAGTTTTACAGATTACAGGCAGTTGCTGTAGTTTTACAGCATTTTGAAACATTTCTGTATGCTACAGAATTTACGTGCACGGTCTGAAATTTTACAATTTTTAATAATTCTTCAGGATCATTGAAAATTCTTGAAATTTCAAATGTTTTTTGTTTTTTGAAACAGATATTCAAACTTCAAACGTGATGAAATATGCAGTTTTTCGTAATTTATGAAAATCTGCTTAGCTCATGCCAGATATTCCTCAATATACAAATACTTTTCAAGTATTAATTTTTATTGAAAACTAAGTTCTATAATGCATATTCCGAAGAAATATGGTGAACACAATTCACACACTTACTGAAAATTATATTCCGCAATTCTACAAAAATTTTCATTTTCCTAGAATTATCGACAGTTCTTGAAATTTCGAATGTGGTACGATTTTCAGAAATTTTCAAAAAATTTTTACATCGTACCAACAATCGAAAACTTCCAAAATTTTACAATTTGTCAACTTATGGAGATTTTTTGTGATTTTTCAAATCTCTTGGAATTTTTTAGATTTTTCCTGGAAAATTTGAGAATACTATTATGCAAATTTTGAAGAAATAATGAATTTTTATAATTCCAAACACAATATATATACAAAATTAATTGAGATTTTATGAAATTCTACTGATTTTTCGAATTTTTTTTTTTTTTGAATGTTTGGCAATCTTCAGAATTTCGAGTGATTTCTGATTTTTGAAGATTTTTTGAATTGGAAACTTAATGCATATTATTCAGAATTTTTGAAATTTTAGGAAAACCGTCCAACTTGTTAATATTTTTCTATATTTTTGAATTTTTTTCAAGTATTGCGAATTGGCATAATAAAATAAAAAAAAAAAATTTTTATATACCTATTTCGTCGAAATACATAATATAATCATCAACACAATTTTTGAAGTTATAGATTTTTTCTGGCTTCTACCAAAATTTCAATTTTCAAGTATAATTGAGAATTCATGGAATATTGAATGTGTTATAATTTTTTAGAAGTTTTTAAATTATTTTCAAGTATTACAAAATTTTGCTGAAAATATGACAAGTGTTAGGAAGCATATTTTGAATAAATATATAATAAAAGAAACAAAATTTATGAAATTCAAAACATTTTATCTCATATTCTACAAAAATTTTGATTGTATTAAGATTTATTGAAATTATCTATCCTATCTAATGTCTTCTGATTTTTCAAAATTTGCGAAATTTGTAACATGATACTACCTACTTAAATTTTCCAAATTTTATAAAAATTTGTCCAGCTCACAAAGAGTACTTTTCATGTCTATCTATTTCCCAGTATTTCACATTTTCGTTAAAAATGAAAACATCATTGTGCAAACTAAAAAAAAACATGATCTTAACACAATATACAAAATTGATGCATATTTTTTAAAATTTCTTTAATTCCGCGGTATTTCGAAAGTTATTGACAGTCAAAAAATGGTCGGTTTTTTTCTGAATTTCAAACTGATAAAAAACTACTAAAAACAGTCTTACCAAGTTAGAATTTTCGTAATTTTGTAATGTTTTGTAAAAACATTATCATGCGTATTTCCACGAAACACAATAATAAATCCTTCACCCCTGTAAAATAATAATCAAAAGTTATTTCAACCAAGTTCAACTTTCATTTTTTTCGATGAAGGACATGTCAAACTCGGCAGCCATGGGTGCAGCTTTTCGCGCAAAACATGGCTTGTTGAAGAAAAGCCAGAACTTGGATTTTCATAAAATGATGGAAAATTTGCCAGAACTCGAACTCGTTTGTCGACCTTATGAAGATGCTGGAGATGTAAGTTGTTCTTTCACTTTTTATTATTCAGTAAATTATAATTGTTGCATTTTATTTAAATTTTTCAGATATACGTACCCATGGTTTCACGTTACCGGAACATAATCAAAGAGCTTGTGGATAATAAGGAATAGAAAGAGAGCATAGTTGAAATAATGTCTATTTTTTTCTATCGTCGATACAAATTTACAAATGATGCCTTATGAAATACGTTTAAAAGTGGCCTTCGATGGTTATAGTTCCATAAAGTTTAGAAATGGAAATATAATTTATGACACTCTTTGCGACAAAAGTACAAAGCATGCACTTTCTGCAATGATGAAAATACAATGCAACTTCGGTCAATGTAGAAGAATCTTGTATGTAGTTGTGAGAATCGCGTATTTGTACATTCCGCTGAATTGGTATTATTATTATATTAGGTGCAATATTTGTTATTTTAGGTACATTTTGCATACTTAGATTCTGTTGAGTTGAACTTTAAATAACTTATAAATGTACGTATAATCATGAGTACAAAATCTTTCAACAAATTGAGAGAAATTTTTGATAATACAGAGACAGTTTTACAGAGTACATTTTTTGTAAGTTATTTAGATATCAAAGAAAATTTATATCTAACTTTTGAATTGTGATATAGATCTTTAGGAGAAATGCTTCGATCATGTTCGTTCCAAGTGTCTACATTCCTGGTATGTATTTTACAATTTTGAGGAAAAAAGTGTACATTTTGTGATCTTCTACCATTCCGGCTTTTAAAATAACAGGTGCCTTTGTGTATGAATTTTGTGATTTTTATAATAAAGCATTTATTATTCGAGCGTGTATCTTCTCTTTTTTGCAAAATAACAGGAGCACATACGACATAAACTTTTAGTTTTAAAAAAAATCCAATGTTGAATACTAAAATTTAATGTTACTAAAAACTGGACTTTTTTTTCAACTGAAGAATCTTAAAATATGATATTTCTAGCGACGGTCACAATCTCACAATACGACCGGATTGCGAAGTATTCGAAAATTCAAAGAAAGCTTTTTATCGACTTAAATAATGTGAAAAGCTCTCTATTCAATCGAATTTAGTTCATTTGTGAGAATTCAGTGATGTTTCAAAAAGTAAGAATCATCAAAAATACTCTTAGGTGTTTCTTTTTTGAAATTGAATTTTTAAATTTGAATGACGGTTACATTTTAAATTTAACGGTTTTCCCTACATCGATATATCGAATGAAAATCGATTTTTAGTCAGTTGAAATTGTCATCATGTGCAAATATGTAGCATATCTGATCCAAGGGTAGATATTTACTGGACGAGAGTGAGGTTAGGTTTTCTCACGTGGATGAAAAAAATCCGAAATACACAATGCACAGGATTTATTTACGATAAATAATCTCCCTAGCTTCCTTGTACACAATCTTTACAACGTTGGTTAATTGTACGCGTAAAAATTATGGAGGAACGATATTTGCGGACACGAGGTTGAGAATAGGCGATTTTTGGTTGTTCTCCCTTTGTACCGACACGACCGAGGATCACACCCTATCTTCCCGTGGTACCAATTCTTGTTTTCTCCTCCTTGTGATAGAGCGCGCTGCTGCCGTGTTGTTCCGCACGACCGAGTTCAAGCCAGTAAACTCTCCTTCTCCCTCTAGTTTACTTTCTCCCTCAGATTCATGGGAACGCGCCGCCACAAATAGTAAACAAAAACAATCACACAAGAACAACAAATAAATTCGATTATTTTGCAAAAAAGTATATAATCAAAACATCGTAAAGGTACGTTTTTCAAAAATCGAGAAGTTCAATATTTGCTAAGGGTAAAAACTCTATTTTAGGTAAAATCATTGTCAAAAATTATTATACTATATTTTGCGAAAATCATGTATGCACATACGTTTTGATTTTCAACTGTTTTTACATACCATATAATAAATAATCAGTTATTATGAATTTCATAATTTTTTAGATTGTATTTTGAAAAATTTCTTGTGATTATTGAAATTTTATTATTTCTTCAAACAAATCCCAATCAATGTATGGTTAATTTATAAAATGTAATTTCTGTGGCTTGCAGCCATAATCGCCGAAGTCACACATCTCATAACGTTCAAAATGTCATCAGAGTATCATGTAAAATGAGCCTTATGGCATAAGTGACTTCGGCGATTATGGCTGGAAGCCACAGATTTATCTTCTGTACTTTCATTATTCTTATGTCAAGATTATGTAAAATTTTATAGTTTCGTTATCAATCTGTAAATTTTAATTCATTAAATTATGAATTTTTAAATTAAAATGAAATTATGAATTCTGCGGCTTCCCGCGATAACAGAGAAAGCCACTTATGCCATAAGGCTCATTTTACATGATGTTCTGATGAAATTTTGAACCTTATGTCATGTGCGACTTTCTATGTTATGGCGGGAAGCCACAGAATTGTATAGTTAAGAAATGTTATAAAAAATTCAGAACTTGATAGTATTTAATATTAATATATAAAGTTTTAATATAATATTTAAGCTAACCTAATAATATTTGATAAGTAAATAACATAATTAATTAATTTTATCAATGAAGTGAGTGCATGTTATTCATATTCGTCATGAGATATTAAAGAAATCTCAAACGAATAAAAATCAATATCAGATATTTATTGAATATAAGTGAAATATTGAAAAATATAGTAAAATAGAAATAAATAATATTTATAATATGAGTTTTATATGATTGAATCAATTTATATTTTGATATAAGTGAATGTAATTTGTATTCTTTATTATATTCCAAAAAATATCACACTTTAAATAGAAAAAAAGAACATGTTATTGTTAGATATTTTCCAAGCATTAATAAAATATAAATGAAATTACAAAAGTGAAATAAATAATAAATTTCTAAATCATGTACCATAAGTTTCAATAATTAACACTAACGCAAAAATATTAAATTAATTGTTTTTATCATTAAAACATCTGTTGATTATTTATATCGTTCATAAGATATTTGAAAAAATATAACACTGTTCAACAAACATATTGATTGTGGAAATTTATCAAGAGAATATAAATAAGTATAAAATATTATAAAATATGAATCTATTAGTTTTAAATTTCTAATTTCTGTATATTAACACAAATGAAAAAATTTTTCAATAATTAATGAAATCATTGAAATAAGTAACTATAATTAATATTCATCATGAGATATTTAAAAAATATTGCACTTAAAACTATCAATTGTATATATTCACGTCACATGTATAAAATATAAATTTATGACATTCATATTACAAGTTTCCATGTATTAATGATTAACCAGTTAATATTATCATCGAATAATTACATGTTATTTATTATATTCATCATGAGATTTTAAAAAACATTACACTTTCTTAAATAAAAAATATGTCAGTTCTAAATATCTAATATAATAGAATATAATGATATAAATATATAATTATTTACCATACATTAACACCAACGGAAAAATATTCAGATAATTACTATTAACAAAATATTTATTCGTAATTTATTTTCTTCATACAATTCAAAAAAATATGTAACACTTTGTAAAACAAATGTGTTGATTTTGGATATTCAATAAGTATAAATATGAGAACATGTTAATAAAAATATATTAAAATATACTTTACAAGTTTTATATAATAAATTTCTACACATGCACACCTATAAAAGAATATTTTCATAAATTATGTAATCAATAAAGTATATAACTTGAATGGATATTCTTTACAAGGTAACGTAAATAAAATTTAATCAAATCAAATAAAAATGTATTACTTTTATTCAGTTGGTTTCTATAATAAACACCAATGGAAACAAATAAAATATTTAATATAGTCATCAAGATATTTATTGTAGACATTTGCAAATTATAAATAAGTATCAAAAAAATATAAAATATACACAATTGTAAATCCATCAGTTTTCTATGTGATCTCTGCATATTGAGACGAATCAAAAAAATATTTCAATAAGTAATATAATCATTAAAATATACAACTGTAATTTATAGTTATCTAGAGATATAACACACAAATGACACTTTTTTAACAAACATATCAATAAATATTGATGAAATATTTGAATATAAATTTATAATTTTTATATAATACATTTCGTAATGTAGGTAATCTATCAATATTTTATCATTTAATACTATTATTCAAATAACTGTATGTTTTTTACATTATTAATCATGAAATTTAAAAAAATACACTTTTTTTTACAAAAGCATGTCAATAGTAGATGTATTCCAAATGTGAAAAAATATGATATAATATGAATTGATAGCTTTTTTATGAGTTTCTATATATTAACAGCAATGTTGAAAAATTTTATTACTTAACATAATTATTGAAATATGTATAAGTCTGTAATTTATGCTCTTTGTAACATTTTGAAAAAAATAGAATATGAATACAAAAATAATAGTATATATACATTAACTAGTTTCATGTAATAAGTTTTTACATATTAACACAAGCAAAAAAATATTTCAATAAAATCTGTCTGCGATTTTTGTTCTTGCTGAGATATTGAAAAAGAAAGAACACTTTTTTAACAAGCATGTTGATTTTCAATAATAACTAATTATAAATAAGTTTTTGAAAAAAATGATATACTGGTTCCATGTAATGAATTTTTACATATTACCAACCAACAATAAAAAAACTAACAAATATTTTCATTATCAAACAGATGTTTTCGATTCGTCCAATAACGAGATTCCTGAAAGGCAATATACTGCAACAAGCGAATTTCGCCACTGTCCCTCCAGAACTTGTCGCTTTTTTGGAAAACAAAAACATGATCGTCTGCTGGCATCCAGAACAAGAAATCCCATACGAATGCACACAACCCATAACTGAAGTTCCAGTTGAATCCACGATCTTGAAAGTCGGTGATAAAGAAGTAGCAGAGGCTTTTAGAAAAATGAAACCTGAAGTTGTTGTCGAAACATTAGCTGCTTTAACGTACACAACAAAACATCGATGGTACCCTAGATCAAGGGACAAGAGAGCTAAAAAGACCGAGATGAACAGGCCATATTTGTAAATACAAATTTTTATCTATGAAGCATTTGTTATAATATTGTGAAATTTGTCGAAATAAATAAAAGGTAATTGCATAAAGCATTCAACTTTTTTTCTTGGAAGTATAAATGACTCGTAAATTTTCGGTTCAAACTTTAATCACAAAAATACAATAATCTGTACAATATTTCCAGCAAGACAATCCGAGGAATCGCTTAAATTAAATACTCTCAATCACAAAACGCGAAATGTTCAGTCGTCAAAACTTCATGAAGAAATCTATCTAAGCTACTTCCTCCCCATTGCACTTGATTTTCGTATCGGGTCACCAGAAGTCCTGAGTTACAAAATGTGCAAATTTTCCTACAGTCATTTTTTCTCTCGCAATAAAAGTAAAATCACCACAACATGCTTCTAAAACATTTTCATCGCAAACGCGTCATTTTAAACACTAGTTTCATTTTCTTTTTGTTCCAAGAAATACATAAACATAATCTTGGATACAATTTTTGGTTTGAAGAAAAAAAACCTGTTATACAAAATGTTAGGTATTTCTACTTACATCATCGACGAAAACCAGAACCATGATTTTATTCCCATGTGAGAATGTTTTTTCATTTTGTCAGGTTTCAGAGTTTTGAACTTGCAAATTTTTTGTAATAAATTTCAAGAAATATAAAAAGAGTATGTAGAAAATGAAAACGATTTATTAATTAATCAGAAATTAATGGCACATTCAAATAAATAATAAGAGCTAGTAACTAAAAAATGCATTTAAAATGAAAAACACAATTCAAAATGCAATCAAAGAGCACAAAATGTAGGAAAAAAATTGCACTGTCTATTTTAAGACAAGACAGAAATTGATCAAAACTCAAGACAAAGAATTGAATGCAGTAAACATTTTTTTTCGAAAAATTTCATGAATGCATGCATAAATTAAATTATGTGTTAATAAAATGCATTTCTTTTCCAAACCAAGCCCTCACAAATACTGAACACTGGCAAAAAAAAAATTATGAAATTTGATTTAAAAAATTTACCAAGGAAATGAGGAGCCTTTTGGTGGTTTGACATAAGGAACTAAAAAATTTAAAGCGATAAAAATATCCTTCGTCTTTTTTGTAAAAATGTGAAATTCAATTAATTTAACAAAAGTTTTCAATTCACAGGATTTTAAAAGCAGCACAATGCGAAAAAGTATTTGTAACTGTTCAAATTCAGCAAACTGTTCAAATTTTTTAACAATAAAAATTGACATAAAAAAGTCAATCTCGATAAAATATATATATATATATATATATTTTTCAAGTTATCGTTCTAAATTTCAATAAAAGCTTTTTTTTAAAATGTTATTAAACTTTCTAGAAACTCCGCTTCTTGTAAAAATATATGGGATCAAATGTGAGATTTCATGAAACTAAATATACAAATTTTCGAAATTCAAAAAAATGTCTTACTATCCAAATAAATAATATAATAAAATAAATTCACAGTAACACATTAGGGTAAAGCTAAATTTTTTTTATAGGTTATTTCTTAGCTTTTAAAAGCACTTTACAAGGAGTTTCAGAAATATCAGAGTTACTAGAAGAGTTTTAAATTCGAAAAAGTTCATCCAATTGGCCAAAATTTTTAAATAGTTATATCATCAAGAATTTTAATAATTCTTGTCAAAAGTTCCTATAATTAAAAAATTTTGAATTGAATTTAATGGAAATTCTAGGTTTTCAAAATTGATCAGTTTTTTACAATGTCTAACGATGCCCTCTACGAATTCAAAAACTTATATCCAGAATTTGCCATTTTAACTATGAAATTCCAAACAAAATAATCACAAGACAGTAAATAAAAATATACAATAAATAAAATAGACTTTTCCATATAATGTATTAATTTCAGCAATGTAGTAACCCTTTTTTTCTACACTAGAGATGATTCACATCTGAATTTAATTCTGAATTATTTGAACTAATATCTTATTGTTAAAGAAAATGATACAGTAGGAAAATTTGTGTCAATAAACCGAAAAATTTTTACCTAAGTAATTAAAATTCAATTATTTTAAATTTTATCATCACGAATTTTTTTTGTATCGAGTTAACTGCAAAATAAGATTTAAAAAGGAAGGTCAGATATTAAAGAATCAAAAATAATTACAGCTATGGATTTAATTATTCAAAAATATAAATCTTGAAATCAGAGATATTTGTGATTTTGCTGTTTTGAATGAATTTTATTTAAACTGAAAAAGTGACAGTAAACGATCAATCAAAATTTTTAATTCAACACAAATTAACATTATTTATTATTTTTCTTAATTGTAGCATCGAATAGTTTTTTGAATTTAAATGTATTTATCACAGATTTTTGTTAAAAAGTATTCTTTGTTTGATTTATTAATTGTTTACCAAAATTAGGCTATTTTCGAATAATCCACACATTTTGCAGTTAAGTTGCAATCCAGAACATTCATATGATTAAAATTTATATTTTTTACAATTATAATTATCTAAGAATACATTTAACTCTATTTATTGATGCGAATACACTATCTATAATGACAAGAAGAACAAGAACTTACAAATTTGAAAATGCCGAAATGACAAATCTTTTTAAATCCAAAATTTTTATTTTCCATCAGTTCAATCTATTCTTATACAAATGTTTTTTATTTATTTTTCAATTTTTTTAACTACTTAAATTTGCAGTAAATTAAAAAAAAATTCAAAAGAAAAAATGGAACTAAGTAAAAATAATAATAATGATAAAAATATTAATATAATACAATGAATAAATTGATAGGAAACAATTGCTATATGTATCAACATAGATTTTTAAGAATTTAGTCATATTTGTTTTTAATGCAAAATATTTACAATTTTCAAAAATGACCATCCAAATTATCAAAATTAAAAATTGTTCTTATCTCAAAATTTTTATTTTTCAGCAGTATTATTCATACCTATAAGATTTAAATTTTTTCAGTCTTTGCCTATTTTTTACTTTTATTTTCTAGTGAAAATTCAATTAAAAAATTCATCAGAAGAAATTAATGAGATCTGAAATTGATTTTTAAATAATCGATATCAGTAAACTATATTATTTCATTTTAAACTTCAAGTCACGATTTCTTTTCATATTTTATTATAAAATTTAGAAGTCTCTTAATTGCAATTATAGCTTTTCAAAAATGCAGTCAATAATAATAATCGATAAACTGATATATTTTCGATACAAATTTCTATCCAGAATCCAAAAGTTTCTCAACAAATTACAATTTTCAATAGGGCAACTCAATTGCCGCATACAACTTATAAAAAAGTCTAATTTAGATATTCTACTTCAAAATCACCAAAATCATTCAAACGTTTGTTTTTTCTAGCCATAGATATACATTACCTGTCGTATAAAAAAATCTACAACCTGCCAACAAAACCATTTTCCAAAATTATCAATAGGTAAAAGTCATTGGATTCCCAAGGCAAGGTTAGACATTGCTCACATTTTCCCCACCGGAAAAAGAAAAAAGAAAAAAACTTCCTTCCTCTGATCTCAATGTGTATAAAAACACACCCTCCCCCAACAAAACCAACCACAAAATTCTCTACCTATCCGGAGACAAATTCATGTTCCAAAATGTCCAAATATCCAAAAATAAACTAAATAAAAAAAATGTTCCTATTATATTGTACAGTCAAAGTAATAAATAATAACCAAAATTACGTGTACCTTGAGTGTAGTTCAAAAATCAATTCTACCATTTTCTAAAATGTTTGGACTTTCAGGTAGGGTTGTTGATATTCTATCGATATTTTTGCTGATAATATCGATATTTTTGCAATAATCGTAATAAATATCGATATTTTTTGAAAATATCGTACATTCAGATTGTTATCGATGTATCGAAATATCGATATTTTTTCAATGATAAATATCGGCCTATGACGATATTTTTTTCCGAACGATAAATATCGATATCGATATTTTTAAAAATATCAACAACCCTACTGTCAGGCACACAAAAATTCAAATATCTCCAGGAAACAACTGTCGTTCGCCTTCGATCATCAAAATCTGCATGCACTTGTACAACAGATATCTACCGACCGCGCGTTTCGTGCTCGTCGGCCACGTGCTCGCCAAGCCATAAAACTCCCCGCTCTTACAATTGTCTACATTTTCAAGACTCAAGGCCTCGAGCATCAGAGCCTCTCGAGTGAAAGCTTCCACGGGCATGACATTTTGGAAGATGTGAAAAACGACGACGCCCTGACCCCCGTTCCAAATGTCCAGGATATGTTGAATCTTTTTCTCCCTCACGGGTATTTTAGTACGAGACTTCCAGACCCCGTAGGCGTCGTAAAGATGAGCATAAGGCCGCGTCCTCTTACCTTTCCCAACATAAAAAATAGCGGAAAGGAAGATTTTCCACCGCTCGTCTTGATCCAACTTATCGGCTCTTCGCGAAAGACCCAGCAAAATCCTTGGGTCGAGGAGAAGGTAAACGAACGAGGTTTTTTCCGTACCTTCGCGCCACTTTCTCTCAGGCTCAGGTCGCACAAACTCCCGCATCATCTCCTCTTCGAGCTTTTGAAAAATGGGCAAGTCCTCGAGCCAGCTCAAGGACGAGATGTCGGTACTTCGTATATTGCAGGCCGAGAGTTTCTTTCCCAAGGCATCCACGTCGAAGGGTTTTTCTTCGGCTGTTTTGGAGATTTTTCTGGATTCAAGGTTGCTCAGGCGCTTCAAGTAGATGGCGTAGGTCGTGGGGGTGATGGGGCCGGGATTCTGACCTTGCTCCAGAAGACGCTGGCGAAGGAGATACGGGGGCAAATCCACGGGACCTTTTTGCGAGTTCAAAGTGTACCATTTATCTGGAATTGAAGAATTGAACTCTTTGTGATGCATTTTTATTTTGCTTGTAACTGTTAGTTACCCATATGGCAGGAGTAGTAGGAACTCGAGTCGCTTCCTTCTCTGAAACAGAAAATTTTTTACAATATGATTATTATTGAATCCAGAATTTATCACTCGGTATTATCTACGTATAAAGGGTCTCTTCTCGATATCCCAGTCAAATGTTTATTTTCCTTGATTACACAATTTTTTATTTTGAGCTGAAAATTGGTTTTTTTTTTCAGAATTTGTGATTACCCGTTGAACATAATAGCTAGGAATTTTCTGTTGAGTTTTTTCGTTTAGAAAATATACTATTGAATGGAATGTATCATGCTGTCTTAAGGTAAAAAAAAGTGAAATATATTAAAATTTCATAATCACTTAATAATGAAAAGTTAGAAATTCGAAGAAAATTGATGCAATATGAAAATATTTTACACTTTTTTCATTTACTTTAATAATGATTCAATAACACTACGAGAAATATTTATAATTCATTATTCATAAATTTCATACAATTTCGAACATTTTCATACAAAAATGATTGAAATCCATATATTTGTCTATAAGAAATAAAGATTTGAAAAAAAAAATTGTCTACAGTGAGGTTACTCTGAATTTGACAGCCAAATAAAAAATTACTAATTCTCGAAAAAAACGATTTTCAGCCCAATATGAAAAGTACGTGTATTTGTAAACTAATTTATGTGTGCAAAAAAAAATTTGAGTGAAATCAGTGATTTGGTCAGTGACAACCAAACTGATTCTAAATAGAATGACCCATTTATTGAAATCAATTTATTTAATAATAAATATATGTATATTTCATATAAATTTTATATAATTATATATTTTACATCCGAAGTTGAAAAATTTCAAATATTGAAAGTTAAAAAAAAATTTTATTTTTCAATATAATATTCCTAAAGAATGGAAGAAAATGAAGATCCATAAAGTTCAAGTAATATAAGTTATTTAAATCGAAAATTTTCATAATGAATTTTTTTTAATTAAAAAGTTCCAACAAATCGAAGAAAATGAAGATCTACGAAATTGAAAATACATATGTTTTTGGAATCGAATGTAAAACAAGCAAAAAAAAATATCCATGAAATAGAGTTGCATGTTGCATACATTTTTTAAATCAAATGTTGCAAGATTTTTTTAAAAAAATATTAGGTAAAATAAGATATTCGAAGAAAATTTATTGAAACTTTCAACATTGGAAAAATCAAATCATAAACTTTGTCATTGTAAAAATAATTGATCAGGACTTTTTGTTATTTTAACATTAATTTTAGCACTTTTATCGCCGTTCCACTTTAAATATTATTATTTTATGTATTTTATATTACATTCATTTTATTTATATAGTTATTATACATTTCAACGTTTTACTAAAAAATAACTAAAAACTCAGAGAATTGGTTAATTTTCCATAGTTCGTAGTTACGAAAAAATGAATCAATCATGCCCTTCATAATAAATAAATAACAGAAAAAAATTGATCAAATGAAGAATAATTGAAATACATGATTGTAAATGATAAATATTGTATACAATAATATTCTTAATACATATTACTTGATTTATTAACATTTTTTTATTAATTTGCTCTATTCAATTGAAAAAAATAATTTACCTGCACAAATTAATCAGTTATTGTAATTATACAAATAATCTTAAATGAATTATTATATTATATATGATGTTTGAATATACATAGTGTATAGCATAATTAATTATAAATGAATAAATGAATAGTTTCCATGATGCGTTAGATCAAACACAAAACAAATATTTTATATATGTATAAGAATATTTATACTATATATTATGTTGATCAAGAAATTTACTCATAAATTCATCTATATATATTTATTTCATTCGTTAATAAAAAAAAACTTACTTAATAAATTATTCAACTATTGCAATATAAACAATATATTTATATTATTTATTATAAATCATATGCATAATACCTAATGTAATAACCAATAAATGAAAAAATAATGATAAATGAATAAACGATAAGTAATGAAATCACAAAATGAATGAATTATTTGATTTTCAGTTTATTTACAATGACAATATGGGACGAATTTGTTCTATATTATCATGAATGAAAAATAATGACATTGGTAAAAAAATGCAGATATAACCAAAAATATTTTGTTAACGAAAATAGAAATATTTTTCAAACAAATAATGGGAATTTTGTTATTGGAAAACTAAATACTTGTTACACTCTAACTTCATTTTTTATCTTTTACCTATTGTAAATAAAAATTATCTCGGTTCTAGATATGAGACATTTGATTCATATATTATATTTTTTCTGAAACATTTTGATCGTCTACAATGGAAAAATAATTGTTTTATATTCACTGATGTTGAAAATTATAGAGTAGTTTGAGAAATGTATCAAATTATGGAGTAAATTTTTGAAAAAATAATAGTATTCTCCTACACCAGCATAAAAATTCAAGACAATAAAAACGATTTGAATTACACAAAAAAAAGTGAGATAAAAAAGCCATTTTAGTCACCCTAAACAATGTTGAGAAAAAATTAGTTTTACCCAACACAGTTAGAATTGTTAAATTAATTTTCTAATTACATATCCTACTCAAAAATAACTTATTATATTTTCATTATTTCAAAATTACTATCCCAAGTTTTAGAAATTTTTGTACAAATTCAAGTGCTTGTGCTTACGTTGTAGCTGTCGTAATCGTCAGAATGGAATTGAAGTGATTTTTATTGCCTGTATAACTATCAAAGCAACAAATGATCAGACAAATCATCACAAATGAAATGACATCTCTGATCTCTTATCTTTGTAATGTGTAAAGCATTCAAGTTAATTCGAATTTAATACTCTAAGTCTTGTTTTTAGAAATGCCTCTAACATTTTTTAGAAGATGTTTTTTGTATGATATATTCACCTGATAATAATTATAAGAATCTTCCAGTAATGAGATAAATTTCTCGAATATAAACTGAAACTTGAACAATTATTTTAAGAGTGAATCAGTAAAATGTGATGGGTTTTAATTGTTTTTTTTTTGTTTTTTTTTTTTTCTTAGCTGTACATCATGTCGAACATATTTTTCTTCATACTGATTTTTTTTTGTCTAAAAATAGCACTGTTCTATGCTTTGATAATAGATTGGGCATCATCAAATTTTTCATCGAAACTCAAAAAAGACTTTTTAATTGAGTACTCAATGATGACTTTATGCATTGATAAGTTGTGGAGTAATAAATCACAAGATTATTCTTAGAGAAATTTGAAAAATCTACAATTTTTCTACATTTTTTTAAATTTTTTTTATTGACAATATTTTGAGTCCTGACATTCAGAATATTGTTTAAATCTAAGGAAAAGTTATAAAATTGCACTTATGATTTATGATTCATGATTTAAATTTGTTAAAGAATTTCGAAAATCTCTCTGCAATCTTTTTTTTTATTATTATCATTAATTATAGTCTGTGTTATGAATATTAAGAGTTTTCGAGGACATGAAGTAAAAGTCAAAAGTAAGATTTTGAAAATTGGAAATGCATGATTGATATTTTAACTGTTAAAATATCAGTCATGCAATAAACCAAACGTTAAAAAATAAAATTCTTTTCATAACATCTCATTGTTGAAATAATAAATGATTATTGATGCAAAGAAAATTAAATTCAGTTAGTATTTTTCACTTTAATCTTTGGCGGAAAATGAATATCAATTTTTTTTTGTTTTTATTTATAGGAACATGGAATATTGATTGTTTCTGATACGGACATGTAATTTTTTAATTTAATTTTCTCCATGTTCAACCATAACAATTTGAAATAAATATATACATTTTTTCTTAATTTTTTCGTTCTTACAAATTGTCATTTCAGAGTTTGATTTCATTAAAACGTATCATTTAACTGTTTCATTACAAGTTGAAAATGTTGAATCTAATTCCAAATTTTTAATAAAAAAGCTAATAATGAGTTATTTGAAATGTTTATCTATTCAAAAAATCATTAAACAAATACAAGTTCGACTTACAAAATGAATCATAAATTTGGTTGTCACACTTCATTTTTTTATATATTTTTTTGAATTTAAGGAGGGATTTCACCCCTGAATCTGTATTTTCCATTGAAATTCAAACCTCAAGAATGAAAAAAATATATATAGAAAATTTCTATTAATCGAACAATTTAAATATTCCAAAAAATAAAAGTATATATACATTTTTTTTGGAAAACCTTCAAAACTATAATTAAAGAACATTTCTACATGTTTCCCTGACAGCTATTAACTTGTCCCTTTAACAACCATAATTAATAATTCCCTACAACCACAAATATTAGCACAACCCAAAAAATAATGAACCAACTTACCTCAAACTGGAGCACAACCTGCGTTCCAGAAACTGCACGTTCTCTTCATTATCGTAATACTTGTACTCCTCATCAATGAGGTAAAATCGTTGGCCATTACAACTTCTAATCTCCTCTTGCATAATGGAATCATTTGGTGCCTCTTTCGAGTCCTGAGTTACAGTCGAATCTACGCTCAAATTCACGATTGTGGAGCACCTTGTGTCGTCGTGTTCTTGACTCGTTCTTCTCTTCGCGTGAGGAGAGATGTTGAGGTTGATCAGGGATTCCCAAGACTTGGTTTTTTCGCCCAGTCTCAAAGAATTCAACAAATTCGCAGTATCTTCCACTCGCCTCAAAGTCGACCCTTCATTTCGGCCTCTCTCCGTCTCAGAATTCGAGTCAAAAGTCCTATCAGACGTGAAGAGCGAAAAATCCGAGCCAGAAGTTCTGTCGGACGTCAAAAGCGACATTTTATGCCCGTGAACTTTTTCGTTACCGTTGTCAAAGTTTTTCATGAGCTCTTCGCGTTTTCTTTTTGCATTATCCGAGTCCGATTGAATGCTGCAACGAGCTGTCGAGTATCTTGAAATTTCTTGATCTTCGTATGGCAAATATTCAGCTACGAAGTTACCTGTGTTGACCAGTACTTTTTCTGAAAACAGATTAAAATATTTAGTCATGTATTTATTCATTTTAAAGAATTTTGAGAATTCTGGGGTATTGGCAGAACAAATTTTCGAGAATAAAAAATAATAATTAATAAAAAAAAAAAGGTAAAATATATTTTTCTGGGGATTTTATGCTTTTTTAATCTTTTAAGATCTGGCTTCAAGAGAGATTCGTCAATTTATTCAAATTTTGGAAATTTTTTAGTTACATAGTTTATGAGGTCCAGAGTTGCACTTTTTTTATTTTCATAATTGTTTGAGAGCGTGGTTTAATCATTGAATCAGATTTTTATGATTTTTAATTCACTATGGTTTAGATTTGTTTTTCATTTCTAATATTTTTGGTATTTTCAAAATTTATCAAGTATTTGTAGACCTTGAAAGATTTTCTGAGTTTATTACAGATTTCTGTGCATATTTATTTCTGAAGTTGGGTGATCAAGGTTTCAGCGTTATAAAAAATTATTTTGAAGAAATAAATATCGACATGGACTTGAGGTTTTTTTTATAAATTTCGAGAGTTTAACATAGCATTTTTCGGTATTTGTCAAATTTTGCAGTATTTTTTGATATTTTTATCTATTTCTAGTACTTATGTGGATTCATCCGTACATTTTCAAAATCTGGTGCTGTAGGAATTGAATTTTTAAGAAGTTTAAGTTTTTCTATACAATTTTGAGAAAATAATATTCACACAAATTTCGAGTATTTCATTTACTCCTAAAATTTTCGTAAAACTTTGTGGTATTTTCTGGTATTGTTATATATTTCTACAATTACTATGGAATGATCTAATATACGATTTCTAAAATCTGATGCTCTAGGAATTAAATTTCCAAAGAATTTTGATATTTTCATAGATTTTCGAGAAAATAAAAGCTAAACAGATTTCAATTAATTCATAAACTTCCAGAATTTTCGTGCTTTTTATTACTTATGAAATTTTTAGTATATTCTGCTATTTGTAGTTTTTTTATTTCTTTGATTCGTTCTATAGATTTCTAAAATTTCATACTAAGCAATGGAAAGTTTAAGAAATTTTAGATATTCAAATAGATTTTCTAAAAAACAATATCTTAAATACAGATTTTGAATACTTATAGTATTTTTCGTATTTCTTAAGCATTCAATTTTCTAAACTTCGTAGCTCGATAAACTTTTTGAGAAAATGATATCTACGTTAATTTTAAATATTAGTAGGTTTCAGTATTTTTTAGTTTTGTTAGTATTAATGGAATTTTGAAAAATTTCCTAGTATTTTTATATATTTCTAGAATTTTTGTAAATCACTACATATATTTCTCGAATTCGATGCTATAGCATTTACATTTACATAAATTTCTAGTATTTTTTATTGATTTCTAAGAAAAAATTTACATAAATTCTAATTATTTCATATAGTTCCTGTATTTTCGTACTTATTTTGTAGCATTTTTTAGTATTTATATGGATTACTATACACATTTTTTATAATTCGATACTCTAGAATCCAAAGTTTTTCAGATTCATAGTATAATTAATTACGTTTTTCAAAAAACTTTACTCTTATAGATTTCTATGACTACTAGTATTTTTTCAGCCTTTATATTATTCGAAAAAATTTCTTGTATTTTTATTGAGTTTTATACAGATTTACAGAATTTCAAACTTAGAAGTTCATACTTTTTTAGATTTTAAGCATTTTCTTAAATTTTATTTTTTCTTTGTTATTAACTGGTTTCTAACAATTTTTCCCATTTTCATTTTCCTCGTTATTCTAGTCTAACACAATTATTTAGAATTTTCTTGAACAAAAATTTTTTTCGAAGCCAAGATTGTTATTTTCGAGTAAGTAAAATGAATGATTCTGAATTTTTTTTAAGAACATACGATGACTATTTGTTATGTCTCTTAGATTTAGGTAGGTACATTTTCAGTAATTTTTTCTCACCTTCAAGATTTCTCATTATTATATCATTTATTTACATCCATTTTTTTACTATCAGTATTTTTATCATTCATGACATTATCATATTTTTCTTCATTTTTAACATAATAACCATTAATTTATTCAAAATTAGAGAGATGTTCGAACTCCTACGCCCTTGCAAAAATTCATCCAATTCCTAAAAAAATCATATTTCTTCTAATCCCAAGTTTTTAGAGAAATAATCTTGTAGGAAATCTTGAAAACTTGAAATGAAATAAAATTGTTTCGTTTTTTGTGAAAAATCATACTAAACTGTTGACAATACTCACCAAGTTTCCTTCTATAAAGGCTGCTATCATCAACGGTATTTTTGTCATCACAAAATTGTAAGAGGAAGGTTAAAATTGGTTGGTGCTTGTTTTGGAATGCGAAATGAAATGGGCTTCGTCCATTGTTGTCGAGGCATAATGGATCGCCCCCATTATAAAGCAAAAGTCGGAGGATTTCCAATCTTCCCATGGCAGCTGCTAAGTGGATTGGAGTTTCTCCAAATTCAGACCTAAAAAATGTTTTGCATTGTTTACAAAAAGTTGACTATAATTTACAATGATTACACCAAAAACCAAAATCATTGTATCTAAAAAAATGTAAAAAAATATATGTTTTATCATTATATAAGTATTCGAAATTATACAATAAAAATCTGAAGTTTGGAGATAATGAATCTAAAAGCCAATTTCGATATCATTTTTTCAAAAATTAATTAAACTTATACATCAGAAAGCTCTATATTCATAAACTTGAATCTTTTCAAGAATGTGATTTTTAATACTTTTCTATCACGAATTATGACTGTTAATCAAAATATCCTCACTTTACGTTGGGGTCAGCTCCATGATGCAAAAAAATTTTTGTCGCTGCAACAGCAAAATCTTCTGACTCATCTGCAACGACGAGATGAAAAGGAGTCGTTCCATAGTACGGAATGCATGTATTAGGATCAGCGTCGTTCTTTTTCAACAATATTCGTAAATGACTGAAACAAACAATTTTATAATTAAATAAAATAATGAAATTGATGGTAATCTCAAATTTGAGTACTAAAGAAATCTAAATTGTAAATTAAAGGCTCATATTACTCTTGTTAATTATAAAAGACTTTGATGAAAAACGATTGAACTTTATAAAATAAAAATCAAATTTACAATTTTCATGCAGGATATGATGTCACTTTAAAAATCTACAATCATAAACAATAGAAATAATTTTTTCATCTGAGAATATTTGAATTGCAAGCTGCACAAAATTTCGATGATTTAAAACATTCATTTCACAAAAATTTATAGCTTGTCTACTGAAGTTCGGGAATTTTAAGATTTTCAAGTCAGGAGTTACAATTTTAATAATTAAAACTAGAAAATCGAAAAATTTTCAAATGTTATCGTTTATGATATTCCTAACTATGGTTTAAAGAATATAAATTATATATTTGTAAAATTTATAACTTGTAAAATTTGCATTGGTCATAACGAAAAATCGCCAAAAATGCTGCAAGTTTTATCTTCTTCTTAAATCTCAAAAATTATTGAAAATGTCAAGAATCTATAAAACTTTGAAAATTAAAGCATTGTAGTCTTTAAATTCACATAACATTCCATAAAAATATGAAAAACCTAGGAAAATACCAGAAAATATTACGAAATTTCTTAAATGTCAAAAAACATGAAATAGATTGAAAATAATAAGAGTCTTTGAAATACTGAAATTCCATAAAGATATTTCATTCTCAACTATTTCTGGAAATAATAATAATAATCTATCAGACTTTTATTCCTAGATCATCTAATTATGAAAATGTATAAGAGAACGAATCAAAGGATGAGAAAGTTTAATAAAATTTTTGAACATTGGAAGAAAAAACAGTGCACTAAAAGTTATAGAAATCTGTGGAATACTGAGAATCTTTGAAGATACCGTTCTCTAAACAATTTATCAAAATGCTAAAAATTTCTTAAATTGTAGATTATAGAGCATCAAATTGCATTAAAATCTTTGAAAATACAAAATATATATAAAGAACATGGAAAAAACTACTACATTTAAATGCTACTAAAGAATATTGAAAACACTAAAATACTAGAAATCGATAAAATACCTAAAATTTCCATAGGCATTATTTTTACAAGCAACTATAAAAATAAGGTATTAAATATCTATAAAACCATCGAATTCTGTAAATCTTTTGAAAAATCTTAAAAAATACTAAAAAATAAAATAAATAATAAAAGTACTATGAATCTGTGAAATTACAGTAACCTTTAGAAATAATTCTGCCTGGTAAATTCTCTTAAATAATGAAAATCTAATCAACCTTAAACTCCAAATCATTGAATTCTTAAAGCCTATAACGACAATATACAAAAATACTAGAAATATATAAAAAACTGGAATATCTTTAAAAATTTTATTGAAGAGTATCAAACACGAAAAATCCTGAAAATACTAACGTCCATGAAATTCCTTCAATGTATGCAGATTTAATTTTCTCAAAAATCAATAAAAATAATAAAAATCTATAGAACTCTAAGTCCTAGAATATCAAAGTTTTTTAATCAACATAGAAACTTCTTAGAAATATGAGATGATCTTCTAAATGATATACTTTTGAAAAGTCTTCTACCACTTTTCATGAAACTCAAAATTGAAAAAGTTATTCAAACCTTAAATTTTTCAAGTCGAAAAGTTCTTTGCGACTTTTCACAACGTTCCACATCAAAAAAGATATTCGAGTCTGAAATCTAACAAATCGTATTCGTTCATACTTGTGACTAGAGTATCTTTTTTGATTTACAGTTTGTGGAAAGTGGCAAAGGACTTTTTGATTTTAAATTGAATTAGGAATCAGATTTTTTTTTTTGGCACAGAGAATTGATAACACCCTATATTTGAAAATGTGAAAACTTGAGCTTGTAAATCGATATCTACGATGTAATGATTCTAGCAAAAATATTCATTGATACATCAAAATAAATATACATATATTGACTCCTTTGACATTCGAGTCAATGTTTTTGTCATAAAATGACATGACACAAAGATTTTACAAAATCTATAAAGAAAATGCTAACAATATATAAACAATTATTTTGTTATAAACATTCATAAATTATTATAATCCATGTATACTTCCACTTACAATATCAAATATTTCAAAAACAATTATTGAAAAAAACAAAATATTCCTTTTTAGGGCCTTCCACCACATCCACAATTCTAAATTTTTACCAAAAAAATGAAAGTTAAAAATGTCAAATATTCGAATGTAAATCCCCTATAACAATAGCTTCTCAAATATTAAAAAATTATTTTCAAAAGATTAAACAAGTAGAAGAAACCAAAAGTCGAGAATTTAAAATAAAATCATGATTCTGCTTGAGGGGTTTGGGGGTGTCAAATGGGAAACGCCAAACAAACGTGAGGATAATATTAACGAACTCTAAATTTTTGTCCTCTATACAGTCACAGAGCGAAGTCGCGAGGAAAAGGTTGCTTTTATCCCGCGGTGACAGCATCATTTCCTTCGTCATTTTGTACTATTTATCACTGTTATTCGGTTTCAGAAAATTATGCTTTTAAATTTGTTTACAAATTTTGAACGCGTTCATGAACCATAAACGCCATTTTTAAGTGTGGAACAATCGATATTCGATTATCGAGGTTTGTGAAGGAAGAGAGAAAATAATATCTATATATAATCAGAGTGAGAAAGAGAGCGATATATTTTTTTCACTCAGTTGGCCAATATCGGCCCAATGTAGCGCCAATGCATTGGTACATACATACATATCACCAGTTCTGCCAACTGTACGAATGGTGACAATTTGAGGTTAAAATATTCCAGAATGTTCCAGAATATTGGAATATTTACATTTACAACGTTAACAATAACAAAAAACAAGTAATCCCTTTAAAATGAGTTCGCGCGATAAAAAATCACGTCGCCGAGATAAAGAAAACTCGAGTCGTTCTCCGGAAAACGAAATTTCCGAAAAAAGCACCCGTGATCGACATCGGGATTCGCCCAAACGAAGACGTCACCGTACGCGCGAAGATTCGGAGCCAAGGATGGAAAACCGTCGGGATTTCGACGTCTCCGACAGGAACAAAAGTTCTTTCGAGGAAGAAAAACGCGGACGTCGAAAACGCTCGGACAGCGACGACGAGGATCGACATCATCGACGTGAAAGAAAGCGGCCTGAGAGCAGCGACGAAGATAGGCGTTCTCGAAAACACAGGAGGGACCAGCAATCTTCGAGGAATGAAGAAAAAAGACGTAGAGAAGAAGATAAAAATAAAAGGTATATTTTTTAAAGGATTTATCATTAAATGAAATTTATTGTTGAAAAAAATTAGAACGTTAGAAAAAATTTAATTAGTTCTTGAAAAATTAAAAAAGTGGTTTTTTTCTAAAAAAAAAAAAAAAAAAAAATTTTCCGGTTTTTGTTCCTAGATGAAAAAATAACGTTCGCAATTTCTGCAGAACGAATAAATCAGCTGATTTTGGTTTCCATAAGTTAAACATAATTTTTACCAATTTTCATTTGTTTACCAAAAAAAATTTGTCAATACGATCGAATTTTGAATGTTTTTCTCTGCCATTACAGGATATTTTCTATGCAATGTAATTATTAGATGAAAAATCACAGATATTTTTTATAAATCCTTCAATGTAAACAGGTTGTAACAATGAATTCTTCTCAATTAGGAATATTTTTTTTATTCATCGAAACATTAATTTTCAAGGTCAGTTGATCCTAAGCCAACACTCATAACATGTGTATGACAAGATTTGTTTTTTATTTTGATATTTTACCACTGCTTTAAAGTTTGACGTTCCGGAAATTTCTGGAAAATTGATTATGCAAGGTGGAAGAAAAAGGAAGAAATTTCATTATGTTGATAGAAAAAGGATCTTCTCGTAACTTACTAATTAGCCAAATTCTCCTGATGATGACTACGGATGTTGGTCGAAAGCTTGGGATTTAATGAAGTATATGAAGAAATAAATAAGTTTTCTCTACATTTGGCTCTGAGGAACCGTTTTCCCTCTACTTCTAAATTATAGTCACACGGAATGTTTTCAACATTTAATTAATTTTATTTATTTATGTATTTTTTTTTGTTTAAATCCAACTTATCAATTTTTTCTATATCTTCAAGTAAAATTTCTTAAGTTCATGAAAAGTTTATTATTTGTAAATTGATACTTCCATTTATTTTAATTTTCCAACAAGCGTTAGATATGTTCATTTTCCACATCCTTAATTTATACAATTTTTGAAATATATGTAATTTGTTCATAGTCATTACTATTAATATTTGGTTGAAAAATGACAGTTTTATCAATGTGTCAGTTAAAACTAACCTACTTTGCACATTTAATAATATAAGTTAATTGATGAAAACTATGACAATTTTGAAGAAAGTATGAAGTGGCATATTTATATATTTTTTTTTTTAATTCCAGTCATCAATTTTTTCTGTATCTCAAAGCAAAATTTATAGGTAAATTAAAAGTTCATTATTTCTTCATTTACCAATTTTTCAGAAAGTTCTCTCGGAGTGAAGTGTTCATTGATACACAAGGGAATCCATTTTTTCATTAAAAAAGTTCCTTTATTTGTTCAAGATTTCGACCTAATTTTCAAGGTCCTTATCAGGAATATCTAACAATTTAATTATCAATTTTAAAACCAGGTCATATGAAAATCACAAACAAAATATTCACGCAAATATTACCTGTATGTAAAAATCCTTTTCTTTCATAAACATCCACATTTCCAATAGAAAGTCTTCATGACTGTGGATGAGTCAATTCCTATGAAATATATCCACCGACTTAGTTTTCTTATCTATTCATACATTTTATGATCATACATTTTACTTGTTGGTATTAGATCAGTCCCTGAGTGACTATTAAGAGAGACGGATGTACGTCGTTATTGATGCTCTTGATAAAAAGAAAAGAAAAATTAAAATAAGTGGAAGACGACGTCTTGGAAAGATTTTTAATGGAGTATTAGTGTTCTCCGTTGCAAGGATGAATAGATAAGGAAACTAAGTTGTATATATATTTCATACGAATTGACTCATCCACAGTCATGAAGACTTTCTATTGGAAATGTGGATGTTTATGAAAGAAAAGGATTTTTACATACAGGTAATATTTGCGTGAATATTTTGTTTGTGATTTTCATATGACCTGGTTTTAAAATTGATAATTAAATTGTTAGATATTCCTGATAGGGACCTTGAAAATTAGGTCGAAATCTTGAACAAATAAAGGAACTTTTTTAATGAAAAAATGGATTCCCTTGTGTATCAATGAACACTTCACTCCGAGAGAACTTTCTGAAAAATTGATAAAACTACGGAGTAAATAATCTACTATATTCTTCATTTACATTTTCATATTTTTAATTTCTCGATTAGCATCCTACATTTTTATATGTAATTTATACATTTTTTTCAAAATACTGTGTTTGTTATAAACCAGTCACTCATTAGTAAATTTTTCAAAAAAACTTGAAATTGCATGAAGTTTTCGAATAAAACTAACATGTTTTAAATAAGAAAAAAAAGAAACTCAAATTCAATGAAAAAAATAGCAGAAAATTTATGAAATTTTACTATTCTCGGCAATCTTTTTTTAATTATTCATTAAATTATATAAAAGTTAGTCACTCAGTACATAAACCAATAGAATGATAAAAATTCAATTTTTGTGTCAACTTACAAATTGAAAGTAGAAAATAAATTGCCTCAGAAATCAAATATTTAGTATTCTATTTAATCATTTTATTTAACTATGTAAATTCGAACTATTTTTTCTATATCTCAAAGCAAAATGTTGAGTAAGTTGTACAAAACCAGTGTGCACGAAAAAGCTACTGCTCATCCTACGACGTCACAAAAAATCCCAGTTCTAAAAATTACCCTTCCAAATCACCAACATCCTGAATGCTACTCCTCGACCAGCAAAGTGAGGAGAGGCATGCAGAGGGGAAAACCTGGGATTTTTCGTGATGTCACCCTGCGCAAAGAAAAAAAATTCGTGCACACTGTACAAAACTTATTATTTTGAAACTAATGTTTCGACAAACACAAAATTTAACACTTAGTCTTACTTTTTAAATTTTTATAAATTGATCAGTTAAGCAAAATAAGTTAAAGTCATTATAGTTTAAAATAATAGCAAGAACCATATTTTCTAGGAAACGCGATAACAGAGAAGAGGAAGTCGTAATGCCAAGATACTGGGGAAATGATGAAAAGAAAAACTCACGTGACAAGAGAAGCTCCCCTGACAGAGAAAATATCAGGATCGGTGAACGATTTTACGGTGAGGACGAAGTATCTGACAAAAGAAAAACCATCGACAGTCAAAATGAGGTTCCACCGAGTCAAAAACGCACTACAGACCTTCTGACCTCCAGGACTGGTGGGGCCTACATACCACCTGCTAAACTTCGCCTGATGCAGGCAGAAATTACCGACAAATCAGGCGCAGCATACCAGAGAATTGCCTGGGAAGCCTTGAAAAAATCCATCCATGGGTATATCAACAAAATCAACACCAGTAATATTGGTATCATCACTCGTGAATTACTTCGTGAAAACATCGTCCGAGGACGAGGACTCTTGGCTCGCTCCATAATGCAGGCCCAGGCTGCTTCTCCCACATTCACCCCGGTATACGCTGCCTTGGTCGCCGTCATAAACTCGAAGTTCCCTAACATCGGAGAGCTCATCGTGACTCGTTTGGCCATTCAATTTAAGCGCAGTTTCCGGAGAAATGACAAGGCCATGTGCATCTCCTCAGGGGCCTTCATAGCGCATCTGGTGAATCAAAAAGTGGCTCATGAGATTTTGGCTTTAGAGATTTTAACCCTTCTTGTGGACAGCCCGACGGATGACTCCATCGAAGTCGCCATTGCTTTTCTCAAGGAGTGCGGCATGCGTCTTTTACAGATATCGAAGAAAGGAATCGAGTCAATATTCGAGATGCTGAGGAACATCCTTCACGAAGGTCAGCTGGACAAAAGAGTGCAATACATGATCGAGGTCATGTTCCAGGTTCGTAAGGATGGATTCAAGGATCACGAAGCCGTGAAGGAAGAGCTGGACCTAGTTGAGGAAGAGAACCAATTTTGTCACCTGGTGTGCCTAGAAGACGCGAAAAATGGTCAGGACATCTTAAACGTTTTCAAGCTGGACGCCGAGTATGAAGAGAACGAAGAGAAGTACAAAGGCCTTATCAAGATGATTCTTGACAGTGACGAAGAAAGCGGTTCTGATAATAGTGGCGATGATGAAGAAGAAGACAGCGATGACGAGAGCGAGGACAACGAAAAACAATCTAAGGAGGATCTCATTTGCGACAAGACCGAAACGAATTTGACTGCTCTTCGAAGAACCATTTATTTGACCATACAATCGTCTCTGGATTTTGAAGAGTGCGCGCACAAGCTCATGAAAATGCAGCTCAAACCTGGGCAAGAAATAGAACTGTGTCACATGTTTTTGGACTGCTGCGCCGAGATGAGGACCTATGAAAAATTTTATGGCTTGCTCGCAGGGCGGTTTTGTACTGTCAATAAAATGTACGTGACGCCTTTCGAGACCATCTTCAAGGAATCTTATGATACGATCCATAGGCTGGATACCAACAAGCTGAGGAATGTCGCCAAGTTTTTCGCGCATTTGCTTTTCACGGATGCTATATCGTGGGAAGTCTTATCATGTGTCAAATTAAATGAAGAGGATACCACGAGCTCCAGCAGGATCTTCTTGAAGATTTTGTTCCAGGAACTGTGTGAATACATGAGCTTGTCGAAGTTGAATGCGAGGCTAAAAGACCCAACGTTGGCTGAGGCTTTTTCAGGGATTTTTCCTCGGGACGATCCGAAGAACACGCGATTCTCTATCAATTTTTTTACTTACATTGGACTTGGAGGAGTGACTGACGACCTGAGAGAGCACCTCAAGTCGAAGCCCAAACCTGCCCCACAGATACTTGCACCAGATTCCTCTTCAAGTTCAGATTCCAGTGATTAGTTACTTTTTCGGGTAACTTATTTTTGTATATATGAGAATTCAACAGAAGACATTTTTTTTATTTCTCCATTTGTTTTCAAAAAACTTTGAGTATTAGATAAGTAAATATTAAAAAGGAACTGAACATTTTTTTTACTCCGATATTCATGTATTCATGTATTCTTTTATTCATTCAATTCTAAAATTTTTTAACTACAGATAAATTTAATTGAATTAACAATTAATTAAGTTGAAACTTGAGGATTATTGTAAATATTGTACAATACTTTGTTAAAAAAGTAGGAGAGTCGAAAATTTTGTACATATTTTTGATGATTTTGTGTTTGACAGTTTGTGTGTAAAATGTGAAATGATTCCGATCTTTTTTAACATAAGTTTATGCCTTAAGATATAATTCTAGATTTTTTAATTTGAAAAAACAAAATTGTAATGAATGATACAAGTTTATATTGTGATCAAACTCTTTTTTTTTATTCCTTAGTGCACAGTTCGAGCAGTCATCATTTAATTTTAGAGTTGTATAAAATTGATGTTGAAAAATCTTCTAAATGAGAGTTACGAAAAAATTAATTTTGTTATTACAAGCTGTTTGATAATGAAAGTGTATTTGGTACAGTAAATCAAAAATGTGATTTTATGTACCTCTGGCATAGAAAACGCGTTTCTATGCCTGCTCGAGATCTCTAAACGCGTTTTCTATGCCCTCGGTACATAAAATATCGTTCGTAACAGGCACGGATGTGCGAATTTCCCCGTTTCGCCAAATTCGTACATCCGTGCCTGTTACGAAATATACTATTCTAACGACTCAAAATGTATGGAATCAATGTCATTGCATCTAAATAAAATTTTGGTTTTACGATAATTGAGGCTGAAGAAAATTATTTAATACCAATCCTCGTTTTCAGCTAGAAGTCAGGTGTAATTATTTTGTTTTAATAATTATATCTATGTCATTATGTAATTAATAGCTTGAAAAATTATTTAAATTTTATGTATATTGCAAATATTTTTGAAAGTATAGTAAAAAATTATAAACTATGTTGTCAAGTTTGATGAATAAAAATGTTATATTTTCTGAATATTGTAGCAGGATTGCATTCATTCTTTGGTTTGATAAGTGTCTAGTTCATTTTACTATATTTTTGACAATGTTACTGGTTGCTAGAAAGTGGCAGTTTCTTTTTCCCGGAAATTTGAGGATTTTATTGACGAATTCCTTGTGGTGAAGGAGTAATTGGAGTCTTGGCGTGACACGAGGAGAACCAGGATGTGGAAAGGCATGGTTCATTAAGACGGTTTGATTAATACATATCTCAGAATTTTCCTGAAGAGGGCCGATAGCTGGAAAAAGAAATGGAAACAAAGTAATTTAAAGGAAGAAAATAAAAATGAGTGAGAATTATTATTTTGCTCCAGAAGATGACAAGGAATTTGTTAAATATTATATTCATGATTGTAATTAAATGAATAACAATATTTATAACGTAAATTATTGCTTTTACTTGAAGAATTTTAATTTTGAATTGCAAGTAGTGAAATTTATTTATTCTAGGAAAAAACATTTTTTTTTTATGAGAAATTTACTTTATCAAGATATATTTATATGTTTAAAACTTGCAAAATTAAAAATTGCAATGAATGAATAATATTTCGATACCTAATGTAAGGGATTTTGTCAAATTATTAATTATATAAAGTTTGAACGTCATGAACGAACACACACATAACAAAATGCCGTGTTGTGAAAACACGAAATGTTGTGAAAATCTGCTGTCTCTTTCTCTTAAGACTTTCTTGATAAGAGAGAGAAAGACAGCAATATATTATTGTGCTGTCACGTGGTAAATCCCACGTTACGCAGCGGGTAAACAATTTAATAAAGTGAAGGAAAAAAAAGTAAAAGATTCAAGCTCGTCAATATAAGCGTGATTTACACGAAAATTCAGGGTTTTTTGTAAAGAGAAGTTTCAAGAAAAATCGTATAATTGAATAGACATAATCTTTAAATGTCTAAATTACCTAAAGTGACAATTTCTTAGACTTGCTACTGTGCAAGTGCAAAATCGATTTCGGTAAAAAACTAAACTGCACGTTGGGAAAGTTTCGACATTTTGGAGCATTGTTCGTGTACGAAGGTAACTATTTTTTTTAATGAAAATAGATTTGTTGAGTTGTTTTGGAAATATTGTTTGTTTTATTTTTGATGTGTATGTTGAGTTGTTTTGGAAAAAAGGAAAATGTGGATTTTGGAAGATGCAATGATGCTTCCATATTTCACGGACTTTTGATGTGCCGAATTATTGGAATTTAGAAAGAAAGACTTAATTTTGTAAAATTGAATTGTTGAGTAAAACACTCGGAGAATTTTTTTATGATTTTGATTATTGATTGACTTCTTTTATGGGTAATTTTTTTGTATAGGCATGTGAATATTGTGTTTTTTTTTCATTACATTTTTATTAAACTTTTGGGGTTTATTTTATATCATGGCTCAATTTGTATGGTTGGGGTTGAAAAAAATATGTATATGAGGAGTAATTGATTTTACTCATAATTTTATAATAGTCAGAATTTCTATATAATTTATTATGATTGACCATAAAAAAATACTATATTTTGAGTTTCGAAAATGTCTTTCAGTATAAAACTCTTTATTTTCTAGAATTTCACAATTATTACCCATTTTCAAAAATGTTCAACTAAAAAAATAATAAAATTTTGATAGATGGTTCTTATTTTAAAATAAGTCAATATTTTGAAAGACATTGATTTAAATTTCAATTTAAATTGACATTTAAATTTAAAATACATATTTTTTTTTAAATTATATTCATCAGGTTTAAAAATTTATATAAATCAAAATTTTAATTATTGGACCCATGAATTTCTTACTCTGCAAATATTTAATCGTCATTTTGAATTTTTCTTACTAAACACATAAGTGATAAAAGTTTTTAAAAGCAGATTCCAAAAAAAAATTTGAAATTCTTCACTAGTCAAAAATAAAATAAAGTTTTAGTTTTGCCATAAAGGATATGTGAAGAATCATACACCTTTGATTACAAATCTGTATAATTTTTAGATACATAAATGTATAATAATATTAATTAATTGTTTTGAAGGTAAAATAAGACATCAAAGTATTTAAAATTTGTACAGATACTTTGGTTTGAACATTTGAAATACAAAAAAGTCCTTTTTCTTAAAATTCCCAAAAAACGTTAAAATCTCAAGAATTTTAATAATTTATTAATTTCATTAGCTTGCAGACAAATTTCAATCACCATCATAAGAGGCTACAAGTAAAAGCTGTATATGCAAAAATCAAATCCATAGTTTTACATCTATTTGTTCCATTCTTACTCTCAGCCATTTGTTTCAGACTTTTAAAATTGAAGATTTCCAAAAATACATGTCATTTTTTTCTGTTTTAAACTAACATGATTGCAATTCAATATTTCAAAGTTTCCAACAATGATACTGCCAGGACCAGGATATCGATACATGGGAATATTAATATTTCTTCACAATATATCAATACATTCATCAACCCGTAATAGTTATTCAATATTTTTGTTGCAATATTCAATGATATGACAACCTTTGCATTCTAAAAAAAATTGACAAGCGAATTTTCATTTTTGTTTTTTGTTTTTCACTCATTTAGCAATTAGGTCTGTGTTTTTTTCCAACATCCATTTAATTCTTTTTTAATTTTCTTACTTTCATAATATCATAGTGACATGATCCATATAGAGGATAGTCAGTGATTGTCAGTTTTAAGAATATAACTGCAGGAATAAGTACTCAATAGACGGTGATATTCTTTTTATATATAGTTTTTCATATATTTTGTTCAAAATTTTATAAATTGTGCAAGACTTATGATAAATATTTGAAACTTGGCATTGTTTGAGTTTATTATGTTACGTTTGAGACCAAAATTTTTTTTGATTTTCCTATCCCTGATATCTATGTTTTAGAAGCACAGAAAGAAGGCAAACATGTACTTTTTTGGTGCTTGTAAAACACAAATAACAGCAATAGAAAAATCTAGAAAAATTTGGTCTTGAATGTAACATAATACACTTAAACTATGCCAAGTTTCAAACATTTATCATCAGTTTTGCACAATTTATAAATTTTCCAACAACGTATGAAAAACTACATGTAAATCCCATTCTAACTTCAGTCGTTTTGTGGCACGTGTTAACCATGTCTAATTTGCTTCAAACTTTAAAAAAAATTTTTTTGCAATATCTTGATTGATTTAATGCCCCGAAATAGAAAAAAAAAAAATTAAGACATCACCAAAATAAGTGACAAACTAATCCGTATATCAATATTTTCTTCCCAAATTCTTGATATTGAATTTTCTTCATTGATATATGTACTAGAAATGTATTGATATGTTGTTCATTTCGATTATAAATCTATATATATAAAGCAGAATGTATGTTCGTATGTCATCACATCACAAAACGGCTGGACGGATTTTCGAAATTTTTTTTTCATTATTTTCGTGATGGCCTGTGGATGGTTTATAGAAAATTTTGAATTCTCAGTTACAACATTTGGTAACCAGGAAGTGAAGGAATATGAACACATACACACACACACACACACACACACAATGTATACAAAATCATTGTACGTCACAAAATCACAAAATGTCACAAAAATTATATGTCTCAAATTTACGAAACATCAGAATATTATAAAATTACAAAATTTGACGAAATAATTAAATCACTCAAAATTGTTAAATTGTCTTATCAGTTTTGTTGCATTAGTTGCATCAACTAATTTTCAAATGAAAACCGTCAAAAAAAACACCGACATGTGTCTACCAAAAACCTTTTATCTCAAATATCAGCAGGCAGCGTGTTCTATATATATCCCCCCCCCCCAACCTCCCTCACGCAAGTCAACCGCGTCATGGACTACAATTATAATATCACGATTCAATGATATGGAATATAACTTAGCACAAACACAGTATTTACTACTCAGCGTACTCTGCCGTCTGTGCGAGGACAGCTGGCTCTGTTTACTTTTTTATACGTGTTTTAAAAGTGTATCTCAAATTCATCAAAATTCATTTGATAATCAAGTAAAGTGCAATTGCAGTTATTATTAATAAACTCGAATATATATACTCACACAGACGGCCGAGTACGCTGATTAGTACTGTGTTTGTGCTTAGTTTGTGTCCAAGATGGCCGTCATACCTACATCTCCAATTAGGAGCGATTTCAATAGAGGAGTTGCCTCAAAATTAAACTGGCGATTTTTTTTTTTTTTCAAATTAAAGATTAGGCTTTATGAATCACTTCTGCGTTGAAAAAATGTGATTTCTATTGTCCAATTTTTTATAAATAATTTTTAAGTCGCTAAAATGAGGTCCCGCTAAAACGCTACGTGATTGGTCGGCGCATCTGTGACTTCACTAATGTTTGTTTATTTTGGTCTCCCTATGTTACAACACGGGCCGCGCGCGAATTTTACGGGCAAATTCAAATAATCGGGAAAATGAGCCGAAACCCGGAAAATGGGTTTGTTCGAAATACCTCAGATAATCTCCCGAACGTGAATTTAGCAACGATTTTCGCATGCTTTGCGAGAAAAGAGTGTTTTAACGTCCCTGAATCCAGAGCTGTCAAAGTCCCTGGTGACGGGGCTCCGATAGACTTCCGAGAGAGTTCCGAGCGATTTCCCTCGAAACTCTCTCGGAAGTCTCTCGTAATTCTCTCGGACAATTGTCCGAGAGAGTTAGTTCCGAGAGATTCGCACATGCATTTCATAGTTTTTCAGGTCGCTAATCATGAATCTGAGGTTAAATTTGGCAAATTATTTTGTTTAAACAATTTGTATTAACAAATTATGAAAAAAAAATTTAAAAATTTTATTTTTAAAATTTAATTCAAAATTTGAGTGTAAAAAACAGGTAGAACGACCCATATGCTTTTCATGGTTTTTCAGGTCGCTGATCATGAATCTAAGGTCGAAATCGCAAAATAATTTTGTTCAAAAAATTTGTATTAACAAAATAATTTTGCAATTTCGACCTCAGATTCATGATCAGCGACCTAAAAAAAGATGAAAAGCATATGCATCTTGGTGAATATTTTTTTTTTCATAATTTGTTAATAAAAATTCTTAAAACAAAACAATTTTCTGAATTTGACCTTAGATTCATGATCTAAGAAACCATGAAAATGCATCATAGTGAATATTGTTTTTTTCATTATTTGTTAATACAAATTTTTAAACTAAATAATTTACCGAATTTGACTTCAGATTCATGACCAGTGACATTAAAAAACATGAAATACATATGCAAGTCTCTCGGAACTCTCTCGGACAATTGTCCGAGATAATTCCGAGAGATTTCCGAGAGAGTACCGAGAGTGGACTCTCAGACCTTCGTTACTAGGGGTGCAAAGGTAAATAAACGTTGGATTGTACATGTTTTTTACATTTTTCCGTTGTAATAGACGTGAAAAGAAATGAAATAGACAAATACAATGAAAAACAGTTTGAATTTCGTTTTACTCTCAAAAAAAAAAAAAAAAATGCATTCCATTGCGCTTTTCTCACGCATGTGTATCTTAATAATATAGAAATATAGATACACATGCGTGAGAAAAGCGCAATGGAAACCTTTTTTTTTTTTTTTTTTTTTTTTTTTGAGAAAAAAAAAACGAAATTCAAACTGTTTTTCATTGTATTTGTCTATTTAATTTCTTTTCACGTCTATTACAACGGAAAAATGTAAAAACCATGTACAATCTAACGTTTATTTACCTTTGCACTTTGACAGCTCTGGATTCAGGGACGTTAAAACACTCTTTTTTCGCAAAGTATGCGAAAATCGTTGCTAAATTCACGTTCGGGAGATTATCTGATGTATTTCGAACAAACCATTTTCCGGGTTTCGGCTCATTTTCCCGATTATTTGAATTTTCCCATAAAATTCGCGCGCGTCCCGTGTTGTAACATAGGGAGACCAAAATAAACAAACATTAGTGACGTCACAGATGCGCCGACCAATCACGTAGCGTTTTAGCGGGACCTCATTTAAGCGACTTTTAAAAATTATTTATAAAAAATTGGACAATAGAAATCACATTTTTTCAACGCAGACGTTATTCATAAAGCCTAATCTTTAATTTGAAATAAAAAAATCGGCATTTTAATTTTGAGGCAACTCCTCTATTGCCACTCTCTCCCTTGAGTCTCTCTACTCTAAACCACTTTTTGAATAAAACCGTATTAAAAAAAAACACCGACATAGTGTCTATCAAAAACCTTCTATCTCAAATATACCCAGAACGTTTACCCTCCCCCAACCTCCCCTCGTCAGCCAACGCGTCATTGGCTAATAATAATATTACGAAAGATGAGATTTTTCGCGTTCTCATATCCCCTCCCCTTCATATTTTGAAACACCTCGGCGAGAAAAAAAAAATAAACATTCCGCTCTCTCTTTGTTGTCGTTTCTCGAAGTGTCTCGAAGGGTAAAAACACCGAGGGAAACAAGAAGAAAGAAAGAAGGAAAAAAAGAAGAAGAAGAGTAGAGGTGAGAGCAAGAAAATAATCGACGCTCTCTCTTGCTCCTCGTCGACCGTGTTCCCGGTAGTGAAAAAGCCTCGGGGAAGATATTGTGGTGCAGTTGGTTATCTTCGATGTCCTCGTCGCCCGCAACGGCGACGGCCGGTGCCGCAGCAGCAGCGTACGGTGCACGCACGAGCCAGGAAAGCGACGCGTGGGCTTTGCTCGCGTTAAAGTCGGCCCCGGCGAGTCCCGCGAAACAACAACCCATGGAGTGGAACGTGGAGGGCCCCAAAGGGCAGCCGATCGCGCGCCTCGACGGCCGCGAATTGGAGTACATGGTGCGCCAACGGCGCATCATCATCGGCCGCAACAGCAGCAAGGGCGAGGTCGACGTCAACATGGGACACTCCAATTTCATCTCGCGCAGGCACCTCGAGGTCTTCTACGATCAACCCTACTTCTACATGACCTGCAACGGGAAAAACGGCATCTTCGTCGACGGCATTTTCCAGCGCAAAGGCGCGCCTGCACTGCAGCTACAAAAATCGTGAGTTTTTTTTTTTGCTTCATCCGCGTTCCGGAAATATGTCGTTCATCTTGAATTTTTTGAAGAGTTGTTACGTCCGTGAGAATGCTTTCGCAAGATTTAAATCGGGTTTTTTATTGGGATTTTGGCATATACATGATTGTTTTTTTTTTTTTGGGAAAGGGTTACTTGGGGAAACATAACCTTAAATTTTGAAGGGACTTTTTTCATGCAGGGGCATGTTTTCTTTTTTTTTTTTTTCTTTGGGGGTTTTACATGGTTGGGAGGAAGGGGGTATTTTTTTTAATTGTTTTGTTATAGTGTGGAATTTAGGGGGTGAGGGAGGGGGGATTTTTGTGGAGTGGTAGTGGAATTGTGCATGCATATAGGAGGCATTGTTTCCAGAAAACAAACATTACATGCTTGTTTACCTTTTTTTGTTTACTAATATTGATGTGTTTGTTTTTGTTTTGGATGAGTTTTTCAGGTTTTACTTGCCTGGGCAAATTGGTTTTGGAGTTTACTTTCTGGAATTTAGAAATACAAATTATCATAATGAAAACAAATATTATGTATTTTTTTTTATATTTTTATACAATGTGTCCCGAAATCGTGTACACAAAAAAAAAACCACAAATCCCTTATTCGATTCCAAGTCGAAAAGTTCTTTACCACTTTTTCTGAAACTCGAAATTTGAATAGTTATTTAAGCTTGAAATCTAAAGAATAATTGCATTTTCTCGACAAGGGGAGTCGAATTCACAAACTGAACTCTACTGGAAATTTCTTTCATATTTTTCTCAGTCAAAAAGTCCTTTGACACTTCTCAGTAAACTCAGAATAAAAAAAGATATTCGGGTGACAAGTTTTAACCAATCAGATTTCTTATATCTTAGGCTCGAATATCTTTTCTGATTTTAAGTTTTGTTGAAAGTGTCAAAGGACTTTTTTACTCAAAAAAATATGAAGGAAATTTTGAGTGAAGTTTAGTTTGTGAATTCGACCCCTACTTGTCAAGAAAGCGCAATTATTGTTCAAATTTTAAACTTGAATAACTATTCAAATTTTGAGTTTTAGAAAAAGTGGTAAAGAACTTTTTGACTTGGAATTGAATAAGAAATCCATGGTTTTTTTGTATATGTGACTTTGGGACACCCTGTATAATGATTAATATTAATATACAAAAATTTATATGTTAGGTTTACTTATTAGCACCATTCCTGTACTTCGTGTACTTTGTGTAATATTAGTTTTTGTGTTTTTTAACTGAATTTTCCCAAAAAGCAAGGTTTTTTCTGTCAGGATTTTTTTTAATGCATGAAAACTCTGTTCCATGCATTAAAAAAAATGTACTCCAAAAAAACCTAGCTTCTACCAAACACGGAAAATATCATCAGCTGATATCACACGAAGTACACAAAAAATACGAAAATACACAAAGTCTGACTTTTCTTGCAACACGAAATACACGAATAGTGCGGATAAGTACTGCCTTACTGGAAAAGTAAGTTTCTAGTGGTTATCATTTGCTAATCAATTTTGTGAATAAATAAGATTTAAAAAAAACTACGAATACAATAAATAAAATGAATGGAAAATAAAGTGAAATTTTCATGTATGAAAATAAAATTGAAATAAAAATTTGTTCGTGGAATATGGTACAATAACATGGAAATATTGTCTTTCAGTAAAATCTTTATGATTTAAAAAATTTTAATTCTATATTTATAATACTGTCTTGCAGAAAATAATATTAATATGGAATGAATTAATATGCAAAATTTTTTTAAAAACTACATTTATGAAGATTTTTAATAAATTTTATAATTCAAATGGAAAATAAAATATAGCCCAATGTCAATATATGAAAATGAAACTGCATATATAATGATAAAATTAAAATGTAGCAACAAAATATGCCAGAATCATATTAAATTACTTTTTCAGGTTTTTCAGATCATGAAAGAGCTTCAAAAATATTTTCAATTTCAATTATTATGTTCATAATAATAATAAAAAATTTTAAATACATTGAAATTCTGTAAATAAATCTGATAGATATTAAATTGAAATGCAATAATAAATTATATAAACTGGTAGACTAAATTTGTACTATTTATCAATTTTTTTTGTAATTTAATAAAATTTAAAAATTATTTATTCAATAATTGGAACAAATAGTCAATTGATTGTCAATAAGATTTGATTATAGAGTAATTCAATACATGAAAATCAAATTTAATATACAATTTACAGCATAAACAAAAACAATTAATATAAAATAATGGAATTAAAATATCCTCACAAAATATGTTAAAAATATATTCAAATACTTCTTCAGATTTATAAACCATAAGATAGCATAGAATTTTTTTGCTAGCAAATAAGCTCAAATTTCCAACTCAATATATTTCATATTCCTTATAATAACAAAATACAATTAATTGAATATAATGATAAGAAAATATAACGAATAGTGCATTTATAGCAAACATGATATAATTATAGAGAATTCCAATACATCGAAATCGAATTGAATATATCAACAATTGGTATACAATTATGAAATTGAAATGTACTTACAAAATATGGTAAAAATATAT
The DNA here is from genome assembly GCA_028476575.1 of Platygaster robiniae. Taxonomy (NCBI): domain Eukaryota; kingdom Metazoa; phylum Arthropoda; class Insecta; order Hymenoptera; family Platygastridae; genus Platygaster; species Platygaster robiniae. Next base: position 26,075,079 of record CM052025.1, on the reverse strand, counting down.
TGAAATACTTCTTTAGATTTGTGAGCCATAAAATAGCATAGAATTTTTTTATAGCAAATAAATTGCAATACATAAACAAATTTGCAAAAAAATTTTAAGATGACAGAAAGTACTCCAATTGTTTCTTTCAATTTTGAATTTAATAATTAAAATAAATAATACATTTATAGTGAACATGATGTTATAGAAAATTCTAAATATATTTATGAAAATGGAATTGAATATACAATTTCTAACTTAAAAAGCAACGATTCATAGCAATGATGAAATAAATATTTGTCTACAGAACATAAGAAAATTATATGAAAATATTTCAGGTTTTTTGGCTAAAAAGAGCTTTATAATTTTTAAAATCTCAATTTCGCATGTATAATATCTGAATGTAATGTAAATACATTGAAAATACCAGAATTGAATTTCTAAGATAAAGGAAAGTATGAAGTAAAATTTCATTTACATACTTCAAGTTTGTGAGTCGTGAAATAGCATCAAAATTTTTTTACAGTAAATTAACCAAATTTTATGATTTGAACTTGAAGATACTAACAAAATGTAATTTAAATGTATAAAAATTTAAAAGAAATTTAAGATTCAAATAATTTTTTTAATCGTTGTTTATTCATGAATCTTACAATTAAAATAAATATTCATAAATAGTTGACATAATATGACTATAGAAAATTTCAATATATAAAAATCAAATTAAATATACAATTCATAACATAAAAAATATCTAATATACAGTAATAGAATTAGAATATTTTCATAGAAAAACTAATATTCTAGTCCTGTAATACTTCAAAAAAATTAAAAAAATTGAGTTTTTTTTTCCAGTGAAAAGTTGTTTATTGTTCAGCATTTAAAAATCGCTTTTAAGTATGCAATTATTTTTGATGGATTCTAAATATCTCAATCTGTTTTACATATTGCTTAATGTGCCTACCTGATAGCGCGACTCATTAAAACAAAAATTTGTTTAAAGTATCTGAATTGTTTTTCTGAATGGCATATGATGATACATAGAAATTAATGTGAAATTTTATAGTCACAAAATTGATATATTTTATACAAAATATAATTTAAAAAATCATGAATTTTTTAAGTTTTTCATTTTCATATCGAATATAAATTATCTTTATCATGAATTATCAAAGTTTGACTAATGGTCAACAAAATCATCTCATTATTATTTCCTGCCTTAACTTTTTTCAAAATCAATCCTTTACAATTTCATATCGTTTAATGTTATTTAATTATTAAAAAATCTTAGGGAAATTTCAAAACACCAAATCCCTGAAAACTTTTTTTATAAATGGCAAGTGACTTTTTTTTAGAATTTAGAATGTCTTTGAATATTTTTTGCATGTTTGAAATAAGATGCTTGGAAGTTTATACATGTGTATTGTTGATTCTAGTTTTTTAATTTTGTTTCAGTTTATTGAATGGTACAATTGGGCTTTATGTGTCTTAGACTATTTTAAAAATTAAAGTTTATAAATAGTGAAAATTTATAGCATTTTCTGAAAAACAAACAAATAGTCCAGAAAATGCAAATGAATTTTTCTAGTAGGTCATGTTTATTAATGTGAAACATATTTTGATACAGTAGATAAGCTTAAAAAATTCTATTATATTTTCCCTAAATTTGTATATTTTTTTAGGAGCATGTGTTATTTTCAATCTTTTTGCTTTTTTGTAGCATTTGAGGATAAAATTTCTAGAAATTCTTAAATTTATTTTGAATTCTACCGAAATTGAACACTTTAGAATCTTAAACCAATTCTTTTTGATTTTGAAATTTTGAATTCTGGATGACTTACTTTTTTAAACAAAATTATCAGTGAGTTTCATAAAATGATCAATATCACTCTTTTTTTTCCAGCAAGAACCCAACAAAACCAAATACCAAGCTTATCTAAAACGCCCTCTATTTATCATCATCTATTTCAGACCTGAAAATTATCATCTGATTATTATCGCAAACAAAAACATGAGAGAAATTCCCTCTATCATTAAGTTCAATCAAGGTTATTAACACCAAATTAGTTTTGACTGATCTTTTTTTTTCTCTTTTAATGTCAATTCACGTAATGAGTATGATATCTTTGTATATTCAAAGCTTGAAAGTTTCTCGCCTGTAATTTTGTAGTTCATGATTTTTTTCAACCTAAGTTGAAAAAATATTGATGAGTTAAAAAAAGGTTTGGATTTTTGCGGTCTCAACTACCATGGGAAAAAACGTTTGTATAAACTTCTACAATTGCCATTCTGTCAATTTTGGGAAATAATTTTTGGAAAAAACAATTTATTTGGTTTTAATAAAAAGTTTTTTTTTTTTTTTTTTTTTTTCAGATGTACATTTCGATTCCCAAGTACAACTATAAGGCTCGTCTTCCAGTCTCTGGTTGACGAACAAGACACTAGCACCGTTAGAACGATGTCGCCACAGTTGAAAAGGACGCCGTTACCTCCACTGCGTATCAACATCCCAGACACTGGTTACAGCAGCCCTTTCCCTTCGCCCACGGGTACAATAAGCGCAGCCAATTCTTGCCCTGCGAGCCCACGTTCTGGTCAAGGTCGAAGGAATGTTTCAGCCGACCTTCAAATGGTTGCTGCTGCGGTGGCTACTGACCCCAATCATTCCGGAAATGATAGGTATGAACATTGATATTTACCATTGATGAAAAATTATGGGAAGTAATTCAAAGTTAATAATAGTTTGGGTTTAGTCAGTTGGTGTAATTCCAGTAAAAAAATATTGGGGGGGGGGAGGGATTTTAAAAATTATTGTGTTTTTAATAATAAAATCAAGAGTGATGATTATAAATAATATAATTAAAGAGATGAATATAAAAATATAAGTAATATTATATTTGCAAGACACGTGATTTCCACTAGTAGAATTACTTTGATTTCGGTGGACATGTATTAACCAGTAAAAAATTGAATATTCGAGAAAAACATCAAAATTTGTGATTTTCATTTTTGAATTGCTTTAGTTTTTTCAAACGAATGTTACTGAAGTTAGAAAATTGTGAGAAAATACAACTGCTTTTGCAAATATAATAACAATTTTTCTGCACCCTTGGAAGAAAATTTTAAAACTTGAAAGTTCTTAAAAAAAAATTCATAATTTTTGTTTTATGTCTATACGTTCTATTTTTATTCTTTTCAATTTTTTTGAAGGTTTCATACCTTTGTTGTAAAAAAAAAAAAGAAATTGCGTAATTTTATGGCAAAGATTTAAGTGTGATGATTTTAAAATAAGGCAATATTTCAAATTTTCGAAATCATTATCTTTAAAAATTTTTAGTAGAACAAGAATTAAGAATTTAAATCAATTTTGTAAAAAAATGAAATGATTGTATTGCAAATTTTTTATTTTTTATAAACAAAACGCATTTTATAGTGGTATAAAAAAATATAATTATTGGATGCAAAATATTGTATACTTTTTGCAAATTTATGCTGAGAACAAATGAAGGAAAAAAATATAATAATTGTTGATTACGAATCGGAGTAAATATGATTTGCACAATTTGTACTTAAGCTGATATCTTATGCCATTTATAATAAAATGGTACTTTTTTTTACAGCATTATGATGATAATGATTTAATGGCAATAAATATGACTGTGTTTTGTTCAGAAAACAAAACATTTGTGTATTTGGTTGCTAAGGAAGTTGATTAAAGAAATAATAAATAAGTCAGTGTTTGCGAAGTTGATACAATAACAAAGTGTGAAAACAAGGTAAAGTTATTAAAAATCTAAAGGTGTTGAAAAAATGTAAGCAACTATAGATAAAAAAATTATATTAATAAATTTTTCAGAAAACAGGATCTTCAAATATTTTGAATACTTCACATATTTCTACACTTTTAGTCCAGTTTGTATTGTTTTTTTCTATTGATGAATTTTCTCGTACTTTCATTAAAATCTCATAAATTTTCTAAATTTGATGGTCTAGAAATAAATGTTTAATATATTTCAACTATTTCCATAAGTTTTTATTAAAAAATATCCGTATGGAATTTCAGTATTTTAGAGACTTTCATTATTGTTAGTATATTTTATATTTTTCAGTATTTAGGAAATTTCATATGATTTCCTGGTGTTTTTCAAGATTTGTCACATTTTTATGGACTGCTTTGTAAATTTTTAAGAATTCAATGCTTCAACCTTCAAAGTTTGATAGATTATTCATATTTCAAACAATTTTTCAGAACACAGTATTTTCGTACATTTTTAGGGTCTCAAAAAGTTGTAGATATTCTAGAATTTTTTACATTATTTTAAGTTAAATAAAAATTCCATAGATTTTAGGTAATTAAATGTATTTTCGAGAAAATTTACAACATTTTTCGCGATTTTTTTGTTATTGCACAATTAAAATTGTTGAAATTTTGACTTGCTCTTTAATTTAACTATTGCATCCTTCAAAAATACTCAAAAAAAAAATCTCATTTTGGGATGCTTTTCGCAAAAGCGACTATTATAAAGTTTTATTAAAAACTCTCCACAATATGTCTAGAATTTCAGTATTTTAGAGGCTCCTATTATTTTTAGTAATTTTTTTATTCTTCAGAATTTGCGAAATTCCTTAGTGTTTTCTAGTATTTTTCTAGATTTCTAATATTTTTATGGACTACAATGTAAATTTTAAGGATTTAATGCTTCAACCTTCGAAATTTTATAGATTCTTAGTGTTTCAAAGAGTTTTAGTTATTTTAGTATTTTTCACATTTTTTGAAGTTCCGTAAAATTTCCATGGATTTGTAAGGAATTTTGCAACATTATTAGCAGTTTTTTTTTCTTATTAACTATTGAAACAGATAAAATTTTGGCTTACTCTTCAATTTCACTATTGTGTCTTTAAAAAAATTTAAAAAAAAGCCATTATTTTAAAGGCTTACTAAACTCTCTCCACAAAATGTTTACCGTTGTTAATATATCTGCTAATGGGAAGTTTTTATGAATATAGGTTTAATGTATATCAAAACTTTTGCAGATCCATAAAATACGTTCTTGAATTATTGTTAATTCTGTACACTAATGTTTTTTATCACTTTGTTGTAGACATGACAGCCAACAGCATTCGGGCCGGCATATTTCCCCGGATCCGAGCATCGATTCTCGGTACTCGCGAAACACTGGCGGCGCGGGCGCTGCAGGTGGCGCCCACGGGGTTGGAATGTCAAACAGCTCAAATGGCACGGCATCATCGACGCATTACAATTCGCCCAAGGATGACTCGAAGCCCCCATTCTCGTACGCCCAGCTCATCGTCCAGGCCATCGCCTCCGCGCCTGACAAACAGCTGACCCTGTCCGGAATTTACTCGTACATCACGAAAAATTACCCCTATTATCGGACCGCCGATAAAGGCTGGCAAAACTCGATTAGACACAATTTGTCTTTGAATAGGTACTTCATCAAAGTACCTAGAAGCCAGGAAGAACCTGGAAAAGGATCTTTCTGGAGAATAGACCCTCAATCAGAGGCCAAGCTTATCGAACAAGCTTTCCGAAGACGACGACAACGTGGCGTTCCTTGTTTCCGAGCACCTTTTGGACTGTCTTCGAGGTAGTTTGTTTGTCATTTGAAAGTGAATGCTTGAATTTTGTAGGTTTTGCTGTTATTTTTGATTTAAAAAATGTGTTTGTTGATTGGTGTTTAATAAGGCGTTCGGATAATTTAAGGAGTGCACCAGCTTCGCCATCGCACTTAGGGATCAGCGGTTTGATGACGCCCGAATGTTTGAGTCGAGAAGCTTCGCCAGGGCCGGAGTCTTACACCGACAGCGCTGTTTCTTCTCCGGCTGGGCAACTCTCGAGTCAGTCTGCGCCTGGTTCTCCGGGGCATCCTTATCAGTCGGTTTCCCAAAAGGGCCGTCTCACGCAGCAAATTAATATGGTCACCAATGGCGCGAATAATGACTTTAAAGAAGGTATTGATTTTTAGCTTCTTTAAATTTTATTTGAATTGAACGTGGCATACAAAATTTTGTATGTGACTGAAATTCTGAACGTTTATAAATTAAGGGAATGGAAAAATTGTTTCCATCGCCTTTTACAGTTGAAGTAAGAAATTATTATTGAAATTCATGTTCGATACTAAAATTTTGTTATTTAATAATGCTTTTTTTTCAATAAAATTACCTCATTTCGTTTGGCTTTTTGATAATGCCTCTTTCACTATTTTATTAAATTTAGAGTTTAACACAAATTATTTTTTTATGTATTTCTTTGGCTACAATAAAAGCAAAGATAAAAATTCCAACTAAATTTTTTTATTCCGACTACAATTTGTATTATTTTCTTTATATTATTATATTTTCTATAGTAATATTTTTTATTATTTTCTGTACACATACTTCTTCGAACATTATTTTTTCACTTTTACTATTTTTGGTGCCTACATTTAATAAAAAGTTATTTTCAACTAATATTGAATAGAAGATACAATGAAGTCGGTGAATTTTGTGTTAAAAAACTAAACAAAATTTTTACTGAGTAATTTAAAATCGATTATTTCGAATTGTATTACTCTTGATTTTTTACGCCAAATCAAGATTGAAAAAGAAAGGTCTGGAATCAGAGGATTAAACGTAATTATAGTAATGGTTGAATTGATCAAAAATAGAAGTTTAAAATTTGAAAAAATCGTGATTTCCTTATTTTGTGTGAATTTCGTTGAAATCGGCATTTTTATTAATGATCAATTAAAATTTTCAATATTTCAGCACAATGTAACCTCATTTGTTAATAATTTTCTAAATGACATGAATTAAATAATTTTTGTATTTAGAAAGTGTCGATCAAAGATTAATTTTTTTAAAGAATATTTTTTATTAAATTTTTCATCGTTAAAGCAACAATTTTCTATTTTTGAATAATTCACTCATTTTGCAGTCAAATTTTAATACAAAAACTTGGTATGGTGTGGAAATTCTTTAAATAATGAAAATTTACAATTTTGATTATTCTTTATCCAATATATCAAAATTACCAATGTTTTTGAATTAAAAATTTTGATTCGTTTATTTCTTAATTTTTTGCAACTCTTTTACTTTGTAGTATATTCAAAGAAAAAAAAATATTATCAGTTTTTTCATAAAACCAATTTAAATGAATGTAGTACATTTTATTTTTTAATGAAAGATATAGACAATTTTTGAAATATCAAAATTGTGAAATTTTCTCGTCTCAAAATTTTATGTTTTTAATAATTTGAACCGTAACCATAAATTTTTAGTATTTTGTGATTTTCTGCCTTTCTTCTTGACTTTTATATTGTTCAAAAATTTTTTAATAAAAACCGTCATAAAAAGTTATTAGGATCTAATATTTGGAATGGCTGATTTTTAGTTGAGGCCAGTAAGGTTTATTTTTTTATTCAAACATACATTTTTTCAATTGTCTAAATTTCTCATTATTCAGTCAAAAATCTGGAGTTTTAAATAATTGAGACATTATTCAACATTTCAAGATTGAATTTTTAATCAAAAAAATGTTGAATTCAAAACTTTTATAATTGTAGTGCAACTTTTGCAAAATATAGTAAATATCAATAAAAATAATAATAATAATAATAATAATAATAATAATAATAATAATAATGATATTGATTAGATTCCTGATAATTCTATAAGGGCATTTTAAAAGCAGAGATCAAAATTGAAAATAATTGTTTTATTCTGATGTACTATTTATTCAGAATTTATATGAAATAGACTAATTCACACAAGTGTAAGAAAAATGTTTCAATTAGTGCATTGTGCTCTTTATATATTGTAGTATAATACTGCTGAAAGTATGAAAATTATATCTGGTACTTCAGATTATATTGCATTATAAATACGTAGAATATAATTGTAAGAGATTTGTTTTCATTCAATATTCTTTTGCAGAAAAATATTTGGTTCCCGGAAACGTCATAGAGGAACACTCGTTATCTCCAGTGCGACAGTACAGCCCAGCACCTGTAATTGTACAAACACAATATAATTACAAGTAAGCAAAAAATCACGAGCAAAGTTGTGGAAGTTGTATTGCGGAATGTGAAGAAGTGCAATTCACGTTGTAAAATTGTAATGTGATATTAGAAAAAAACTCATGACGTGACGTGTAAAAGTCATTTTTATGATTGCCTTTCTTCCATGTAACGTAATAAAAGTTTTCTTCGAAAAAAAATGAACATTGGTTATTATTTTTTGTAGTGCAAGTTACATTGGCCCCGAAGGAGGAATGAAAAGAGGTCACGACGACCCCGACAGTTCCCCGGGTTCACCTGCTGCCCTCGCTATAGTCGAAAGCCCAGAACCCTCCGAGATCCAAGTGAAACGCTCGCGCATTCACGAAGCCGATGATCATTGAGTCGATATATTTTAGGATTCTTTTTTTTTCACGTAGAAACACTATTATAACGCATTACTATTAAGTAGAGCAGAATGTGTCATCTGCTTCTCTTCTACAAATATTGTCACGCAAGCTAGAACAGAAAGTACGAAAATTTTGGAAAGGAATTTCGCAACGGAGGAATGTTGCGAACAAGATTCTATTGCACTTACACCGATGACACAGGACGAGTTTATACGCGGGCGAGGTTCAAAACGCCATTCGAGTTAGCCACGACCATTGTTCACAGGATACATTTCTTTTTTTATTTTTTCGATATCAGCGAGTTCGGTCGTGAATTTGGAGTATTCTTTGACAAGTATCATTTTTTAAATCTGGAGTCTACAAATTTTTGAGTTTTCCGAGAAAGTAGCGTTTCAATTGCACACAGTGTCATGAAAATAATTGGATGCAAGTATTAAATTTTAATTAGCGATGGAAATCTTGAGAATTTGTAGGTGCGGAGGTTGATCGAATTTATTGTATAATAAAAAAATAACGATCGAGGAAGAAACGAAGCGGGTGAAAAAATATTTATTAACGGGGAGGTAATGTATTATTAGAGATTGTTGCTACACATTTTTTTCGTGCGGATTGAAAAACGAGGAAAATAATCTGATAAGGTAGCGTAAGGCGAAGAAGGTGAAAAAAAATATGAGGAGGAACAATAAGTAAAAGAAGTAATATTTTACAAACAAAAGGTGGATAGAAGTAATTTAATACTTCCAGGCGAGTCAAATTTATCGGTTAGGGACTTGGCCTGGGCGATTTATCGTTGACGGATTGTAAGCTTTTTATTTTTATTTTGTAAGCACGACCGAATACCGGAAATATCGGAGTACCAAATTTTTGAACTTGGAATCAGTGCCAACGATGGAACGTTGTGCGTGGTTTTTTTTTTTTTTTTTTTTTTTTTTTTCGAAACGATTAATCGCCGAGGTCGTGGCTTAGATATAAAAGCGAATGCTCAGATTGAAATTTTTTTCTTTTTTCTTTTTGTAGCGATTACAGGCTCGTGAAGTACAATTTGAAATAGCGTTTTTAGTTGATAAACGGAATAAAAACGCTGCAATTGTCTTGGCTCTCGTCCCCGACCTTGTTACACAGTACAGTTGTAAGCGCATATTATGAGGAATTCAATGTTGTTTCATTTAAATCGAAATTTATGTAGTTTTATTACGATAATTTAATAAATGTTACATGAAATTGTAGTCCATACGTTGTGTGGGGATCGCCTGTGATCTACATCTGTTTATTTTGAAACTAACTCGATCATCGGCAAATGTTATCTTTCGAAATCGAAGATTTATGATTGAATGATTGAATCATGTTTCAAAAAAGGAAAAAAAAACAGACGTTTCGTAGGATTTGTATAACCGAATATTGGAATTTTTTCGAAGTCAATTTTTTATTTTCGATCGCTGCGTTTTTGGTCTTTCTAAGAAAATTTCAAATGAAATAAAGTGATTCTTTGCTTTGCGTATACTAAAAGTGATGTTTGTACCTTGAAACGATTTCCCTGGTGTTGAATTATCTGGGGTTGCTGTTTCTCAAAAGATTCTGTGGAATGAGAAAGAAAATAATAAAAAAAACTTCACTGAATTATATAATTGAGATTGTGGAATTTTTCCTTGGATCATTTGAGTTTGAAAATATTTGATTTTTGTAATCTCCTTTATTGAATTGACACGCATAATCCTCTATGATACAAATTGTGATGTACATTATTTAAATAACTTTTTTTACATAATACGTATATATACGAGTAACAAAATATAAATAAGGAATCCATGATCTAAAAGTTTTACAAGGCTTGATTTACAATGTTGAATATTTACAGGATTTTGAAGAATTATTATGCACATTTGTACAGGACGTTGGAGTCATTGCATGATCCAACGCGACGATTGTTCCTCACGATTTTGAATCGAGCTTTCGATTTCGACAAGTAAGAATTGTTGTATTGTCAAGGACTTTTGAAATGACCGGTGTCTGAAGTTGGAGGTCTTGGCAAATTGCTGCCGAAATGACTCGATTCTGTGACCTGAAAGTAATTTATTGTTATTATTATTTTCAAGAAAATAAAAATTAGTTTTTAAATCTTGGTAAAGATAACTAATGCTGGAGGGATGTAAAAATTATAGTGTAATTTATTTTTGATTACCTGTGGTGCGTGACCTAAAGAATTCGAGTAGGTGACTCTTTGAGGATAACTTGTGGAAACGTGACTTGAAGACTGTATTAATCCAGTTTGGATTACATTCGAAGACGATTTATATCCAGGTACCTGAAACCAATGTTTTTTGAATTCTAGAATTTCTCGAGTTTATTTTCTAAATTATTGAAAATTCTTACAATTTTTTACATTATTCAATCACTCAAAGAGAGTTCAATATGTGTGACACTTTGTGATTCGTCATGAGCCGTTCAATCATATGGTAGATTTTACATCTTACATCTAACAGTTTTACAGTTTACAGTGTTACAGTGTAAAATCTCCAAGTTACTCCCTGCATAAATTTTATTTTCTAGAATAAATTACACTCCTGAAAAGTGATAATGTCGCCCAAAAAGCTTTACTTCAAAAACCATTACCTTGTCATTCATCTCCGGAAAAATAGTGCTAAGATTGAAATTCGTCAGACTCGTCCCAGACGGATGATGCGACATGGCCATAGAATTCCCAGCCGGAATCCCAGACCCAGGAATCGCCCCAAGACCAGAAGAAGGAAGCGTAGGCGGCGCCAAAGAATTCACCGTCTTCGGATAAACATTCCCCTGATTCTGATACAGGGAATTCGCCTGCGGCAAAAACGCCGCCGAAGGATGAAAATCATCCAAAGGCGAGGAAATGCCTGACAGAGGGAACTCCAAATTCTGGGCCCCATCAACTTTTCGCTTGCTCTTCTTCGGAGTGGTGCCAGGATACGAAGACCTTTTGGTCTCGCAGCTCTGGTGCTTCGGGACCCCAGGAAAATGCTGGCCCTTGGCCGCGTTCGCGATCGGAGTCGTCGCGACGTTCGGCGCCAACAAAAAGTTGTTGGCGTCCAGGAAATCCGGATTTTCATGAAGGGACATCATGTAATTCGTGGGGTTATTGGGGATGCTCGCGATGAAGTTACTTCCTGGGTAAATGTTGGGATTGGAGGAGTAAGTGTAAGAGTGGTTGAAGTTCTGGTTGACGACTTGGCCGTACCCGGCGCCATTCTCGACGTTGGGGAAGTAGTTTATGGGGACCATGGTTTCGGCGGAATGGAGACTCCCAGGAAACTTGTTTTGGGAGTAGTACTTGGCATTTTTTTCAAGATGGGAACCGTCGTTGCTGATCAGGGCTTCGGCGGTGTAATTGCTCTTGCAATTCCGATTGCGCCATTGGGCTTCGTTTTGTTGGTGGTAGGTTTGCTGGTCGGGGAAGGTGGCGCTTTTTTGGTCATCATGGTGTGGAACCTTAAAAAATACCAACATTTTAATTACAGTGGCATAGGCAGAGGACGGTTTTATAAGTTGAAATCAATCCCAAAATTTAGACATTATTAATGGTTATTTCATGTAAAGATGAACAAAAAATAATAATAGTTTATAACAAATTATGAAAATACTGATAATGAAGAAAAAGTTCATAAAAGTACTAGTAAAGATGATACTTATTAAATGATCAATAAAAATAAATGAAAATTATCAAAAATTCACTATGTGCCTGAAGTTCCAAACGTTTAAAATTGAACGAAAAAAATTTATAAGTTAATATCAGAGAAAAAATCCTCTAGCTGCTTTTAAACACTTTTTGATTGTAACAACAAACATGATGCTCCCCAAAAAAATATTTGTTACACTTCCTATCATAATAAAAAATTCACATATATTTTTTTTTTTCGTTTAATTTTAAACGTTTGGAACTTCAGATACATAATTTACTCATTAAAATCTAAAGGACAAGGAGAATAATTTCATGTATAATGCTCTAAAAGTTCAATGAGATTTAATGAGAATTTTTTCTTAAACAGAATTCTCATTAATGATGTTCAGCTAGAATCAATTATGAGAAATAAAAATTTGGAAAATTGTTTCAATCCAGTGAATTATGAAGAAAAATTAGAATACACGAAAATGCTACAAATCTTTAAAACTTTGAGCCCTGGAGCATGGGGTTTAAAGAATATACTGAAATACAAGAAAATCTTTCAAAATATAACTCTGGAAAAATACTAAAAATAATAAAAATCTATAGAAGTACTGTTTTGTGAAAAATCCAATCAAATACTCAAGATCTATTACACCTCGAATTCTAGAGCATTGAAGTATAAAAAACGTATTCATATAGCAATCTATAAAATGATTATAAATTTATGAAAATTATAGAAAATTTATCGAAATCGAAAAACTATATGTCTGGAAAAATACTAAAAATAATAGAAATCCATGGAAGTACATACTGTTTCCTAAAAAATCGAAACAAATTCTCAAGATTTGCAAAACTTCGGATTTTGGAGCATCAAATTCTAAAAAACGTATATAACAATCTATACTAGAAAACACTACAAACTTTATGAATAGTAAAATATACGAAAAAACAAAAATCTGTTAATTATATCTATGTAGATAGTTTTCTCAGAAATCTGTGAAGATATTAAAGATATGTAACAATCTCAGTTCTAGAATATCAAATTTTAGACATCTATAAAGAAATCCTCAAAAATAATAGAAATCTGTAAAAATACTAGAAATTTTTTTTAATTTAATGAATAAAAAAAAGTTGTGAAATACCGAAAATCTATGTAGATGTTGTTTTCTCATGAATCTACAAAAGTACTAATCATATGTAACAATTTCAATTCTAGAACATCAAATTTTAGAAATCCATAAAAATACAAGAAATATGTGAAAATACTAGAAAATTCCTTGAGATTTCATTAAATAAAGAAAAAAAGTAACTATAAGGAATTAATAAAATATCAAAAATCTATGGTACATGCGTTGTTTTCTTAGGAATTTATAGAAATACTAAAAATATTAAAAAATATGGATTCTAGAGCGTCAAATTTTTTGAATCTCTAAAGAAATACACAAAAAAATACATGTCTGTCAATACTCAAAAACTATTAGATATAATTTCTTCAAAAATTTGTGAAACTTCGAATTCAAGAGCACAAATTTTAAAAACCTACATAAAAAATACCGGAAAATCCTGCAAACCCTGTAAATACTAAAAGTACTGGAAACCTATGTAAATAAAAACTATTTTCTGAAAAATCCATTAAAATACTTAAAATCTATCAAACTTTCAAATCCACAGCATCAAATTCTAAAAACTTTTAGAACAATTCATAGAAATATTGGAAATCTATGAAAATACCATATATTGCTACGCAAGATTCCAAAAATTATAAAAAATATTTTTTATAACACATTAATATATTTATTTATTATACATTGAAACATAGAATAATATGTATTATATATTGTAATGTGCATTTGTTTACATTACTTATATACAAATATTAATGCTGTATAATAGATTTTATAAATTACAAAAAATACGAAAATTCTTAAATCAATAAAGCACAAAAAATCTCGGTATACATAATTTTCACAAAAATCTCTAAAAAAATCCTCCCTTCAGAATTTTGATTCCTAAAACATAGGACTCTGAAAATAAATATAAAAATTCATAATAAAATCATGAAATCCTTCTAATTGTATACATGCTAAAAAAAAATTTTTTTAAATGACAAAGTATTGGAAATCTATACAAAAGATATATTTACTGTTTTCTAAAAATATGTATATAAAAAAATACTACAAAATCTTATGTGCATAAAAAAATACAAAAATTCTATAAATCTAGAAAATAATTTCAATTTTAGTAGATAATATTATTTTCTCAAAAATCTTTAAAAAATATTGAACATTTATATAACCTTGAACTCTAGAACATCGAATTCGAGAAATTAGTATAAAAATCCATACTAAAATTGTATTAATATTGAAGAAATATGAAAAATACTCAACGTTCCAGAAAAAAAAAAATCAAACAAACTACCAAAAACTTATTGATTCAAAAATCATGAAAATCTGTTTTCATGAACAAAATACGTCAATGAAAAATTGCATTACAAAAATGAAAAACATGCAACTCTGAACCCCAATAGTTATATTCCTTAAAAATTCTGTAATTCGAAAAAAACCCTACAACTAAAACGAGATCGTCAAAGATTCAAAATAAAAAAATCACGAAGGAAATACATTTCACCAATAAACCCCTCCCCAAAATTTTTTCTTCCTACGCCCTTGTTTTGAAAGGTTTTGAAAAAACAAAAAAAATATGAACCAATACCAAAAAATATAAAACATAATAAATAATAAATATATGACAAACTACAATTTTATTCATCATCTTATATTAATCTCATAAATAATACTCAAAATATTGATAATACTTCATATTTATATTTATACAATAATAATACTTCAAAATATGAACAAATACTTGTTTTCTGATATCCATCTGCTTTTTGCTACTCCCACGTGGACTCGCGTTGCTCTTCCTCTGATGTTTTCTCGGTTGCTGCTGTTGTTGCTGATGGTGATGCTGTTGCTGGTGTTGTTGCTGTTGCTGCTGCTGATGGGGATGCTGTTGCTGATGCTGTTGCTGTTTTTCAGCCTTCTCTTGCTCGACAAGTTGGCTCACTGACAGAAAAGACGACATGCCTTGGGACGGATTCTGCGGGTTCAGCATTTGGTACTCCGCACGACCAGATTCCTTGTCCTTGGTAACGTCCTTCCCAAGGTCACCCGGGCTAGGTCGAACCTGGCCCAAAAGAATATTTTGCCTCTCTGGAAAATGATTCGTTCCCAATGCCAAATCCCCTACAAGAGTTGGCAACGTGGATGGCACAACATGCTGTTCGACTGGTTTATGGTTTTGATTTTGCTCCATGTTCTTCGTGGGAGACCATGAAAATGTCTGCTCCTCTGGGTAGAATGCAGTTTCTGCAGCTCGTTTTGGGTCGCCTTGTAGTGCAGGGATGTTTGGAAAACCGTGGGTCTGTTGGCACAATAATAAACTCGTTATCTTCAAATTAACTTTTAGTGTCAATATTTTGCTATGCCTCAATTCAATGGGTTCCATAATATAATGGTGAAAGCTTTTTGCAGTGGAAAATAAAATTCATTACAGGATTCTGTTGAAGATGTCGAATTAAGAGACTAAAATAAAAAAAGTAAGCTATGAAATCAAAAGAAAAAAGAAAAGAAAAGAAAAATTTGTTTCTAACATTGCAGCGAAATTTTTTATGGGAGGGAGGGGGGAGGGAAATTCAAATGTTAAAAAGGCATAAATAAATGAATATAAATAATTATATAAATATGAGTACATCTTAGTGATTTGAAACGTAAAAATAATTATTTATTTTAGTAACATAACATTTTAGAAATTGACTTGTGACGTTCAAGTTTTTACTTTTTGAAATAATATATCACTTTCTTTAAAGCTTAATTTGAACAACTCTCAGCAAATTGTGTATTTTTTAATATAAAGGAAATTTTGAAAGTTATTTCATATTTCTATGGATTTTAAGTACAGGGTGCGCCATTTCTTATGTCGGTATTGTAACATTGAATAACTTAAACATTTGACAACCGATTTACTTGACTTCACTTGTTTTGGAAACGTCAATTCAGTACAATTTCAACCATGTATCGCTTCACACCAAAAGAACGCGCTGAAATAGTTACTTTGTACATTGAAAATAGTCGTTCAGTTGTGTTAACTCAACGAGCATATCGTCGAAAATATCTTGGCAAACAGGCACCATCTGACATCACTATTCGTCGTTTGGTGTCGAATTTTTGTGACCACGGGACAGTGAAAGATCGCGAACAACCCGTTCATCAACGACCAAGACGTTCAAATGAACTGATTGAAGCTGTCAGAGAGAGCGTTGCCCAAAACCCAAAAGTTTCATATCGTCACCGCGCTCAGCATCTCGGCATCAGTGGAACCACTCTACGGCGCATTTTGAAAGATGATTTGCATTTGTTTCCGTACAAAATGCAATTAACACAAAGAATATTGCCTACAGATCATCCACGTCGCTTGGAATATGGACAAACAATCGCTCGAATAGTTGATACTGAACCTGATTTTTGGAAGCGAATTTTAATGACCGACGAGGCACATTTCAAACTTTCTGGAGGCGTTAATAAGCAAAATTGCCGCATTTGGGGAACGCAGAATCCACACGAGATCCATGAAACGCCATTGCATGACCAAAAAGTTACTGTTTGGGCCGGCGTTTGCGCCAAAACCATCATTGGTCCTTATTTTTTCAAAGAGAACCAAACGATCGATGGAAACCGATATCGGTGGATGTTGGCTCACTATGTCTGCCCACAAATGCGTGAAAAAGGTCTTGAAGATTACTGGTTTCAACAAGATGGTGCGACCTGCCACACTGCGAATCAAACAATCCAGTTTCTGCAACGAAAATTCCCTGGACGTCTGATGTCAAAAAGAGGCGACATTGAATGGCCACCCAGATCTCCAGATTTGACCCCTCCAGACTTCTTTTTGTGGGGTTATTTGAAAAGTAAAGTGTACGCCAGCAAGCCGCAGACCATTGAAGAGCTTAAGGAAAATATTCGTGCCGAAATCATTGCTATACCACCCGAGATGCTCGAAAAGGTAATGGAAAACGCCGCAAAAAGGGCATATTTTGCTGTGAACAATAAGGGCGGCCACTTGATTGATGTTGTGTTCAAAAACTAGTCTAAATAAATTGTAAAGGACCAAACTAAATAAAAATACCTCATTTACAGAAATCGGTTGTTTTTTTTTCAAGTTATTCAATGTTTACATGCCGACATAAGAAATGGCGCACCCTGTATTTTTCTAGCTTTTTAAAAAATCTATCATCATAGATTTATAGTGTTTTACAGACTGGAAGTATTTTCAGTATTTATTGTATTTTTCTGTATTCATAAAACTTTGCAGTCTTTCTTAGTATCTTCTTAGATTTATAATATTTTTATGAATTTTCTAACAACTTCTTATGCTCTGATATTCAAAGTTTGATATATTTTTAATATATAAATATAATATACAGAGAATAGTATTTTCATATATTCCTAGTATTTCATTGAGTTTCATTACTTTCATTATTTTTCAATATTTGCGCGATTCGAAGATTTTTCTGGTATTTTTACGAATTTCTACATAGACTTCTAGAATTCGATATTCTAATATTTCAAGTTTTATAGATTTTCAGAATTTTATGGCTTATCCAAAAAATTACATTCACAGAAGTTTTTAGTATTTTATAGATTTACCCAGTATTTTTATAGATTTCTATTATTTTCATTAATTGCTACATACGTTTCAAGAATTTGAGACTTTGGGATTCGAAGTTTTGTGGATTTTTAGTATTTAAATAGATTTTTTAGAAAACAGTATTTTCATAGATTCCTAGTATTTCATTGAGTTTTATTTCTTTCATTATTTTTCATATTTTTCAATATTTGTACGATTCGAAGATTTTTCTGGTATTTTGACAAATTTCTACATAGACCTCTAGAATTCGATATTATAAGATTTGAAGTCTTATAGATTTTCATTATTTTTATGGTTTTTCAAATAAATTATATTTACAAAGATTTTTAGTATTTCATATATTTCTTGAATTACTCAGTATTTTTCTAGATTTCCATTATTTTTATTGATTGCTACATACGTTTCGAGGATTAGAAAATTTGGAATTCAAAGTTCTGAGAATTTTTAGTATTTAGATAGATTTTTCACAAAAATTATTTTTAGAAAATTCTAGTATTTCATAGATTTATAGAAATTTTGATTAATTCTGCATTTTTGAAGTATTTACACAGTTCAAAGGATTTTCTGGTATTTTATTAGATTTCTATATGAATTTCTAGAATTCAAAAATTTATAGATTCCAAATATCTGCATACATTTTTCAGTAAATTATATCTACATAGTCTTTGATTACATATTAGATAGATTTCTATCATGTTGAGCATTTTTTATTAATCAAAAAATTTAATAGTATTCTCTAATATGTTTACAAATTTTTATTATTTTTATGTATTACTACATTGAGTGCAAGAATTTTACAGGGTTTGGAAGTGACGCGTTCCTCTATAAAACGTTACGTTTTTTACTATAAGAACGAGTTACTTTTGTTCAGTAAGGAGTAACGAAAATCCTGTTACTTATTTCACGTTACTTTTCCCAGTCTTATCAAGTTATTAGAACAATAATAACTTATTATCATGTTTTTGAAGTAAAACTTCTTAGGCGGCATTATCACTTTTCAGGAGTGTAATTTATTCTAGAATGAAATTTATGTAAGGAGTAACTTGGAGATTTTACATTGTAACATGTAACACTGTAAACTTTAAGACTGTAAGATGTAAGAGTGTAATATTTTCGATTGCAGGGAGTAATTTTGAGATTTTACAATGTAACATGTAAGAGTGTAATATTGAAGTAAAACTTCTTAGGTGGCATTATCACTTTTCAGGAGTGTAATTTATTCTAGAAAATAAAATTTATGTAGGGAGTAACTTGGAGATTTTACATTGTAACATGTAACACTGTAAACTTTAAGCCTGAAAATTATGATGTAAGTAAAATCTACCATATAATTGAACGGCTAATGACGAATCACAAAATATCACAAATTCACTAAATATCACAAAATCACAAAAATGTCACAACCGCACGAAATGTCACAGAATGTCACAAAATCACAAATCTAAATCGATCTAAAAATCTATAGATCGAAACCTTAAAGAAAGTAACATGAGAAGTTTTTACTTCTAACGCGTGTTAATTCAACACGCTCCAATTCTTTCTTATACCTTTATAAATTGATAGTATTTCATAGCTTTATTCTTATTTTCTCAATATTCATACATTTTAAGTATTTTTCCATATTTCAATGGATTTCTATAAAAATCTTTATAAATCATAGCTCAATGATACAGTTCCATAGTTTCATATAAATTTTTGACAAATCAATGTCTGCATAAGATCCCAGTACTTCACAGACCCTAATATTTTTGATATTATCATTGTTTTTAAGTTTCTATAAAATTCTTGATCTTTCACAATATTTCCTATAAAAATTGTATAGACATCCATTTCAATAGACTTCTTATACAAACACAAAACATGCACCAAAACTCACTTCATAATTATTGTAGAACTGGTTAGCCGTGCCCTGATTATACCCAGGCGCTTGCGGGAAAAAGTTGTTCTGGCAAAACTCAAGCTCTTTACCAATAGGCGGCAATATTATATCCCCGATATTAGCCGCCGTGTTGTGCTTAATTTCCGGTGTCATCATCCAGTTGACTGGCGCCCGAGCTAGGTGCTGTTGCTGCTGTGTTTTCCCTTTGTTGCCCTGTTGTTGCTGGTGCTGTGCCGGCACTTGTACCTGCCCCTGGACCTGGTACTTTTGCTGGTGCTGATTTTTCAAACTCGTTCCTTGATAAACCTCATTCCCATATCTTCCAGCATTGGTATTTTGCTCTGTCTCAAAGTGCTCGTACTCCGTCATCATGTACCCAGATTTGTCCTGTTTCAGGCCCTGCAGACTCGGGATTTTCCCTTGCTGATGCGAATGTTGCTGCTGAGCCTCGAGATTCAGGAAATCGCTGTTCTGCATGTACTCCAATTCCCCGGAGTATTTCACTTTGTTCTTGTTCTCGGGGTAGAATTTGTACTCGTTGGTGATTTGTGCGCGGTTTTGCTTTTGGGGGGGAATTATGGGTCGCAAGTTGCGGTTTTTCTGGTCGAAATTACGTTGCTTTTGAGAGTCCATTGGCTGCTGTTTCGGTCTGGATTTGTCGAAAATTGGTTGGGTCGGTCCAGGGATGTAAGAATTGTTCGTGGTCATGGTGGATGGGGTTTCTTTGTGGGGGGGAAGGTAATTGAAATTTTCGCAGACTGGTTTTGTTTGGGGTACGGGGTTGGTTGTTGGTGTGTTTTGGTCAAACTGCGAGGAGTTGATGGTTGGAGAACTCGTGGTCCAGGATAGGATGCTGAAGTTGGAGGCGTTGTTGGCGACGGTGGTTGTTGATTGCTTTAAACAAAAAAAATTGTTTGATAATAGATTTTTCTTCTACTGAGAGTGTTTATAACAAATTAAACTTAATTGATTCCCAGTCATTTCTTCAAAAATTATATATAAGGAAATAAAGAAATGGAACTTTGAAAACATAACCTCAACTTTAAAAGTTTCTCAAATCAAATACAACTTACTCTGCTCATAGAATTATCTTCATAATTCGTCGAAGCGATTGCAAAAGATTCCGTTTGCTGCGAGTAAGAATTGCTGATGGAAACAGCACTTTTATTGTCCCCGGCGCTCGAAGTAACGACTTTTTTTCCACTTTTTCCATAAGGATCCGCATAAGACGACTGTGAATTAGCGTTTCTTTGATAATCATTATTTTCCGCGTCCGTTAATGTCGCGACTGAATTTTTTCCTTGCACGTTTCTTTTATCATTGTACGGCATGTTTTGTTGAAAATGGGCAGCTTCAATTTTTTTGGAATCATTGAAATTGCTGGTGGAATGATCGGCCCGGTTTTGCAATTGTAAATTATTTTGGACTTTTGGTTTGTGATTTTCGGGGTGATTTTGTTGGTGCAGAGATGATTTGTTTGGGCAATTTGTGTCAAGGTTGACGGCGGGGTTTGTAAAAGCTGGGTCTTTTTCTCGGGGAATGTTGTAATCTTGTCGCATGTTGTCGAAAGGTATCTCACTGGTACGTGAGTTGTATGTGTCGAGAGGGCAGACCTGTAACAAAAATTTTTTTATTGTTTTGTTTTAAATTAAAGATATTCACTGAATGTTGATCATTTTTTATTACTTTTTTCAAGATTTTTGATTATCTTCAATTTTTTTGGCATGCGAGAAATCTTCGAAATTTCAATAATCAAGGAATTTAAAGTAAAAAATTACTCAGAATTTCAAAATTTTGTTATCCCTTGTACTTCTATTACAAATTCAGTAATTTAAAAGTTCACATTTCCAATTTTAATGTTTGAAGTATTTTTATTTCCCAGACAATTCAAAATTTCGGTAATGGTAAATTTGTAGTTTTAAAATCGATCAATTCAAAATTTGCATTGAGACTTGATATTTTTCATTTTTTGATCGGTAGCATTTTTAATTGAAAAACCTACGAATTTTTCGAATTCGAAGGATTTATGACTTAAAAATTTTTTTAAGAATATCCAAATTATGATTTTTTTTTGTGTGTCGTTAGAGAAATATTTGAAATCTTAGAATTTCCAGAATTATTACAAATAGTTAAAAATTATTCATTCCAAATTTTGAAGGTATTTCTTTCTTCAATTTTTTCGAATTTGAAAATTTTGGAGTCGGAATTTTCACGATAAAAATATATTTGTTTCCCAGACAATAAATTTCGATACTGGTAAATTTATCATTTTAAAATCCATACAGAGTCAAAATTTGCACTGAGACTTCATGTTTTTCAAATTTTTGATAGGTAATACTTTAAATTAAAACTTACAATATTCATAAACTCAAAGGATTTATGGCTAAAAATTTTTTATAATGAGTTTCAGATTTTTTTTGTGGTGTTCGAGAAATATTTAAAATTTTAGAAATTTTTTGATGCCAAGTTAGAAATTTTTCATTCAAAATTTTGTACTTCCAGAAATTCTGAATTCTAAGTTTAAAAAATTACGAAAAAAAAAAGAATCATGCATTTATAACTATCTCAAAATTGGAGGTATTTCATATACTTCTATTTTTTCGAATTTGAAAGTTTAGAAGTTCAAATTTTTAAGTTGAAAATATGTTCACTAAGTGTTGAACGTTTGAAAATAAATAAAATAGAAAAAATGGTTCACATTACCTCATTGTTCAAGTAATACATAATTATTGATAGTTAAAAAATATTATCCAAAATTACTATTTTTAACTTCAATTTTGGTTGGAAATGGGAAACAAATTTTTCGTAGTTTTCGTTTATTTCTTAAACTTTTGGAATTTTAGGCACATTTTTTATCGCCTACATAAAAAATTCAATACTGGTAAATTGATATTATTGATAGATTCGAAATTTTCAATAAAAGAAAATTAAAAATCTTGAATTATGAGTTATCACATTCGTAAATTATATATGTGTAAATTTCAGAGTTCTATAGAAAACCAAACTTCATAATTTATAATTTTATCATATTTATTATTTATCTTATTTTTTTAAATCTGAAAAGTTCAAAATACTAGAGAATACAGAGATTCACTAGGAGTATTAATACTTTTTAAATTTCAAACAATTTTTATTTTTATTTTATTTACCAAATATTTATCATTTTAGATATTCAAGGTTTCAAAGTTAAAAAGTAAAAATTCGGAATATGAGAAAAATTAGGTAATATAAGATTTTAAAAGAGAAAAGTTTCATTTTTCGTCGCCCAAATAATATAAAATTTGGATGAAGGTGGATTATAAATAAAAAATGAAGTAGTTTCTCAATAAAAATTCTCCAAGTCACATTTTTGAAACCAACGAAATTCTGTTTATTCCAAAATTTAAAGCTCAACTTTTATTCCAATCCAAGAAGTTTTAAAAATTGGAAAAATAGAAAAACTTAGAATTGAAGAATTTTTATTCTCGATCCTTAAACTTTTCGTCTAATCTTGAAACCTTCAATTTCCCTTTATTTCAGAAAAAAATTAATAAAAAATTTCAAAAATGCTAAAAGTTCTTTAGAAACTACAAAAATAAGTTTTTATGGAAACAAATTTATCAAAAATAATCGAAAAAATTAAATAAAAGAAATCCACTCAAAAAGCATCCGTGGTGTAATGGTTAGTGACATTAACCACGGGTGCGTAAGTCGGGGGTTCGAATTCCAGCGATGTCAATTTTTTTTTCAGATGGAATGTTTGGGAAAAATATGCTCCAGCAGTTTTTCATAACCTTTGATCGATTTTACACCACAACTAAGTTTTTCTGTGTTTTCCCAAATGAGTCCAATAAGAATAATTAGTCACTCAAGTCACGACTTAAATGACGGTATAATTAGTTAGCCCACAAAACAGGAGGATTAGTACGAAATTGATAAAAATGAGATGAAAGATTATTAACGTCTTGAAGGAAGAAAAAAAAATAAATAAATAAAACAGCAGGATAAGAAATGCATAGCTCAGAGTTCCCAATCAAGATACGAAAACCCAGAATTTGACTATCAACAAAAAACCAACTCACTTGAAAATCGTAAGGATTGTTCCGAACCGTAGCATCCTCTTTCGAACAACTCTCTTGCCTACTACTCTGACACTGAACCTGATCATACTGAGGAATACTAAACTTTTCATCACTCCCAGCATCCCCTGAAGAGTTCACATTTTTCTGCATTTCTGTGAAACCCTGATTCTTATGATTCCCATTGCCACTGTGCTCTGCATAATCATTACCAGCAGCAATACTAGTAATCTCAGATGTCTCCTCAATCACATTTTTCTCCACTGTAATAACGTTCGATGTTCTCGTGAAATTTTCTTCCTCGACTGCGTTCACTTTCAGGTTATTACATGCTTGAACGATTTTGAAGGATTCCTTCATCGTTTCATTACTGATGATTTTGGGCATCGATTTGATCGGAGAACCAATGGCCGAAGTCTTGGTCTCACAGCGAGGCAGCAATTTGGCATTTTCTGGGGACGAAGACGACGCTTTCATTTTGAAGCTGTTTGGCTCGATATTGCCAATTTGTAAGAGCATCGGTGGCGTTTGGCTATGGCTGTTAAAATCGTCCTTCATTTCCTCTTCGAGAACCACAGTTTTTCCACTGAGGGACGAAACCAAGGGAAAGGCAGTCAAGAAAGCCACTGTTGGAGATATAGATTCTGGATTGTGCGAGCTGGATGGAACCTAAAAGTTATAAATACTGTTTTTATAATTCGAATTCTTGAAGAACATTTTCTGATAAATCACTTCTATTCAAAGACATATACATAATACTCCTATACTGCTAGTCCCCGTGAGAGGCGTAGGAAGCAACAGAGTGGGTTAGAAGATATTGCTATCGCTCTTGCACAATCTTGGCTAGGCAGCAACGCGCATGCGCGAGTAGAAAACGTCAACAAACAAATCCAAATGATACATATAACCTTTTTTATATTTGTCAATATTTGTGGAGATTTTATTGATGAAATATTCCATGTAATTTTGCTTTGTCGTACTTTTTGTGTATTATATTTGCGATAAACTTTTAAGTGAGACTTGTCCTTACAATAATGTTGATCGTTGGAGTTGTTTTTAAGTATAGGATTATATTCCCATTATACAAAATTAAAAAGGTATACTGTGCTGGTGATGCCTTCTGTTCGCACAAATAACATAATGTAGACATTTTTTCCAAATACAATCAAAAACATTTAGCTAATAAACAATTTCCTCGATTCTGTGACAACAAACATGAAACACGACATGATAAACAAAAACATTACCGGCGCATGCGCACAAGGTAGGCACTCGGAATCGTGCAAGAGCAATGACGATATTGTCTGTCTCACTGTGTTGCTTTCAACTTTCGTATTCCCGTTAGCAGTATAAGAGTATTATGTTTATGATTCAAAGACAGTGCTCAACACACCTGAAGTGAAGCAAAGATATCGTTCGACAAATCCGAGTGCAGCGAAGCCTCAGGTTTATTATTTATAGGAATAAAGCTGTTGTTTGCGCTGTAAGACAAGCCCTTGAGTTCCCCATCATCCTTTGGCGACAGTTCCAAGGATTTCGTCGGTTCCACAGAAGCCACATCTTGAGGCAACGAAGACGTTCCTCGTTCTTCGTTATTCCTATCTTCTAACTTCATCGTGGTCGTGGTATTTGTATCCAAATTCAACAACACCTTGTCACTCTCCACAACAATCGATCCCTCATCCGAACGCAACAAATTGTCGACGAATCCACTCTCTAAATTACAAACTTGACTTATCGCCACTTCCTGTTCCGGCATTTCATCCTCCCCTCTCAAACTCGTTTTCTCTTGTACCTCTTCAGTTGTTCCATTTTTTTCTTTCGCCTTTTCTGCTTCTCGGACATCCAAATTCTCATTATCATTTTTTTCCACTCCCTCGTCAGTTTTTTCTGAAGACACAGCATTCAGGTCTTCCGCAGTCTTGGAATTTTCAGGCTCTTCGCCCTTTTTGTCTTCTTTCTTCGATTCCAGTTCCTCGCCAATTTTCTCTATCACGTTTTGAAGATTTTCAATAGATTTACAAGTCACTGGAATTTCAGCAGGTTCTTCTTTCCTCTTCTTCTTCGGTACAGTTTCGATTTTCACGCATTTTCTTTTCTTGGCTATTTTCACACTTCTCTCTTCCTGTGATGAACTTGATTTTGGTTTTGAAGGGCAATCCGATTTTCGCTCGATTTTCGCTTTGCGAATAGCAGGAATTGGGACTTTGTAATTTGGTGTCTTCATTTTCTTTTTGCCCTTGGGCAAAATTCCCTTTTGTCCTCTGATTTTCGTGGAGTTGACTATTGCTTTGACATTGGTGGCCCAGTTTTGGGAAAGGACGACATTCGCATTGAATTTCATGGAGTCTTGCACTGCGTTTATTAGAGGATTTTGAATGGATATGAGGGAATTTCGAACTGGAGAGCCTGTTTGAACGACGAACATTTGGCTCTGGGGGGCGTTGTTTAAAATTATGGGGGTTGCTTGAGGACAAGGCTGAGTGTTCATGAGTATGTTTGGAGTTACTACAGGCATTATTTTTGCATTGGAAAACAAAAGGGTCCCTGTTGTGATGTTGCTTATGGGACTCGTGGAAGCTACAATTTTGTGAGCCTTGTTTGAATTGCTTTTTTTCTTGGTTTTGTTGCATTTTGCAGGAATGTTTTCTATCGTTGCAGGTATGGAATCAGTGGAAGGTTCTTCATTGTTTGCGGGAGTTGTTGATGTTGCTGTAAGAAAAATATACCCAAAATTAAATAATGAGTTGAGTTCATATGATTTTTATAGTATTATTTGATTGGAAAATATAAGAGCAAAACCTACTTTCATTTGATCCAAGATCATCCGCACTCTCTTTTTCGGAAGACTCATTTTTTTCATTATCATCATTACTGCCGTCTAAGCAATTTTCCTGATTTTCCAGAGCGCCTTTTTTGGCAGATTTATGATTGGACTGAATTTTTCTTGGAGTTTTGTCTAATTTTTTTTCACTCTGTTTGTCTGAAAAATAATCAATAACTGCGTGAATGAAGTAAAAAAAAAACTTTTAGGAACCCTGAATAATTTTCTTTTTAAAGTTTTTGTATGGAATTCAAATTGCGAATTGGCTCTGGAATCAAGGAAAATCCTATGCACTAATCGTGAAGCTGAAAGATGTAACAGAAAAAATAAAAATTTATTTTCAAAGAGTTATTCGAAAATTAGTTTTGAGAAAAGGTGACTTGTCATTATTTTTCTCTGTACCTTCACCATAATGGACGATGAAATTTTCAACGTTGTCAACGTTTATTTTATTAGACCATTTCAAGGGGGAAATTTTTTCCAGAGCTGGCTCCGCTGGCACTGATATCCCTGCTTCTTTGAGAATATTTGTCAGCAACTGTACACGCATTAACAGTTGGTTAATGCACTTATTCAGCCTTGCTAATTCTTCCTCTGTAATTAAAGGAACATAATGCAATGATTTTAATTGTTTTCTTGATGTAAAATGAAAATTAAACACAAAAATGGCATTACCATGCATAGAGTATATGATGACTTCAAATTTTGAGTCGCATATATTTTGAAACGTTTTTTGAAGTTACTATTTGGTTCATTTAATCTCAAATTATCTGGGTCATTTTTTTGAAAAAGAAAATTATTTATTAATCATGTTTTTTTCGTATGTGATTTTCACATATTCAGAATTGTCGGAAATGTTACAGAATCAAAAATTTATAACCATTTTCCAAAATGTTCTACATTTCCAGAGATTTTATTATTATTATTATTTTAGATTTTTGTAGATTACTATATATATTTTTACAATTCGATGCTCTGGAGTTCGAATTTCGATGATTTTTGACCCTGAGTAAAAATCAGTCAGCTTGTTTAAATACTTTTATTTTTTTTCCAGTTCATAAAATTTCTTATAATACAACATTGCATTATAAATGTTAGCTGCGCGGAAAAATTTGCGAATTTCATAATTTTTGAGAGAATCCTATCTACCTAGATTTTCTCTATTTTTGACACTATCTGTAATTTCCAGTGTGTATAGAATGTTGCAGCATTTTAGAGTATTTTTATATACATTTGCTATATAGATTTCAAGAATTTCGTGGACAATTTATGATTCATTTTTTATATTTTTCGCTCTTGAGGATTTTCTAAAAAAGTAATATCCACTTGAATTACCTATTTATTCTAGTTCTTTTGCTACTTTTTCAGTTTTTCTACAATTTAAAGGATTCTTCAGTATTTCTGAAGCTATTGTATTTTTCAGTATGTATAAAATGTTGCAGGATTTTTCTGTATTTTTCAGTTCATTGTTTTTTTAAAAATTACGAACAAAGAATTTTTAATTTGAAAATAAGAAAGGTAAAAATTACTTACATCTCAGTGTCAGAACACTTCTTTAAAAATCACAAATTCTTTTGAAACTTAACGAAACTGATAAAAAAAATGAAAAATTAAAAAAAACTATGAATATTATATTTCATTCAATGTTAGCCGAGAGGAAAAATTTGGGAATTTATCAGATTTTTGAGATAATCTTATCTACCCAGATTTTAAGTATTTCTGAAACTTTTAGTTTTTCAGTATGTATAAAATTTCGCTGGTTTTACTAGTATTTTTATTAATGTGTACCATTATTTTGTTCATTTATTCAAAGTTCAATAAATTTTTTGTATTTGAGAGGATTTTTCAGGAAATGGTGTCTATGTAGATGTTTATTTCTTTTGCGGTACTTTTTCAAGTTTTTCTACAATTACAAGGATTGTTCAGTATTTCTGAAACTATTGCTATTTTTCAGGATGCATAAATTGTTGCAGGGTTTTCTAGTATTTTTATGCATTTCTAGCATTTTTATATAAATTTTAAAATTTCAAGCTTCAGAGTTTTGAATTAATTCAATTTTTTCTGTTTCAAAGGATTCTCCAGAAAACAGTATCAAAATAGATTTTTATTTCTTTTAGTATTTTTTGTATTTCTTCAGTTTTTCTACCATTTGAAGAATTGTTCAGTATTTTTAAATATTGCTATATACATATTTTTAGAATTCGATGCTCTAGTTATTGAAGTTGTATATATTTTAAATGTTCCATAGATTTACTTGCTTTTTTTATTTATGTATTTTCTTTTTGTATTTCCTAATATTCATACAACGTAGAATTTTCCAGTTTTTTGAAAGTTTGGAATATTTGAAGTATCTGGATCAATTTTACAGAAAACAGTTTCTTTCTGATTTAGAGTGCCCTCAAACTTTTCTGAATTATTTACAGACTTTTAAGTTTTGAAAAATTTTCTAGTTTTTTTATGTACTTCTACGTACATATAATATTGGAATTCAATGCTCACGAAATTTAAGTTTCTTGATTCCTGAAATTACATAAATTTTTGAAAAATGTAATAGAATTTATAAAAAACTAATTGAAATTCAGAAGTTTTAGCATTTTTCTTATTTTTTGTATTTGTTAAAATATGTTAAGTTTTCTAGCATGATCTATAGATTTGAAGTTCTTAGATTTCAAGTATTTTTACGTTTTTTCATGTAGATTTCTAAAATTTAGTGCTTCGAATTGTGAAAGTTTCTGATAAAAATTAAAAAAGCATATTCTTTGTCAATATTTGTTGACAAAATAGTAATACTTCACTCTATTTCAAGTTATAAATATAGAATTTTTCATTCAAAAATTGCGAAGTTAAAAATGGCCTATTTTTCAGTTTCAGAACATTTCTCTGAAAGTCACAAATTCTTCTGGAACTTAACTTGACTAATAAAATTAATGTGAAACAAATAATGGGATTTTCGTTACTCGTTACCAAAAAAAGAGACTCATTCTCATTATCGTTACTTGTTAATTAATGTAAAAATTAACAAGTTAATAATTAATAATGTTAATAAATGTAGTAACTGAATTATGATACAAATTCTTATAATATGGAAATACGTATTAAAATAGGGAAGGATCATAATAAAGTATCATTTTCAATGACAACAAACTTTGCGCTTCAGTAGCGTTGTCTTGGGTCAATTTTTCCACCCTGTTATGGAGGTCTTTGATGTGCTCTGTCGCCTGCGACAAAATATCCGTTTTGTTGCGCCTTCGACCGTCCTGAATCGGAGGCAAAAGCTCCCCCAAAGAGTCGAAGTAACCATTCATTCGCGACCTTCTGTCTCGCTCCCATGTTTTGGCTTTGCTGTAGCCCAAAAAAATACCAAATATGACGTCTAAAAATTTCCTTTACCTAAAAATCGTATTTTCAACCATTTTCCCAGGATCATTGGTTCGAATATACCCAACGTCGAATGAAAGAACAATTATAATATTACCCCAGATTTTCATACAGAGATTTCACGACACTTACGTGTTCTCTTTGCGAGGCATAATTTTGCGTACACCGAACTACATTTTACGCTTTGCCTTCGTAAATTTAATTGGGATTGATGGCAATTATAGAATCAACCGATTTTTAACACTGTTTTTGACTGTTTGACACAGTCAATGTCTTACTTAGATGACAACTTAGATGATCTAAGTTAGATCAGATGTTTTCAGATGTTTTTTATTATAAACTTGGAAGGTTATAACCTACATATATTTCATTTTTTCCGATATATCGATCGGTGACGTCACTATGTATTTTCCCCGCAATATTTTGATATTCAAATAGAGGAGTTGCCTCAAAATTGAACTGTCAATTTTTTTTTTTTTTCAAATTAAAGATTAGGCTTTATAAATAACTTCTGCGTGGAAATAATGTGATTTCTATTGTCCAATTTTTTATAAATAATTTTTAAAAGTCGCTAAAACGAGGTCCCGCAAAAACGCTACGTGATTGGTCGGGGCATCTGTGACGTCACTAATGTTTGTTATTTTGATCTCCCTATGCTACAACACGGGCCGCGCGCGAATTTTACGGGCAAATTCAAATAATCGGGAAAATGAGCCGAAACCCGGAAAATGGGTTTGTTCGAAATACCTCAGATAATCTCCCGAACGTGAATTTAGCAACGATTTTCGCATGCTTTGCGAAAAAAGAGTGTTTTAACGTCCCTGAATCCAGAGCTGTCAAAGCGCAAAGGTAAATAAATGTTGTATTGTACATGGTTTGTACATTTTTCCGTTGTTATAGATGTGAAAAAAAATTAAATAGGCAAATAAAATGAAAAACAGCTTGAATTTCGTTTTTTTCTCAAAAAAAAAAAAAAAAAAAAAACAATGCATTTCATTGCGCTTTTCTCACGCATGTGTATCTTAATAATATAGAAATATAGTGAATATTGTTTTTTTCATAATTTGCTAATACAACTTGTTTAAACAAAATAATTTACCGAATTTGACCTCAGATTTATGATCAGCGACCTAAAAAACAATGAAATGCATATGCAAGTCTCTCGGACCCCCGTTGCCAGGGTCTCACCCAACAGTTGATATTGTGAAATAAAATATAAAATATCTACGATTATCTCAACTTCCGAGAATCAGCAAAGATTTTGTGTGGGAAAGCATCACAGAAAAAATGAAAAAGTTAATGATTAAACTTACAACGAGGAGAGACTCATTTGATCTATTGCAACTAACTGGTCAGTGTTTGCAGCTAATTGCTAAAGTTTTAATAAAAAGACAATGGAACATGAAAATAAACGATGAGTATTGATTATTTGCAATCATTCGCCTTCATGGGGGCCGTTCATAAACCTCGTGTCCTTCAAAGGGGGGGGGGGGGATCAGATCAAAAGACACGCTTCATGTTAACGCTTATGGAGAATGAGGACACAAGGGGGGGGGGGGCTGTTTAAAAACCGAACTTTGAGTCATGAGGTTTATGAATGGCTCAATATTTGACTTTTCTTTTTTAAGTTTCAGAGGATTAAAGTTTTTTGTGTAGAAATAAGATTGTAGGTACATTCACGATTATACCCTTAGAAAACATAGCATAAAATTCAATTTTCCTCATTCAGTGTTTGCAGTGTAAAAAACAGGAATCAAATCAAAACACTTGTACTATAAAGTACATGTGGCAGAAATATATTGACGATCTGAACAACCAGCTTCGTGAAATGTGAAAACTAAAAGGACAACCATCTCCACTCGATCGATTAAAAACACTTTTGAAAGTGTTTTTTAATGAAAAAGGGGAATTTTTTATTTTTCCAGATTTTCAGGAACGAGATTAATTTTTCAGATTTATTCACGAAAAATATTTTTACGGTAAACTCGAACAATTATACTATAAAAATTAATTTTTTATTTTCAATGTGAAAAGATTCGTAAATAAGCACTTTAAACTTACCTTCAGAGTTTTAGATATCAAGTTGAAAAATGAAAATCATTTGTTTATGAAGAAACTATGAATTTCAGTAACCGGCTCTTTTGAGTTTGTTGAGCTGATCCACGAGTTTTTCTTCTTATGTTCTTCTCGCTTGGCCTAATTTTCGACACTGATGCACGTACTGAGAAGTCTCCTAATGTTAATATAAAAATTAATTAATAATTTTATTATTATTAAATTTGCATCAATGTAAATAATATTTTCAAAATCGGTAAATTTCCAAAAAAATGTTAATATTTATAAGGAAATCTTAGTTTTAATTGTTAAATTTTCGCCCCTCTTTCGATGCGTTGAATAAGAGCATCAACCTATTTCTGCAATCTTCATTGTCTCAAAACTTGTTCAAGTTGTTCAGAAATTTCCGGAATGAGAAAAGTGAAGAAAATACGGAAAATCAGGTTTCAAGTTTTAAAAAAGGTCCCGTACTGAGGAGCATCAGATCGCTTCTGAATTTAGGGACCGGTCCAACAGAACAAGCTTAAATTCCCTAAATTCAGAAGCGATCTAATGCTCCTCAGTGTGTTATCATTTGCCTAAACAAACAAACGCATCTAGGCACGCGAGTCCCGAGACTCGTCCTTAGGCCGGGCCGAAAGCAGCCGAGAGCGATCAAGTTCTTCACAATTTTTCGCTTCTCTTTCTAACTCGCTGGAATCAATTTTGCTTACTCTCTTCGACTCTCCACCAATAGCGAAGCGAGAATCGGAGTGAGACTACAGGGGGTCGCAGCAGTTCGGCACCACTGAGTTCACGCTAAAAAAGAAACTTTTCCTTCTAAATTTATTTCTAATTTCACAGGATTAAAACAATATTCAACCACTTTTATAGCGACAAAAGATCATTTATTCTACTCGTACGTCGAAAAATTACCACGGTAACGTAGATGTTACGTAACATCCCGCAACCGCGACGTTACAAAAAGAAATTATGATCTACAAATACATCGAATTTACGTGGTACAATAAATTACCCTAACATTCTCGCTGCTTCTCTTTCTCCCTCTTTCTTTTCTAGAATCTAATCATTATTGACTCGAAAAGAACCTAAAACTCCGTACAAAAAAACATGCTTCCTTGTCCAACATCAAAACGCGCTCTTATCTGTTTGCATCAAAATCGAAGTAAAATAAAAAAAAAAAAAACGTTACCGAAGAAACCATGTATCCGAGAATAAAAAAAAAGGGAAAAAGTGAGGAGGGCTACCTGAGGTATCGGCGTACATCTTCAGTCGTATATTCAAAAACTCACACCCACATGCGCTTGCATACAGTGGACGAAAAACTGGAAACATAAAAAAGCAGCTTATATACAAAAAAATTGAGTCGGTATTGTCAGCACTTTGTGCTCTTTCACGCCTGTCTTCCAACACAAAGATCCTATGAAAATAAAACTTCCATATCGAAAAATGGAAGAAGAGGCAAAAAAGGATTAACAATCAATATGTACATTTGTTTCGATGTTCCAGGGCGGCGTTCCGTTTTTATGTACACTAGTGATGCAAATTGAAAAAGCAATGTCGAAAATAAGCCCGTACGCCTCATGATTGTTTGCCCTTCAACCTTAACGGTCAATTAAAATTTCTTCAAATCAGGAGACATGAACTGCAGCTCTTTAAAAGTATTCGCAGGTTCAAAAAAAAAAATTATTATCGAGTCGCAAAAGGCACAAACTCGTTTATACTGAAAAATGCATTTCCCACAGAAACATTGTTTTGGGGTTAAAACTCCAAAGTTACATTGAAACGAAATGTAGTCATGTCATAAATTTCATGCAAAAGGCTTGGTAAAGAAAAGCTACAAGGGCACGGTCTGGAACCTCTTGGAGATATCGGCCCAGGGCACAGCGTCCGATTTGCGTTTGAGGTGTTTTGGGTGAGCAATTTTTTTGTCGTTTCTGCATCGATGATGATTATGATTGGACGATCATTGACGATAGGCTTGTTGGGTGATGCCGTTTCCGGGTGTCACGTAATCGCCGATCATCAAGCTGGGATTCACCGGGTAATGCGAGGTATTTCCGAGTACCAGCGATTGCTGGAAAGTAACACCAAGCTGTATCGCGCAGGAAACACACGCGGGAAATCGAGAGAACATCTTTTAGTATCCCTGTGAGTGCGACATACGTTGCCTGGCGAGTTACTTTTTCATAAAGACAAACTTTTTCTTTAAAACAGGGGCGTAGACAAATAGAGGTTTTTAGCATTTCAACCCCTCCCAAAAATTTAGGTTGTAATCATCATAAAAATCTAATAAAAATGAAATTCTCAATAAACATCATCGTCAAATAAGAAAAATGAGTTAAACAAAGAATGGTTTCATTGAAAGTCTCCAAATTCAACGAAATTTAATATTCATAATTTCACTAACTAAAAAAAAAATATCCCTGGCTTCAGAAATTTTTTTATTTTTTTATTTATCACAATTTTCATCATAAACTGGGAAAGCAAAGAAAGGAAAAAATTTGAAGTTGTTTTAACCAGTGAACAGTTACAAAAAATTAGAATCTACAAAAATGCTGAAAACCTTTGAAATTTTTCGGATCCTGGAGTATCAAATTTTAAAAACCTACTTCAAAATTCATGAAAATACCAGAAAATATACACTGTTAACATACTTACAGTGATTAAAAAATGAAATAAAACTTTACAGATATACTGTTTTTTTTTATAAATCTGATCCTCTAAGATCACTGAAACTTCAAATTCTAGAGCATCAAATTCTGAAAAGAGTCATATAGAAATCTTTTACAGAGTTATTAGAAATCTATAAAAATATTAGATAAGAATACCTGATTTTATAGATATTAAAAAATACGAAAGTACAAAAATCTATAAAATACTAAAAATCTATGTAAAACTCATCTCAGAAGTCAATAAAAATATTGAAAATTAATGTACCTGGAGTTCCAAATATTAAGTGAACCAAAAAAAAAAAAATTGATTTACCATTTTCACCCAAAATTCAAGTGAAAAATAATTATAGCAGATGATTTTTTTTACAATGATAATAATTTCTTATCACTTCAACTATGAGAGGAAACGGAAACAATTTTTTTTGTTTTAGTTTATTTTTCAACATTTGAAACTTCAGAAACATGAGTAAAAATTTATAGTTATTTGAATTTTCTCAAAGTTGATGAAATAAACGAACACAATAGTAAAACTGATTTTCCAGTATCACTCAAAATTCAAGTGAAAAATAATAGTATTAGATAATATTCGTTCAATATCAATAATTTTTTATTGCTTACTATATGAGGCATTGGAAACAGCTATTTTTGTTTTTGTCTGTTTTTTAACGTTTGGAACTTGAAAAACATGAAAATTTATTCAAATTTGAATTCAAGAGCATCAAATATCGAAATACTGAGATAACGCCAAAAGTAATAAAATAGTCGATAACTTATGACTCATAAAAGTAAAAAAATGCCTAACTCAGAACCCCAGTAGTAACATAACTCAAGAATTCCAAAATGCATAAAAACATAAAAATCGTATCACCAAAACCACATCATCAAAAATAAAAAAAATTCCTAAATCTCAAAGTGACAATAATACATATACTCCAGGATTTTAGAAACACCATTTTCCCAATAAACCCTCCTCCAGAAAATTATCCCTGCCTACACCCCTGCTTACAAACATTGATTTCAGATTAAACACTTTCGTCCTCCTTTCAATCAAAACCCCAAGTTATTGAACATGAGAAAAACGATCTAAAAGACATAATTTCATCATGTAAAAATACAGCATATGACAATCAAATTTCTTCTTCGCTCAACATGCATCAAGAGCACAATGCTTTCATTCACTACGTCAATATATTTTAAAAACCAGTAACTCGTCGGGCGTTCTGGAGCCTATTCTAAGCTCTATACTCACAGTTGCCGGAGACGTGAACAAGTTGGGCGTTATTCCGCCACCAATGAGCTGCGCGGCCTGCGAACTCGTGGCCGTGCCCACAACTCGGCCACGGCCTGTGCTCGAAATTGAACCCGGATGAATATTAGGTTGACCGCCTGAAACCCCACATCACTCACAATCAATTCACCATTTCTCTGCTCTACTTTTAAAATTCGGCGCTATCGACAAAACCATCTCTCTCATTTCCCCTCTCCCCGAACCTTTCCCCATACAAAAAAAATATATTCGCTTCGTGTTAACCTTCCAGCTTTTATACAATACTGTATTACGAAAAAAAAATTTTCGCTCCCTATTCAACGATCGCTTGGTTTTCTGTTTTTTTTTTTTTGTTTTTTTTTTTTCAATAAAACTGACCAATCGCAAGCAGATTGGGCGTGATGAGGGGGGCAGCTGTGTCCATTGAGACCTCGCCGAGGCCATTGACGGACATTCCATTGACCATATTGACGGCTTGACGAGCACCCTGGGCGTCCAGGTTTGTCCAGTAGGCTTCGCTTGGTGACGTGCTGTTTAGGCCTGGAGGCGGTTGAGCCGCTGCACCGGTGTACCTGAAGTACGGATTCTTCAAGTCCAGAGTGTTGCTGCTACTTTCGTTAGTGCCCTCTAGATTGAGATCGATAGTGACGTCGTATGATTGTCTGAAAACATAATGTTCAAGTTCGTTTCTCTAAAAGGTTAATTAATTAATTCAGGGTGTTTTATAATTATGCATCTAAAGTCGTCCTCTATTTTTTAAAACGTTGGAATGAATGTAATGAAAATCATACTTAAGAGTAAAATTTTCCTCTACCTTTTGTTGGCTAAAAGGATGACTTTTCCCGAAAGTAACTGGCCACTTTTGCAGAAAATTGGATATTCCAGGAGACATCGAACCTGATACCAATGAGTGAGCGGCTCCGTTGGAGCTGTACTGAGCCAAACCTGTTGAGTGGAACCAATGAACGCAACGTCGAACCAAAATGCGAGACCGTGGCAAGTCCCACTCTCCAGGATATGAAAATCGACGTCTATTTCTGAAAACACAAAATTCCCCATTAATATTTCCATCAAAAAACCCTTGCAAAAAATACAAAAATCAACATTTTGTATTTCTGCTTACCTATTTTATGCAAATCAGTCTCATCAGCGGTCTGAAAGTCCACGATGTGTCGCACGGACTTGGCCATACAAATGCGAATATCAAAAGTATCTACTATGGGTTGTCTAAAGTACTCCTTGACGGCACTTTGCCTCATCGCCGAGAGATCGACTCCGTGGAAGCAGGATTGGTACCAAAAGTTGGCTTTGTTGAACTGTTCGATGAAGAGGTTCTCATCCGAAAATGGAGCTATGTGAAGGTCGCCTCTCGACGGGAACATTCTACCACCTAAAACAATTTTAAAAACAATTCATTCAGAAAACGAATTTCATCATCACATATCATCACTATACATACAACAAAAAATATCGTCCTACCAGGCTTGAGCCACTTTTTGGCGTGCAAGTACGTTTCAAGCATGCGCTCGTTATAGAGCATGTATCCCATGGGTTCGCTGACTATGCAGTCCACTTGCTCAGCGAGGTCAATCTCTTCAATTTTACCAGCAATAACGAAGATTTTGTTGGACAAATTATTAGCAGCGACGAGGAGTTCAGCATGACTGGCCATGTTGCTGGCTTCCACGGCATAGACTTTTTTCGCACCAGCCTGCACCGCGAAAAATGAAAGTATCCCGGAACCGGCGCCAACGTCCAGTACGACTTTGTCTTTGAAATCCGATAAGTTGCCCAAAATAGCGCGCTGGTAAGTGCTGGTTCTAATGTAATCTTGCATCATGTTTTGCTGCTGGGACAGGTAACCGTAGAACTGGAAATACTGCATGGCTGAGGATTCTTCTGTTCTTTCGTTAAACGCCGAGATGCCTTTGCCGTTCTTGAATTTCATCATTTGGGAATGGAAGTTTCGGAAATCTAAAAGCATCATGGTAAGAAAATGTGGATTTAGTTGAGGACACGATCGAATTTTCTGCTTTTTTTGAACCCATTTGGTTATGTTTGTTGGTAAATACATTTTTTTTTAAATTCAAAATTCAGGTTAAGTAGATCATACTTTTAAATACATATTACATTATATTATATCTGTGTTGTAAAATGAACATAAAATGAAAGATTATCAAGCAAATTGAATAAACTAAAAAAAAAGCATTGTTGATAATGATAGATTCAACTATATCATTCTTACCCAATTCATTATTAAAGGTGAAGAGGAAGGTTTCGTTGTCCAGGGTGAAAATGTAGCCACGAGTTCCGACTCGGGCAAATTCCGTACTCTGGATGACCGGGAATTCCAAAAGTACTTTGTCCTCATTTTCCACTTCATTTTCTGTAATTTACGAATAGTGTTATGCATTAACTAATTTTTTAATTTTAAGTTTGCTACTTTCACAAATGAAGTAATTGTGGGAAATTTGTATCTAACTAAAATAACAGCAGTCTCCAATTTTGATAACTTAAACTCAAATATTATTATTTCAATTTGATTTTCATCATATATGGTTACAATTCCATCGATAAAACCAAAGTTTTATTTAAAAATAAACATTTAAGTTTTAGAAACATTAAAATACGAAAATATAAAAAAATAAAAGAAATAATTTGAGCCTTTATATAAGACATTCTAGTGATCCAAGTTAGGTCCTTCTTGTGTGGCATCACTATCAAAACCGATGAGACATTTTTTTTTTTTGCTTAAAAACAGTTGTTTTATTTTAGGGAATATTTGAAATATC
Source organism: Platygaster robiniae (assembly GCA_028476575.1). Lineage (NCBI taxonomy): Eukaryota > Metazoa > Arthropoda > Insecta > Hymenoptera > Platygastridae > Platygaster > Platygaster robiniae. The sequence continues at coordinate 26,036,422 of CM052025.1, read as the reverse complement.
AACTAAAAAGTTAATTTCACTTAATGACATGTTGATTTTTCTTTTTAATTACATAATTTGGCCAGAAATTGTCCGATTAAAGTATTTTTTTATTTTGTGAACAAAATTTTTAGAAAAGAGAAAACTTATCAGATTGAAAAATTCTTTGTTCTTACTGATAAACTTGAACGAAAAATTTCATGACTGAACCATTTTTGGTGAAATAATAATATTTCAAGAAAACAAATCATTGAAATTACTGAAAAATGGCACTTATGACTTCAAATAATTGTAGTTCTTAAATAACGAAATTCAGTTAATAGAAATTAATACTGTATGTTGTTAGTGCAATTTAATTGTTATTAAAAAAAAACTTTTTTTTAAAACCAATGCAACATTGCAATTTCGAGGTTCAAAATTTTTTTTGAAAAAATTATAAAATTTGGAGCTTTTTTAACAATTATTATACTATTATTACAAAATTGTAGTAGATCCCAAAAACTCTATTTTCCCTGTTTTCACTCTAGACAATATTTCATGTCACTCAGTACGATATTTAAATACTTGAGGTAATTTTTTCTTTTTCGAAGCAGAATTCATGAAATTACAAATACTGATAATAATTCGTATTACATTTTTTCACGGCCATGGAGCTCAAGATTTTATTACTTCGTGATTTTTTGCACAATATTTTCCTCAGTTTTTTTTTTTTATATTCACAGCGCTCATTTTAAAGCTGACAATTGGTAATGATAATCTCAATTGGTGTTATATAACTGTTATTATGCAAGTCATTAATAGGATAGTTGAATTTGGAATACAGTATCTCCTTAATAAATGTATAAAATAGAATCTAGAATGAATGAGAAAAAAGTTTAAAGAACACAAATTGTTTATTCTTATAATATTACTCCTACAAAATGGAGTAGTGCGCACTGGCATTGCATTTAATGATCATTATTACATTTTAATTTAATTATGTGAAAAAATTATTTATCATACTTCTTTTCTTCAATATGATTCAGAGATTAAAAAAAGGTCGAACATCGACTTACTTTGTTTTATTTAAAAAAATCTTAGAAAACTTTTGAAATGAAAAATAACTAGAGCTTTGACAAAGTTGAAGTTGAAAAAAATGCCAGGTTTTTTATACATACTTAATTAATTGTAACAAGGTTAACAGTAAAGCACTTGTGTACAACTATTTAAATACCTGAAAAATGTGCAAAAGCATTGAGAAAAGTATATTGATTTCAACAAACATGTTGTATGTGATTTTGAGTTGAACAATTCCTATGAAAAATACAATTTTTCAAATGACACGCCTGGAGCCAAAAGTGTATAGCATTAATTCTTCCGGCAGAAATGAACATCAGTTTCTCAGAGCCAAAAGGGAACATGAAAATCTTTGAGCGATTGGAACAGCTATTCTTTAGAGAAAAAGTTGGATCGGAAACGTACAGAGAACACTTGAAACATCCAATGTTCAATTTGTGCTTTGAGCTTTTGTTGCCCATTTTTGTCTATTATCAATCTATTCACTCCAGTGAGGCAGGATGACTGAGAAAAATCCCAACAATATGTGTAACCGTACGAGATGTGACGAGGCAAAAAATGACTTAAAATTTTCTCTTCTAAAGGAAGCGGGTATAGAAGGGGATTACGGAAAATTCTGGATTGATGTGAAAATTTTAAATCGCCTGATGAACAAATACAATTTCCTGCATTTTTTCTAAACGTCTATGTGTTGCATTTTATAAATTGTTTCATTATATAAAAGTGAAATTTTATATAATTTATAATAAATCATTATTATTACTCTTAGTGTGTAAAATTCAGAACTAGACATTTTTTTCAACATTTCCCTGGAACTTCCTGTGTGTGACTTATGTTTTCAAAAAGTTGCATAAAATTAACAAATATTTAAACATACAGTCATGTTACTGGTTACTCCATTTTTTATGAAATGAGCTGAAAGCTACAAAAAAAACACTAACTTTTCTATAAAAAAGCACGATGTTTGTATTAAATTATATGATACATATATTCATTTTATTAATTTTGATATTATTTACACGAATTCATGTAAAGTATATAGGATTCCGCATTCGCAAGTGTGTGTAAACTTAATGAAAATATAGTAAACGTAAATACATACATTGACTATGCGCTGCATCAACAAATTAATAAATTTATATATATAGTGTCAAGATCGACCGACTAACTCAATAAAGTATTATATTATGTGTTCTATATTGACAAGAATGTATTAATATGAAATTTGAAAAAGAACTGTATTTTTAACTGTATGTATACGATCTGTATTAAAAAAAATACATTTCTTTTGAATTTATCTAATGATCATGTAATTGGCCCCAACTTTTGATTACTATTAATAAGGAATAATTTTCTAGGAAATTAAAACAAAAACAATGCAGGAAACGACAAAACCTGAAAAAAATTCTTCCCAAAACCATTTACTTTCTGAATTTACTAAAAGGACCAAAAGTCTATCAGGCATTATTCTCGAATGAATAAACTTCGAGAATTTACTGTAATCCTCTTCTATACCTGCTTCCTTTTGAAGAGAAAATTTTAAGTCATTTTTTGCCTCGTCATCTCGTCCGGTTACACATATTGTTGGGATTTTTCTGTCATTCTGCCTCACTGGAGTGAGTAGATTGATGATAGACAAAAATGGGCAACAAAAGCTCAAAGCACAAATTGAACATTGGATGTTCCAAGTGTTCTCTGTAGGTTTCCGATCCAACTTTTTCTCTAAAGAATAGCTGTTCCAATCGCTCAAAGATTTTCATGTTCCCTTTTGGCTCTGAGAACCTGATGTTCATTTCTTCCGGAAGAATTAATGCTATACACTTTCGGCTCCAGGCATGTCAAATGGCGTATAGATAAATAAATGTCTGAATGTTGTCTATGATAGTATACATGCGAATTCAGAGCAGACGATGTTTTTACATTGATTTACATATCCTTTGAATCATACATGACAGCATTGTAAAATTTTATTTTGGCAAGAACCGAAAAATTCATCAAACAAATAATAATGGTCAACATATGTATTTGTTCAAAATTGCTCTTTTCAACATTCTTACATTAGCAATTACACTCAAAATTTGGAAGCATTTTCTGCATGATATATTTAATCGTTGAACATGCACTCTAAGCATTTTCAATTTTATTTCATTGTCAACAATTATAGATGTTCAACAAAATTTCCAGTCCAAAATATTCTATCTTCCAAATTTTTGAGTACTAAAATTTGCATGTTCATCATTCCCTGAACTTTTTAATACAATTGTTTCAAAGTCTTTCATTTGAAATTTCATTCATTATCATGTAACTAATTCATATTTTGCAAAAAAATAAGAAATAGTTGAAAAAAAAAATTTTTTTTTAATAATTTCTGTTTTACAATTAAACAATTTATGTAACAATGTGGTGACTACGAGCAAAGCCCACTGGTGACATCTAATTTTGAATATTTTTGTAGCTCTATAAAAAATAAATTTGTAGGAATGAAGATTTTTTCTAACGAAAATGTATATTGCAGCAGGTGAAAATTGATCGTTTTCGAGTGAATCAACAATTTGAATCTTATATTAAAATTAAAAATGCCAGGAATTAACAATTTGAATCTCCAAAATGTTAGGCATACAACGTGAATAGCAAAAGTACAAAAATTAGAAGAAATTCAGAATCATTTAAAAATCATTTACAGCCGATATTAGAACTAAATTAAAATTCCATTATAGCTATTTTAAGGACCACCTTAGTAGACAATTTTTATCTATTTTTTTTTTCAAAGCGATACAAAATATTCAAGTTATAAAGATTACATTTCACATTTTACATCAAATTAAATTTAATCGAATACTTTTATTATTCACATACAATAACTAAAATTTTAAAAACTAAAATGGTAAATTCTTGACAGTTAAATAAAAGAAAATGGTGGATGTATTCCTTCTGCAAAATAAATTTTGGTTAAAAAAGTCTTACACCTGAAAATTAATTAATTTCTGTTGTTATTCAAATATTCGAGTTAGAATAACTACATCTTACATTTGCCTAATAAAATATCCCAATTTTCCCATATATTCTATTCTACTATTTAATTTCCTCAAAAATGACAGCCCAAAAAAAAAAAAAAAACACCCGTTGAATAGCCCCTTCCCCCTCCCTTCGAGTCGATCCCTTGGAAAGGCAAGCGCAATAAAGTAGGCAATTTTTTCCCCTTCGACAGGACAAAAGCGAGGTCAAAAGAGCAAGGCTACGTCAATGCCGGAGGTCAAAATAACCCACGCCTAGGAGGAGAAATTTTGCAAACAAAACGACAAGAATATATAGAGACGCCGGTTGCGCGTCCCGGGAAAATGAGGGCGAGTTTTGAAAGTGGTTATGCGGCCGCGTCTTTCCCGCGAGGCTCGATCGATCGGGGGATTATCGGAATCATCGGTTCAAGAAAGCTACGTTACCTGCGAGGATCTCGAAACTGAAGCCCTGGGGATCGTAATTGATGGCGAGGGTGACCGGTTTTTCGTACTTCGACGTGGGTTGTCCATTGTTTGCCAAAGTTGAGACTGTCACCGAACGAAACCTCTTCGCCATTTTTGGACACCGCAAAAACACGCCACACACCGCGTGCGTTTGTGCGTGTTTCGCTTTCAATTATAAATTGGGGCGGAAAAGAAGGGAGAAACAATCGTCTCTTTTTTTCTGGGAATTTTGCGTTTTACCTACAGAAAATATACATAGATATACTTATAGTGTACGAGGCTTGGCGGATTCTTAGGTTGGCAGTAGGCGCGCCAAATTTAAATTGTCTGCAATTCCGCATTTATGTTAGATGTCCTCAGTCCTCAGTAAACTTGAAACTTATAAATTCTCGCTAAAACTGATAAGTTTTCAAATTCCCATATAAATTTATGAAAAAACTTATAAGAATCTCGAAAATTCATGTTGTCATGTAAAATTTATGTTTCTAAAATTTTATAAGGTAGACTTATAACTTTTCGAAATTTTTATAAGCTTTTTTTTTTGTATAAACTTATACGGAAATTTAGAAATTAATAGGTTTTAACGAAAACTTATGAGTTTCAGGTTTACTAGGGACTGTTAGATGTACTAACAAATTAAAATTTGGCGCGCCTACTGCCACCCCATGCCACAGTGTGTCCAGATTGAATGCGCTCACTTTCAATACACTCGAACCGGTCTCATGCATGTGAAAGGAACATGGTATGACGTCACGTTCTCTCTTCTCACACGCATGAGACCGTTCGAGAGTGACGCATTCAATCTGGACACACTGCCATGCCACCCTAAGAATCCGCCATCTTTGTTGTCATAAATGGAGGGTGGAAAAAGACACTGTCTGCTAAAGTCCCGAATGCCCGAAAATCCGGAACAAGCTTTAATCCTGAGAACGAATATACCCGATTGACTATTCCCCGACATTCAAAAATCCCGATGTATAAATGACCCTCCGTTGTAAAGTCACGTTTTATAGTCGCCCCGATATTGATAATCCTGAACGCTCATTGATTCGTTTGAAAGTCCCGAAGCTGCAAAATCCCGACAGCTAATGAGAGTTGATGTTTTTCACAGACGAGAGCTCTCATTGGCTGTCGGGATTTTGTAGCTTCGGAACTTTCAAGCTTCGTGACTTTCAAACAACGGGTCAATGAGCGTTCTGGATTATCAATATCGGGGCGACCAATAAACGGGACTTTACAACGTTTACAACGGAGGGTCATTTATACCAGGGTACGTAGTTTAGAAACGTTTTTGCTCGCACACTTTGAAAATTAGTATCTATGAGCTCTCATAGACGCTACTTTTCGTAGTGTGCGAGCAAAAAGTTTCCAAACTACGTACCCTGATTTATACATCAGGATTTTTTAATGTCGGGGAATAGTTGATCGGGTATATTCGTTCTCGGGATTAAAGCTTGTTAGGGACTTTAGGAATCGGGATTTTCAAGCATTCGGGACTTTAGCAGCTAGTGTCTTTTTCCACCCTCCGTCATAAATCACAATGGTCACAACATTGTGTATACTAGACACTGCAAATCATTGCGAGGATTTTGTTCTGCATTGTTCTGCCATTGTTCTACATTGTTCAATTGAATTCTATGTCAATCAGTTTCATTTCATTTCTGATTTGGTCTGAATGTTCCTGAAAACTGCAGTCTGAGAATTCTGAGTGTTTTCGAATTTTTGCAACTTCTGAGAGTTCTGAGCTTTCAATCCGACGCACCAATTTTTAACCGTTTTTAAAACACCTCGTGCTCCCGAGATACCGAAAATCTCGAAGATGAGTTCAAACAACGTCCAACCGCTTTTCGCTTGCTCCAGGTGTTTCTCGAGGCATCCTTTCGAGGAACTTTCATCCGGGCAGCAACTCTGCAAGGTCAGCAATTTTTTTGCAATATTCCCTTGCGGAGCCGTTGCTCATCCGTTGCCGACATAACCTCAAAATTTTCACGGTCCCTATGAATTTGCCTGATGCAGTGACGTGTCACTGGCGGTTACCTGCTTCTTGTTTCGATTTTTTTTCATGATATATGTTTTTTGGCGACCTTTCAAATTGCGAAATGAATGAAAATACAATTTTAGTGACAGTCTCAGGGAATTGCGTCTTTTTAATTTCCTCAATTTTTGTCAGACAATTAATGCTACTTTTTTTGAATTTTTCCAGGATCTAAGCAAATTGTAGAAAATGATTTGGTTTAAATTCATATTTATTGTTGTATTGATATACTTCATTTTTGCGTGAGTGCAAATTTTGAAATGCGTTCCTAGCTCGTCGGTTTAGTTGCTCGAAATTCATGTATTTGGCCAAAAAAAAAAAATTGATGAAAAGTATTTATGAATAGGAAATTTATGCAGTTAATAATAATATTTAATTAAAAAAAATTTCTTTACAAATATTCAATTAACTTTGGCTGAATTCATTTTTTGCGAATTCGAATTCAATTTTTAAAACCATAATTATTCAATAATTAATTTGACTGATATTCATTTATTTTACTGCTTGGATATGCTCATTTAGTTTTATCATTTTATATAAAACCTGGATTTATGAATATAATGTTCAAAAATAATTGTTAGAATTGAAAATTTTCGTTTCATGGTATAAAAGTGTTTATTCCTAAAGAAGAGATAAAAGTCACAAATTCTTTAGCATTCGTAAAATTTCTGGTTAAATAGTTCAGGATTCTGATTATATTTTTAGAATTTCAATTTTGAAAAGTGCATATATTTTAGCATGGAGTTGGGAGAAAATTATAACCCAATTTATAAATACAAATATATTAATCATTCGACTCTAATTTTCAAACAAATTTGATTTTTAACATAATACCACGTTAGATTATTGTTATTTAATTATTAAATATGAATTGACAAAAATACTGTTGGAATGTAAAATTTTTATTTCCATGTTATCAAAGTTTTAATTTTTCGATAAAGGAATTACAAATTTTCAAGAGTTCAAGATTTTAGTCATTTAATGAAAAGAATTTCTACTTGGAGAATGTGATAGCCTGAAATTTTTGATATTTTTTTTCATATCTTTTACAACTTGACACCAAAATTATAATTTTCGATATTTTCTGGGCAGGTATTTATATTCTCAGATTGACAAGTTTAGGATTTTTAATTCTAGAATTTCATATTTAATAATAAGAAGTTCATGGATAATCTGCTTGAACTTCTAATCCTTCAATATTTAACGTAACAGAAAAATAAATTAGTTTTCACAAAAAAAATGGCTAGTTGCTTTCAAGAACTTTTCAGTCAGAACAACTAACTTAATGCTTACAGCAAAATTTTTTTTTATACATTCTTTTACATGAGGAAAAATCTAGAATTCCTATATATATATTTTTTTCATTCATCTTCAATCATTAGTTACTAATACGATGTGACGGATAAAAATTCTAGAGCTGTGAGTTAGAGAATAATATCTTGTTGAGTTTTTTTAACTTAAACTTTCTATAATTAAGAGTTCTAAATGTATAATATGTAATATATTTTTTGCAACAAAAATTCTATGTTGTAAAAATTAGATATTTAATAATACATGATCAACAGTACAGATTTTGAGAATTTGATAATCCAGAGTTTGAAATTCGATGATTTTGTGTTGTCATCACATCAAATATATCTAAAATGAAAAATAATTATCTTTTCTTCTTCTCATTGAATTATTTAAAATTTCTGAAATTCGAATTGTTTATTCTTGACATTTTGATGAAAGAATAGTGTTTTTTTTCCGCAATATGAATTCACATTGGTGGAAGGTTTTATTCCTGAAATCAAGTTTAATGTAATTCAAAGAAAAATTCAGACTAGAAATATTGAATCTTATATTATTCAAATCATGGATTACAATCTTCACATATTCATTTTATGTTCTATTTGTAATCAAGCGAATTTTTAATTTTTGTACTTTTTTATATTTATATTGAATTACTAAAATTTTCGAAAAATTGATACTAATTTCTTGATGATTTGATGAAAAAATATGCAATTTTTGTAGTGGACAGTTTTATTCCTACAATTTCGTTTTCAAAAGTGGTACTAAAATATTTGAGCTAAAAACATTCAATTCTATATTTTTTCAATCAGGAATCACAGTTTTCATATTTTATCTATGTTCTATTATTCACGTTTTGTTACATTTATTATGTGCCTGAAGTTCCAAACGTTTAAAATTAAACGAAAAAAATTTATAAGTCAATATAGGAGAAAAAAAATGTCTAGCTGCTTTTGAACATTTATTGATCGTAACAACAAACTTGATGCTCCCCAGAAAAATATTTGTCACACTTCCCATCATGATAAAAAATTTAAAAATTCATAAATTTTTTATTTTTGTTCAATTTTAAACGTTTGGAACTTCAGGTACATCATTTATTGATAATTTTAGGAATCAGGGCTGAAAAAATCTATAAAATCAAATATATGTTACCAAAATGTTAGGTTCGTGAATATAGTACCTTAGAACTTGTTATTATCATTCACAAGTCTAAATTTTACAATTCTATAATTATTCTATAGAATTCTATGGATGAATATTCTGTTATTTGTATTCTAAGAATGATATTTTGTAGAATTTCAAACTCCAGCTTGTTACAATTAAGAATTACAGAAATTTGTCCCAATTTCTTCTGATCTATAGGGTGTCCCAAAGTCAGCGGATCATTAATTCCTTATACAATTCTAAGACGCTCTTCCTTTGCAATTTTTGAAAATTCGCAACACAAACAGTTACTCATAATTTGTTTGAGCTATAGAAATTCATAATTCTCATCTCCCAACTGAGCCTGGCCTACCACAAAGCAGACCTTATTTTTTCCTTATCCGATCTCTCTTTTCTTATCCCATGCCCTGTGGCCATGGACCGACTTTTTCAAACTGTACTTAGTATTCACATTGACTTAAGCACGAAGCCAGCTATCAATCCACAGGGGAAACCATGGAAAACCCCGTGGCAAGCAAGTGGTTGTGAGCTTGAATCCACCCGAGAGGCATTAATATTAGAATATCTTGACTCCCAAGAATTCATTTCCCGTGAAATAAAATCCTGGGCCCCAGGCAGTATTCGAACCCGCAACCTTCGCTTTTGCAGCCCAGTGACATAACCACTCGGCTACAGAGGCAGTTTGTTATTAATAATTCTGTTTCGTCTACTAACTTTTGGAACAGCGGGACTTTTCATAGAAGAGACTTCTTCTCTTTCTTAGCTTACTCTCATGGGAATAATAGGATCACTGAGTAATAATATATAATGGAATGTTAGGTTATGGCTTCTCTTATCTCTCTTAAAACAATTAGACAATACTGCATTGTAAAGGTGACAGTTGGACAAAAAAATATCATAAAAAGGCAAGTCAGAGTAAAAATTTTCTTTCAAGATAAGAGACATCATTAATCTACATTCCATAACACACCTCAATTACCCCCACTTTTCTATTAGAGTGATGAGAGAAGGGGCTTCAATCAGAAGCCCTGTCTTCCCGAATGGCGAGTCGGTGAAACTGAATTAATAATAACCCTTTAAATTTGACTAATTTTCAAATATTATAAATAAAAAAGTGTCTTGGAATTTCATGTAGAATAGATGGTTTTCTGATGATCCGCCGACTTTTGAACACCCTGTATACATAGTTTTCAGAATTTATATATTTCATATTTTATGATGTAGATTTCTAGAATTTGATAGTTTAGAGTCCGAAATTTAATAATCCTATTCCATCAAATCGATAATTCTAAGTATGTAGAGTTGTATAAATTAACATTGTAGGACTTAAGAACTCAGACTTCCAGACTCGTCAATTAAAACTCCAGAATCTTTGATAATAAGATGTACGAGGTTGAATTTTTTAATTCTAATTAAAGTCAAAGAAATCTGCATTGTAGAATTAAAGGTGCCAGATCTTCAAACTCATGCATATGAAACTCTAGAATTTTCTAGTGTAGGATTTATATATCTTAATTTCATAATCTCATACTTATTTCGAAAATCATAGAATTCTATAATCTTGAATTTCACATTCTTTACATAAATATTTTGCAATTAAAATTTTCCTAATGCATTCTTTTTGAGACACTAAATCAATTCAACATGTATGTATTAAAACATGAATCTTGTAGGGTATATTGGTCATTCACATTTTTTCATAATACATTAATTTATTTTTTGTATGGAAAAAGCATGTTTGGCCTTTTTTCCAAAACTACGTTTTTTTCAACATAGAGCCCCACGGTGGGGTAAAATGTTGAATTTGCGGAGCTTAATGTTAAAACGTGTTTTTTGCCTTTACAAATTACTTTTTGAACCATGGTAAGTAGTGGTTAAGTTACAAGATATAAATTGAAAAATTAAGTTTATAAAAACCTAATTGTTTATTGAAAATTACATGCAGTACAAGAAGAGAAATGGAAAATTTTTATCTTGTTTTTGTGGCATCTCATTTTTTCAAAACGTTTTTTGCTGCCTTTTGTTTTTTTCATAACTACCATCAATAAAAAGAGGAAAAATGATTTAAAATTTAGCTCTTCCCTCCTCGCATCAAATTTTCCTACAAAACAATTTTTATAGCTTTTAAGAATGAAATTTAACCATTTCAGAAACTGTCGGAATTTTTTTTAACAATGATTTTGATGAGCCTGTAAAATTCAGTATATGAAAAATCATTACTGTAAATCTTCCTTGTATTTATAAAATACTTTTTAATTAAAAATGAATATTGTGAAAAAATGTTCATGGATGATTTTTAAACTGTTATGATAATCCATACTCATGTTGCTCAAATGTAATGCGAGAAGGAGATTGATAAAGACTGATAATTGTAACTGAAATGAAAGCATTGATATTCAATACTTTTGCTTCATATTGCGACATAACTTTAAAATAATCCGTTCAATCTTTGATTGAGTGTTTTCAAGGATTTTTTCCCAGGAAATTAAAACATAAGCTACTGAAATTTTCAGCTCGACCGAAATTTCACAAATAAAAAAAAGATATATTCATGATATTATTTGTTTTTTGCAGGAATGTCGAGGCGCTTTTCCCGTGGTGAAATGTACCTACTGCAGGTCCGAATTTCAACAAACATTGTAAGTAAATCATGTTGCATTATTATCATATATTATGAATAATATTTATATTGTTTACAATATCTTTAAAATCACAAAAAAACAGTTTTAAATATGAAAATTTATTTTCACAAAATTATGTTAAGTTAATAACATGATCTATAAGTTTTATGATTGCAAAATTTTAACAATTTGAAGGTAAGAGAACAATTTAAGTTGTTAACATTTTAGATAAAAAATCTTGAATTTTCGTGCATATTTTCATTTACAGGAAAGGAAATACTAGTACAATTTGTAAGAAATGCGAACAGAGCGTGAAGGCTTATGGAAAACCTTCCGCATGTGAATATTGCAACACCATTGCTGCTTTCATTGGTAGTAAATGCCAAAGATGTACGAATTCCGAAAAAAGGTACGGACCACCTGTAACCTGTGAACAATGCAAACAAAAATGCGCCTTCGATCGTCAGGATGAGGACAAAAAGGTAAGCTGACATGTTCAAAAACAAATTTTTCAATCAATTTAATTGCTATAGAATCTACACTGTTAAAAAAATGTTGATATTGTAAACTCAATTTTCATTTTCATTTAAAAAACATTTACTGAATAAAATAAAATTGTATCGTGTTAAAAATTAAAACAGTCGATTTGAGAACTATTCAGGAATGATAATTGTTTTTTAGGTCGATGGAAAACTTCTGTGCTGGCTGTGTACATTGTCTTACAAACGAGCCTTGGCAAAAACTAAGCAATCCGACGCAGATAGACGAGCTCATATGAAAATGTCCCAGCAACGAGCTGCTAAGCACAAAGAACAAAAGTATGAAAGTACAAGATTTGTTCCTGATTACAAATAATGACAATTGAATAAACTTGAGTAAATCGAAATTTCATATTTTGAATTTGGCATCGTGTTCAGGCTGTTGTTGCATGGTTGAAGGAAAAAACTTTGAGGTTAGTTTGTGACCAAAGGATTATTTTTTTAAGATTGAAGGGTCATAATAAACGACCACACAGAGTGGACGTGACGAAACTCCCTCCTCCATTAGAATTTGGAGATTCGAATGGACCCCCGCCCGCGAAAGCTGCTCGCATGGGAATTCACGACCATGACCCCAACAGCTCTGACCATGTTGTCGCTGTGACCCAGCTCAAAGAACAAATCGCACATCTCCAAAAACAGCTCACAATCAAAGACAATCAGTTGCTCGGGAAAGATCGACAGGTATATTTTGGTGATTTTTCTGTACATGATTGTCATATCTGTTTGGTTGTTTTTGTTGGGGTCACAAAGTATTGTGCAAGTTTTAGAGGTTACTAAATTTTTGGAAAGTTAGATCATCTCCCGATGGCTTTTTGTTTTTTTGATATGAAAAATTTTGGGAAATTACTGAAACTGTTTAAAAACTTTATTGTTTTTTTTTTTCTTCTGATTTCTTAGCAGTTCTTGTGGTTTTTGTCAATTTCAAAAAATATCAAAGCCGAGTAGATACTGTTTTTTTTTTTTTTTTTAATTACAATCCTCAAGGGTTTTCACAATCTAGAATTCTCAACTTTTGATAATTTTGTGAAAGTTAAAAAACTGTATTTTTTAAAATGTTTTTGAATACTATGTATTGTGTGAATTTAAAAGTTAGTAAATTCTAAAAAAATTGGAAGTCTAGTGATTTTTTATTTCTACAAAATTAAAAATTTGAGAAATTACAGTAATAGTTTCAAACTCAAGTTTTTTTTTCTATGTGATTTTTATGCAACTGATATTATATTCAAGAATTTAAATTTTCTATGCAAGGCCTAAATCATTTTTAAAAAAAATTCTTCTCAATAAATTTTTCTGGATAGCCATTTCTTTCTCTGTTAAAAAATTCCTCACATGCAATAAATGATAAATTAAAATGTTTTAAAGGTTCCTTACTTTTTAGAAAACTTGAAGTCTTTCTACTGATTTTTCTATTCTTTTAATATGAAAAATCTTGAAATATTATTGTTGTAGTTTGAAAACTCGTCATTTCATTTCGTTTCTTTTTTTTTTTTTCTTTTTCCTTCTATTTCTAAACAATTTTTGTGATTTTTGTTAATTTAGAAAAATTTCAAAGCTAGGTTGATATAGAGTATTTTAAAAAATTTTACAACTTTTATTGAAAGTTTTCAGGATCTCGTTCCTTTTAGGATTTTCAGGTTTTGATGATTATATGAAAGTTGAAGATCTTTTTTATAGTAATTTATAACATTGTGTATCATATGAATTTAGAAGTTACTAAATTTTTGGAAAATTGGACGTTTTTCTAGTGATTTTTATTTTTGTGATATAAAAATTTTTGAGAAATTGAAAATAAAATTGGAAAACTTAACAGTTTTTTTGTGTGCTCTCTATACAACTTATATTATACACAAAAATTTAACTTTTCTATTCTTGAATGATTTTATAAGAAAAATTCTCTTGGTCAATAAATTTTTCAAGATAGTTGATATTTTGAAGCATTTTTCTGCTGTCAAAACATTCTTCTCATGGAATTAAAAATCAATTAAAATGTTGTAGACAAGTTCCTAAATTTTTATAAAATCAGAGATTTTTCCAATTGGTTTTTTATGTTTTTTATATGGAAAATTTTGAAAAATTTATGTAGTAGTTTTGAAACCCTGGCAGTTTTTTTCTTTTCTGATTTTGTAGCAATTCTCGGAATTTTTGTCAATTTTTAAAAATTTCGAAGCTGGGTAGATAATTGTATTTTTTTTTTAAATTAACAACTCTCAAGATTTTTCACGATTTCATCCCTTGTAGAATTTTCAGTTTTTGATAATAATATGTAAGTGGAAATGTTTTTTTTTTTTTTTTTTTTTTTTTTTTTTTTGTATTTTAGAAGATTGTGTATTGTGGAAATTTAAAGTAGAAAATTGTAAGTCTTTCTGATGATTTTTCATCACTATGAAAAAATAACTGAGAAATCACACTAATACTTTGAAACATTTTTTTACTGTCAAAACATTCTCAGTAAATAAATAGTAGATCAAAATAATAGGTTCCTAAATATTTCGAAAATTAGAGACCCTTCTAGTAATAATATATTGAATAAAAAATTTTGAGAAATTACAGTAATAGCTAAAGAACTCGAAAGTTTTTTTTTTCTGTGTGGCTTTTATAAGACATTATATTAAAGAATTTTACTTTTATATCTTGGCTTGAAATGATTCGACTAAAAAACATTTTATAGTCAATAAATTTTCCATAGCATTTACTATTTTTTACTGCTAAGAACATTTTTCTTATTAAATAAATAATGACTTGAAATAATGTTTTACAAATTTCTAAATTTGTAGAAAATAGAGATTTTTCTAGTGATTTCTCATTTCTATAAAATAGAAAATGTTTAATTACAATAATAGTTTGAAAACTAGACAGTTCTTTTTTTATGTGTATTTTTTATATGACACATTATATTCAAGAATTTAACTTTTCTATTTTAAGCTTGAATAATATAACAAAAATTCTTCTGGTTGATTAATATTCTTAGAAAATCACTAATTCTTACCATCCAAACCATTTTACTCATGAAATAAATAATAAATTAAAATAATATTTTCAGATCACCGAAGGGTAATCACTCATTTTAAGCATGTTTTACTGTTGAAATATTCTTGTTATGAAATAAATAACAAATTAAAATAATAATTTCAGCTCACCGAACTGAAGGCGAAAAATTTCACCTCCGAGAACGAACTTCGTAGTAAAATGAAGACTCAGGAGAAGGAGTATACCAACAAGATATCGACTTTGCAGTCGAAAATTTCCAGTCTGCTGAAGGAAATCGCTTCTTTGTCGAAGAGCAACAAACGAGCTGATCGTCTCTCAATGACGAAAAATAGCGAGACTGGAACGAACAGTGGTAGTGGCACCGACAGCCCCGTACCTTGATGCGGCGATGAATTTGTCTGGCGCGTGATAATTTTGTTTTTCAATTACTCTTTCATTTTTACAATCACTCGTCGATCTCGGTTTGTAATTTCGAGGTGGGTCTTGATAATGGAACAAAAATTCATACATAGTACATAGGCAATTGGTCATTTGTTTCTTTCTTGTTGGCACCATGTGCTTAATTCCGTCGATATCGTTTGGTTTTGTGTTTCATGTTTGTATGCGTGGCGAAGTCAGTATGCATTGATTTGGGAGGTATTGAGTTCTTCTTTTTTTTTTTAGAAATTGATTTGTTCAACAATGTGATTTCTGTTGACTGAATGAACGCAGAGTTGGGAATTATTTTCAGAAATAAATGATGGAGATTCCAGTCATACAAGGCCTAAATTTTTTCTTGATTTTTCAATGCAGTTTTAGTACATTGCCATTGCTCGATTTAATCGTGTCGAGGTAATTTTTACTGTGCATATTTCAGGTTTTATCGATGGAGTTAGTGTTGTATTTGGGGTGTCCAAGATATTTTGAAATTTGACTTGGATTTGCCAGAAAATAATGAATTTTCAACTCGGGAATATTTGTTGAATTCAGGAAAATATTGTAGATTGATTTGTTTTTACAGATTTTATTCCAATTTTGAAAGCCTTATGAAGATTTCATAATGTCGTAATTTGTATGATTTTTACATCTGAATTTTTGGTTTTATCAGCTTTTTGACCATTTTTTAATTGAGTTTTGATTATTGTGTTTTAATTTGTGGTTTCAAAAAGAAAAAATATATGAACATGTGAATTATGCCAAATTTTCAGTATAAATTTTTGATTGAAAATAACCAATAAATTGAAAAAAAGACTTGATACTTGAAAAAGTTTATCAAATTGGGTTTAACTTTGAAAAATAAGTTCTTGTGTTATCGAGATTTCATGAGTTTCTTCACTTATGGTGACATGGTCATTTTCTTAGTTCTTCGAAAAAAAAAACTAGTGTAATTTTTTTTCTGTTAAAAAAAATTCTGATAAGGGAAATTTATATTGTGAACTTATCGTTTTGATTGAAATATTCATGTACTGCGTTATTTTTTAATAATGATGTTTGGGGAAATAACATTTTTCGTTTTTATGTTTATTCGACTATTAGTGTATCAAAAATCAATATTTTGATTATTTATATTCATACATATATTATTAATTATTCATAATTCTATAAATAATACCAATATATTTATAAGATTACCGAATTTAAAGAATTAGGTTTGATTTCGAAAAATAATTTTTGCCATTTTTCTAGTCATTTTGTAAAAAAAAGAGCTATTAAAATTTAATGAATTTCTCGTTTCCATGTAAATATTCATGCAACACATTTTGTTGGATAATGTTGTTTGCAAAAATAACCTTCTTTTTTATTTTTATGTGATCATTATCGTATCAAGAATCAATTAATATTTTCACTTTTAAATTTAGAAAACAAAAATCATTTTACAAATATTATTAAAAAATTATAAATGATGAGGAAGAAAAATTGAATTACTTACTTTTTCAAATAAATAACTAGCAAAATGGCAAGATCTCTATATTTGTAATTGAAAACCAAATAAAAATTCCGAAAATTATAAAATCTGAAAAATTTTGATAAATAATACTAGTATATCTTTGAAATTCAGGGAAAAAAACCTGGACCAGTGAAAAAACATTAAATAATTTTTTAATTATAATTTTGAAATATATATTTTTATTAAGAATTAGGTTTGATTTCGAAAAATAATTTCTGTCATTTTCCTAGTCTTTGGTAAAAAAAGAAGCTAGTTCAATTTTTTTTTTCATCATCTCTATTGCTAGAAAAATTCTGACGAAGTAATTTGATTTAGTAAATTTCTCGTTTTCATTTAAATATTCATGCGACACATTATTTTTTAATAATGTTGATTTTATGTTGAAATTACTAATGTTTAACCTGGAGCAAGAAAAAGGACCAAAACTCTTTCAAGGATTATGTTTCAACTATCCCAGAAAACGAGCATTGCAAATTTTAGACCTAACGTCCTTTTTCTTGTTCTAGGTCACATATTACCAAAAAATTTTAGCTTTACTCTCCTTCCTCATGTTGAGCAAATTTTGAGCATTTTAATGCCTCGACAAATATTTTAATCTTTTTTATCGTAATTCCATTTTTCATATTATCAATTTTCATGTTTGTTAAATGATTAAATGAAATTTTATTTGTGAATTTGAGTAAATTGCAAACAAATACGAGGATTCGGTTAGTTCATCGCGCGAATGAATTGAAGAAATCTGTATGAGATATTTTTCATGATTCGCGAAACTCTCAAATCTGTGCATAAAAACGTTCATCGCATTATTTTACATCATCAGAAATGAAAAAAAAAAAACAAAAAAAAAATGTACATATTGTATTTTAAGTCCTTAAAGGGCTTTAGGGCTCTCTATAAGCACTTTGAATGTTAGCAGTTGTATCTACTGTGCTAGATTTACATTTTTCTCGAGGTATAAGAAATTGGTCAAACATGAGATCGCGATTTTTTCACTCAATTGAAGAAAAGTAGATTTTACAATCAGATCGATCATTATTAATTCCGGGGTTTTCAATGTAATAAAATAAATTTTTTTATCAGTAGAGAAATAATTTTTTGTGACTTTGAGAAGAAAATTTTTGTTCAGTTATTTGTAAAATCTACTTTTTGTGGGTTGGAAGTTGCAAAAGTCTTCCGGTGATGCGTTTTTTTGCGGAGAAGCTTGATAGCTCGATGTCAATGTTTTCCACTCAAATGGAACGTTATTTTTGTAAGAAATGCTATCTTTCAAAATACGGTGATACATTACATGAAGATTTATGTTGATTTTACCTGTGATTTTTTGCTTTCTATTTTGAACATTCGGCATTTTCTTAATCTTGATCGTTTACCTAATTCAACGTACTGATAAAGTATGGAACTCGGAAAGTAAACTCACTTTTATGCACTTTGTAACTGATTGTGAGTTGTAAGACGATGTAAGATGAAAATGGCTTTTGAGATTGGTTTTGGATTTCCGGCTGACAAATATTCAGGTTTTAATTTCTTTGAGTTTCATGAATTTGAATTAATAAATAAAGTCGAGTTTTAGATTCAGGTCGGTTTATATGAAAAAAAGCTGAAATTTTGTGAGCTGGAAATCTGGGAATTCGACATTGCTATGTCGTTGTACTATTTTAATATTAATATTTATATCCTCTGTAAAATTACAAGTCGGAAAATTTGTTTCGACGTGTTGTAGAGTGAATGAGTTTTGTAATAAAAGGTCAAAAAACATTTTATGGTGTATTGGATTTCCTTTCTTTTTGGAGATTTTATTTATATTATTGTATTTTTAAGTTGTGACCGGAAACGTGGCTAAACAACGGTGTTAAGCTGCGAGGTCACCATTTTCATGTCAGTTTTTAGGAATGGCCGATTCGTCGATTCCAACAAATGAGGATTTTTAAAATATTTTTTTATTGAACGAAGAAATTTTAGTAAATTGAATGTTAGGGAACTTTGACTAGAAAATTTTTGCATTTAACTTCAGGTTGGTTAGAATCAAAAGTATTATAAAACTTTTACAAATATATCATGAGAGTGAAAAATAATATTTGTGAATGTATGGGTGTGTGAAAGAAATAATTTGTTTGGGAATAACGGAGTATTTCTGATTTAAAGAATAATTATATTATATTCATGTAAAATTTCTTTAGTGTTTATGAATTTCGAAGTTTAAGGATGTTCAGAGAATTGCTCGAATTTTTGGAAAATATTTTTGATCGACAAAATACCTACGTGAAAAAACGTAATAATTATTAATGTTTTTTTTTATTAAATCGTCAGAAGTTTTTATGATATTCAAAACGTATAAACAGCGTCTAAAATTTTAGTTTTTAATTGATTTTTTAAAAATTATTGACGATATCTCAACGATGAAAAATGTTTTGAAATTCAAAATTTTAGGAATACACGTTAGTTTTAGTAGTTTTACGGAATATTGAAAATATTACACAATCTACAAAATTTTCCAGCATTTTCTGAAATACCACATATTTTTCAAATTTTATAACATTGGCGATCTTTGAAATTTTTGGGTATGTTCTTAAACTTTTTTGTATTGTGTGAATTTCTGGATTTTCATTGGAATTTTAAAAATTATTGGTGATTTACGTTCCGTAGAATACTTTTTGATTATTTTGAACTTCGAAAAGTATTACAAAATTTGTGTAGTTTTACTAAATTCTCAAAATATTTTACAAAATGTCTTAACATTTTCTGAAATACTACAAATTTCTCCAATTTTTTTAGGATTATTCATATTGACTATCTCCAAGATTTTCAATTTTTCCTAATTTTTTCGAACTATTTAAAAAACTTACAAAACTCATCAACAGTATTTGAAATCCTACAAATTTTTCGAATTTAAGTTTTTAAAAATGTGTGAAATTTCTAGATTCTTATTGAAATTTGCAAAATTATCAATGATTTTCAAAAATTTCAAGAATATTACACAGTTTATATACTTGTATGAAATCTTCGAAATATTTCACAGTTTACGAAATTTATCAAAATTGTGTTCAATTCGTTAAATACTACAAATTTCTCCAATTAAAAAAAAAAACAAAAATCAATATTTGTGTTTTGAAAAGTTCTGAGTTCAAAAGAAACCATAATTAATTTCAAAAAATTAAAAAAAAAATGTTCATTCCAACAGTATTAGAATAATAAACGTCTGTTTTTCCCCTAATTATCTGCACAAAGAGATTAAAATTCACGAAAAGAAAAATTATTCATTTTTCCGACGAGGCGAAGCCGAGGAAAAGAAAAAAATTATTCAGATTGAAAAAAAATTAGTGAATAAAAATGAAGGGTAATGCACGGGTGGAAAAAAAAAACATAATAAACTTAAATATCCAACAGCCATATATTTATTTTTTTCTGGAGAAACAAATGCTAATTGAGCATTACCTATGGAATAATTGCAATGATGATGAATGCGCAACAGTGTGAAAAAGTCACGAATTTCACCGCTGACAAAGTGTAAAGTTTAGATAAACGCGTTTAAATACAAAACGTACAATTTCTCGTTTTTATGGTCTATTTATATTAATTCGTTCATTTATCTGTAAAACTACTTATTGCTTGTCGCTTCACTTACTACTCCCAGCGAAATAATTGCTCTCATTTCCCACATTTTTGCAATTTTTTTTATGAATAATAGAAGCTAAATAGTCTTGTTCCAAATAATTTCACAGATTCCTTGATTATATTCACTAATTTCGGAACAAAACATTTTTGGTAAATTCACTTTTTTATTTTTTTCATTGATTACAGTGCTTTTGGTTTTGGTAAAGTTTGGTCACTCAACGTTGAATTTATGCTTTCGGTGGTAATTAAAATAGCTTCATGAGAATTCAGGTGAACTGAAGTACATATTTTTTGAAGTCCTTTATATCACAATTGAAATACTTTTTATTTTACTATTCGAAAATAAAAACTGAACGTAATTTTTCTTTATACTGCATATACTTCGGGTCACCTACTAAAAATATTCGTTGTACAATCGCAAAATATTTCAGAAATGAATATAACTGTTCGTAGTTTTTTACACGGCAAAAATGTTTGCACGTAAATATAATAATAAATTCGTTTCTCCACGCGGTAGGCTGCGCTCGGTCCTTTTCTCAAGACGACTGTATCCTAATTTTTTTAAATGTAACTACCAAGTAACGAAAGTAAAAATGTTCGAAATGCTTAACACGATTTTCCAGTCTTTTCTCATAAATCGTAAAAATGTGTAGAAAAATGCATATCATCAGTTCTGCATAATGCCTAGTCAAAAAATGAAAATCGAGGATAGCTAATTCACAAAATGTCTCGAATACATGAAATTTGAAGGCAGGAGAGGATAACGAAAAACAAGAAATTAAATATTAGAAATAAACAAGATTGCGAAATTTAGGGTCCAAATAAATAAGAAAATCATAAACAATTGTAGTTTATTTATATTTGAATTATATTGGCACAAAATTTATCCATGCAGTGAAATAAAATGAAATTTCGAGTAATTATAGTCGACTTGTAATGATTTAGAAAATTTTATTTCATCACAGAACGATACAGTTAACGAACGAAGTGGGCCTGGTAATAAAATAAATTCATTACGAGCTTTTTCGTCGATCCACCAATTACTTACAAAGTGAAGTACTTTTGCGATAAATAATATGTTACACCGTTAGCACCTTCGAATATCAGTTTTTTTCCTTCAAACGCTTCTCTTACAAACTATCGGTATTACAATATATTTACAAAGCATATATAGTAAACTCGATAATTTTGCGAATTAGCACCTTTCTTGTTTCCACTCGCCCATCGTTTTTTTGCATCGAATACTGACTGTTTGCGATTTTATCGCTATCAGCTATATGTTTTGCCGCTTTATTGTATACACCTACTTCATTGCTACACCGAAAAAAAGTATCATCAATCGAAATCAATCAATAGTACTATTACCTTTGCGATATAAACGATGGGATTCAACCATAATCGAGTTTTCGTGTGGTAGAGTTACTGTTATTTGTGCATGAGAAGAAGACGAGATTTAGTTTTGAGTAAATTTATTAGTGGTATCCAGAAATGACGAGATCCCGAAAAAGAAGACGAAATTCCGATTCTATGAATTTTAGAAGCTTCAGTAAATCTGCATAGAAAGTATGGGAATTTAAATTCTTTTAGTGAAGCTACGTAGTTACATGAAAACAATAAAACATTCAAGTTTCTCAGCTTTAGTAAAATTATACAGTCAGTGGCGAATACAGGTACACTGTCAGAAATCGAAGTGGCAATGTTTGGACACTAAAATTATTTTCACTTCAAATGATTTCTCAATGAAAATGTATAGTAAAATTTTGTTTGTTGAATAGTTTGAGCAAACAAAAGTTTCTGTCACCTCAATTTTTTCGTCTCCTAATTAAAAAAAATGCAGTTAAAGCAAGTACACTCGTTCCTCGCAGGAGCGAGCTGCTCGGGACGGAGAAAATGAAACGAACGAACACGCGAGGGGCTCCTACTTTCGAATGGACTGCGCAAAGTGATATGCGCGAGAGTCAGTCGGAGCCAGACAGTCAAACGCGTCGGACTATAAGAAAACCCATAGCTTGCGGTTGCGGGACGCGCGGGAGGAGTTTCCGCCCTATCGCCACAGGTCATGGGTGTGGGTAAAGGATTCTCGTTCGTTTCAGGGCTCGTTCCTGCAAAGCTCACTTCTACAAGGAACGAGTGTAAATCGATTTCCTTGCTCACGCGAATCGAATCAAATCTAGGGAAACTCGTTTTTTCTTGTCTTCAAGGGGTCCCTTTTATTTTCTCGATAGAATCACGTTATCGAGAGTGAAAAATCAAGAGAAAAGGAATGTGTCTATATGAATCTGTCTCTTGTGCCAAAACCTAGTGCAAGAGAATCCAAGTTTCTAGTAAGGATTCCATTGCCACTCCCTGTATCCGCCCTTGTACATACTAAAATGAAACTACTGAAGTTATGCATATATTTATAAAAAACCATCACAATTGAAGTAGACAAACCTTTTCCGAGTTGACGTCATTATTGGACCCCCCCCCCCCCTCGCCCGCAAGATCGACAGAAGGTTGAGCAATAACTTGTCTCTCGTACCGAATATCTATGCGTATGTTATATGTGAAAAATTGTTCCTAACCCGAGATGAAAAAAAGCTTCCGAGCAAAGTACCTCCTCCAACAATGTAAATGTTATTGCGAAGAAAAAGAGTTTCTGGTAGCGATACACGTGTATAATGATAATCGTATGTTACAAAAATTGGATGCTCGACTCTGTTAAACTGTCTCATCCACGAGGAATACTGATAGAAAAAGTCCTACCGACCGACGACCTCTAGTCTCCGAGACAATGGGAAAAAACGCCTCTTAAAAAATATATTTATAAACTTTTTCAAATCGTTATTCTGTATTTATAAATATAGTTACGAAATACTTGCGCGTGTGTTTACGTATTCGTGTGTGTGTACGCGTGAATGTGGATTTATCGACAGTTATACACTGAAGCTGCGTTTTAACCCGCCGTTCCAAACGTAAAGATTCACTTATGTTGCCCAGTGGAGGGGAAATTGCCGCGCCGATTGGCTGAGTTAGTCACGTGGTACGCGGGAGTGGGGGCGCCAAGCGGGTTTACATGAGAACTTGAGGGATATAAACGCAGTTTCAGTGTAGTGAAGAAACGGAAGAAGAAGACACGGTAAACAAAAAGAGAGCGCTTTCCTTCAAGATGGATGAAACAATGGCCTATTCACAATGAGGGTAACGAAATATTACGAGCTAGAATGCTTTGATTAGAATTTTGATCGCTTCCTTTCCATCAGAT